>CANPUZ010000059.1:0-718586 GCA_947579665.1 Sympetrum striolatum
AAAAAGGGACGAAAACGGAGAATTTTAGCGAAATTTTTATTTTTTCCTCAATTTACTCGTTTTTCTTCATCATTTTATCACGAAATTACCGAAAAAAGGGACGAAAAACGGATTATTTTAACGAAATTTCTATTTTTTTCCTGTATTTACTCGATTTTTTCCACATTTTATGACGAAATTACCCAATAAAGGGACAAAAAAACGGATAATTTTTGCGAAATTTTTATATTTTTCCTCAATTTACTATTTTTTCTTCAATCATTTTATCAGGAAATTAACGAAAAATTGGACGAAAACGGATAATTTTAGCGATATCTTTAATTTTTTCCTCTATTTACTCGATTTTTTTATTCATTTTTATGACGAAATTACCGAAAAAAGGGACGAAAACGGATAATTTTATCGAAATTACTATTTTTTTACTCTATTTGCTCGTTTTTTTTCTTCATTTTATCACGAAATTACCGAAAAAAGGGACCAAAACGGATAATTTTAGCTAAATTTCTATTTTTACCTCTATTTACTCGTTTTTTTTCCTCATTTTATGTCGAAATTACCGAAAAAAGGGACGAAAAACGGATAATTTTAGCGAAATTTCTATTTTTTTTCCTCTATTTACTCGTTTTTCTTCTCATTTAATCACGAAATTACCGAAAAAAAGGGACGATAACGGATAATTTCAGCGAAATTTTCTATTTTTTTCCTCAACTCGTTTTTTTTTCCTCATTTTATCACGAAATTACCGAAGACAGGGATGAAAACGGATAATTTTAAGCGAAATTTTTATTTTTTTTCCTCAATTTACTCGTTTAATTTCCTCATTTTATAACAAAATTACCGAAAAAAGGGTCGAAAACTGATAATTTTAGCAAATTTTCTATTTTTTCCCCAATTTACTGGTTTTTTTTCCGCATTTTATCACGAAGTTACCGAAAATAGGGACGAAAAAGGATAATTTTAGCGAAATTTTTATTTTTTTCCTGTATTTGCTCGTTTTTTTTCCTCATTTTATGACGAAATTACCGAATAAAGGGACGAAAACAGATATTTTAGCGAAATTATTATTTTTTTTTCTCTATTTACTCGTTTTTTTCCTCATTTTATGACGATTTTACTAAAAAAAGGGACGAAACGGATAATTTTAGCGAAATTTCTATTTTTTTCCTTATTTACTCCATTTTTTCTCATTTTATGACGAAATTACCGAAAAAAGGGTCAATATCGGATAATTTTAGCGAAATTTCTATTTTTTCCTCTATTTACTCGTCCTTTTACCTCATTTTATGACGAAATTACTGGAAAAATGGCCGATAACGGATAACTTACGCGAAATTTCTGTTTTAGTTCCTCTATGTACTTCGTTTTTTTTTCCTCATTATATGACGAAATAACAGAAAAAAAGGGCCGAAAAACGGATAATTTTAGCGAAATTTTTATTTTTTTTTCTCTATTTACTCGTTTTTTTTCCTCATTTTATGACGATTTTACCAAAAAAAAGGGACGAAAACGGATAATTTTAGCGAAATTTCTATTTTTTCCTCTATTTACTCGTTTTTTTCCTCATTTTATGACGAAATAACCGAAAAAAGGGACGAAAACGGATAATTTTAGCGAAATTTCTATTTTTTCCTCTATTTACTCGATTTTTTCTCATTTTATGACTAAATTACCGTAAAAAGGGACGAAAACGGAAAATTTTAGCGAAATTTCTATTTTCTCCTATATTTACTCGTTTTTTTTTCCTCATTTTATGACGAAATTACCGTAAAAAGGGACGAAAACGGAGAATTTTAGCGAAATATTAATTTTTTTCCTCAATTTACTAATTTTTCTTCATCATTTTATCACGAAATTACCGAAAAAAAGGACGAAAACGGATAATTTTAGCGAAATTTCTATTTTTTCCTCTATTTACTCGTTTTTTCCTCATTCTATGACGAAATAACCGAAAAAAGGGACGAAAACGGATAATTTTAGCGAAATTTCTATTTTTTCCTCTATTTACTCGATTTTTTCTCATTTTATGACTAAATTACCGTAAAAAGGGACGAAAACGGAAAATTTTAGCGAAATTTCTATTTTTTCCTCTATTTACCTCGTTTTTTTTCCCTCATTTTATGACGAAATTACCGAAAAAAGGGATGAAAACGGATAATTTTAGCGAAATTTTTATTTTTTTACCTCAATTTACCACGTTTTTTTTTCCTTTTTTTATGACGAAATTACCGAAAAAAGTGACGAAAAACGGATAATTTTAGCGAAATTTCTATTTTTTTCCTCTATTTACTCGTTTTTTTCCTCATTTTATGACGTAATTACCGAAAAAAATGACGAAAATGGATAATTTTAGCAAAATATCTATTTTTTCCTCTATTTACTCTTTTTTTCCTCATTTTATGACGAAATTACCGAAAAAAGGGACGGAAAACGGATAATTTTAGCGAAATTTCAATTTTTTTCCTCTATTTACCCGTTTCTTCTCCTCATTTTATGACGAAATTACCGAAAAAAGTGCCGAAAACGGATCATTTAGCGAAATTTCTATTATTTCCTTTATTTACTCCATTTTTTCTTATTTTATGACGAAATTACCGAAAAAAGGGTCGATATCGGATAATTTTAGCGAAATTTCTATTTTTTCCTCTATTTACCTCGTCCTTTTACCTCATTTTTATGACGAAATTACCAAAAAAGGGACGGTGACGGATAATTTTAGTGAAATTTTTTATTTTTTTACTTCAATGTACTCGTATTTTTTCCTCATTTTATGACGGAATTACCTAAAAAAGGGACGAAAACGGATAATTTTAGCGAAATTTTAATTTTTTTCTTCAATTTACTCGTTTTCTTCATCATTTATCACGAAATTACCGAAAAAAGGGACGAAAACGGAAAATTTTTAGCGAAATTTCTATTTTTTTCCTCTATTTACTAGAATTTTTTCCACATTTTATGACGAAATTACCGAATAAAGGGACGAAAACGGATATTTTAGCGAAATTATTATTTTTTTCCTCAATTTACTATTTTTTCTTCATCATTTTATCAGGAAATTACCGAAAAAAATGGACGAAAACGTATAATTTTAACGAAATTCTGTTTTTTCCTCTATTTACTAGATTTTATTTCACATTTTATGACGAAATTAACGAATAAAGGACGAAAACGGATATTTTAGCGAAATTTTTATTTTTTTCCTCAATTTACTATTTTTTTCTTCATCATTTTATCAGGAAATTACCGAAAAAATGGACGAAAACGGTAAATTTTAGCGAAATTTTAATTTTTTCCTCTATTTACTCGATTATTTTCCTCATTTTATGACGTAATTACCGAAAAAAATGATGAAAACAGATAATTTTAGCGAAATATCTATTTTTTTTCCGCTATTTACTCTTTTTTTTTCCTCATTTTATGACGAAATTACCGAAAAAAGGAACGAAAACGGATAATTTTAGCGAAATTTCTATTTTTTCCTCTATTTACCCGTTTTTTCCTCATTTTAAGACTAAATTACCGAAAAAAGGGCCGAAAACGGATAATTTTAGCGAAATTTCTATATTTTCCTTTATTTACTCCATTTTTTCTCATTTTATGACGAAAATACCGAAAAAAGGGTCGATGTCGGATAATTTTAGCGAAATTTCTATTTTTTCCTCTATTTACTCGTCCTTTTTCATCATTTTATGACAAAATGGCCGAAAACGGATAATTTTCTCGAAATTTCTATTTTTCCTCTATTTACTCGTTTTTTTTCCTCATTATATGACGAAATTACAGAAAAAAGGGCCGAAAACGGATAATTTTAGCGAAATTTCTATATTTTCCTTTATTTACTCCATTTTTTCTCATTTTATGACGAAATTACCGAAAAAAGGGTCGATGTCGGATAATTTTAGCGAAATTTCTATTTTTTCCTCTCTTTACTCGTCCTTTTTCCTCATTTTATGACAAAATGGCCGAAAACGGATAATTTTCTCGAAATTTCTATTTTTCCTCTATTTACTCGTTTTTTTTTTCCTCATTTGATGACGATTTTACCAAAAAAAGGGACGAAAACGGATAATTTTAGCGAAATTTCTATTTTTTCCTCTATTATCTCGTTTTTTCCTTATCTTATGACGAAATTACCGAAAAAAGGGACGAAAACGTATAATTTTAGCAAAATATCTATTTTTTCCTCAATTTGCTCGTTTTTTTTCCTCATTTTATTAAGAAATTACCGAAAATAGGGACGAAAAAGGATAATTTTAGCGAAATTTTTATTTTTTTCCTCTATTTGCTCGTTTTTTTTCTTCATTTTATGACGAAATTACCGTAAAAAGGGACGAAAACGGAGAATTTTAGCGAAATTTTTATTTCTTTCCTCAATTAACTAATTTTTCTTCATCATTTTATCACGAAATTAGCGAAAAAAGGGACGAAAACGGATAATTTTAACGAAATTTCTATTTTTTTCTTCTATTTACTCGTTTTTTTCCTCATTTCATGACGAAATTACCGAAAAAAAGGGACGAAAACGGATAATTTTAGCGAAATTTTTATTTTTTTCCTCTATTTACCCGTTTTTTCCTCATTTTATGACTAAATTACCGAAAAAAGGGCCGAAAACGGATAATTTTAGCGAAATTTCTATATTTTCCTTTATTTACTCCATTTTTTCTCATTTTATGACGAAATTACCGAAAAAAGGGTCGATGTCGGATAATTTTAGCGAAATTTCTATTTTTTCCTCTATTTACTCGTCCTTTTTCCTCATTTTATGACAAAATGGCCGAAAACGGATAATTTTCTCGAAATTTCTATTTTTCCTCTATTTACTCGTTTTTTTTCCTCATTATATGACGAAATTACAGAAAAAAGGGCCGAAAACGGATAATTTTAGCGAAATTTTTATTTTTTTTTCCCTTATTTACTCTTTTTTTTTTCCTCATTTGATGACGATTTTACCAAAAAAAGGGACGAAAACGGATAATTTTAGCGAAATTTCTATTTTTTCCTCTATTAACTCGTTTTTTCCTTATCTTATGACGAAATTACCGAAAAAAGGGACCAAAACGTATAATTTTAGCGAAATTTCTATTTTTTCCTCAATTTGCTCGTTTTTTTTCCTCATTTTATGAAGAAATTACCGAAAATAGGGACGAAAAAGGATAATTTTAGCGAAATTTTTATTTTTTTCCTCTATTTGCTCGTTTTTTTTCTTCATTTTATGACGAAATTACCGAAAAAAGGAACGAAAACGGATAATTTTAGCGAAATTTCTATTTTTTCCTCTATTTACCAGTTTTTTTCCTCATTTTCTGACTAAATTACCGAAAAAAGGGCCGAAAACGGATAATTTTTGCGAACTTTCTATATTTTCCTTTATTTACTCCATTTTTTCTCATTTTATGACGAAATTACCGAAAAAAGGGTCGATATCGGATAATTTTAGCGAAATTTCTATTTTTTCCTCTATTTACTCGTCCTTTTACCACATTTTATGACGAAATTACCGAAAAAATGGCTGAAAACGGATAATTTTCGCGAAATTTCTATTTTTTCCTCTATTTACTCCTTTTTTTTTCCTCATTATATGACGAAATTACAGAAAAAAGGGCCGAAAACGGATAATTTTAGCGAAATTTTTATTTTTTTTTCCTCTATTTACTCGTATTTTTTTCCTCATTTGATGACGATTTTACCAAAAAAAGGGACGAAAACGGATAATTTTACCGAAATTTCTATTTTTTCCTCTATTTACTCGTTTTTTCCTCATTTTATGACGAAATTACCGAAAAAAGGGACGAAAACGGATAATTTTAGCGAAATTTCTATTTTTTCCTCAATTTGCTCGTTTTTTTCCCTCATTTTATGAAGAAATTACCGAAAAATGGGACGAAAAAGGATAATTTTAGCGAAATTTTAATTTTTTTCTTCAATTTACTCGTTTTCTTCATCATTGTATCACGAAATTACCGAAAAAAGGGACGAATACGGAAAATTTTAGCGAAATTTCAATTTTTTTCCTCAAATTTACTCGTTTTTTCCTCATTTTTTGACGGAATTACCGAAAAAAGGGACGAAAACGGATAATTTTAGCGAAATTTCTATTTTTTCCACTATTTACTCGTTGTCTTTCCTCATTTTATATCGAAATTACCGAAAAAAGGGTCGAAAACGGATAATTTCATCGAAAGTTTTATTTTTTTCCTCTATTTACTCGTTTATTTCCTCATTTCATGACGAAATTACCGAAAAAAGGGTTGAAAATGGATAATTTTAGCGAAATTTCAATTTTTTTCCTGTATTTACTCGATTTTTTCCACATTTTATGACGAAATTACCAAATAAAGGGACGAAAAAACGGATAATTTTTGCGAAATTTTTATATTTTTCCTCAATTTACTATTTTTTCTTCATCATTTTATCAGGAAATTAACGAAAAATTGGACGAAAACGGATAATTTTAGCGATATCTTTAATTTTTTCCTCTATTTACTCGATTTTTTTCTTCATTTTATGACGAAAATACCGAAAAAAGGGACGAAAACGGATAATTTTATCGAAATTACTATTTTTTTACTCTATTTGCTCGTTTTTTTTCTTCATTTTATCACGAAATTACCGAAAAAAGGGACCAAAATGGATAATTTTAGCTAAATTTCTATTTTTACCTCTATTTACTCGTTTTTTTTCCTCATTTTATGTCGAAATTACCGAAAAAAGGGACGAAAACGGATAATTTTAGCGAAATTTCTATTTTTTTCCTCTATTTACTCGTTTTTCTTCATCATTTTATCACGAAATTACCGAAAAAAGGGACGATAACGGATAATTTTAGCGAAATTTCTATTTTTTCCTCAACTCGTTTTTTTTCCTCATTTTATCACGAAATTACCGAAGACAGGGATAAAAACGGATAATTTTAGCGAAATTTTTATTTTTTTCCTCAATTTACTCGATTATTTTCCTCATTTTATAACAAAATTACCGAAAAAATGGTCGAATACTGATAATTTTAGCAAATTTTCTATTTTTTCCCCAATTTACTGGTTTTTTTCCGCATTTTATCACGAAGTTACCGAAAAAAGGGACGAAAACGGATAATTTAAGCGAAATTTGTATTTTTCTCCTTCATTTGTTCTATTTTTTCATCATTTTATGACGAAATTATCGAAAAAAGGGACGAAAACGGATAATTTTAGCGAAATTTCTATTTTTTCCTCTATTAACTTGTTTTTTTCCTCATTTTATATCGAAATTACCGAAAAAAGGGACGAAAACGGATAATTTTATCGAAATTTTCATTTTTTTCCTCTATTTTGTCTTTTTTTTTTTCTCATTTTAAGACGAAATTACCGAAAAAAGGGACGAAAATGGATAATTTTAGCGAAATTTCAATTTTTTTCCTCTATTTACTCGTTTTTTTTCCTCATTTTATGACGAAATTACCGAAAAAAGGGACGATAACGGATAATTTTAGCGAAATTTGTATTTTTGTCCTCTATTTACTCGATTTTTTTCCTCATTCTACGACGAAATAACCGAAAAAAGGGACGAAAATGGATAATTTGAGCGAAATTTTTATTTTTTTCCTCAATTTACTCGTTTTTCTTCATCATTTTATCACGAAATTACCGAAAAAATGGACGAAAATGGATAATTTTAGCGAAATTTTTATTTTTTCCTCAATTTACTCGTTTTTTTTCCTCATTTTATAACAAAATTCCCGAAAAATAGGTCGAAAACTGATAATTTTAGCAAATTTTCTATTTTTTCCCCAATTTACTGGTTTTTTTCCGCATTTTATCACGAAGTTACCGAAAAAAGGGACGAAAACGGATAATTTAAGCGAAATTTGTATTTTTCTCCTTCATTTGTTCTTTTTTTTCATCATTTTATGTCGAAATTATCGAAAAAAGGGACGAAAACGGATAATTTTAGCGAAATTTCTATTTTTTCCTCTATTAACTTGTTTTTTTCCTCATTTTATATCGAAATTACCGAAAAAAGGGATGAAAACGGATAATTTTTGCGAAATTTCTATTTTTTCCTCTATTTACCCGTTTTTTTTCCACATTTTATGGCGAAATTACCGAAAAAAGGGCCGAAAATGGATAATTTTAGCGAAATTTTTATTTTTTCCTCAATTTACTCGTTTTTTTTCCTCATTTTATGACGAAATTACCAAAAAAAGGAACGAAAACGGATAATTTTAGCGAAATTTCTATTTTTTTCTCTATTTATTCGATTTTCCTCTATTTACTCGTTTTTTTCCTCATTTTATGACGAAATTACCGAAAAAAGGGACGAAAACGGATAATTTTAGCGAAATTTCTATATTTTCCTCAATTTGCTCGTTTTTTTTCCTCATTTTATGACGAAATTACCGATAAAATGGATGAAAACGGATAATTTTAGCGAAATTTTAATTTTTTTCCTCTATTTACTCGATATTTTTCCTCATTTTATGACGTAATTACCGAAAAAAGGGATGAAAACGGATAATTTTTGCGAAATTTCTATTTTTTCCTCTATTTACCCGTTTTTTTCCACATTTTATGGCGAAATTACCGAAAAAAGGGCCGAAAATGGATAATTTTAGCGAAATTTTTATTTTTTCTTCAATTTACTCGTTTTTTTTCCTCATTTTATCACGAAATTACCAAAAAAAGGGACGACAACGGATAATTTTAACGAAATTTCTATTTTTTTCCTTTATTTACTCGATTTTTTTTCCACATTTTATGTCGAAATTACCGAATAAAGGGACAAAAACGGATAATTTTAGCGAAATTTTAATTTTTTTCCTCTATTTACTCGATATTTTTCCTCATTTTATGAAGTAATTACCGAAAAAAGGGATGAAAACGGATAATTTTAGTGAAATTTCATTTTTTTTCTCTATTTACTCGTTTTTTTCGTACTTTTATGGCGAAATTACCGAAAAAAGGGACGAAAACGGATAATTATAGCGAAATTTTTATTTTATTCCTCAATTTACTCGCTTTTTTTTCCTCAATTTTTGACGAAATTACCGAAAAAAGGGACGAAAACGGATAATTTTAGCGAAACTTCTCTTTTTTACTCTATTTACTCGTTTTCTTCATCATTTTATCACGAAATTACCGAAAAAAGAGACGTAAACGGAAAATTTTATCAAAATTTTTATTTTTTTCCTGAATTTACTCGTTTTATTCCTCATTTTATGACGAAATTTCCAAAAAAGGGACGGTAACGGATAATTTTAGCGAAATTTCTATTTCTTCCTCAACTCGTTTTTTTTCCTCATTTTATCACGAAATTACCGAAGACAGGGATAAAAACGGATAATTTTAGCGAAATTTTTATTTTTTTCCTCAATTTACTCGTTTATTTTCCTCATTTTATAACAAAATTACCGAAAAAATGGTCGAAAACTGATAATTTTAGCAAATTTTCTATTTTTTCCCCAATTTACTGGTTTTTTTCCGCATTTTATCACGAAGTTACCGAAAAAAGGGACGAAAACGGATAATTTAAGCGAAATTTGTATTTTTCTCCTTCATTTGTTCTTTTTTTTCATCATTTTATGTCGAAATTATCGAAAAAAGGGACGAAAACGGATAATTTTAGCGAAATTTCTATTTTTTCCTCTATTAACTTGTTTTTTTCCTCATTTTATATCGAAATTACCGAAAAAAGGGACGAAAACGGATAATTTTATCGAAATTTTCATTTTTTTCCTCTATTTTGTCTTTTTTTTTCCTCATTTTAAGACGAAATTACCGAAAAAAGGGACGAAAATGGATAATTTTAGCGAAATTTCAATTTTTTTCCTCTATTTACTCGTTTTTTTTCCTCATTTTATGACGAAATTACCGAAAAAAGGGACGATAACGGATAATTTTAGCGAAATTTGCTCGTTTTTTTTCCTCATTTTATCACGAAATTACCAAAAAAAGGGACGACAACGGATAATTTAAACGAAATTTCTATTTTTTTCCTTTATTTACTCGATTTTTTTTCCACATTTTATGTCGAAATTACCGAATAAAGGGACAAAAACGGATAATTTTAGCGAAATTTTAATTTTTTTCCTCTATTTACTCGATATTTTTCCTCATTTTATGAAGTAATTACCGAAAAAAGGGATGAAAACGGATAATTTTAGTGAAATTTCATTTTTTTTCTCTATTTACTCGTTTTTTTCGTACTTTTATGGCGAAATTACCGAAAAAAGGGACGAAAACGGATAATTATAGCGAAATTTTTATTTTATTCCTCAATTTACTCGCTTTTTTTTCCTCAATTTTTGACGAAATTACCGAAAAAAGGGACGAAAACGGATAATTTTAGCGAAACTTCTCTTTTTTACTCTATTTACTCGTTTTCTTCATCATTTTATCACGAAATTACCGAAAAAAGAGACGTAAACGGAAAATTTTATCAAAATTTTTATTTTTTTCCTGAATTTACTCGTTTTTTTCCTCATTTTATGACGAAATTTCCAAAAAAGGGACGGTAACGGATAATTTTAGCGAAATTTCTATTTTTTCCTCAACTCGTTTTTTTTCCTCATTTTATCACGAAATTACCGAAGACAGGGATAAAAACGGATAATTTTAGCGAAATTTTTATTTTTTTCCTCAATTTACTCGTTTATTTTCCTCATTTTATAACAAAATTACCGAAAAAATGGTCGAAAACTGATAATTTTAGCAAATTTTCTATTTTTTCCCCAATTTACTGGTTTTTTTCCGCATTTTATCACGAAGTTACCGAAAAAAGGGACGAAAACGGATAATTTGAGCGAAATTTGTATTTTTCTCCTTCATTTGTTCTTTTTTTTCATCATTTTATGTCGAAATTATCGAAAAAAGGGACGAAAACGGATAATTTTAGCGAAATTTCTATTTTTTCCTCTATTAACTTGTTTTTTTCCTCATTTTATATCGAAATTACCGAAAAAAGGGACGAAAACGGATAATTTTATCGAAATTTTCATTTTTTTCCTCTATTTTGTCTTTTTTTTTTTCCTCATTTTAAGACGAAATTACCGAAAAAAGGGACGAAAATGGATAATTTTAGCGAAATTTCAATTTTTTTCCACTATTTACTCGTTTTTTTTCCTCATTTTATGACGAAATTACCGAAAAAAGGGACGATAACGGATAATTTTAGCGAAATTTGTATTTTTGTCCTCTATTTACTCGATTTTTTTCCTCATTTTACGACGAAATAACCGAAAAAAGGGACGAAAATGGATAATTTGAGCGAAATTTTTATTTTTTTCCTCAATTTACTCGTTTTTCTTCATCATTTTATCACGAAATTACCGAAAAAATGGACGAAAATGGATAATTTTAGCGAAATTTTTATTTTTTCCTCAATTTACTCGTTTTTTTTCCTCATTTTATGACGAGATTACCGAAAAAAGGAACGAAAACGGATAATTTTAGCGAAATTTCTATTTTTTTCTCTATTTATTCGATTTTCCTCTATTTACTCGTTTTTTTTCCTCATTTTATGACGAAATTACCGAAAAAAGGGACGAAAACGGATAATTTTAGCGAAATTTCTATATTTTCCTCAATTTGCTCGTTTTTTTTCCTCATTTTATGACGAAATTACCGATAAAATGGATGAAAAAGGATAATTTTAGCGAAATTTTAATTTTTTTCCTCTATTTACTCGATATTTTTCCTCATTTTATGACGTAATTACCGAAAAAAGGGATGAAAACGGATAATTTTTGCGAAATTTCTATTTTTTCCTCTATTTACCCGTTTTTTCCACATTTTATGGCGAAATTACCGAAAAAAGGGCCGAAAATGGATAATTTTAGCGAAATTTTTATTTTTTCCTCAATTTACTCGTTTTTTTTCCTCATTTTATGACGAAATTACCAAAAAAAGGAACGAAAACGGATAATTTTAGCGAAATTTCTATTTTTTTCTCTATTTATTCGATTTTCCTCTATTTACTCGTTTTTTTTCCTCATTTTATGACGAAATTACCGAAAAAAGGGACGAAAACGGATAATTTTAGCGAAATTTTTATATTTTCCTCAATTTGCTCGTTTTTTTTCCTCATTTTATGACGAAATTACCGATAAAATGGATGAAAACGGATAATTTTAGCGAAATTTTAATTTTTTTCCTCTATTTACTCGATATTTTTCCTCATTTTATGACGTAATTACCGAAAAAAGGATGAAAACGGATAATTTTTGCGAAATTTCTATTTTTTCCTCTATTTACCCGTTTTTTTCCACATTTTATGGCAAAATTACCGAAAAAAGGGCCGAAAATGGATAATTTTAGCGAAATTTTTATTTTTTCTTCAATTTACTCGTTTTTTTTCCTCATTTTATCACGAAATTACCAAAAAAAGGGACGACAACGGATAATTTTAACGAAATTTCTATTTTTTTCCTTTATTTACTCGATTTTTTTTCCACATTTTATGTCGAAATTACCGAATAAAGGGACAAAAACGGATAATTTTAGCGAAATTTTAATTTTTTTCCTCTATTTACTCGATATTTTTCCTCATTTTATGAAGTAATTACCGAAAAAAGGGATGAAAACGGATAATTTTAGTTAAATTTCATTTTTTTTCTCTATTTACTCGTTTTTTTCGTACTTTTATGTCGAAATTACCGAAAAAAGGGACGAAAACGGATAATTATAGCGAAATTTTTATTTTATTCCTCAATTTACTCGCTTTTTTTTCCTCAATTTTTGACGAAATTACCGAAAAAAGGGACGAAAACGGATAATTTTAGCGAAACTTCTCTTTTTTACTCTATTTACTCGTTTTCTTCATCATTTTATCACGAAATTACCGAAAAAAGAGACGTAAACGGAAAATTTTATCAAAATTTTTATTTTTTTCCTGAATTTACTCGTTTTTTTCCTCATTTTATGACGAAATTTCCAAAAAAGGGACGGTAACGGATAATTTTAGCGAAATTTTTATTTTTTCCTTCAATTTATTCATTTTTTTTTCCTCATTTTATGACGGAATTACCGAAAAAAGGGACGAAAACGGATAATTTTTGCGAAATTTGTATTTTTTTCCTCAATTTACTCGTTTTTCTTCATCATTTTATCACGAAATTACCGAAAAAAGGGACGACAACGGATAATTTTAGCGAAATTTCTACTTACCTCTATTTACCCGTTTTTTTCCTCATTTTATGACGAAATTACCGAAAAAAGGGCCGAAAACGTATAATTTTAGCGAAATTTTTATTTTTTTTTCAATTTAGTCGTTTTTTTTCCTCATTTTATGTCGAAATTAACTATAAAAAGGACGAAAACGGATAATTTTTGCGAAATTTCTATTTTTTCCTCAATTTACTCGTTTTTTTCCTCATTTTATGACGAAGTTACCGAAGAAAGGGACGAAAACGGAAAATTTTAGCGAAATTTCTATTTTCTCCTCTATTTACTCGTTTTTTTCCTCATTTTATGACGAAATTACCAAAAAAAGGGATGAAAACGGATAATTTTAGCGAAATTTTTATTTTCTACCTCAATTTACACGTTTTTTTTCCTTTTTTTATGACGAAATTACCGAAAAAAGGGACGATAACGGATAATTTTATCGAAATTTTTATTTTTTTCCCCTATTTGCTCGTTTTTTTTTTCCTCATTTTATGACGATTTTACCAAAAAAAGGGACGAAAACGGATAATTTTAGCGAAATTTCTACTTACCTCTATTTACCCGTTTTTTTCCTCATTTTATGACGAAATTACCGAAAAAAGGGCCGAAAACGTATAATTTTAGCGAAATTTTTATTTTTTTTTCAATTTAGTCGTTTTTTTTTCCTCATTTTATGTCGAAATTAACTATAAAAAGGACGAAAACGGATAATTTTTGCGAAATTTCTATTTTTTCCTCAATTTACTCGTTTTTTTCCTCATTTTATGACGAAGTTACCGAAGAAAGGGACGAAAACGGAAAATTTTAGCGAAATTTCTATTTTCTCCTCTATTTACTCGTTTTTTTCCTCATTTTATGACGAAATTACCGAAAAAAGGGACGATAACGGATAATTTTAGCGAAATTTCTATTTTTGTCCTCTATTTACTCGATTTTTTTCCTCATTTTACGACGAAATAACCGAAAAAAGGGACCAAAATGACTAATTTGAGCGAAATTTTATTTTTTTCCTCAATTTCCTCGTTTTTCTTCATCATTTTATCACGAAATTACCGAAAAAAGGGACGAAAACGGAAAATTTTATCGAAATTTAATTTTTTTCCTCAATTTACTCGTTTTTTTCCTCATTTTATGACGAAATTACCAAAAAAGGGACGGTAACGGATAATTTTAGTGAAATTTTTATTTTTTCCTCTATTTACTCGTTTTTTTTCCTCATTTAATGTCGAAATTACCGAAAAAAAGGAACGAAAACGGATAATTTAATCGAAAGTTTTATTTTTTCCTCTATTTGCTCGTTTTTTTTTTCATTTCATGACGAAATTACCGAAAAAAGGGACGAAAACGGATAATTTTAGCGAAAATTTTATTTTTTTCCTCAATTCACTCGTTTTTCTTCATCATTTTATCACGAAATTGCCGAAAAAAGGGACGATAACGGATAATTTTAGCGAAATTTCTATTTACCTCTATTTACCCGTTTTTTTCCTCATTTTATGACGAAATTACCGAAAAAAGGGTCGATATCGGATAATTTTAGCGAAATTTTTATTTTTTTTTCAATTTAGTCATTTTTTTTCCTCATTTTATGTCGAAATTAACGATAAAAAGGACAAAAACGGATAATTTTTGCGAAATTTCTATTTTTTCCTCTATTAACTCGTTTTTTTCCTCATTTTATATCGAAATTACCGTGAAAAGGGACGAAAATGGATAATTTTAGCGAAATTTCAATTTTTTTCCTCTATTTACTCGTTTTTTTTCCTCATTTTATGACGAAATTACCGAAAAAAGGGACGATAACGGATAATTTTAGCGAAATTTCTATTTTTGTCCTCTATTTACTCGATTTTTTTCCTCATTTTACGACGAAATAACCGAAAAAAGGGACGAAAATGGATAATTTGAGCGAAATTTTTATTTTTTTCCTCAATTTACTCGTTTTTCTTCATCATTTTATGACGAAATTACCGAAAAAAGGGCCGAAAACGGATAATTTTAGCGAAATTTCTATTTTTTCCTTTATTTACTCGTTTTTTCCTCATTTTATGACGAAATTACCGAACAAAGGGACGAAAACGGATAATTTTAGCGAAATTTCTATTTTTTCCTCCATTTACTCGTTTTTTTCCTCATTTTATGACGAAATTACCGAAAAAAATTATGAAAATGGATAATTTTAGCAAAATATCTATTTTTCCCTCTATTTACTCTTTTTTTTCCTCATTTTATGACGAAATTACCGAAAATAGGGACGAAAACGGATAATTTTAGCGAAATTTCTATTTTTTCCTCTATTTACCCGTTTTTTTCCTCATTTTATGACGAAATTACCGAAAAAAGGGCCGAAAACGGATAATTTTAGCGAAATTTCTATTTTTTCCTTTATTTACTCCATTTTTTCTCATTTTATGACGAAATTACCGAAAAAAGGGTCGATATCGGATAATTTTAGCGAAATTTCTATTTTTTCCTCTATTTTCTCCTCCTTTTACCTCATTTTATGACGAAATTACCGAAAAATGGCCGAGAACGGATAACTTTCGCGAAATTTCTATTTTTTCCTCTATGTACTCGTTTTTTTTCCTCATTATATGACGAAATTACAGAAAAAAGGGCCGAAAACGGATAATTTTAGCGAAATTTTTATTTTTTTTTCTCTATTTACTCGTTTTTTTTCCTCATTTTATGACGATTTTACCAAAAGAAGGGACGAAAACGGATAATTTTAGCGAAATTTCTATTTTTTCCTCAATTTGCTCGTTTTTTTCGCTCATTTTATGAAGAAATTACCGAAAAAAGGGACGAAAAAGGATAATTTTAGCGAAATTTTAATTTTTTTCTTCAATTTACTCGTTTTCTTCATCATTTTATCACGAAATTACCGAAAAAAGGGACGAAAACGGAAAATTTTAGCGAAATTTCTATTTTTTTCCTCAAATTTACTCGTTTTTTTCCTCATTTTATGACGAAATTACCAAAAAAGGGACGAAAACCGATAATTTTATCGAAATTTTTATTTTTTTCCTCTATTTACTCGTTTTTTTCCTCATTTCATGACGAAATTACCGAAAAAAGAGTTCAAAACGGATAATTTTAGCAAAATTTCAATTTTTTTCCTCCATTTGCTCGTTTTTTTCTTCATTTTATGACGAAATTACCGTAAAAAGGGACGAAAACGGAGAATTTTAGCGAAATTTTTATTTTTTTCCTCAATTTACTCGTTTTTCTTCATCATTTTATCACGAAATTACCGAAAAAAGGGACGAAAACGGATAATTTTAACGAAATGACTATTTTTTTCCTCTATTTGCTCGTTTTTACTTTCTCCATATACGAAGTATAGAGAAAGTATTGTTTTCATGAAAAAATTCGACTTCGAGATTTCAACGGAAATACACGTTTTGGGGTCCCTAGAACACGTTTTGATCATTTTCTGAATGATGTCTGTGTGTATGTGTGTCTGTGTGTGTGTTTGTTTGTGTGTGTGTGTGTGTGTGTGTGTGAGTGTGTGTGTGTGTATGTGTGTGTGTGATAATGGGCGTTCTAACTCGAAAACTAAAAGTCGTATCAATACCAAACTTCATATATAGTACTGTTGTGTGTGCTGTCAGAGTTGATTAGTTTTTGGAGTAAATCCGTTAACCGGTAGTCGAGCTTCATTCTACAAAGCTCATTTCCGGTTTTCAAAATATCTCCATAAATATGATATTTAGGTATATACTATTAATTATAAATGTTTTAGAAAATTTATCTTACTATAACTTTTGTATGAAACATACTTTTATATCACCGATTGTTTAGGAGTTATTCATGAAATACCGATAAACCGGAATTTGCTTAGTATGTACTTTGTGGGCGCTCTCACATGAAAACTATTTGTCGTTTCAACACCAAATTTCATGTATATTACTTTGGTTGTTGTGATTAGAGTTTATTATTTTTTAGAGTATATCATTGAACCGGAAGTTGAGCTTTACTCTTCGAAGCTTATTTCCGATTTTGCAAAATACCTCTATAAATATGATATTTAGGTATATACTATTATTTTTAAAAGTTTTAGAAAAATAACTCTACTACACCTTTTGTATTAAACATATTTTTGTATCACTGATTGTTTAGGAGTTATTCGTGAAATACCGATAAACCGGAAGTTGCTAATTATTCACTTTGTGGGCGCTATTACCTGAAAACTATTTGTCGTATCAAAACCAAATTTCGTACATTTTATTTTGGTTGGTGTCATCAGAGTTGATTAGGTTTTGGAGGATATCGGTTTACCAGAAGTCGATCTTTATTTTTGGAAGCTCATTTCCGTTTTTGAAACATTTCACCATTAAACCTTAAGTAGTCTCGTGGGGTCAATGTGACATCAGGCGTTATATTACCGTCGGGATCACAGAAACTAATGAAGATATTTCAACCAAATTTTCGTTTTGTAAAAATGTTGTCCATGTTATGATTATCTGAGGATTTTCTTAATGTCAAGTTATAAGAAGTATGCAATTTTAGCAGTGCTACCAAATTTACTGAAATAAATTTTAATAATTATCTAAACATTATTTCAACAATTTTTAAGCACCTATACATAAAATAATTCATAGGTAAGTATCAAAAAAATAATGAACACCATATCATGCATATAAACTGACGAAAATTAATATCCAAAACATAAGGTTTCGGGATATTTTAAAGATTTACTGAATATTTTAGGAATGAATCTATAATGTTTAAAATGCTATTACAGTTCACAGAATACCTTACTAATGCTGACAGAGTAAATATGTGTTGATATAGTTTCAATATAGTAACAAAGAGCTACGCATTAATTTGTTTTTTTACTTTCTCCATATACGAAGTATAGAGAAAGTATTGTTTTCATGAAAAAAATCCACTTCGAGATTTCAACGGAAATACATGTTTTGGGGTCCCTAGAACACGTTTTGACCATTTTCGGAATGATGTCTGTGTGTATGTGTGTGTGTGTGTGTGTGTGTGTGTGTTGTGTGTGTGACAGTGGGCGCTCTAACGTGTAAACTATTAGTCGTATCAATACCAAAATTCATATATAGTACTGTTGTGTGTGCTGTCAGAGTTGATCAGCTTTTCAAGTAAATCGGTAAACCGGAAGTCGAGCTTCATACTTCAAAGCTCATTTCCGGTTTTCAAAATATCTTCATAAATATGATATTTAGGTATATACTATTACTTATAAAACTTTTATAAAATATTATATACTATGACTTTTGCATGAAATATATTTTTGTATCACTGATTGTGTAGGAGTGATTCGTGAAATACTGAGAAAATGAAGTTGCTAATTATCTACGTTGTGGTGGCTCTGGGCGCTGGGGCGAAAGGCCACTTCATCGTTTTTCATCGAAAAGGTCCCGAAAAGCATTATTTATAATGATTGGGACGTAAAAGATGATAATATATAAATTAATCACTCATCTTCAAAGTTTAGATGGAATAAGGAGTTCAAAATTACTGTCGTAGATAAATATTTACATCTTATATATGGAGAAAGTCATGTGCTGGCCACATCAGATTTTTTTTCTTCATTTTATCTCGAAATTACCGAAAAAAGGGACGAAAACGGAGAATTTTAGCGAAATTTTTATATTTTTCCTCAATTTACTATTTTTTCTTCATCATTTTATCAGGAAATTACCGAAAAAATGGACGAAAACGGATAATTTTATCGATATTTTTAATTTTTTCCTCTATTTACTCGATTTTTTTCTTCATTTTATGACGAAATTACCGAAAAAAGGGACGAAAACGGATAATTTTAGCGAAATTTCTATTTTTTTCCTCTATTTGCTCGTTTATTTTCTTCATTTTATCACGAAATTACCGAAAAAAGGGACGAAATCGGATAATTTTAGCGAAATTTCTATTTTTTCCTCTATTTACCCGTTTTTTCCTCATTTTATGACTAAATTACCGAAGAAAGGGCCGAAAACGGATAATTTTAGCGAAATTTCTATATTTTCCTTTATTTACTCCATTTTTTCTCATTTTATGACGAAATTACCGAAAAAAGGGTCGATATCGGATAATTTTAGCGAAATTTCTATTTTTTCCTCTATTTACTCGTCCTTTTTCCTCATTTTATGACGAAATAACCGAAAAAATGGCCGAAAACGGATAATTTTCGAGAAATTTCTATTTTTCCTCTATTTACTCGTTTTTTTTCCTCATTATATGACGAAATTACAGAAAAAAGTGCCGAAAACAGATAATTTTAGCGAAATTTTTATTTTTTTTTCCTCCATTTACTCGTTTTTTTTTCCTCATTTTATGACGATTTTACCAAAAAAAGGGACGAAAACGGATAATTTTAGCGAAATTTCTATTTTTTCCTCAATTTGCTCGTTTTTTTTCCTCATTTTATGAAGAAATTACCGAAAAAAGGGACGAAAAAGGAAAATTTTAGCGAAATTTCTATTTTTTTCCTCCATTTGCTCGTTTTTTTTCTTCATTTTATGACGAAATTACCGTAAAAAGGGACGAAAACGGAGAATTTTAGCGAAATTTTTATTTTTTTCCTCAATTTACTAATTTTTCTTCATCATTTTATCACGAAATTATTGAAAAAAGGGACGAAAACGGATAATTTTTACGAAATTTCTATTTTTTTCTTCTATTTACTCGTTTTTTTCCTCATTTCATGACGAAATTACCGAAAAAATGGACGAAAACGGATAATTTTAGCGAAATTTTTATTTTTTTCCTCAATTTACTAGTTTTTCTTCATCATTTTATCACGAAATTACCGAAAAAAGGGACGAAAACGGATAATTTTAGCGAAATTTTTATTTTTTTCCTCAATTTACTCGTTTTTCTTCATCATTTTATCTAGAAATTACCGAAAAAAGGGACGATAATGGATAATTCTAGCGAAATTTCTATTTTTTCCTCAACTCGTTTTTTTTCCTCATTTTATGTCGAAATTACCGAAAAAACGGACGAAAACGGATAATTTTAACGAAATTTTATTTTTTTCCTCTATTTACTCGTTTTTTTCCTCATTTCATGACGAAATTACGAAAAAAGGGACGAAAACGGATAATTTTAGCGAAATTTCAATTTTTTCCCTCTATATGCTCGATTTTTTCTTCATTTTATGACGAAATTACCGGAAAAAGGGACGAAAACGGATAATTTTAGCGAAATTTTTATTTTTTTTCTGAATTTACTCGTTTTTCTTCATCATTTTATCACGAAATTATCGAAAAAAGGGACGAAAACGGATAATTTTAACGAAATTTCTATTTTTTTCCTCTATTTACTCGTTTTTTTTCCTCATTTTATGACGAAATTACCGAATAAAGGGACGAAAACGGATAATTTTAGCGAAATTTCTATATTTTCCTCAATTTGCTCGTTTTTTTTTCCTCATTTTATGACGAAATTACCGATAAAATGGATGAAAACGGATAATTTTAACGAAATTTTAATTTTTTTCCTCTATTTACTCGATATTTTTCCTCATTTTATGACGTAATTACCGAAAAAAGGGATGAAAACGGATAATTTTAGCGAAATATCTATTTTTCCTCTATTTACTCTTTTTTTTCCTCATTTTATGACGAAATTACCGAAAAAAGGAACGAAAACGGATAATTTTAGCGAAATTTCTATTTTTGCTCTATTTACCCGTTTTTTTCCTCATTTTCTGACTAAATTATCGAAAAAAGGGCCGAAAACGGATAATTTATGCGAAATTTCTATATTTTCCTTTATTTACTCCTTTTTTTTCCTCATTATATGACGAAATTACAGAAAAAAGGGCCGAAAACGGATAATTTTAGCGAAATTTTTATTTTTTTTTCCACTATTTACTCGTTTTTTTTCCTCATTTTATGACGATTTTACCAAAAAAAATGGACGAAAACGGATAATTTTACCGAAATTTCTATTTTTTCCTCTATTTACTCGTTTTTTCCTCATTTTATGACGAAATTACCGAAAAAAGGGACGAAAACGGATAATTTTAGCGAAATTTCTATTTTTTCCTCAATTTGCTTTTTTTTTTCCTCATTTTATGAAGAAATTACCGAAAAAAGGGACGAAAAAGGATAATTTTAGCGAAATTTTAATTTTTTTCTTCAATTTACTCGTTTTCTTCATCATTTTATCACGAAATTACCGAAAAAAGGGACGAAAACGGAAAATTTTAGCGAAATTTCTATTTTTTTCCTCAAATTTACTCGTTTTTTTCCTCATTTTATGACGGAATTAACGAAAAAAGGGACGAAAACGGATAATTTTAGCGAAATTTCTATTTTTTCCACTATTTACTCGTTGTCTTTCCTCATTTTATATCGAAATTACCGAAAAAAGGGTCGAAAGAGGATAATTTTATCGAAATTTGTATTTTTTTCCTCTATTTACTCGTTTTTTTCCTCATTTCAAGACGAATTTACCGAAAAAAGGGTTGAAAATGAATAATTTTAGCGAAATTTCAATTTTTTTCCTCCATTTGCTCGTTTTTTTTCTTCACTTAATGACGAAATTACCGTAAAAAGAGACGAAAACGGAGAATTTTAGCGAAATTTTTACTTTTTTCCTCAATTTACTCGTTTTTCTTCATCATTTTATCACGAAATTACCGAAAAAAAGGAAAGAAAACGGATAATTTTAACGAAATTTCTATTTACTTCCTGTATTTACTCGATTTTTTCCACATTCTATGACGAAATTACCAAATAAAGGGACGAAAAAACGGATAATTTTTGCGAAATTTTTATATTTTTCCTCAATTTACTATTTTTTCTTCATCATTTTATCAGGAAATTACCGAAAAATTGGACGAAAACGGATAATTTTAGCGATATTTTTAATTTTTTCCTCTATTTACTCGATTTTTTTCTTCATTTTATGACGAAATTACCGAAAAAAGGGACGAAAACGGATAATTTTATCGAAATTACTATTTTTTTTCCTCTATTTGCTCGTTTTTTTTCTTTATTTTATTACGAAATTACCGAAAAAAGGGACCAAAACGGATAATTTTAGCTAAATTTCTATTTTTACCTCTATTTACTCGTTTTTTTTCCTCATTTTATGTCGAAATTACCGAAAAAAGGGACGAAAACGGATAATTTTAGCGAAATATTTATTTTTTTCCTCAATTTACTCGTTTTTCTTCATCATTTTATTACGAAATTACCGAATAAAGGGACGATAACGGATAATTTTAGCGAAATTTCTATTTTTTCCTCAACTCGTTTTTTTTTCCTCATTTAAGACGAAATTACCGAATAAAGGGACGAAAACGGATATTTTAGCGAAAATTTTATTTTTTTCCTCAATTTACTATTTTTTCTTCATCATTTTATCAGGAAATTACCGAAAAAATGGACGAAAACGGTAAATTTTAGCGAAATTTTTAATTTTTTCCTCTATTTACTCGATTATTTTCCTCATTTTATGACGTAATTACCAAAAAAAATGATGAAAACAGATAATTTTAGCGAAATATCTATTTTTTCCTCTATTTACTCTTTTTTTTCCTCATTTTATGACGAAATTACCGAAAAAAGGAACGAAAACGGATAATTTTAGCGAAATTTCTATTTTTTCCTCTATTTACCCGTTTTTTTCCTCATTTTCTGACTAAATTACCGAAAAAAAGGCCGAAAACGGATAATTTTTGCGAAATTTCTATATTTTCCTTTATTTACTCCAATTTTTCTCATTTTATGACGAAATTACCGAAAAAAGGGTCGATATCGGATAATTTTACCGAAATTACTATTTTTTTCCTCTATTTGCTCGTTTTTTTTCTTCAATTTATGACGAAATTACCGAAAAATTGGACGAAAACGGAGAATTTCAGCGAAAATTTTATTTTTTTCCTCTATTTACTCGTTTTTTCCTCATTTCATGACGAAATTACGAAAAAAGGGACGAAAACGGATAATTTTAGCGAAATTTCTATTTTTTTCCTCTATATGCTCGATTTTTTCTTAATTTTATGACGAAATTACCGGAAAAAGGGACGAAAACGGATAATTTTAGCGAAATTTTTATTTTTTTTCTGAATTTACTCGTTTTTCTTCATCATTTTATCACGAAATTATCGAAAAAAGGGACGAAAACGGATAATTTTAACGAAATTTCTATTTTTTTCCTCTATTTACTCGATTATTTTCCACATTTTATGACGAAATTACCGAATAAAGGGACGAAAACGGATATTTTTGCGAAATTTTTATTTTTTTCCTCAATTTACTATTTTTTCTTCATCATTTTATCAGGAAATTACCGAAAAAATGGACGAAAACGGTAAATTTTAGCGAAATTTTTAATTTTTTCCTCTATTTACTCGATTATTTTCCTCATTTTATGACATAATTACCAAAAAAAATGATGAAAACAGATAATTTTAGCGAAATATCTATTTTTTCCTCTATTTGCTCGTTTTTTTTCTTCATTTTATCACGAAATTACCGAAAAAAGGGACCAAAACGGATAATTTTAGCTAAATTTCTATTTTTACCTCTATTTACTCGTTTTTTTTCCTCATTTAAGACGAAATTACCGAATAAAGGGACGAAAACGGATATTTTAGCGAAAATTTTATTTTTTTCCTCTATTTACTCGTTTTTTTCCTCATTTCATGACGAAATTACGAAAAAAGGGACGAAAACGGATAATTTTAGCGAAATTTCTATTTTTTTCCTCTATATGCTCGATTTTTTCTTAATTTTATGACGAAATTACCGGAAAAAGGGACGAAAACGGATAATTTTAGCGAAATTTTTATTTTTTTTCTGAATTTACTCGTTTTTCTTCATCATTTTATCACGAAATTATCGAAAAAAGGGACGAAAACGGATAATTTTAACGAAATTTCTATTTTTTTCCTCTATTTACTCGATTTTATTCCACATTTTATGACGAAATTACCGAATAAAGGGACGAAAAAGGATATTTTAGCGAAATTTTTATTTTTTTCCTCAATTTACTATTTTTTCTTCATCATTTTATCAGGAAATTACCGAAAAAATGGACGAAAACGGTAAATTTTAGCGAAATTTTTAATTTTTTCCTCTATTTACTCGATTATTTTCCTCATTTTATGACGTAATTACCAAAAAAAATGATGAAAACAGATAATTTTAGCGAAATATCTATTTTTTCCTCTATTTACTCGTTTTTTCCTCATTTTATGAAGAAATTACCGGAATAAGGGACGAAAAAGGATAATTTTAGCGAAATTTTAAATTTTTTCTTCAATTTACTCGTTTTCTTCATCATTTTATCACGAAATTACCGAAAAAAGGGACGAAAACGGAAAATTTTAGCGAAATTTCTATTTTTTTCCTCAAATTTACTCGTTTTTTCCTCATTTTATGACGGAATTACCGAAAAAAGGGACGAAAACGGATAATTTTAGCGAAATTTCTATTTTTTCCACTATTTACTCGTTGTCTTTCCTCAATTAATATATAAATTACCGAAAAAAGGGTCGAAAGCGGATAATTTTATCGAAATTTGTATTTTTTCCTCTATTTACTCGTTTTTTTCCTCATTTCATGACGAAATTACCGAAAAAAGGGTTGAAAATGGATAATTTTAGCGAAATTTCAATTTTTTTCCTCCATTTGCTCGTTTTTTTTCTTCAATTTATGACGAAATTACCGTAAAAAGGGACGAAAACGGAGAATTTTAGCGAAATTTTTATTTTTTTCCTCAATTTACTCGTTTTTCTTCATCATTTTATCACGAAATTACCGAAAAAAGGGACGAAAACGGATAATTTTAACGAAATTTCTATTTTTTTCCTGTATTTACTCGATTTTTTCCACATTTTATGACGAAATTACCAAATAAAGGGACGAAAAAACGGATAATTTTTGCGAAATTTTTATATTTTTCCTCTATTTACTATTTTTTCTTCATCATTTTATCAGGAAATTAACGAAAAATTGGACGAAAACGGATAATTTTAGCGATATTTTTAATTTTTTCCTCTATTTACTCGATTTTTTTCTTAATTTTATGACGAAATTACCGAAAAAAGGGACGAAAACGGATAATTTTAGCGAAATATTTATTTTTTTCCTCAATTTACTCGTTTTTCTTCTTCATTTTATCACGAAATTACCGAAAAAAGGGACGATAACGGATAATTTTAGCGAAATTTCTATTTTTTCCTCAACTCGTTTTTTTTCCTCATTTAAGTCGAAATTACCGAATAAAGGGATGAAAACGGATATTTTAGCGAAATTTTTATTTTTTTCCTCAATTTACTCGTTTTTCTTCTTCATTTTATCACGAAATTACCGAAGACAGGGATGAAAACGGATAATTTTAGCGAAATTTTTATTTTTTTCCTCAATTTACTCGTTTATTTTCCTCATTTTATAACAAAATTACCGAAAAAAGGGTCAAAAACGGATAATTTTAGCAAATTTTCTATTTTTTCCCCAATTTACTGGTTTTTTTTCCGCATTTTATCACGAAGTTACGGAAAAAAGGGACGAAAACGGATAATTTAAGCGAAATTTTTATTTTTCTCCTTCATTTGTTCTTTTTTTTTCATCATTTTATTACGAAATTACCGAAAAAAGGGACGAAAACGGATAATTTTAGCGAAATTTCTATTTTTTCCTCTATTAACTCGTTTTTTTTCCTCATTTTATATCGAAATTACCGAAAAAAGGGACGAAAACGGATAATTTTATCGAAATTTTTATTTTTTTCCTCTATTTAGTCGTTTTTTTTCCTCATTTTAAGACGAAATTACCGAAAAAAGGGACGAAAATGAATAATTTTAGCGAAATTTCAATTTGTTTCCTCTATTTACTCGTTTTTTTTTCCTCATTTTATGACGAAATTACCGAAAAAAGGGACGATAACGGATAATTTTAGCGAAATTTGTATTTTTGTCCTCTATTTACTCGATTTTTTTCCTCATTTTACGACGAAACAACCGAAAAAAGGGACGAAAATGGATAATTTGAGCGAAATTTTTATTTTTTCCTCAATTTACTCGTTTTTTTTTCTTCATTTTATGACGAGATTACTGAAAAAAGGAACGAAAACGGATAATTTTAGCGAAATTTCTATTTTTTTCTCTATTTATTCGATTTTCCTCTATTTACTCGTTTTTTTTCCTCATTTTATGACGAAATTACCGAAAAAAGGGACGAAAACGGATAATTTTAGCGAAATTTCTATATTTTCCTCAATTTGCTCGTTTTTTTTCCTCATTTTATGACGAAATTACCGATAAAATGGATGAAAACGGATAATTTTAGCGAAATTTTAATTTTTTTCCTCTATTTACTCGATATTTTTCCTCATTTTATGACCTAATTACCGAAAAAAGGGATGAAAACGGATAATTTTTGCGAAATTTCTATTTTTTCCTCTATTTACCCGTTTTTTTCCACATTTTATGGCGAAATTACCGAAAAAAGGGACGAAAATGGATAATTTTAGCGAAATTTTTATTTTTTCCTCAATTTACTCGTTTTTTTTCCTCATTTTATGACGAAATTACCAAAAAAAGGAACGAAAACGGATAATTTTAGCGAAATTTCTATTTTTTTCTCTATTTATTCGATTTTCCTCTATTTACTCGTTTTTTTTCCTCATTTTATGACGAAATTACAGATAAAATGGACGAAAAGGGATAATTTTAGCGAAATTTTTATTTTTTTCCTCAATTTACTCGTTTTTCTTCATCATTTTATCACGAAATTACCAAAAAAAGGGACGACAACGGATAATTTTAACGAAATTTCTATTTTTTTCCTTTATTTACTCGATTTTTTTTCCACATTTTATGTCGAAATTACCGAATAAAGGGACAAAAACGGATAATTTTAGCGAAATTTCTATATTTTCCTCAATTTGCTCGTTTTTTTTCCTCATTTTATGACGAAATTACCGATAAAATGGATGAAAACGGATAATTTTAGCGAAATTTTAATTTTTTTCCTCTATTTACTCGATATTTTTCCTCATTTAATGAAGTAATTACCGAAAAAAGGGATGAAAACGGATAATTTTAGTGAAATTTCAATTTTTTTCTCTATTTACTCGTTTTTTTCCTACTTTTATGGCGAAATTACCGAAAAAAGGGACGAAAACGGATAATTTTAGCGAAATTTCTATTATTTCCTCAATTTACTCGTTTTCTTCATCATTTTATCACGAAATTACCGAAAAAAGGGACGAAAACGGATAATTTTAGCGATATTTTTAATTTTTTCCTCTATTTACTCGATTTTTTTCTTCATTTTATGACGAAATTACCGAAAAAAGGAACGAAAACGGATAATTTTAGCGAAACTTCTCTTTTTTACTCTATTTACTCGTTTTTCTTCCTCATTTTATCACGAAATTACCGAAAAAAAGGATGAAAACGGATAATTTTATCGAAATTACTATTTTTTTCCTCTATTTGCTCGTTTTTTTTCTTCATTTTATCACGAAATTACCGAAAAAAGGGACGAAATCGGATAATTTTAGCGAAATTTCTATTTTTTCCTCTATTTACCCGTTTTTTCCTCATTTTATGACTAAATTACCGAAAAAAGGGCCGAAAACGGATAATTTTAGCGAAATTTCTATATTTTCCTTTATTTACTCCATTTTTTCTCATTTTATGACGAAATTACCGAAAAAAGGGTCGATATCGGATAATTTTAGCGAAATTTCTATTTTTTCCTCTATTTACTCGTCCTTTTTCCTCATTTTATGACGAAATAACCGAAAAAATGGCCGAAAACGGATAATTTTCGAGAAATTTCTATTTTTCCTCTATTTACTCGTTTGTTTTCCTCATTATATGACGAAATTACAGAAAAAAGGGCCGAAAACGGATAATTTTAGCGAAATTTTTATTTTTTTTCCTCTATTTACTCGTTTTTTTTCCTCATATTATGACGATTTTACCAAAAAAAGGGACGAAAACGGATAATTTTAGCGAAATTTCTATTTTTTCCTCTATTAACTCGTTTTTTTCCTTATCTTATGACGAAATTACCGAAAAAAGGGACGAAAACGGATAATTTTAGCGAAATTTCTATTTTTTCCTTCATTTGCTCGTTTTTTTTCCTCATTTTATGAAGAAATTACCGAAAAAAGGGACGAAAAAGGATAATTTTTGGGAAATTTTTATTTTTCTTCCTCAATTTACTCTTTTTTTTTCCTCATGTTATGTCGAAACTACAGAAAAAGGGACGAAAACGGATAATTTTAGCGAAATATTTATTTTTTTCCTCAATTTACTCGTTTTTCTTCATCATTTTATCACGAAATTACCGAAAAAAGGGACGATAACGGATAATTTTAGCGAAATTTCTATTTATTCCTCAACTCGTTTTTTTTCCTCATTTAAGTCGAAATTACCGAATAAAGGGATGAAATTGGATATTTTAGCGAAATTTTTATTTTTTTCCTCAATTTACTCGTTTTTCTTCTTCATTTTATCACGAAATTACCGAAGACAGGGATGAAAACGGATAATTTTAGCGAAATTTTTATTTTTTTCCTCAATTTACTCGTTTATTTTCCTCATTTTATAACAAAATTACCGAAAAAAGGGTCAAAAACGGATAATTTTAGCAAATTTTCTATTTTTTCCCCAATTTACTGGTTTTTTTTCCGCATTTTATCACGAAGTTACGGAAAAAAGGGACGAAAACGGATAATTTAAGCGAAATTTTTATTTTTCTCCTTCATTTGTTCTTTTTTTTTCATCATTTTATTACGAAATTACCGAAAAAAGGGACGAAAACGGATAATTTTAGCGAAATTTCTATTTTTTCCTCTATTAACTCGTTTTTTTTCCTCATTTTATATCGAAATTACCGAAAAAAGGGACGAAAACGGATAATTTTATCGAAATTTTTATTTTTTTCCTCTATTTAGTCGTTTTTTTTCCTCATTTTAAGACGAAATTACCGAAAAAAGGGTCGATAACGGATAATTTTAGCGAAATTTGTATTTTTGTCCTCTATTTACCCGATTTTTTTCCTCATTTTACGACGAAATAACCGAAAAAAGGGACGAAAATGGATAATTTGAGCGAAATTTTTATTTTTTCCTCAATTTACTCGTTTTTTTTTCTTCATTTTATGACGAGATTACTGAAAAAAGGAACGAAAACGGATAATTTTAGCGAAATTTCTATATTTTTCTCTATTTATTCGATTTTCCTCTATTTACTCGTTTTTTTTCCTCATCTTATGACGAAATTACCGAAAAAAGGGACGAAAACGGATAATTTTAGCGAAATTTCTATATTTTCCTCAATTTGCTCGTTTTTTTTCCTCATTTTATGACGAAATTACCGATAAAATGGATGAAAACGGATAATTTTAGCGAAATTTTAATTTTTTTCCTCTATTTACTCGATATTTTTCCTCATTTTATGGCGAAATTACCAAAAAAAGGGACGAAAATGGATAATTTTAGCGAAATTTTTATTTTTTCCTCAATTTACTCGTTTTTTTTCCTCATTTTATGACGAAATTACCAAAAAAAGGAACGAAAACGGATAATTTTAGCGAAATTTCTATTTTTTTCTCTATTTATTCGATTTTCCTCTATTTACTCGTTTTTTTTCCTCATTTTATGACGAAATTACAGATAAAATGGACGAAAAGGGATAATTTTAGCGAAATTTTTATTTTTTTCCTCAATTTACTCGTTTTTCTTCATCATTTTATCACGAAATTACCAAAAAAAGGGACGACAACGGATAATTTTAACGAAATTTCTATTTTTTTCCTTTATTTACTCGATTTTTTTTCCACATTTTATGTCGAAATTACCGAATAAAGGGACAAAAACGGATAATTTTAGCGAAATTTAAATTTTTTTCCTCTATTTACTCGATATTTTTCCTCATTTTATGAAGTAATTACCGAAAAAAGTGATGAAAATGGATAATTTTAGTGAAATTTCAATTTTTTTCTCTATTTACTCGTTTTTTTCCTACTTTTATGGCGAAATTACCGAAAAAAGGGACGAAAACGGATAATTTTAGCAAATTTTCTATTTTTTCCCCAATTTACTGGTTTTTTTTCCGCATTTTATCACGAAGTTACGGAAAAAAGGGACGAAAACGGATAATTTAAGCGAAATTTTTATTTTTCTCCTTCATTTGTTCTTTTTTTTTCATCATTTTATTACGAAATTACCGAAAAAAGGGACGAAAACGGATAATTTTAGCGAAATTTCTATTTTTTCCTCTATTAACTCGTTTTTTTTCCTCATTTTATATCGAAATTACCGAAAAAAGGGACGAAAACGGATAATTTTATCGAAATTTTTATTTTTTTCCTCTATTTAGTCGTTTTTTTTCCTCATTTTAAGACGAAATTACCGAAAAAAGGGACGAAAATGGATAATTTTAGCGAAATTTCAATTTTTTTCCTCTATTTACTCGTTTTTTTTCCTCATTTTATGACGAAATTACCGAAAAAAGGGACGATAACGGATAATTTTAGCGAAATTTGTATTTTTGTCCTCTATTTACTCGATTTTTTTCCTCATTTTACGACGAAATAACCGAAAAAAGGGACGAAAATGGATAATTTGAGCGAAATTTTTATTTTTTCCTCAATTTACTCGTTTTTTTTTCTTCATTTTATGACGAGATTACTGAAAAAAGGAACGAAAACGGATAATTTTAGCGAAATTTCTATATTTTTCTCTATTTATTCGATTTTCCTCTATTTACTCGTTTTTTTTCCTCATTTTATGACGAAATTACCGAAAAAAGGGACGAAAACGGATAATTTTAGCGAAATTTCTATATTTTCCTCAATTTGCTCGTTTTTTTTTCCTCATTTTATGACGAAATTACCGATAAAATGGATGAAAACGGATAATTTTAGCGAAATTTTAATTTTTTTCCTCTATTTACTCGATATTTTTCCTCATTTTATGACGTAATTACCGAAAAAAGGGATGAAAACGGATAATTTTTGCGAAATTTCTATTTTTTCCTCTATTTACCCGTTTTTTTTCCACATTTTATGGCGAAATTACCGAAAAAAGGGACGAAAATGGATAATTTTAGCGAAATTTTTATTTTTTCCTCAATTTACTCGTTTTTTTTCCTCATTTTATGACGAAATTACCAAAAAAAGGAACGAAAACGGATAATTTTAGCGAAATTTCTATTTTTTTCTCTATTTATTCGATTTTCCTCTATTTACTCGTTTTTTTTTTCCTCATTTTATGACGAAATTACAGATAAAATGGACGAAAAGGGATAATTTTAGCGAAATTTTTATTTTTTTCCTCAATTTACTCGTTTTTCTTCATCATTTTATCACGAAATTACCAAAAAAAGGGACGACAACGGATAATTTTAACGAAATTTCTATTTTTTTCCTTTATTTACTCGATTTTTTTTCCACATTTTATGTCGAAATTACCGAATAAAGGGACAAAAACGGATAATTTTAGCGAAATTTAAATTTTTTTCCTCTATTTACTCGATATTTTTCCTCATTTTATGAAGTAATTACCGAAAAAAGTGATGAAAATGGATAATTTTAGTGAAATTTCAATTTTTTTCTCTATTTACTCGTTTTTTTCCTACTTTTATGGCGAAATTACCGAAAAAAGGGACGAAAACGGATAATTTTAGCAAATTTTCTATTTTTTCCCCAATTTACTGGTTTTTTTTCCGCATTTTATCACGAAGTTACGGAAAAAAGGGACGAAAACGGATAATTTAAGCGAAATTTTTATTTTTCTCCTTCATTTGTTCTTTTTTTTTCATCATTTTATTACGAAATTACCGAAAAAAGGGACGAAAACGGATAATTTTAGCGAAATTTCTATTTTTTCCTCTATTAACTCGTTTTTTTTCCTCATTTTATATCGAAATTACCGAAAAAAGGGACGAAAACGGATAATTTTATCGAAATTTTTATTTTTTTCCTCTATTTAGTCGTTTTTTTTCCTCATTTTAAGACGAAATTACCGAAAAAAGGGACGAAAATGGATAATTTTAGCGAAATTTCAATTTTTTTCCTCTATTTACTCGTTTTTTTTCCTCATTTTATGACGAAATTACCGAAAAAAGGGACGATAACGGATAATTTTAGCGAAATTTGTATTTTTGTCCTCTATTTACTCGATTTTTTTCCTCATTTTACGACGAAATAACCGAAAAAAGGGACGAAAATGGATAATTTGAGCGAAATTTTTATTTTTTCCTCAATTTACTCGTTTTTTTTTCTTCATTTTATGACGAGATTACTGAAAAAAGGAACGAAAACGGATAATTTTAGCGAAATTTCTATATTTTTCTCTATTTATTCGATTTTCCTCTATTTACTCGTTTTTTTTCCTCATTTTATGACGAAATTACCGAAAAAAGGGACGAAAACGGATAATTTTAGCGAAATTTCTATATTTTCCTCAATTTGCTCGTTTTTTTTCCTCATTTTATGACGAAATTACCGATAAAATGGATGAAAACGGATAATTTTAGCGAAATTTTAATTTTTTTCCTCTATTTACTCGATATTTTTCCTCATTTTATGACGTAATTACCGAAAAAAGGGATGAAAACGGATAATTTTTGCGAAATTTCTATTTTTTCCTCTATTTACCCGTTTTTTTCCACATTTTATGGCGAAATTACCGAAAAAAGGGACGAAAATGGATAATTTTAGCGAAATTTTTATTTTTTCCTCAATTTACTCGTTTTTTTTCCTCATTTTATGACGAAATTACCAAAAAAAGGAACGAAAACGGATAATTTTAGCGAAATTTCTATTTTTTTCTCTATTTATTCGATTTTCCTCTATTTACTCGTTTTTTTTTCCTCATTTTATGACGAAATTACAGATAAAATGGACGAAAAGGGATAATTTTAGCGAAATTTTTATTTTTTTCCTCAATTTACTCGTTTTTCTTCATCATTTTATCACGAAATTACCAAAAAAAGGGACGACAACGGATAATTTTAACGAAATTTCTATTTTTTTCCTTTATTTACTCGATTTTTTTTCCACATTTTATGTCGAAATTACCGAATAAAGGGACAAAAACGGATAATTTTAGCGAAATTTAAATTTTTTTCCTCTATTTACTCGATATTTTTCCTCATTTTATGAAGTAATTACCGAAAAAAGTGATGAAAATGGATAATTTTAGTGAAATTTCAATTTTTTTCTCTATTTACTCGTTTTTTTCCTACTTTTATGGCGAAATTACCGAAAAAAGGGACGAAAACGGATAATTTTAGCAAATTTTCTATTTTTTCCCCAATTTACTGGTTTTTTTTCCGCATTTTATCACGAAGTTACGGAAAAAAGGGACGAAAACGGATAATTTAAGCGAAATTTTTATTTTTCTCCTTCATTTGTTCTTTTTTTTTCATCATTTTATTACGAAATTACCGAAAAAAGGGACGAAAACGGATAATTTTAGCGAAATTTCTATTTTTTCCTCTATTAACTCGTTTTTTTTTCCTCATTTTATATCGAAATTACCGAAAAAAGGGACGAAAACGGATAATTTTATCGAAATTTTTATTTTTTTCCTCTATTTAGTCGTTTTTTTTCCTCATTTTAAGACGAAATTACCGAAAAAAGGGACGAAAATGGATAATTTTAGCGAAATTTCAATTTTTTTCCTCTATTTACTCGTTTTTTTTCCTCATTTTATGACGAAATTACCGAAAAAAGGGACGATAACGGATAATTTTAGCGAAATTTGTATTTTTGTCCTCTATTTACTCGATTTTTTTCCTCATTTTACGACGAAATAACCGAAAAAAGGGACGAAAATGGATAATTTGAGCGAAATTTTTATTTTTTCCTCAATTTACTCGTTTTTTTTTCTTCATTTTATGACGAGATTACTGAAAAAAGGAACGAAAACGGATAATTTTAGCGAAATTTCTATATTTTTCTCTATTTATTCGATTTTCCTCTATTTACTCGTTTTTTTTCCTCATTTTATGACGAAATTACCGAAAAAAGGGACGAAAACGGATAATTTTAGCGAAATTTCTATATTTTCCTCAATTTGCTCGTTTTTTTTCCTCATTTTATGACGAAATTACCGATAAAATGGATGAAAACGGATAATTTTAGCGAAATTTTAATTTTTTTCCTCTATTTACTCGATATTTTTCCTCATTTTATGACGTAATTACCGAAAAAAGGGATGAAAACGGATAATTTTTGCGAAATTTCTATTTTTTCCTCTATTTACCCGTTTTTTTTCCACATTTTATGGCGAAATTACCGAAAAAAGGGACGAAAATGGATAATTTTAGCGAAATTTTTATTTTTTCCTCAATTTACTCGTTTTTTTTCCTCATTTTATGACGAAATTACCAAAAAAAGGAACGAAAACGGATAATTTTAGCGAAATTTCTATTTTTTTCTCTATTTATTCGATTTTCCTCTATTTACTCGTTTTTTTTTTCCTCATTTTATGACGAAATTACAGATAAAATGGACGAAAAGGGATAATTTTAGCGAAATTTTTATTTTTTTCCTCAATTTACTCGTTTTTCTTCATCATTTTATCACGAAATTACCAAAAAAAGGGACGACAACGGATAATTTTAACGAAATTTCTATTTTTTTCCTTTATTTACTCGATTTTTTTTCCACATTTTATGTCGAAATTACCGAATAAAGGGACAAAAACGGATAATTTTAGCGAAATTTAAATTTTTTTCCTCTATTTACTCGATATTTTTCCTCATTTTATGAAGTAATTACCGAAAAAAGTGATGAAAATGGATAATTTTAGTGAAATTTCAATTTTTTTCTCTATTTACTCGTTTTTTTCCTACTTTTATGGCGAAATTACCGAAAAAAGGGACGAAAACGGATAATTTTAGCAAATTTTCTATTTTTTCCCCAATTTACTGGTTTTTTTTCCGCATTTTATCACGAAGTTACGGAAAAAAGGGACGAAAACGGATAATTTAAGCGAAATTTTTATTTTTCTCCTTCATTTGTTCTTTTTTTTTCATCATTTTATTACGAAATTACCGAAAAAAGGGACGAAAACGGATAATTTTAGCGAAATTTCTATTTTTTCCTCTATTAACTCGTTTTTTTTTCCTCATTTTATATCGAAATTACCGAAAAAAGGGACGAAAACGGATAATTTTATCGAAATTTTTATTTTTTTCCTCTATTTAGTCGTTTTTTTTCCTCATTTTAAGACGAAATTACCGAAAAAAGGGACGAAAATGGATAATTTTAGCGAAATTTCAATTTTTTTCCTCTATTTACTCGTTTTTTTTCCTCATTTTATGACGAAATTACCGAAAAAAGGGACGATAACGGATAATTTTAGCGAAATTTGTATTTTTGTCCTCTATTTACTCGATTTTTTTCCTACTTTTATGGCGAAATTACCGAAAAAAGGGACGAAAACGGATAATTTTAGCGAAATTTCTATTATTTCCTCAATTTACTCGTTTTCTTCATCATTTTATCACGAAATTACCGAAAAAAGGGACGAAAACGGATAATTTTAGCGATATTTTTAATTTTTTCCTCTATTTACTCGATTTTTTTCTTCATTTTATGACGAAATTACCGAAAAAAGGAACGAAAACGGATAATTTTAGCGAAACTTCTCTTTTTTACTCTATTTACTCGTTTTTCTTCCTCATTTTATCACGAAATTACCGAAAAAAGGGACGAAAACGGATAATTTTATCGAAATTACTATTTTTTTCCTCTATTTGCTCGTTTTTTTTCTTCATTTTATCACGAAATCACCGAAAAAAGGGACGAAATCGGATAATTTTAGCGAAATTTCTATTTTTTCCTCTATTTACCCGTTTTTTCCTCATTTTGTGACTAAATTACCGAAAAAAGGGCCGAAAACGGATAATTTTAGCGAAATTTCTATATTTTCCTTTATTTACTCCATTTTTTCTCATTTTATGACGAAATTACCGAAAAAAGGGTCGATATCGGATAATTTTAGCGAAATTTCTATTTTTTCCTCTATTTACTCGTCCTTTTTCCTCATTTTATGACGAAATAACCGAAAAAATGGCCAAAAACGGATAATTTTCGAGAAATTTCTATTTTTCCTCTATTTACTCGTTTGTTTTCCTCATTATATGACGAAATTACAGAAAAAAGGGCCGAAAACGGATAATTTTAGCGAAATTTTTATTTTTTTTCCTCTATTTACTCGTTTTTTTTCCTCATATTATGACGATTTTACCAAAAAAAGGGACGAAAACGGATAATTTTAGCGAAATTTCTATTTTTTCCTCTATTAACTCGTTTTTTCCTTATCTTATGACGAAATTACCGAAAAAAGGGACGAAAACGGATAATTTTAGCGAAATTTCTATTTTTTCCTTCATTTGCTCGTTTTTTTTCCTCATTTTATGAAGAAATTACCGAAAAAAGGGACGAAAAAGGATAATTTTTGGGAAATTTTTATTTTTCTTCCTCAATTTACTCGTTTTTTTTCCTCATTTTATGTCGAAATTACCGAAAAAAGGGACGAAAACGGATAATTTTAGCGAAATATTTATTTTTTTCCTCAATTTACTCGTTTTTCTTCATCATTTTATCACGAAATTACCGAAAAAAGGGACGATAACGGATAATTTTAGCGAAATTTCTATTTTTTCCTCAACTCGTTTTTTTTCCTCATTTAAGTCGAAATTACCAAATAAAGGGATGGAAACGGATATTTTAGCGAAATTTTTATTTTTTTCCTCAATTTACTCGTTTTTCTTCTTCATTTTATCACGAAATTACCGAAGACAGGGATGAAAACGGATAATTTTAGCGAAATTTTTATTTTTTTCCTCAATTTACTCGTTTATTTTCCTCATTTTATAACAAAATTACCGAAAAAAGGGTCAAAAACGGATAATTTTAGCAAATTTTCTATTTTTTCCCCAATTTACTGGTTTTTTTTCCGCATTTTATCACGAAGTTACGGAAGAAAGGGACGAAAACGGATAATTTTAGCGAAATTTCTATTTTTTCCTCTATTTACTCGTCCTTTTTCCTCATTTTATGACGAAATAACCGAAAAAATGGTCAAAAACGGATAATTTTCGAGAAATTTCTATTTTTCCTCTATTTACTCGTTTGTTTTCCTCATTATATGACGAAATTACAGAAAAAAGGGCCGAAAACGGATAATTTTAGCGAAGTTTTTATTTTTTTTCCTCTATTTACTCGTTTTTTTTCCTCATATTATGACGATTTTACCAAAAAAAGGGACGAAAACGGATAATTTTAGCGAAATTTCTATTTTTTCCTCTATTAACTCGTTTTTTCCTTATCTTATGACGAAATTACCGAAAAAAGGGACGAAAACGGATAATTTTAGCGAAATTTCTATTTTTTCCTTCATTTGCTCGTTTTTTTTCCTCATTTTATGAAGAAATTACCGAAAAAAGGGACGAAAAAGGATAATTTTTGGGAAATTTTTATTTTTCTTCCTCAATTTACTCGTTTTTTTTCCTCATTTTATGTCGAAATTACCGAAAAAAGGGACGAAAACGGATAATTTTAGCGAAATATTTATTTTTTTCCTCAATTTACTCGTTTTTCTTCATCATTTTATCACGAAATTACCGAAAAAAGGGACGATAACGGATAATTTTAGCGAAATTTCTATTTTTTCCTCAACTCGTTTTTTTTCCTCATTTAAGTCGAAATTACCGAATAAAGGGATGGAAACGGATATTTTAGCGAAATTTTTATTTTTTTCCTCAATTTACTCGTTTTTCTTCTTCATTTTATCACGAAATTACCGAAAAAATGGCCAAAAACGGATAATTTTCGAGAAATTTCTATTTTTCCTCTATTTACTCGTTTGTTTTCCTCATTATATGACGAAATTACAGAAAAAAGGGCCGAAAACGGATAATTTTAGCGAAATTTTTATTTTTTTTCCTCTATTTACTCGTTTTTTTTCCTCATATTATGACGATTTTACCAAAAAAAGGGACGAAAACGGATAATTTTAGCGAAATTTCTATTTTTTCCTCTATTAACTCGTTTTTTCCTTATCTTATGACGAAATTACCGAAAAAAGGGACGAAAACGGATAATTTTAGCGAAATTTCTATTTTTTCCTTCATTTGCTCGTTTTTTTTCCTCATTTTATGAAGAAATTACCGAAAAAAGGGACGAAAAAGGATAATTTTTGGGAAATTTTTATTTTTCTTCCTCAATTTACTCGTTTTTTTTCCTCATTTTATGTCGAAATTACCGAAAAAAGGGACGAAAACGGATAATTTTAGCGAAATATTTATTTTTTTCCTCAATTTACTCGTTTTTCTTCATCATTTTATCACGAAATTACCGAAAAAAGGGACGATAACGGATAATTTTAGCGAAATTTCTATTTTTTCCTCAACTCGTTTTTTTTCCTCATTTAAGTCGAAATTACCGAATAAAGGGATGGAAACGGATATTTTAGCGAAATTTTTATTTTTTTCCTCAATTTACTCGTTTTTCTTCTTCATTTTATCACGAAATTACCGAAGACAGGGATGAAAACGGATAATTTTAGCGAAATTTTTAATTTTTTCCTCAATTTACTCGTTTATTTTCCTCATTTTATAACAAAATTACCGAAAAAAGGGTCAAAAACGGATAATTTTAGCAAATTTTCTATTTTTTCCCCAATTTACTGGTTTTTTTTCCGCATTTTATCACGAAGTTACGGAAAAAAGGGACGAAAACGGATAATTTAAGCGAAATTTTTATTTTTCTCCTTCATTTGTTCTTTTTTTTCATCATTTTATTACGAAATTACCGAAAAAAGGGACGAAAACGGATAATTTTAGCGAAATTTCTATTTTTTCCTCTATTAACTCGTTTTTTTTCCTCATTTATATCGAAATTACCGAAAAAAGGGACGAAAACGGATAATTTTATCGAAATTTTTATTTTTTTCCTCTATTTAGTCGTTTTTTTTCCTCATTTTAAGACGAAATTACCGAAAAAAGGGACGAAAACGGATAATTTTAGCGAAATTTCTATATTTTTCTCTATTTATTCGATTTTCCTCTATTTACTCGTTTTTTTTCCTCATTTTATGACGAAATTACCGAAAAAAGGGACGAAAACGGATAATTTTAGCGAAATTTCTATATTTTCCTCAATTTGCTCGTTTTTTTTCCTCATTTTATGACGAAATTACCGATAAAATGGATGAAAACGGATAATTTTAGCGAAATTTTAATTTTTTTCCTCTATTTACTCGATATTTTTCCTCATTTTATGACGTAATTACCGAAAAAAGGGATGAAAACGGATAATTTTTGCGAAATTTCTATTTTTTCCTCTATTTACCCGTTTTATTCCACATTTTATGGCGAAATTACCGAAAAAAGGGACGAAAATGGATAATTTTAGCGAAATTTTTATTTTTTCCTCAATTTACTCGTTTTTTTTCCTCATTTTATGACGAAATTACCAAAAAAAGGAACGAAAACGGATAATTTTAGCGAAATTTCTATTTTTTTCTCTATTTATTCGATTTTCCTCTATTTACTCGTTTTTTTTTCCTCATTTTATGACGAAATTACAGATAAAATGGACGAAAAGGGATAATTTTAGCGAAATTTTTATTTTTTTCCTCAATTTACTCGTTTTTCTTCATCATTTTATCACGAAATTACCAAAAAAAGGGACGACAACGGATAATTTTAACGAAATTTCTATTTTTTTCCTTTATTTACTCGATTTTTTTTCCACATTTTATGTCGAAATTACCGAATAAAGGGACAAAAACGGATAATTTTAGCGAAATTTAAATTTTTTTCCTCTATTTACTCGATATTTTTCCTCATTTTATGAAGTAATTACCGAAAAAAGTGATGAAAATGGATAATTTTAGTGAAATTTCAATTTTTTTCTCTATTTACTCGTTTTTTTCCTACTTTTATGGCGAAATTACCGAAAAAAGGGACGAAAACGGATAATTTTAGCAAATTTTCTATTTTTTCCCCAATTTACTGGTTTTTTTTTCCGCATTTTATCACGAAGTTACGGAAAAAAGGGACGAAAACGGATAATTTAAGCGAAATTTTTATTTTTCTCCTTCATTTGTTCTTTTTTTTTCATCATTTTATTACGAAATTACCGAAAAAAGGGACGAAAACGGATAATTTTAGCGAAATTTCTATTTTTTCCTCTATTAACTCGTTTTTTTTCCTCATTTTATATCGAAATTACCGAAAAAAGGGACGAAAACGGATAATTTTATCGAAATTTTTATTTTTTTCCTCTATTTAGTCGTTTTTTTTCCTCATTTTAAGACGAAATTACCGAAAAAAGGGACGAAAATGGATAATTTTAGCGAAATTTCAATTTTTTTCCTCTATTTACTCGTTTTTTTTCCTCATTTTATGACGAAATTACCGAAAAAAGGGACGATAACGGATAATTTTAGCGAAATTTGTATTTTTGTCCTCTATTTACTCGATTTTTTTCCTACTTTTATGGCGAAATTACCGAAAAAAGGGACGAAAACGGATAATTTTAGCGAAATTTCTATTATTTCCTCAATTTACTCGTTTTCTTCATCATTTTATCACGAAATTACCGAAAAAAGGGACGAAAACGGATAATTTTAGCGATATTTTTAATTTTTTCCTCTATTTACTCGATTTTTTTCTTCATTTTATGACGAAATTACCGAAAAAAGGAACGAAAACGGATAATTTTAGCGAAACTTCTCTTTTTTACTCTATTTACTCGTTTTTCTTCCTCATTTTATCACGAAATTACCGAAAAAAGGGACGAAAACGGATAATTTTATCGAAATTACTATTTTTTTCCTCTATTTGCTCGTTTTTTTTCTTCATTTTATCACGAAATCACCGAAAAAAGGGACGAAATCGGATAATTTTAGCGAAATTTCTATTTTTTCCTCTATTTACCCGTTTTTTCCTCATTTTGTGACTAAATTACCGAAAAAAGGGCCGAAAACGGATAATTTTAGCGAAATTTCTATATTTTCCTTTATTTACTCCATTTTTTCTCATTTTATGACGAAATTACCGAAAAAAGGGTCGATATCGGATAATTTTAGCGAAATTTCTATTTTTTCCTCTATTTACTCGTCCTTTTTCCTCATTTTATGACGAAATAACCGAAAAAATGGCCAAAAACGGATAATTTTCGAGAAATTTCTATTTTTCCTCTATTTACTCGTTTGTTTTCCTCATTATATGACGAAATTACAGAAAAAAGGGCCGAAAACGGATAATTTTAGCGAAATTTTTATTTTTTTTCCTCTATTTACTCGTTTTTTTTCCTCATATTATGACGATTTTACCAAAAAAAGGGACGAAAACGGATAATTTTAGCGAAATTTCTATTTTTTCCTCTATTAACTCGTTTTTTCCTTATCTTATGACGAAATTACCGAAAAAAGGGACGAAAACGGATAATTTTAGCGAAATTTCTATTTTTTCCTTCATTTGCTCGTTTTTTTTCCTCATTTTATGAAGAAATTACCGAAAAAAGGGACGAAAAAGGATAATTTTTGGGAAATTTTTATTTTTCTTCCTCAATTTACTCGTTTTTTTTCCTCATTTTATGTCGAAATTACCGAAAAAAGGGACGAAAACGGATAATTTTAGCGAAATATTTATTTTTTTCCTCAATTTACTCGTTTTTCTTCATCATTTTATCACGAAATTACCGAAAAAAGGGACGATAACGGATAATTTTAGCGAAATTTCTATTTTTTCCTCAACTCGTTTTTTTTCCTCATTTAAGTCGAAATTACCAAATAAAGGGATGGAAACGGATATTTTAGCGAAATTTTTATTTTTTTCCTCAATTTACTCGTTTTTCTTCTTCATTTTATCACGAAATTACCGAAGACAGGGATGAAAACGGATAATTTTAGCGAAATTTTTATTTTTTTCCTCAATTTACTCGTTTATTTTCCTCATTTTATAACAAAATTACCGAAAAAAGGGTCAAAAACGGATAATTTTAGCAAATTTTCTATTTTTTCCCCAATTTACTGGTTTTTTTTCCGCATTTTATCACGAAGTTACGGAAGAAAGGGACGAAAACGGATAATTTTAGCGAAATTTCTATTTTTTCCTCAACTCGTTTTTTTTCCTCATTTAAGTCGAAATTACCGAATAAAGGGATGGAAACGGATATTTTAGCGAAATTTTTATTTTTTTCCTCAATTTACTCGTTTTTCTTCTTCATTTTATCACGAAATTACCGAAAAAATGGCCAAAAACGGATAATTTTCGAGAAATTTCTATTTTTCCTCTATTTACTCGTTTGTTTTCCTCATTATATGACGAAATTACAGAAAAAAGGGCCGAAAACGGATAATTTTAGCGAAATTTTTATTTTTTTTCCTCTATTTACTCGTTTTTTTTCCTCATATTATGACGATTTTACCAAAAAAAGGGACGAAAACGGATAATTTTAGCGAAATTTCTATTTTTTCCTCTATTAACTCGTTTTTTCCTTATCTTATGACGAAATTACCGAAAAAAGGGACGAAAACGGATAATTTTAGCGAAATTTCTATTTTTTCCTTCATTTGCTCGTTTTTTTTCCTCATTTTATGAAGAAATTACCGAAAAAAGGGACGAAAAAGGATAATTTTTGGGAAATTTTTATTTTTCTTCCTCAATTTACTCGTTTTTTTTCCTCATTTTATGTCGAAATTACCGAAAAAAGGGACGAAAACGGATAATTTTAGCGAAATATTTATTTTTTTCCTCAATTTACTCGTTTTTCTTCATCATTTTATCACGAAATTACCGAAAAAAGGGACGATAACGGATAATTTTAGCGAAATTTCTATTTTTTCCTCAACTCGTTTTTTTTCCTCATTTAAGTCGAAATTACCGAATAAAGGGATGGAAACGGATATTTTAGCGAAATTTTTATTTTTTTCCTCAATTTACTCGTTTTTCTTCTTCATTTTATCACGAAATTACCGAAGACAGGGATGAAAACGGATAATTTTAGCGAAATTTTTAATTTTTTCCTCAATTTACTCGTTTATTTTCCTCATTTTATAACAAAATTACCGAAAAAAGGGTCAAAAACGGATAATTTTAGCAAATTTTCTATTTTTTCCCCAATTTACTGGTTTTTTTTCCGCATTTTATCACGAAGTTACGGAAAAAAGGGACGAAAACGGATAATTTAAGCGAAATTTTTATTTTTCTCCTTCATTTGTTCTTTTTTTTCATCATTTTATTACGAAATTACCGAAAAAAGGGACGAAAACGGATAATTTTAGCGAAATTTCTATTTTTTCCTCTATTAACTCGTTTTTTTTCCTCATTTATATCGAAATTACCGAAAAAAGGGACGAAAACGGATAATTTTATCGAAATTTTTATTTTTTTCCTCTATTTAGTCGTTTTTTTTCCTCATTTTAAGACGAAATTACCGAAAAAAGGGACGAAAATGGATAATTTTAGCGAAATTTCAATTTTTTTCCTCTATTTACTCGTTTTTTTTCCTCATTTTATGACGAAATTACCGAAAAAAGGGACGATAACGGATAATTTTAGCGAAATTTGTATTTTTGTCCTCTATTTACTCGATTTTTTTCCTCATTTTACGACGAAATAACCGAAAAAAGGGACGAAAATGGATAATTTGAGCGAAATTTTTATTTCTTCCTCAATTTACTCGTTTTTTTTTCTTCATTTTATGACGAGATTACTGAAAAAAGGAACGAAAACGGATAATTTTAGCGAAATTTCTATTTTTTTTTCTATTTATTCGATTTTCCTCTATTTACTCGTTTTTTTTCCTCATTTTATGACGAAATTACCGAAAAAAGGGACGAAAACGGATAATTTTAGCGAAATTTCTATATTTTCCTCAATTTGCTCGTTTTTTTTCCTCATTTTATGACGAAATTACCGATAAAATGGATGAAAACGGATAATTTTAGCGAAATTTTAATTTTTTTCCTCTATTTACTCGATATTTTTCCTCATTTAATGACGTAATTACCGAAAAAAGGGATGAAAACGGATAATTTTTGCGAAATTTCTATTTTTTCCTCTATTTACCCGTTTTTTTCCACATTTTATGGCGAAATTACCGAAAAAAGGGACGAAAATGGATAATTTTAGCGAAATTTTTATTTTTTCCTCAATTTAATCGTTTTTTTTCCTCATTTTATGACGAAATTACCAAAAAAAGGAACGAAAACGGATAATTTTAGCGAAATTTCTATTTTTTTCTCTATTTATTCGATTTTCCTCTATTTACTCGTTTTTTTTCCTCATTTTATGACGAAATTACAGATAAAATGTACGAAAAGGGATAATTTTAGCGAAATTTTTATTTTTTTCCTCAATTTACTCGTTTTTCTTCATCATTTTATCACGAAATTACCAAAAAAAGGGACGACAACGGATAATTTTAACGAAATTTCTATTTTTTTCCTTTATTTACTCGATTTTTTTTCCACATTTTATGTCGAAATTACCGAATAAAGGGACAAAAACGGATAATTTTAGCGAAATTTTAATTTTTTTCCTCTATTTACTCGATATTTTTCCTCATTTTATGAAGTAATTACCGAAAAAAGGGATGAAAACGGATAATTTTAGTGAAATTTCAATTTTTTTCTCTATTTACTCCTTTTTTTCCTACTTTTATGGCGAAATTACCGAAAAAAGGGACGAAAACGGATAATTTTAGCGAAATTTCTATTATTTCCTCAATTTACTCGTTTTCTTCATCATTTTATCACGAAATTACCGAAAAAAGGGACGAAAACGGATAATTTTAGCGATATTTTTAATTTTTTCCTCTATTTACTCGATTTTTTTCTTCATTTTATGACGAAATTACCGAAAAAAGGAACGAAAACGGATAATTTTAGCGAAACTTCTCTTTTTACTCTATTTACTCGTTTTTCTTCCTCATTTTATCACGAAATTACCGAAAAAAGGGACGAAAACGGATAATTTTATCGAAATTACTAATTTTTTCCTCTATTTGCTCGTTTTTTTTCTTCAATTTATCACGAAATTACCGAAAAAAGGGACGAAATCGGATAATTTTAGCGAAATTTCTATTTTTTCCTCTATTTACCCGTTTTTTCCTCATTTTATGACTAAATTACCGAAAAAAGGGCCGAAAACGGATAATTTTAGCGAAATTTCTATATTTTCCTTTATTTACTCCATTTTTTCTCATTTTATGACGAAATTACCGAAAAAAGGGTCGATATCGGATAATTTTAGCGAAATTTCTATTTTTTCCTCTATTTACTCGTCCTTTTTCCTCATTTTATGACGAAATAACCGAAAAAATGGCCGAAAACGGATAATGTTCGAGAAATTTCTATTTTTCCTCTATTTACTCGTTTGTTTTTCTCATTATATGACGAAATTACAGAAAAAAAGGCCGAAAACGGATAATTTTAGCGAAATTTTTATTTTTTTTCCTCTATTTACTCGTTTTTTTTCCTCATTTTATGACGATTTTACCAAAAAAAGGGACGAAAACGGATAATTTTAGCGAAATTTCTATTTTTTCCTCTATTAACTCGTTTTTTCCTTATCTTATGACGAAATTACCGAAAAAAGGGACGAAAACGGATAATTTTAGCGATATTTCTTTTTTTTCCTTCATTTGCTCGTTTTTTTTCCTCATTTTATGAAGAAATTACCGAAAAAAGGGACGAAAAAGGATAATTTTAGCGAAATTTTTATTTTTCTTCCTCAATTTACTCGTTTTTTTTCATCATTTTATGACGAAAATACCGTAAAAAGGGACGAAAACGGAGAATTTTAGCGAAATTTTTATTTTTTTCCTCAATTTACTAATTTTTCTTAATCATTTTATCACAAAATTACCTAAAAAAGGGACGAAAACGGATAATTTTAACGAAATTTCTATTTTTTTCTTCTATTTACTCGTTTTTTTCCTCATTTCATGACGAAATTACCGAAACAATGGACGAAAACGGATAATTTTAGCGAAATTTCTATTTTTTCCTCTATTTACTCGTCCTTTTACCACATTTTATGACGAAATTACCGAAAAAATGGCTGAAAACGGATAATTTTCGCGAAATTTCTATTTTTTCCTCTATTTACTCCTTTTTTTTCCTCATTATATGACGAAATTACAGAAAAAAGGGCCGAAAACGGATAATTTTAGCGAAATTTTTATTTTTTTTTTCCACTATTTACTCGTTTTTTTTCCTCATTTTATGACGATTTTACCAAAAAAAGGGACGAAAACGGATAATTTTACCGAAATTTCTATTTTTTCCTCTATTTACTCGTTTTTTCCTCATTTTATGACGAAATTACCGAAAAAATGGACGAAAACGGATAATTTTAGCGAAATTTCTATTTTTTCCTCAATTTGCTCGTTTTTTTCCTCATTTTATGAAGAAATTACCGAAAAAAGGGACGAAAAAGGATAATTTTAGCGAAATTTTAATTTTTTTCTTCAATTTACTCGTTTTCTTAATCATTTTATCACGAAATTACCGAAAAAAGGGACGAAAACGGAAAATTTTAGCGAAATTTCTATTTTTTTCCTCAAATTTACTCGTTTTTTCCTCATTTTATGACGGAATTACCGAAAAAAGGGACGAAAACGGATAATTTTAGCGAAATTTCTATTTTTTCCACTATTTACTCGTTGTCTTTCCTCATTTTATATCGAAATTACCGAAAAAAGGGTCGAAAGCGGATAATTTTATCGAAATTTGTATTTTTTCCTCTATTTACTCGTTTTTTTCCTCATTTCATGACGAAATTACGAAAAAAGGGACGAAAACGGATAATTTTAGCGAAATTTCTATTTTTTTCCTCTATATGCTCGATTTTTTCTTCATTTTATGACGAAATTACCGGAAAAAGGGACGAAAACGGATAATTTTAGCGAAATTTTTATTTTTTTCCTCAAATTACTAATTTTTCTTCATCATTTTATCACGAAATTACCGAAAAAAGGGACGAAAACGGATAATTTTAACGAAATTTATATTTTTTTCTTCTATTTACTCGTTTTTTTCCTCATTTCATGACGAAATTACCGAAACAATGGACGAAAACGGATAATTTTAACGTAATTTCTATTTTTTTCCTCTATTTACTCGTCCTTTTACCACATTTTATGACGAAATTACCGAAAAAATGGCTGAAAACGGATAATTTTCGCGAAATTTTTATTTTTTTCCTCAATTTACTAGTTTTCCTTCATCATTTTATCACGAAATTACCGAAAAAAGGAACGAAAACGGATAATTTTAGCGAAATTTTTATTTTTTTCCTCAATTTACTCGTTTTTCTTCATCATTTTATCACGAAATTACCGAAAAAAGGGACGATAACGGATAATTCTAGCGAAATTTCTATTTTTTCCTCAACTCGTTTTTTTTCCTCATTTTATGTCGAAATTACCGAAAAAACGGACGAAAACGGATATTTTAGCGAAAATTTTATTTTTTTCCTCTATTTACTCGTTTTTTTCCTCATTTCATGACGAAATTACGAAAAAAGGGACGAAAACGGATAATTTTAGCGAAATTTCTATTTTTTTCCTCTATATGCTCGATTTTTTCTTAATTTTATGACGAAATTACCGGAAAAAGGGACGAAAACGGATAATTTTAGCGAAATTTTTATTTTTTTTCTGAATTAACTCGTTTTTCTTCATCATTTTATCACGAAATTATTGAAAAAAGGGACGAAAACGGATAATTTTAACGAAATTTCTATTTTTTTCCTCTATTTACTCGATTTTTTTCCACATTTTATGACGAAATTACCGAATAAAGGGACGAAAAAGGATATTTTAGCGAAATTTTTATTTTTTTCCTCAATTTACTATTTTTTCTTCATCATTTTATCAGGAAATTACCGAAAAAATGGACGAAAACGGTAAATTTTAGCGAAATTTTTAATTTTTTCCTCTATTTACTCGATTATTTTCCTCATTTTATGACGTAATTACCAAAAAAAATGATGAAAACAGATAATTTTAGCGAAATATCTATTTTTTCCTCTATTTACTCGTCCTTTTACCACATTTTATGACGAAATTACCGAAAAAATGGCTGAAAACGGATAATTTTCGCAAAATTTCTATTTTTTCCTCTATTTACTCCTTTTTTTCCTCATTATATGACGAAATTACAGAAAAAAGGGCCGAAAACGGATAATTTTAGCGAAATTTTTATTTTTTTTTCCACTATTTACTCGTTTTTTTTCCTCATTTTATGACGATTATACCAAAAAAGGGACGAAAACGGATAATTTTACCGAAATTTCTATTTTTTCCTCTATTTACTCGTTTTTTCCTCATTTTATGAAGAAATTACCGGAAAAAGGGACGAAAAAGGATAATTTTAGCGAAATTTTAATTTTTTTCTTCAATTTACTCGTTTTCTTCATCATTTTATCACGAAATTACCGAAAAAAGGGACGAAAACGGAAAATTTTAGCGAAATTTCTATTTTTTTCCTCAAATTTACTCGTTTTTTCCTCATTTTATGACGGAATTACCGAAAAAAGGGACGAAAACGGATAATTTTAACGAAATTTCTATTTTTTTCCTGTATTTACTCGATTTTTTCCACATTTTATGACGAAATTACCAAATAAAGGGACGAAAAAACGGATAATTTTTGCGAAATTTTTATATTTTTCCTCAATTTACTATTTTTTCTTCATCATTTTATGAGGAAATTAACGAAAAATTGGACGAAAACGGATAATTTTAGCGATATTTTTAATTTTTTCCTCTATTTACTCGATTTTTTTCTTAATTTTATGACGAAATTACCGAAAAAAGGGACGAAAACGGATAATTTTATCGAAATTACTATTTTTTTCCTCTATTTGCTCGTTTTTTTTCTTCATTTTATCACGAAATTACCGAAAAAAGGGACCAAAACGAATAATTTTAGCTAAATTTCTATTTTTACCTCTATTTACTCGTTTTTTTTCCTCATTTTATGTCGAAATTACCGAGAAAAGGGACGAAAACGGATAATTTTAGCGAAATATTTATTTTTTTCCTCAATTTACTCGTTTTTCTTCATCATTTTATCACGAAATTACCGAAAAAAGGGACGATAACGGATAATTTTAGCGAAATTTCTATTTTTTCCTCAACTCGTTTTTTTTCCTCATTTAAGTCGAAATTACCGAATAAAGGGATGAAAACGGATATTTTAGCGAAATTTTCATTTTTTTCCTCAATTTACTCGTTTTTCTTCTTCATTTTATCACGAAATTACCGAAGACAGGGATGAAAACGGATAATTTTAGCGAAATTTATATTTTTTTCCTCAATTTACTCGTTTATTTTCCTCATTTTATAACAAAATTACCGAAAAAAGGGTCAAAAACGGATAATTTTAGCAAATTTTCTATTTTTTCCCCAATTTACTGGTTTTTTTTCCGCATTTTATCACGAAGTTACGGAAAAAAGGGACGAAAACGGATAATTTAAGCGAAATTTTTATTTTTCTCCTTCATTTGTTCTTTTTTTTTCATCATTTTATTACGAAATTACCGAAAAAAGGGACGAAAACGGATAATTTTAGCGAAATTTCTATTTTTTCCTCTATTAACTCGTTTTTTTCCTCATTTTATATCGAAATTACCGAAAAAAGGGACGAAAACGGATAATTTTATCGTAATTTTTATTTTTTTCCTCTATTTAGTCGTTTTTTTTCATCATTTTATGACGAAAATACCGTAAAAAGGGACGAAAACGGAGAATTTTAGCGAAATTTTTATTTTTTTCCTCAATTTACTAATTTTTCTTAATCATTTTATCACAAAATTACCTAAAAAAGGGACGCAAACGGATAATTTTAACGAAATTTCTATTTTTTTCTTCTATTTACTCGTTTTTTTCCTCATTTCATGACGAAATTACCGAAACAATGGACGAAAACGGATAATTTTAGCGAAATTTCTATTTTTTCCTCTATTTACTCGTCCTTTTACCACATTTTATGACGAAATTACCGAAAAAATGGCTGAAAACGGATAATTTTCGCGAAATTTCTATTTTTTCCTCTATTTACTCCTTTTTTTTCCTCATTATATGACGAAATTAAAGAAAAAAGGGCCGAAAACGGATAATTTTAGCGAAATTTTTATTTTTTTTTTCCACTATTTACTCGTTTTTTTTCCTCATTTTATGACGATTTTACCAAAAAAAGGGACGAAAACGGATAATTTTACCGAAATTTCTATTTTTTCCTCTATTTACTCGTTTTTTCCTCATTTTATGACGAAATTACCGAAAAAATGGACGAAAACGGATAATTTTAGCGAAATTTCTATTTTTTCCTCAATTTGCTCGTTTTTTTCCTCATTTTATGAAGAAATTACCGAAAAAAGGGACGAAAAAGGATAATTTTAGCGAAATTTTAATTTTTTTCTTCAATTTACTCGTTTTCTTAATCATTTTATCACGAAATTACCGAAAAAAGGGACGAAAACGGAAAATTTTAGCGAAATTTCTATTTTTTTCCTCAAATTTACTCGTTTTTTCCTCATTTTATGACGGAATTACCGAAAAAAGGGACGAAAACGGATAATTTTAGCGAAATTTCTATTTTTTCCACTATTTACTCGTTGTCTTTCCTCATTTTATATCGAAATTACCGAAAAAAGGGTCGAAAGCGGATAATTTTATCGAAATTTGTATTTTTTCCTCTATTTACTCGTTTTTTTCCTCATTTCATGACGAAATTACGAAAAAAGGGACGAAAACGGATAATTTTAGCGAAATTTCTATTTTTTTCCTCTATATGCTCGATTTTTTCTTCATTTTATGACGAAATTACCGGAAAAAGGGACGAAAACGGATAATTTTAGCGAAATTTTTATTTTTTTCCTCAAATTACTAATTTTTCTTCATCATTTTATCACGAAATTACCGAAAAAAGGGACGAAAACGGATAATTTTAACGAAATTTATATTTTTTTCTTCTATTTACTCGTTTTTTTCCTCATTTCATGACGAAATTACCGAAACAATGGACGAAAACGGATAATTTTAACGTAATTTCTATTTTTTTCCTCTATTTACTCGTCCTTTTACCACATTTTATGACGAAATTACCGAAAAAATGGCTGAAAACGGATAATTTTCGCGAAATTTTTATTTTTTTCCTCAATTTACTAGTTTTCCTTCATCATTTTATCACGAAATTACCGAAAAAAGGAACGAAAACGGATAATTTTAGCGAAATTTTTATTTTTTTCCTCAATTTACTCGTTTTTCTTCATCATTTTATCACGAAATTACCGAAAAAAGGGACGATAACGGATAATTCTAGCGAAATTTCTATTTTTTCCTCAACTCGTTTTTTTTCCTCATTTTATGTCGAAATTACCGAAAAAACGGACGAAAACGGATATTTTAGCGAAAATTTTATTTTTTTCCTCTATTTACTCGTTTTTTTCCTCATTTCATGACGAAATTACGAAAAAAGGGACGAAAACGGATAATTTTAGCGAAATTTCTATTTTTTTCCTCTATATGCTCGATTTTTTCTTAATTTTATGACGAAATTACCGGAAAAAGGGACGAAAACGGATAATTTTAGCGAAATTTTTATTTTTTTTCTGAATTTACTCGTTTTTCTTCATCATTTTATCACGAAATTATTGAAAAAAGGGACGAAAACGGATAATTTTAACGAAATTTCTATTTTTTTCCTCTATTTACTCGATTTTTTTCCACATTTTATGACGAAATTACCGAATAAAGGGACGAAAAAGGATATTTTAGCGAAATTTTTATTTTTTTCCTCAATTTACTATTTTTTCTTCATCATTTTATCAGGAAATTACCGAAAAAATGGACGAAAACGGTAAATTTTAGCGAAATTTTTAATTTTTTCCTCTATTTACTCGATTATTTTCCTCATTTTATGACGTAATTACCAAAAAAAATGATGAAAACAGATAATTTTAGCGAAATATCTATTTTTTCCTCTATTTACTCGTCCTTTTACCACATTTTATGACGAAATTACCGAAAAAATGGCTGAAAACGGATAATTTTCGCAAAATTTCTATTTTTTCCTCTATTTACTCCTTTTTTTCCTCATTATATGACGAAATTACAGAAAAAAGGGCCGAAAACGGATAATTTTAGCGAAATTTTTATTTTTTTTTCCACTATTTACTCGTTTTTTTTCCTCATTTTATGACGATTATACCAAAAAAGGGACGAAAACGGATAATTTTACCGAAATTTCTATTTTTTCCTCTATTTACTCGTTTTTTCCTCATTTTATGAAGAAATTACCGGAAAAAGGGACGAAAAAGGATAATTTTAGCGAAATTTTAATTTTTTTCTTCAATTTACTCGTTTTCTTCATCATTTTATCACGAAATTACCGAAAAAAGGGACGAAAACGGAAAATTTTAGCGAAATTTCTATTTTTCTCCTCAAATTTACTCGTTTTTTCCTCATTTTATGACGGAATTACCGAAAAAAGGGACGAAAACGGATAATTTTAGCGAAATTTCTATTTTTTCCACTATTTACTCGTTGTCTTTCTTCAATTAATATATAAATTACCGAAAAAAGGGTCGAAAGCGGATAATTTTATCGAAATTTGTATTTTTTTCCTCTATTTACTCGTTTTTTTCCTCATTTCATGACGAAATTACCGAAAAAAGGGTTGAAAATGGATAATTTTAGCGAAATTTCAATTTTTTTCCTCCATTTGCTCGTTTTTTTTCTTCAATTTATGACGAAATTACCGTAAAAAGGGACGAAAACGGAGAATTTTAGCGAAATTTTATTTTTTTCCTCAATTTACTCGTTTTTCTTCATCATTTTATCACGAAATTACCGAAAAAAGGGACGAAAACGGATAATTTTAACGAAATTTCTATTTTTTTCCTGTATTTACTCGATTTTTTCCACATTTTATGACGAAATTACCAAATAAAGGGACGAAAAAACGGATAATTTTTGCGAAATTTTTATATTTTTCCTCAATTTACTATTTTTTCTTCATCATTTTATGAGGAAATTAACGAAAAATTGGACGAAAACGGATAATTTTAGCGATATTTTTAATTTTTTCCTCTATTTACTCGATTTTTTTCTTAATTTTATGACGAAATTACCGAAAAAAGGGACGAAAACGGATAATTTTATCGAAATTACTATTTTTTTCCTCTATTTGCTCGTTTTTTTTCTTCATTTTATCACGAAATTACCGAAAAAAGGGACCAAAACGAATAATTTTAGCTAAATTTCTATTTTTACCTCTATTTACTCGTTTTTTTTCCTCATTTTATGTCGAAATTACCGAGAAAAGGGACGAAAACGGATAATTTTAGCGAAATATTTATTTTTTTCCTCAATTTACTCGTTTTTCTTCATCATTTTATCACGAAATTACCGAAAAAAGGGACGATAACGGATAATTTTAGCGAAATTTCTATTTTTTCCTCAACTCGTTTTTTTTCCTCATTTAAGTCGAAATTACCGAATAAAGGGATGAAAACGGATATTTTAGCGAAATTTTCATTTTTTCCTCAATTTACTCGTTTTTCTTCTTCATTTTATCACGAAATTACCGAAGACAGGGATGAAAACGGATAATTTTAGCGAAATTTATATTTTTTTCCTCAATTTACTCGTTTATTTTCCTCATTTTATAACAAAATTACCGAAAAAAGGGTCAAAAACGGATAATTTTAGCAAATTTTCTATTTTTTCCCCAATTTACTGGTTTTTTTTCCGCATTTTATCACGAAGTTACGGAAAAAAGGGACGAAAACGGATAATTTAAGCGAAATTTTTATTTTTCTCCTTCATTTGTTCTTTTTTTTTCATCATTTTATTACGAAATTACCGAAAAAAGGGACGAAAACGGATAATTTTAGCGAAATTTCTATTTTTTCCTCTATTAACTCGTTTTTTTCCTCATTTTATATCGAAATTACCGAAAAAAGGGACGAAAACGGATAATTTTATCGTAATTTTTATTTTTTTCCTCTATTTAGTCGTTTTTTTTCCTCATTTTAAGACGAAATTACTGAAAAAAGGGACGAAAATGGATAATTTTAGCGAAATTTCAATTTTTTTTCTCTATTTACTCGTTTTTTTTCCTCATTTTATGACGAAATTACCGAAAAAAGGGACGATAACGGATAATTTTAGCGAAATTTGTATTTTTGTCCTCTATTTACTCGATTTTTTTCCTCATTTTACGACGAAATAACCGAAAATGGATAATTTGAGCGAAATTTTTATTTTTTCCTCAATTTACTCGTTTTTTTTTCTTCATTTTATGACGAGATTACTGAAAAAAGGAACGAAAACGGATAATTTTAGCGAAATTTCTATTTTTTTCTCTATTTATTCGATTTTCCTCTATTTACTCGTTTTTTTTCCTCATTTTATGACGAAATTACAGATAAAATGGACGAAAAGGGATAATTTTAGCGAAATTTTTATTTTTTTCCTCAATTTACTCGTTTTTCTTCATCATTTTATCACGAAATTACCAAAAAAAGGGACGACAACGGATAATTTTAACGAAATTTCTATTTTTTTCCTTTATTTACTCGATTTTTTTTCCACATTTTATGTCGAAATTACCGAATAAAGGACAAAAACGGATAATTTTAGCGAAATTTTAATTTTTTTCCTCTATTTACTCGTTTTTTTTCTTCATTTTATCACGAAATTACCGAAAAAAGGGACGAAATCGGATAATTTTAGCGAAATTTCTATTTTTTCCTCTATTTACCCGTTTTTTTCCTCATTTTATGACTAAATTACCGAAAAAAGTGCCGAAAACGGATAATTTTAGCGAAATTTCTATATTTTCCTTTATTTACTCCATTTTTTCTCATTTTATGACGACATTACCGAAAAAAGGGTCGATATCGGATAATTTTAGCGAAATTTCTATTTTTTCCTCTATTTACTCGTCCTTTTTCCTCATTTTATGACGAAATAACCGAAAAAATGGCCGAAAACGGATAATTTTCGAGAAATTTCTATTTTTCCTCTATTTACTCGTTTGTTTTCCTCATTATATGACGAAATTACAGAAAAAAAGGGGCCGAAAACGGATAATTTTAGCGAAATTTTTAATTTTTTCCTCTATTTACTCGATTTTTTTCTTAATTTTATGACGAAATTACCGAAAAAAGGGACGAAAACGGATAATTTTATCGAAATTACTATTTTTTTTCCTCTATTTTCTCGTTTTTTTTCTTCATTTTATCACGAAATTACCGAAAAAAGGGACCAAAACGAATAATTTTAGCTAAATTTCTATTTTTACCTCTATTTACTCGTTTTTTTTTCCTCATTTTATGTCGAAATTACCGAGAAAAGGGACGAAAACGGATAATTTTAGCGAAATATTTATTTTTTTCCTCAATTTACTCGTTTTTCTTCATCATTTTATCACGAAATTACCGAAAAAAGGGACGATAACGGATAATTTTAGCGAAATTTCTATTTTTTCCTCAACTCGTTTTTTTTTCCTCATTTTAGTCGAAATTACCGAATAAAGGGATGAAAACGGATATTTTAGCGAAATTTTTATTTTTTTCCTCAATTTACTCGTTTTTCTTCTTCATTTTATCACGAAATTACCGAAGACAGGGATGAAAACGGATAATTTTAGCGAAAGTTTTTATTTTTTTCCTCAATTTACTCGTTTATTTTCCTCATTTTATAACAAAATTACCGAAAAAAGGGTCAAAAACGGAAAATTTTAGCAAATTTTCTATTTTTTCCCCAATTTACTGGTTTTTTTTTCCGCATTTTATCACGAAGTTACGGAAAAAAGGGACGAAAACGGATAATTTAAGCGAAATTTTTATTTTTTTCCTCTATTTTTTTTTCATCATTTTATTACGAAATTACCGAAAAAAGGGACGAAAACGGATAATTTTAGCGAAATTTCTATTTTTTCCTCTATTAACTCGTTTTTTTCCTCATTTTATATCGAAATTACCGAAAAAAGGGACGAAAACGGATAATTTTATCGAAATTTTTATTTTTTTCCTCTATTTAGTCGTTTTTTTTCCTCATTTTAAGACGAAATTACTGAAAAAAGGGACGAAAATGGATAATTTTAGCGAAATTTCAATTTTTTTTCTCTATTTACTCGTTTTTTTTCCTCATTTTATGACGAAATTACCGAAAAAAGGGACGATAACGGATAATTTTAGCGAAATTTGTATTTTTGTCCTCTATTTACTCGATTTTTTTCCTCATTTTACGACGAAATAACCGAAAAAAGGGACGAAAATGGATAATTTGAGCGAAATTTTTATTTTTTCCTCAATTTACTCGTTTTTTTTTCTTCATTTTATGACGAGATTACTGAAAAAAGGAACGAAAACGGATAATTTTAGCGAAATTTCTATTTTTTTCTCTATTTATTCGATTTTCCTCTATTTACTCGTTTTTTTTCCTCATTTTATGACGAAATTACAGATAAAATGGACGAAAAGGGATAATTTTAGCGAAATTTTTATTTTTTTCCTCAATTTACTCGTTTTTCTTCATCATTTTATCACGAAATTACCAAAAAAAGGGACGACAACGGATAATTTTAACGAAATTTCTATTTTTTTCCTTTATTTACTCGATTTTTTTTCCACATTTTATGTCGAAATTACCGAATAAAGGGACAAAAACGGATAATTTTAGCGAAATTTTAATTTTTTTCCTCTATTTACTCGATATTTTTCCTCATTTTATGAAGTAATTACCGAAAAAAGAGATGAAAACGGATAATTTTAGTGAAATTTCAATTATTTTCTCTATTTACTCGTTTTTTTCCTACTTTTATGGCGAAATTACCGAAAAAAGGGACGAAAACGGATAATTTTAGCGAAATTTCTATTATTTCCTCAATTTACTCGTTTTCTTCATCATTTTATCACGAAATTACCGAAAAAAGGGACGAAAACGGATAATTTTAGCGATATTTTTAATTTTTTCCTCTATTTACTCGATTTTTTTCTTCATTTTATGACGAAATTCCCGAAAAAAGGAACGAAAACGGATAATTTAAGGGAAACTTCTCTTTTTTACTCTATTTACTCGTTTTTCTTCCTCATTTTATCACGAAATTACCGAAAAAAGGGACGAAAACGGATAATTATATCGAAATTACTATTTTTTTCCTCTATTTGCTCGTTTTTTTTCTTCATTTTATCACGAAATTACCGAAAAAAGGGACGAAATCGGATAATTTTAGCGAAATTTCTATTTTTTCCTCTATTTACCCGTTTTTTCCTCATTTTATGACTAAATTACCGAAAAAAGGGCCGAAAACGGATATTTTTAGCGAAATTTCTATATTTTCCTTTATTTACTCCATTTTTTCTCATTTTATGACGACATTACCGAAAAAAGGGTCGATATCGGATAATTTTCGAGAAATTTCTATTTTTCCTCTATTTACTCGTTTGTTTTCCTCATTATATGACGAAATTACAGAAAAAAGGGCCGAAAACGATTAATTTTAGCGAAATTTTTATTTTTTTCCTCTATTTACTCGTTTTTTTTCCTCATTTTATGACGATTTTACCAAAAAAAGGGACGAAAACGGATAATTTTAGCGAAATTTCTATTTTTTCCTCTATTAACTCGTTTTTTCCTTATCTTATGACGAAATTACCGAAAAAAGGGACGAAAACGGATAATTTTAGCGAAATTTCTATTTTTTCCTTCATTTGCTCGTTTTTTTTCCTCATTTTATGAAGAAATTACCGAAAAAAGGGACGAAAAAGGATAATTTTAGCGAAATTTTTATTTTTCTTCCTCAATTTACTCGTTTTTTTTCATCATTTTATGACGAAATTACCGTAAAAAGGGACGAAAACGGAGAATTTTAGCGAAATTTTTATTTTTTTCCTCAATTTACTAATTTTTCTTCATTATTTTATCACGAAATTACCGAAAAAAGGGACGAAAACGGATAATTTTAACGAAATTTCTATTTTTTTCTTCTATTTACTCGTTTTTTTCCTCATTTCATGACGAAATTACCGAAACAAAGGACGAAAACGGATAATTTTAGCGAAATTTCTATTTTTTCCTCTATTTACTCGTCCTTTTACCACATTTTATGACGAAATTACCGAAAAAATGGCTGAAAACGGATAATTTTCGTGAAATTTCTATTTTTTCCTCTATTTACTCCTTTTTTTTCCTCATTATATGACGAAATTACAGAAAAAAGGGCCGAAAACGGATAATTTTAGCGAAATTTTTATTTTTTTTTTCCACTATTTACTCGTTTTTTTTCCTCATTTTATGGCGATTTTACCAAAAAAAGGGACGAAAACGGATAATTTTACCGAAATTTCTATTTTTTCCTCTATTTACTCGTTTTTTCCTCATTTTATGACGAAATTACCGAAAAAAGGGACGAAAACGGATAATTTTAGAGAAATTTCTATTTTTTCCTCAATTTGCTCGTTTTCTTTCCTCATTTTATTAAGAAATTACCGAAAAAAGGGACGAAAAAGGATTATTTTAGCGAAATTTTAATTTTTTTCTTCAATTTACTCGTTTTCTTCATCATTTTATCACGAAATTACCGAAAAAAGGGAAGAAAACGGAAAATTTTAGCGAAATTTCTATTTTTTTCCTCAAATTTACTCGTTTTTTCCTCATTTTATGACGGAATTACCGAAAAAAGGGACGAAAACGGATAATTTTAGCGAAATTTCTATTTTTTTCCTCTATATGCTCGATTTTTTCTTCATTTTATGACGAAATTACCGGAAAAAGGGACGAAAACGGATAATTTTAGCGAAATTTTTATTTTTTTCCTCAAATTGCTAATTTTTCTTCATCATTTTATCACGAAATTACCGAAAAAAGGGACGAAAACGGATAATTTTAACGAAATTTCTATTTTTTTCTTCTATTTACTCGTTTTTTTCCTCATTTCATGACGAAATTACCGAAACAATGGACGAAAACGGATAATTTTAGCGAAATTTTTATTTTTTTCCTCAATTTACTAGTTTTCCTTCATCATTTTATCACGAAATTACCGAAAAAAGGAACGAAAACGGATAATTTTAGCGAAATTTTTATTTTTTTCCTCAATTTACTCGTTTTTCTTCATCATTTTATCACGAAATTACCGAAAAAAGGGACGATAACGGATAATTCTAGCAAAATTTCTATTTTTTCCTCAACTCGTTTTTTTTCCTCATTTTATGTCGAAATTACCGAAAAAACGGACGAAAACGGATAATTTTAACGAAATTTTATTTTTTTCCTCTATTTACTCGTTTTTTTCCTCATTTCATGACGAAATTACCAAAAAAGGGACGAAAACGGATAATTTTAGCGAAATTTCTATATTTTTCCTCTATATGCTCGATTTTTTCTTTATTTTATGACGAAATTACCGAATAAAGGGACGAAAACGGATATTTTAGCGAAATTTTTATTTTTTTCCTCACTTTACTATTTTTTCTTCATCATTTTATCAGGAAATTACCGAAAAAATGGACGAAAACGGTCAATTTTAGCGAAATTTTTAATTTTTTCCTCTATTTACTCGATTATTTTCCTCATTTTATGACGTAATTACCAAAAAAAATGATGAAAACAGATAATTTTAGCGAAATATCTATTTTTTCCTCTATTTACTCTTTTTTTTCCTCATTTTATGACGAAATTACCGAAAAAAGGAACGAAAACGGATAATTTTAGCGAAATTTCTATTTTTTCCTCTATTTACCCGTTTTTTTCTTCATTTTCTGACTAAATTACCGAAAAAAGGGCCGAAAACGGATAATTTTAGCGAAATTTCTATATTTTCCTTTATTTACTCCATTTTTTCTCATTTTATGACGAAATTACCGAAAAAAGGGTCGATATCGGATAATTTTAGCGAAATTTCTATTTTTTCCTCTATTTACTCCTCCTTTTTCCTCATTTTATGACGAAATAACCGAAAAAATGGCCGAAAACGGATAATGTTCGAGAAATTTCTATTTTTCCTCTATTTACTCGTTTGTTTTTCTCATTATATGACGAAATTACAGAAAAAAGGGCCGAAAACGGATAATTTTAGCGAAATTTTTATTTTTTTTCCTCTATTTACTCGTTTTTTTTCCTCATTTTATGACGATTTTACCAAAAAAAGGGACGAAAACGGATAATTTTAGCGAAATTTCTATTTTTTCCTCTATTAACTCGTTTTTTCCTTATCTTATGACGAAATTACCGAAAAAAGGGACGAAAACGGATAATTTTAGCGATATTTCTATTTTTTCCTTCATTTGCTCGTTTTTTTTCCTCATTTTATGAAGAAATTACCGAAAAAAGGGACGAAAAAGGATAATTTTAGCGAAATTTTTATTTTTCTTCCTCAATTTACTCGTTTTTTTTCATCATTTTATGACGAAATTACCGTAAAAAGGGACGAAAACGGAGAATTTTAGCGAAATTTTTATTTTTTTCCTCAATTTACTAATTTTTCTTCATCATTTTATCACAAAATTACCTAAAAAAGGGACGAAAACGGATAATTTTAACGAAATTTCTATTTTTTTCTTCTATTTACTCGTTTTTTTCCTCATTTCATGACGAAATTACCGAAACAATGGACGAAAACGGATAATTTTAGCGAAATTTCTATTTTTTCCTCTATTTACTCGTCCTTTTACCACATTTTATGACGAAATTACCGAAAAAATGGCTGAAAACGGATAATTTTCGCGAAATTTCTATTTTTTCCTCTATTTACTCCTTTTTTTTCCTCATTATATGACGAAATTACAGAAAAAAGGGCCGAAAACGGATAATTTTAGCGAAATTTTTATTTTTTTTTTCCACTATTTACTCGTTTTTTTTCCTCATTTTATGACGATTTTACCAAAAAAAGGGACGAAAACGGATAATTTTACCGAAATTTATATTTTTTCCTCTATTTACTCGTTTTTTCCTCATTTTATGACGAAATTACCGAAAAAATGGACGAAAACGGATAATTTTAGCGAAATTTCTATTTTTTCCTCAATTTGCTCGTTTTTTTTCCTCATTTTATGAAGAAATTACCGAAAAAAGGGACGAAAAAGGATAATTTTAGCGAAATTTTAATTTTTTTCTTCAATTTACTCGTTTTTTTAATCATTTTATCACGAAATTACCGAAAAAAGGGACGAAAACGGAAAATTTTAGCGAAATTTCTATTTTTTTCCTCAAATTTACTCGTTTTTTCCTCATTTTATGACGGAATTACCGAAAAAAGGGACGAAAACGGATAATTTTAGCGAAATTTCTATTTTTTCCACTATTTACTCGTTGTCTTTCCTCATTTTATATCGAAATTACCGAAAAAAGGGTCGAAAGCGGATAATTTTATCGAAATTTGTATTTTTTCCTCTATTTACTCGTTTTTTTCCTCATTTCATGACGAAATTACGAAAAAAGGGTCGAAAACGGATAATTTTAGCGAAATTTCTATTTTTTTCCTCTATATGCTCGATTTTTTCTTCATTTTATGACGAAATTACCGGAAAAAGGGACGAAAACGGATAATTTTAGCGAAATTTTTATTTTTTTCCTCAAATTACTAATTTTTCTTCATCATTTTATCACGAAATTACCGAAAAAAGGGACGAAAACGGATAATTTTAACGAAATTTATATTTTTTTCTTCTATTTACTCGTTTTTTTCCTCATTTCATGACGAAATTACCGAAACAATGGACGAAAACGGATAAATTTAACGTAATTTCTATTTTTTTCCTCTATTTACTCGTCCTTTTACCACATTTTATGACGAAATTACCGAAAAAATGGCTGAAAACGGATAATTTTCGCGAAATTTTTATTTTTTTCCTCAATTTACTAGTTTTCCTTCATCATTTTATCACGAAATTACCGAAAAAAGGAACGAAAACGGATAATTTTAGCGAAATTTTTATTTTTTTCCTCAATTTACTCGTTTTTCTTCATCATTTTATCACGAAATTACCGAAAAAAGGGACGATAACGGATAATTCTAGCGAAATTTCTATTTTTTCCTCAACTCGTTTTTTTTCCTCATTTTATGTCGAAATTACCGAAAAAACGGACGAAAACGGATATTTTAGCGAAAATTTTATTTTTTTCCTCTATTTACTTGTTTTTTTCCTCATTTCATGACGAAATTACGAAAAAAGGGACGAAAACGGATAATTTTAGCGAAATTTCTATTTTTTTCCTCTATATGCTCGATTTTTTCTTAATTTTATGACGAAATTACCGGAAAAAGGGACGAAAACGGATAATTTTAGCGAAATTTTTATTTTTTTTCTGAATTTACTCGTTTTTCTTCATCATTTTATCACGAAATTATTGAAAAAAGGGACGAAAACGGATAATTTTAACGAAATTTCTATTTTTTTCCTCTATTTACTCGATTTTTTTCCACATTTTATGACGAAATTACCGAATAAAGGGACGAAAAAGGATATTTTAGCGAAATTTTTATTTTTTTCCTCAATTTACTATTTTTTCTTCATCATTTTATCAGGAAATTACCGAAAAAATGGACGAAAACGGTAAATTTTAGCGAAATTTTTAATTTTTTCCTCTATTTACTCGATTATTTTCCTCATTTTATGACGTAATTACCAAAAAAAATGATGAAAACAGATAATTTTAGCGAAATATCTATTTTTTCCTCTATTTACTCGTCCTTTTACCACATTTTATGACGAAATTACCGAAAAATGGCTGAAAACGGATAATTTTCGCAAAATTTCTATTTTTTCCTCTATTTACTCCTTTTTTTCCTCATTATATGACGAAATTACAGAAAAAAGGGCCGAAAACGGATAATTTTAGCGAAATTTTTATTTTTTTTTCCACTATTTACTCGTTTTTTTTCCTCATTTTATGACGATTATACCAAAAAAGGGACGAAAACGGATAATTTTACCAAAATTTCTATTTTTTCCTCTATTTACTCGTTTTTTCCTCATTTTATGAAGAAATTACCGGAAAAAGGGACGAAAAAGGATAATTTTAGCGAAATTTTAATTTTTTTCTTCAATTTACTCGTTTTCTTCATCATTTTATCACGAAATTACCGAAAAAAGGGACGAAAACGGAAAATTTTAGCGAAATTTCTATTTTTTTCCTCAAATTTACTCGTTTTTTCCTCATTTTATGACGGAATTACCGAAAAAAGGGACGAAAACGGATAATTTTAGCGAAATTTCTATTTTTTCCACTATTTACTCGTTGTCTTTCTTCAATTAATATATAAATTACCGAAAAAAGGGTCGAAAGTGGATAATTTTATCGAAATTTGTATTTTTTTCCTCTATTTACTCGTTTTTTTCCTCATTTCATGACGAAATTACCGAAAAAAGGGTTGAAAATGGATAATTTTAGCGAAATTTCAATTTTTTTCCTCCATTTGCTCGTTTTTTTTCTTCAATTTATGACGAAATTACCGTAAAAAGGGACGAAAACGGAGAATTTTAGCGAAATTTTTATTTTTTTCCTCAATTTACTCGTTTTTCTTCATCATTTTATCACGAAATTACCGAAAAAAGGGACGAAAACGGATAATTTTAACGAAATTTCTATTTTTTTCCTGTATTTACTCGATTTTTTCCACATTTTATGACGAAATTACCAAATAAAGGGACGAAAAAACGGATAATTTTTGCGAAATTTTTATATTTTTCCTCAATTTACTATTTTTTCTTCATCATTTTATCAGGAAATTAACGAAAAATTGGACGAAAACGGATAATTTTAGCGATATTTTTAATTTTTTCCTCTATTTACTCGATTTTTTTCTTAATTTTATGACGAAATTACCGAAAAAAGGGACGAAAACGGATAATTTTATCGAAATTACTATTTTTTTCCTCTATTTGCTCGTTTTTTTTCTTCATTTTATCACGAAATTACCGAAAAAAGGGACCAAAACGAATAATTTTAGCTAAATTTCTATTTTTACCTCTATTTACTCGTTTTTTTTCCTCATTTTATGTCGAAATTACCGAGAAAAGGGACGAAAACGGATAATTTTAGCGAAATATTTATTTTTTTCCTCAATTTACTCGTTTTTCTTCATCATTTTATCACGAAATTACCGAAAAAAGGGACGATAACGGATAATTTTAGCGAAATTTCTATTTTTTCCTCAACTCGTTTTTTTTCCTCATTTAAGTCGAAATTACCGAATAAAGGGATGAAAACGGATATTTTAGCGAAATTTTCATTTTTTTCCTCAATTTACTCGTTTTTCTTCTTCATTTTATCACGAAATTACCGAAGACAGGGACGAAAACGGATAATTTAAGCGAAATTTTTATTTTTCTCCTTCATTTGTTCTTTTTTTTTCATCATTTTATTACGAAATTACACAAAAAAGGGACGAAAACGGATAATTTTAGCGAAATTTCTATTTTTTCCTCTATTAACTCGTTTTTTTCCTCATTTTATATCGAAATTACCGAAAAAAGGGACGAAAACGGATAATTTTATCGAAATTTTTATTTTTTTCCTCTATTTAGTCGTTTTTTTTCCTCATTTTAAGACGAAATTACTGAAAAAAGGGACGAAAATGGATAATTTTAGCGAAATTTCAATTTTTTTTCTCTATTTACTCGTTTTTTTTCCTCATTTTATGACGAAATTACCGAAAAAAGGGACGATAACGGATAATTTTAGCGAAATTTGTATTTTTGTCCTCTATTTACTCGATTTTTTTCCTCATTTTACGACGAAATAACCGAAAATGGATAATTTGAGCGAAATTTTTATTTTTTCCTCAATTTACTCGTTTTTTTTTCTTCATTTTATGACGAGATTACTGAAAAAAGGAACGAAAACGGATAATTTTAGCGAAATTTCTATTTTTTTCTCTATTTATTCGATTTTCCTCTATTTACTCGTTTTTTTCCCTCATTTTATGACGAAATTACAGATAAAATGGACGAAAAGGGATAATTTTAGCGAAATTTTTATTTTTTTCCTCAATTTACTCGTTTTTCTTCATCATTTTATCACGAAATTACCAAAAAAAGGGACGACAACGGATAATTTTAACGAAATTTCTATTTTTTTCCTTTATTTACTCGATTTTTTTTCCACATTTTATGTCGAAATTACCGAATAAAGGGACAAAAACGGATAATTTTAGCGAAATTTTAATTTTTTTTCCTCTATTTACTCGATATTTTTCCTCATTTTATGAAGTAATTACCGAAAAAAGAGATGAAAACGGATAATTTTAGTGAAATTTCAATTATTTTCTCTATTTACTCGTTTTTTTCCTACTTTTATGGCGAAATTACCGAAAAAAGGGACGAAAACGGATAATTTTAGCGAAATTTCTATTATTTCCTCAATTTACTCGTTTTCTTCATCATTTTATCACGAAATTACCGAAAAAAGGGACGAAAACGGATAATTTTAGCGATATTTTTAATTTTTTCCTCTATTTACTCGATTTTTTTCTTCATTTTATGACGAAATTCCCGAAAAAAGGAACGAAAACGGATAATTTAAGCGAAACTTCTCTTTTTTACTCTATTTACTCGTTTTTCTTCCTCATTTTATCACGAAATTACCGAAAAAAGGGACGAAAACGGATAATTTTATCGAAATTACTATTTTTTTCCTCTATTTGCTCGTTTTTTTTCTTCATTTTATCACGAAATTACCGAAAAAAGGGACGAAATCGGATAATTTTAGCGAAATTTCTATTTTTTCCTCTATTTACCCGTTTTTTCCTCATTTTATGACTAAATTACCGAAAAAAGTGCCGAAAACGGATAATTTTAGCGAAATTTCTATATTTTCCTTTATTTACTCCATTTTTTCTCATTTTATGACGACATTACCGAAAAAAGGGTCGATATCGGATAATTTTAGCGAAATTTCTATTTTTTCCTCTATTTACTCGTCCTTTTTCCTCATTTTATGACGAAATAACCGAAAAAATGGCCGAAAACGGATAATTTTCGAGAAATTTCTATTTTTCCTCTATTTACTCGTTTGTTTTCCTCATTATATGACGAAATTACAGAAAAAAGGGCCGAAAACGGATAATTTTAGCGAAATTTTTAATTTTTTCCTCTATTTACTCGATTTTTTTCTTAATTTTATGACGAAATTACCGAAAAAAGGGACGAAAACGGATAATTTTATCGAAATTACTATTTTTTTCCTCTATTTGCTCGTTTTTTTTCTTCATCTTATCACGAAATTACCGAAAAAAGGGACCAAAACGAATAATTTTAGCTAAATTTCTATTTTTACCTCTATTTACTCGTTTTTTTTCCTCATTTTATGTCGAAATTACCGAGAAAAGGGACGAAAACGGATAATTTTAGCGAAATATTTATTTTTTTCCTCAATTTACTCGTTTTTCTTCATCATTTTATCACGAAATTACCGAAAAAAGGGACGATAACGGATAATTTTAGCGAAATTTCTATTTTTTCCTCAACTCGTTTTTTTTCCTCATTTTAGTCGAAATTACCGAATAAAGGGATGAAAACGGATATTTTAGCGAAATTTTTATTTTTTTCCTCAATTTACTCGTTTTTCTTCTTCATTTTATCACGAAATTACCGAATACAGGGATGAAAACGGATAATTTTAGCGAAATTTTTATTTTTTTCCTCAATTTACTCGTTTATTTTCCACATTTTATAACAAAATTACCGAAAAAAGGGTCAAAAACGGAAAATTTTAGCAAATTTTCTATTTTTTCCCCAATTTACTGGTTTTTTTTCCGCATTTTATCACGAAGTTACGGAAAAAAGGGACGAAAACGGATAATTTATGCGAAATTTTTATTTTTCTCCTTCATTTGTTCTTTTTTTTTCATCATTTTATTACGAAATTACCGAAAAAAGGGACGAAAACGGATAATTTTAGCGAAATTTCTATTTTTTCCTCTATTAACTCGTTTTTTTCCTCATTTTATATCGAAATTACCGAAAAAGGGGTCGAAAACGGATAATTTTATCGAAATTTTTATTTTTTTCCTCTATTTAGTCGTTTTTTTTCCTCATTTTAAGACGAAATTACTGAAAAAAGGGACGAAAATGGATAATTTTAGCGAAATTTCAATTTTTTTTCTCTATTTACTCGTTTTTTTTCCTCATTTTATGACGAAATTACCGAAAAAAGGGACGATAACGGATAATTTTAGCGAAATTTGTATTTTTGTCCTCTATTTACTCGATTTTTTTCCTCATTTTACGACGAAATAACCGAAAAAAGGGACGAAAATGGATAATTTGAGCGAAATTTTTATTTTTTCCTCAATTTACTCGTTTTTTTTTCTTCATTTTATGACGAGATTACTGAAAAAAGGAACGAAAACGGATAATTTTAGCGAAATTTCTATTTTTTTCTCTATTTATTCGATTTTCCTCTATTTACTCGTTTTTTTTCCTCATTTTATGACGAAATTACAGATAAAATGGACGAAAAGGGATAATTTTAGCGAAATTTTTATTTTTTTCCTCAATTTACTCGTTTTTCTTCATCATTTTATCACGAAATTACCAAAAAAAGGGACGACAACGGATAATTTTAACGAAATTTCTATTTTTTTCCTTTATTTACTCGATTTTTTTTCCACATTTTATGTCGAAATTACCGAATAAAGGGACAAAAACGGATAATTTTAGCGAAATTTTAATTTTTTTCCTCTATTTACTCGATATTTTTCCTCATTTTATGAAGTAATTACCGAAAAAAGAGATGAAAATGGATAGTTTTAGTGAAATTTCAATTATTTTCTCTATTTACTCGTTTTTTTCCTACTTTTATGGCGAAATTACCGAAAAAAGGGACGAAAACGGATAATTTTAGCGAAATTTCTATTATTTCCTCAATTTACTCGTTTTCTTCATCATTTTATCACGAAATTACCGAAAAAAGGGACGAAAACGGATAATTTTAGCGATATTTTTAATTTTTTCCTCTATTTACTCGATTTTTTTCTTCATTTTATGACGAAATTCCCGAAAAAAGGAACGAAAACGGATAATTTAAGCGAAACTTCTCTTTTTTACTCTATTTACTCGTTTTTCTTCCTCATTTTATCACGAAATTACCGAAAAAAGGGACGAAAACGGATAATTTTATCGAAATTACTATTTTTTTCCTCTATTTGCTCGTTTTTTTTCTTCATTTTATCACGAAATTACCGAAAAAAGGGACGAAATCGGATAATTTTAGCGAAATTTCTATTTTTTCCTCTATTTACCCGTTTTTTCCTCATTTTATGACTAAATTACCGAAAAAAGGGCCGAAAACGGATATTTTTAGCGAAATTTCTATATTTTCCTTTATTTACTCCATTTTTTCTCATTTTATGACGACATTACCGAAAAAAGGGTCGATATCGGATAATTTTAGCGAAATTTCAATTTTTTCCTCTATTTACTCGTCCTTTTTCCTCATTTTATGACGAAATAACCGAAAAAATGGCCGAAAACGGATAATTTTCGAGAAATTTCTATTTTTCCTCTATTTACTCGTTTGTTTTCCTCATTATATGACGAAATTACAGAAAAAAGGGCCGAAAACGGATAATTTTAGCGAAATTTCTATTTTTTCCTCTATTAACTCGTTTTTTCCTTATCTTATGACGAAATTACCGAAAAAAGGGACGAAAACGGATAATTTTAGCGAAATTTCTATTTTTTCCTTCATTTGCTCGTTTTTTTTCCTCATTTTATGAAGAAATTACCGAAAAAAGGGACGAAAAAGGATAATTTTAGCGAAATTTTTATTTTTCTTCCTCAATTTACTCGTTTTTTTTCATCATTTTATGACGAAATTACCGTAAAAAGGGACGAAAACGGAGAATTTTAGCGAAATTTTTATTTTTTTCCTCAATTTACTAATTTTTCTTCATTATTTTATCACGAAATTACCGAAAAAAGGGACGAAAACGGATAATTTTAACGAAATTTCTATTTTTTTCTTCTATTTACTCGTTTTTTTCCTCATTTCATGACGAAATTACCGAAACAATGGACGAAAACGGATAATTTTAGCGAAATTTCTATTTTTTCCTCTATTTACTCGTCCTTTTACCACATTTTATGACGAAATTACCGAAAAAATGGCTGAAAACGGATAATTTTCGTGAAATTTCTATTTTTTCCTCTATTTACTCCTTTTTTTTCCTCATTATATGACGAAATTACAGAAAAAAGGGCCGAAAACGGATAATTTTAGCGAAATTTTTATTTTTTTTTTCCACTATTTACTCGTTTTTTTTCCTCATTTTATGACGATTTTACCAAAAAAAGGGACGAAAACGGATAATTTTACCGAAATTTCTATTTTTTCCTCTATTTACTCGTTTTTTCCTCATTTTATGACGAAATTACCGAAAAAAGGGACGAAAACGGATAATTTTAGAGAAATTTCTATTTTTTCCTCAATTTGCTCTTTTTTTTTCCTCATTTTATGAAGAAATTACCGAAAAAAGGGACGAAAAAGGATTATTTTAGCGAAATTTTAATTTTTTTCTTCAATTTACTCGTTTTCTTCATCATTTTATCACGAAATTACCGAAAAAAGGGAAGAAAACGGAAAATTTTAGCGAAATTTCTATTTTTTTCCTCAAATTTACTCGTTTTTTCCTCATTTTATGACGGAATTACCGAAAAAAGGGACGAAAACGGATAATTTTAGCGAAATTTCTATTTTTTCCACTATTTACTCGTTGTCTTTCCTCATTTTATATCGAAATTACCGAAAAAAGGGTCGAAAGCGGATAATTTTATCGAAATTTGTATTTTTTTCCTCTATTTACTCGTTTTTTTCCTCATTTCATGACGAAATTACGAAAAAAGGGACGAAAAGGGATAATTTTAGCGAAATTTCTATTTTTGTCCTCTATATGCTCGATTTTTTCTTCATTTTATGACGAAATTACCGGAAAAAGGGACGAAAACGGATAATTTTAGCGAAATTTTTATTTTTTTCCTCAAATTGCTAATTTTTCTTCATCATTTTATCACGAAATTACCGAAAAAAGGGACGAAAACGGATAATTTTAACGAAATTTCTATTTTTTTCTTCTATTTACTCGTTTTTTTCCTCATTTCATGACGAAATTACCGAAACAATGGACGAAAACGGATAATTTTAGCGAAATTTTTATTTTTTTCCTCAATTTACTAGTTTTCCTTCATCATTTTATCACGAAATTACCGAAAAAAGGAACGAAAACGGATAATTTTAGCGAAATTTTTATTTTTTTCCTCAATTTACTCGTTTTTCTTCATCATTTTATCACGAAATTACCGAAAAAAGGGACGATAACGGATAATTCTAGCAAAATTTCTATTTTTTCCTCAACTCGTTTTTTTTCCTCATTTTATGTCGAAATTACCGAAAAAACGGACGAAAACGGATAATTTTAACGAAATTTTATTTTTTTCCTCTATTTACTCGTTTTTTTCCTCATTTCATGACGAAATTACCAAAAAAGGGACGAAAACGGATAATTTTAGCGAAATTTCTATTTTTTTCCTCTATATGCTCGATTTTTTCTTTATTTTATGACGAAATTACCGAATAAAGGGCCGAAAACGGATAATTTTTGCGAAATTTTTATTTTTTTCCTCACTTTACTATTTTTTCTTCATCATTTTATCAGGAAATTACCGAAAAAATGGACGAAAACGGTAAATTTTAGCGAAATTTTTAATTTTTTCCTCTATTTACTCGATTATTTTCCTCATTTTATGACGTAATTACCAAAAAAAATGATGAAAACAGATAATTTTAGCGAAATATCTATTTTTTCCTCTATTTACTCTTTTTTTTCCTCATTTTATGAAGAAATTACCGAAAAAAGGAACGAAAACGGATAATTTTAGCGAAATTTCTATTTTTTCCTCTATTTACCCGTTTTTTTCTTCATTTTCTGACTAAATTACCGAAAAAAGGGCCGAAAACGGATAATTTTTGCGAAATTTCTATATTTTCCTTTATTTACTCCATTTTTTCTCATTTTATGACGAAATTACCGAAAAAAGGGTCGTTATCGGATAATTTTAGCGAAATTTCTATTTTTTCCTCTAATTACTCGTCCTTTTACCACATTTTATGTCGAAATTACCGGAAAAATGGCTGAAAACGGATAATTTTCGCGAAATTTCTATTTTTTCCTCTATTTACTCCTTTTTTTCCTCATTATATGACGAAATTACAGAAAAAAGGGCCGAAAACGGATAATTTTAGCGAAATTTTTATTTTTTTTTCCACTATTTACTCGTTTTTTTTTTCCTCATTTTATGACGATTTTACCAAAAAAGGGACGAAAACGGATAATTTTACCGAAATTTCTATTTTTTCCTCTATTTACTCGTTTTTTCCTCATTTTATGACGAAATTACCGAAAAAAGGGACGAAAACGGATAATTTTAGCGAAATTTCTATTTTTTCCTCAATTTGCTCGTATTTTTCCCTCATTTTATGAAGAAATTACCGAAAAAAGGGACGAAAAAGTATAATTTTAGCGAAATTTTAATTTTTTTCTTCAATTTACTCGTTTTCTTCATCATTTTATCACGAAATTACCGAAAAAAGGGACGAAAACGGAAAATTTTAGCGAAATTTCTATTTTTTTCCTCAAATTTACTCGTTTTTTCCTCATTTTATGACGGAATTACCGAAAAAAGGGACGAAAACGGATAATTTTAGCAAAATTTCTATTTTTTCCACTATTTACTCGTTGTCTTTCCTCATTTTATATCGAAATTACCGAAAAAAGGGTCGAAAGCGGATAATTTTATCGAAATTTGTATTTTTTTCCTCTATTTACTCGTTTTTTTCCTCATTTCATGACGAAAATACCGAAAAAAGGGTTGAAAATGGATAATTTTAGCGAAATTTCAATTTTTTTCCTCCATTTGCTCGTTTTTTTTCTTCAATTTATGACGAAATTACCGTAAAAAGGGACGAAAACGGAGAATTTTAGCGAAATTTTTATTTTTTTCCTCAATTTACTCGTTTTTCTTCATCATTTTATTACGAAATTACCGAAAAAAGGAACGAAAACGGATAATTTTAGCGAAATTTCTATTTTTTCCTCTATTAACTCGTTTTTTTCCTCATTTTATATCGAAATTACCGAAAAAAGGGACGAAAACGGATAATTTTATCGAAATTTTTATTTTTTTCCTCTATTTAGTCGTTTTTTTTCCTCATTTTAAGACGAAATTACCGAAAAAAGGGACGAAAATGGATAATTTTAGCGAAATTTCAATTTTTTTCCTCTATTTACTCGTTTTTTTTCCTCATTTTATGACGAAATTATCGAAAAAAGGGACGATAACGGATAATTTTAGCGAAATTTGTATTTTTGTCCTCTATTTACTCGATTTTTTTCCTCATTTTACGACGAAATAACCGAAAAAAGGGACGAAAATGGATAATTTGTGCGAAATTTTTATTTTTTCCTCAATTTACTCATTTTTTTTCCTCATTTTATGACGAGATTACCGAAAAAAGGAACGAAAACGGATAATTTTAGCGAAATTTCTATTTTTTTCTCTATTTATTCGATTTTCCTCTATTTATTCGTTTTTTTTCCTCATTTTATGACGAAATTACCGAAAAAAGGGACGAAAACGGATAATTTTAGCGAAATTTCTATATTTTCCTCAATTTGCTCGTTTTTTTTCCTCGTTTTATGACGAAATTACCGATAAAATGGATGAAAACGGATTATTTTAGCGAAATTTTAATTTTTTTCCTCTATTTACTCGATATTTTTCCTCATTTTATGACGTAATTACCGAAAAAAGGGATGAAAACGGATAATTTTTGCGAAATTTCTATTTTTTCCTCTATTTACCCGTTTTTTTCCACATTTTATGGCGAAATTACCGAAAAAAGGGACGAAAATGGATAATTTTAGCGAAATTTTTATTTTTTCCTCAATTTACTCGTTTTTTTTCCTCATTTTATGACGAAATTACCAAAAAAAGGAACGAAAACGGATAATTTTAGCGAAATTTCTATTTTTTTCTCTATTTAATCGATTTTCCTCTATTTACTCGTTTTTTTTCCTCATTTTATGACGAAATTACAGATAAAATGGACGAAAAGGGATAATTTTAGCGAAATTTTTATTTTTTTCCTCAATTTACTCGTTTTTCTTCATCATTTTATCACGAAATTACCAAAAAAAGGGACGACAACGGATAATTTTAACGAAATTTCTATTTTTTTCCTTTATTTACTCGATTTTTTTTCCACATTTTATGTCGAAATTACCGAATAAAGGGACAAAAACGGATAATTTTAGCGAAATTTTAATTTTTTTCCTCTATTTACTCGATATTTTTCCTCATTTTATGAAGTAATTACCGAAAAAAGGGATGAAAACGGATAATTTTAGTGAAATTTCAATTTTTTTCTCTATTTACTCGTTTTTTTCCTACTTTTATGGCGAAATTACCGAAAAAAGTGACGAAAACGGATAATTTTAGCGAAATTTCTATTATTTCCTCAATTTACTCGTTTTCTTCATCATTTTATCACGAAATTACCGAAAAAAGGGACGAAAACGGATAATTTTAGCGATATTTTTAATTTTTTCCTCTATTTACTCGATTTTTTTCTTCATTTTATGACGAAATTACCGAAAAAAGGGACGAAAACGGATAATTTTAGCGAAACTTCTCTTTTTTACTCTATTTACTCGTTTTTCTTCCTCATTTTATCACGAAATTACCGAAAAAAGGGACGAAAACGGATAATTTTAGCGAAATTTCTATTTTTTCCTTCATTTGCTCGTTTTTTTTCCTCATTTTATGAAGAAATTACCGAAAAAAGGGACGAAAAAGGATAATTTTAGCGAAATTTTTATTTTTCTTCCTCAATTTACTCGTTTTTTTTCATCATTTTATCACGAAATTACCGAAAAAAGTGACGAAAACGGATAATTTTAACGAAATTTCTATTTTTTTCTTCTATTTACTCGTTTTTTTCCTCATTTCATGACGAAATTACCGAATCAATGGACGAAAACGGATAATTTTAGCGAAATTTCTATTTTTTCCTCTATTTACTCGTCCTTTTACCACATTTTATGACGAAATTACCGAAAAAATGGCTGAAAACGGATAATTTTCGCGAAATTTCTATTTTTTCCTCTATTTACTCCTTTTTTTTCCTCATTATATGACGAAATTACAGAAAAAAGGGCCGAAAACGGATAATTTTAGCGAATTTTTTTTTTTTTTTTTCCACTATTTACTCGTTTTTTTTCCTCATTTTATGACGATTTTACCAAAAAAAGGGACGAAAACGGATAATTTTACCGAAATTTCTATTTTTTCCTCTATTTACTCGTTTTTTCCTCATTTTATGACGAAATTACCGAAAAAAGGGACGAAAACGGATAATTTTAGCGAAATTTCTATTTTTTCCTCAATTTGCTCGTTTTTTTACCTCATTTTATGAAGAAATTACCGAAAAAAGGGACGAAAAAGGATAATTTTAGCGAAATTTTAATTTTTTTCTTCAATTTACTCGTTTTCTTCATCATTTTATCACGAAATTACCGAAAAAAGGGACGAAAACGGAAAATTTTAGCGAAATTTCTATTTTTTTCCTCAAATTTACTCGTTTTTTCCTCATTTTATGACGGAATTACCGAAAAAAGGGACGAAAACGGATAATTTTAGCGAAATTTCTATTTTTTCCACTATCTACTCGTTGTCTTTCCTCATTTTATATCGAAATTACCGAAAAAAGGGTCGAAAGCGGATAATTTTATCGAAATTTTTATTTTTTTCCTCTATTTACTCGTTTTTTTCCTCATTTCATGACGAAATTACGAAAAAAGGGACGAAAACGGATAATTTTAGCGAAATTTCTATTTTTTTCCTCTATATGCTCGATTTTTTCTTCATTTTATGACGAAATTACCGGAAAAAGGGACGAAAACGGATAATTTTAGCGAAATTTTTATTTTTTACCTCAAATTACTAATTTTTCTTCATCATTTTATCACGAAATTACCGAAAAAGGGACGAAAACGGATAATTTTAACGAAATTTCTATTTTTTTCTTCTATTTACTCGTTTTTTTCCTCATTTCATGACGAAATTACCGAAACAATGGACGAAAACGGATAATTTTAGCGAAATTTTTATTTTTTTCCTCAATTTACTAGTTTTCCTACATCATTTTATCACGAAATTACCGAAAAAAGGAACGAAAACGGATAATATTAGCGAAATTTTTATTTTTTTCCTCAATTTACTCGTTTTTCTTCATCATTTTATAACGAAATTACCGAAAAAAGGGACGAAAACGGATAATTCTAGCGAAATTTCTATTTTTTCCTCAACTCGTTTTTTTTCCTCATTTTATGTCGAAATTACCGAAAAAACGGACGAAAACGGATAATTTTAACGAAATTTTATTTTTTTCCTCTATTTACTCGTTTTTTTCCTCATTTCATGACGAAATTACCAAAAAAGGGACGAAAACGGATAATTTTAACGAAATTTCTATTATTTTCCTCTATTTACTCGATTTTTTTCCACATTTTATGACGAAATACCGAATAAAGGGACGAAAACGGATATTTTAGCGAAATTTTTATTTTTTTCCTCACTTTACTATTTTTTCTTCATCATTTTATTAGGAAATTACCGAAAAAATGGACGAAAACGGTAAATTTTAGCGAAATTTTTAATTTTTTCCTCTATTTACTCGATTATTTTCCTCATTTTATGACGTAATTACCAAAAAAAAATTATGAAAACAGATAATTTTAGCGTAATATCTATTTTTTCCTCTATGTACTCTTTTTTTTCCTCATTTTATGACGAAATTACCGAAAAAAGGAACGAAATTGGATAATTTTAGCGAAATTTCTATTTTTTCCTCTATTTACCCGTTTTTTTCTTCATTTTCTGACTAAATTACCGAAAAAAGGGCCGAAAACGGATAATTTTTGCGAAATTTCTATATTTTCCTTTATTTACTCCATTTTTTCTCATTTTATGACGAAATTACCGAAAAAAGGGTCGATATCGGATAATTTTAGCGAAATTTCTATTTTTTCCTCTATTTACTCGTTTTTTTTCCTCATTTTATGAAGAAATTACCGAAAAAAGGGACGAAAAAGGATAATTTTAGCGAAATTTTAATTTTTTTCTTCAATTTACTCGTTTTCTTCATCATTTTATCACGAAATTACCGAAAAAAGGGACGAAAACGGAAAATTTTAGCGAAATTTCTATTTTTTTCCTCAAATTTACTCGTTTTTTCCTCATTTTATGACGGAATTACCGAAAAAAGGGACGAAAACGGATAATTTTAGCGAAATTTCTATTTTTTCCACTATTTACTCGTTGTCTTTCCTCATTTTATATCGAAATTACCGAAAAAAGGGTCGAAAGCGGATAATTTTATCGAAATTTGTATTTTTTTCCTCTATTTACTCGTTTTTTTCCTCATTTCATGACGAAATTACGAAAAAAGGGACGAAAACGGATAATTTTAGCGAAATTTCTATTTTTTTCCTCTATATGCTCGATTTTTTCTTCATTTTATGACGAAATTACCGGAAAAAGGGACGAAAACGGATAATTTTAGCGAAATTTTTATTTTTTTCCTCAAATTACTAATTTTTCTTCATCATTTTATCACGAAATTACCGAAAAAAAGGACGAAAACGGATAATTTTAACGAAATTTCTATTTTTTTCTTCTATTTACTCGTTTTTTTCCACATTTCATGACAAAATTACCGAAACAATGGACGAAAACGGATAATTTTAGCGAAATTTTTATTTTTTTCCTCAATTTACTAGTTTTCCTTCATCATTTTATCACGAAATTACCGAAAAAAGGAACGAAAACGGATAATTTTAGCGAAATTTTTATTTTTTTCCTCAATTTACTCGTTTTTCTTCATCATTTTATCACGAAATTACCGAAAAAAGGGACGATAACGGATAATTCTAGCGAAATTTCTATTTTTTCCTCAACTCGTTTTTTTTCCTCATTTTATGTCGAAATTACCGAAAAAACGGACGAAAACGGATAATTTTAACGAAATTTTATTTTTTTCCTCTATTTACTCGTTTTTTTCCTCATTTCATGACGAAATTACCAAAAAAGGGACGAAAACGGATAATTTTAGCGAAATTTCTATTTTTTTCCTCTATATGCTCGATTTTTTCTTTATTTTATGACGAAATTACCGAATAAAGGGACGAAAACGGATATTTTAGCGAAATTTTTATTTTTTTCCTCACTTTACTATTTTTTCTTCATCATTTTATCAGGAAATTACCGAAAAAATGGACGAAAACGCTAAATTTTAGCGAAATTTTTAATTTTTTCCTCTATTTACTCCTTTTTTTCCTCATTATATGACGAAATTACAGAAAAAAGGGCCGAAAACGGATAATTTTAGCGAAATTTTTATTTTTTTTTCCACTATTTACTCGTTTTTTTTTCCTCATTTTATGACGATTTTACCAAAAAAGGGACGAAAACGGATAATTTTACCGAAATTTCTATTTTTTCCTCTATTTACTCGTTTTTTCCTCATTTTATGACGAAATTACCGAAAAAAGGGACGAAAACGGATAATTTTAGCGAAATTTCTATTTTTTCCTCAATTTGCTCGTATTTTTCCCTCATTTTATGAAGAAATTACCGAAAAAAGGGACGAAAAAGTATAATTTTAGCGAAATTTTAATTTTTTTCTTCAATTTACTCGTTTTCTTCATCATTTTATCACGAAATTACCGAAAAAAGGGACGAAAACGGAAAATTTTAGCGAAATTTCTATTTTTTTCCTCAAATTTACTCGTTTTTTCCTCATTTTATGACGGAATTATCGAAAAAAGGGACGAAAACGGATAATTTTAGCGAAATTTCTATTTTTTTCCTCATTTCATGACGAAAATACCGAAAAAGGGTTGAAAATGGATAATTTTAGCGAAATTTCAATTTTTTTCCTCCATTTGCTCGTTTTTTTTCTTCAATTTATGACGAAATTACCGTAAAAAGGGACGAAAACGGAGAATTTTAGCGAAATTTTTATTTTTTTCCTCAATTTACTCGTTTTTCTTCATCATTTTATCACGAAATTACCGAAAAAAGGGACGAAAACGGATAATTTTAACGAAATTTCTATTTTTTTCCTCAATTTACTCGTTTATTTTCCTCATTTTATAACAAAATTACCGAAAAAAGGGTCAAAAACGGATAATTTTAGCAAATTTTCTATTTTTTCCCCAATTTACTGGTTTTTTTCCGCATTTTATCACGAAGTTACGGAAAAAAGGGACGAAAACGGATAATTTAAGCGAAATTTTTATTTTTCTCCTTCATTTGTTCTTTTTTTTTCATCATTTTATTACGTAATTACCGAAAAAAGGGACGAAAACGGATAATTTTAGCGAAATTTCTATTTTTTCCTCTATTAACTCGTTTTTTTCCTCATTTTATATCGAAATTTCCGAAAAAAGGGACGAAAACGGATAATTTTATCGAAATTTTTATTTTTTTCCTCTATTTAGTCGTTTTTTTTCCTCATTTTAAGACGAAATTACCGAAAAAAGAGACGAAAATGGATAATTTTAGCGAAATTTCAATTTTTTTGCTCTATTTACTCGTTTTTTTTCCTCATTTTATGACGAAATTATCGAAAAAAGGGACGATAACGGATAATTTTAGCGAAATTTGTATTTTTGTCCTCTATTTACTCGATTTTTTTCCTCATTTTACGACGAAATAACCGAAAAAAGGGACGAAAATGGATAATTTGTGCGAAATTTTTATTTTTTCCTCAATTTACTCGTTTTTTTTCCTCATTTTATGACGAGATTACCGAAAAAAGGAACGAAAACGGATAATTTTAGCGAAATTTCTATTTTTTTCTCTATTTATTCGATTTTCCTCTATTAACTCGTTTTTTTTCCTCATTTTATTACGAAATTACCGAAAAAAGGGACGAAAACGGATAATTTTAGCGAAATTTCTATATTTTCCTCAATTTGCTCGTTTTTTTTCCTCATTTTATGACGAAATTACCGATAAAATGGATGAAAACGGATAATTTTAGCGAAATTTTAATTTTTTTCCTCTATTTACTCGATATTTTTCCTCATTTTATGACGTAATTACCGAAAAAAGGGATGAAAACGGATAATTTTTGCGAAATTTCTATTTTTTCCTCTATTTACCCGTTTTTTTCCACATTTTATGGCGAAATTACCGAAAAAAGGGACGAAAATGGATAATTTTAGCGAAATTTTTATTTTTTCCTCAATTTACTCGTTTTTTTTCCTCATTTTATGACGAAATTACCAAAAAAAGGAACGAAAACGGATAATTTTAGCGAAATTTCTATTTTTTTCTCTATTTATTCGATTTTCCTCTATTTACTCGTTTTTTTTCCTCATTTTATGACGAAATTACCGAAAAAAGGGACGAAAACGGATAATTTTAGCGAAATTTCTATATTTTCCTCAATTTGCTCGTTTTTTTTCCTCATTTTATGACGAAATTACCGATAAAATGGATGAAAACGGATAATTTTAGCGAAATTTTAATTTTTTTCCTCTATTTACTCGATATTTTTCCTCATTTTATGACGTAATTACCGAAAAAAGGGATGAAAACGGATAATTTTTGCGAAATTTCTATTTTTTCCTCTATTTACCCGTTTTTTTTCCACATTTTATGGCGAAATTACCGAAAAAAGGGACGAAAATGGATAATTTTAGCGAAATTTTTATTTTTTCCTCAATTTACTCGTTTTTTTTCCTCATTTTATGACGAAATTACCAAAAAAAGGAACGAAAACGGATAATTTTAGCGAAATTTCTATTTTTTTCTCTATTTAATCGATTTTCCTCTATTTACTCGTTTTTTTCCTCATTTTATGACGAAATTACAGATAAAATGGACGAAAAGGGATAATTTTAGCGAAATTTTTATTTTTTCCCTCAATTTACTCGTTTTTCTTCATCATTTTATCACGAAATTACCAAAAAAAGGGACGACAACGGATAATTTTAACGAAATTTCTATTTTTTTCCTTTATTTACTCGATTTTTTTTCCACATTTTATGTCGAAATTACCGAATAAAGGGACAAAAACGGATAATTTTAGCGAAATTTTAATTTTTTTCCTCTATTTACTCGATATTTTTCCTCATTTTATGAAGTAATTACCGAAAAAAGGGATGAAAACGGATAATTTTAGTGAAATTTCAATTTTTTTCTCTATTTACTCGTTTTTTTCCTACTTTTATGGCGAAATTACCGAAAAAAGTGACGAAAACGGATAATTTTAGCGAAATTTCTATTATTTCCTCAATTTACTCGTTTTCTTCATCATTTTATCACGAAATTACCGAAAAAAGGGACGAAAACGGATAATTTTAGCGATATTTTTAATTTTTTCCTCTATTTATTCGATTTTTTTCTTCATTTTATGACGAAATTACCGAAAAAAGGGACGAAAACGGATAATTTTAGCGAAACTTCTCTTTTTTACTCTATTTACTCGTTTTTCTTCCTCATTTTATCACGAAATTACCGAAAAAAGGGACGAAAACGGATAATTTTATCGAAATTACTATTTTTTTCCTCTATTTGCTCGTTTTTTTTCTTCATTTTATCACGAAATTACCGAAAAAAGGGACGAAATCGGATAATTTTAGCGAAATTTCTATTTTTTCCTCTATTTACCCGTTTTTTCCTCATTTTATGACTAAATTACCGAAAAAAGGGCCGAAAAAGGATAATTTTAGCGAAATTTCTATATTTTCCTTTATTTACTCCATTTTTTCTCATTTTATGACGAAATTACCGAAAAAAGGGACGAAAACGGATAATTTTAGCGAAATTTCTATTTTTTCCTCTATTTACTCGTCCTTTTTCCTCATTTTATGACGAAACAACCGAAAAAATGGCCGAAAACGGATAATTTTCGAGAAATTTCTATTTTTCCTCTATTTACTCGTTTTTTTTCCTCATTATATGACGAAATTACAGAAAAAAGGGCCGAAAACGGATAATTTTAGCGAAATTTTTATTTTTTTTCCTCTATTTACTCGTTTTTTTTCCTCATTTTATGACGATTTTACCAAAAAAAGGGACGAAAACGGATAATTTTAGCGAAATTTCTATTTTTTCCTCTATTAACTCGTTTTTTCCTTATCTTATGACGAAATTACCGAAAAAAGGGACGAAAACGGATAATTTTAGCGAAATTTCTATTTTTTCCTTCATTTGCTCGTTTTTTTTCCTCATATTATGAAGAAATTACCGAAAAAAGGGACGAAAAAGGATAATTTTAGCGAAATTTTTATTTTTCTTCCTCAATTTACTCGTTTTTTTTCATCATTTTATCACGAAATTACCGAAAAAAGGGACGAAAACGGATAATTTTAACGAAATTTCTATTTTTTTCTTCTATTTACTCGTTTTTTTCCTAATTTAATGACGAAATTACCGAAACAATGGAAGAAAACGGATAATTTTAGCGAAATTTCTATTTTTTCCTCTATTTACTCGTCCTTTTACCACATTTTATGACGAAATTACCGAAAAAATGGCTGAAAACGGATAATTTTCGCGAAATTTCTATTTTTTCCTCTATTTACTCCTTTTTTTTCCTCATAATATGACGAAATTACAGAAAAAAGGGCCGAAAACGGATAATTTTAGCGAATTTTTTTTTTTTTTTCCACTATTTACTCGTTTTTTTTCCTCATTTTATGACGATTTTACCAAAAAAAGGGACGAAAACGGATAATTTTACCGAAATTTCTATTTTTTCCTCTATTTACTCGTTTTTTCCTCATTTTATGACAAAATTACCGAAAAAAGGGATGAAAACGGATAATTTTAGCGAAATTTCTATTTTTTCCTCAATTTGCTCGTAATTTTCCCTCATTTTATGAAGAAATTACCGAAAAAAGGGACGAAAAAGTACAATTTTAGCGAAATTTTAATTTTTTTCTTCAATTTACTCGTTTTCTTCATCATTTTATCACGAAATTACCGAAAAAAGGGACGAAAACGGAAAATTTTAGCGAAATTTCTATTTTTTTCCTCAAATTTACTCGTTTTTTCCTCATTTTATGACGGAATTACCGAAAAAAGGGACGAAAACGGATAATTTTAGCAAAATTTCTATTTTTTCCACTATTTACTCGTTGTCTTTCCTCATTTTATATCGAAATTACCGAAAAAAGGGTCGAAAGCGGATAATTTTATCGAAATTTGTATTTTTTTCCTCTATTTACTCGTTTTTTTCCTCATTTCATGACGAAAATACCGAAAAAAGGGTTGAAAATGGATAATTTTAGCGAAATTTCAATTTTTTTCCTCCATTTGCTCGTTTTTTTTCTTCAATTTATGACGAAATTACCGTAAAAAGGGACGAAAACGGAGAATTTTAGCGAAATTTTTATTTTTTTCCTCAATTTACTCGTTTTTCTTCATCATTTTATCACGAAATTACCGAAAAAAGGGACGAAAACGGATAATTTTAACGAAATTTCTATTTTTTTCCTCAATTTACTCGTTTATTTTCCTCATTTTATAACAAAATTACCGAAAAAAGGGTCAAAAACGGATAATTTTAGCAAATTTTCTATTTTTTCCCCAATTTACTGGTTTTTTTCCGCATTTTATCACGAAGTTACGGAAAAAAGGGACGAAAACGGATAATTTTAGCGAAATTTCTATTTTTTCCTCAATTTGCTCGTTTTTTTTCCTCATTTTATGAAGAAATTACCGAAAAAAGGGACGAAAAAGGATAATTTTAGCGAAATTTTAATTTTTTTCTTCAATTTACTCGTTTTCTTCATCATTTTATCACGAAATTACCGAAAAAAGGGACGAAAACGGAAAATTTTAGTGAAATTTCTATTTTTTTCCTCAAATTTACTCGTTTTTTCCTCATTTTATGACGGAATTACCGAAAAAAGGGACGAAAACGGATAATTTTAGCGAAATTTCTATTTTTTCCACTATTTACTCGTTGTCTTTCCTCATTTTATATCGAAATTACCGAAAAAGGGACGAAAACGGATAATTTTAACGAAATTTCTATTTTTTTCTTCTATTTACTCGTTTTTTTCCTCATTTCATGACGAAATTACCGAAACAATGGACGGAAACGGATAATTTTAGCGAAATTTTTATTTTTTTCCTCAATTTACTAGTTTTCCTACATCATTTTATCACGAAATTACCGAAAAAAGGAACGAAAACGGATAATATTAGCGAAATTTTTATTTTTTTCCTCAATTTACTCGTTTTTCTTCATCATTTTATCACGAAATTACCGAAAAAAGGGACGATAACGGATAATTCTAGCGAAATTTCTATTTTTTCCTCAACTCGTTTTTTTTCCTCATTTTATGTCGAAATTACCGAAAAAACGGACGAAAACGGATAATTTTAACGAAATTTTATTTTTTTCCTCTATTTACTCGTTTTTTTCCTCATTTCAATACGAAATTACCAAAAAAGGGACGAAAACGGATAATTTTATCGAAATTTCTATTTTTTTCCTCTATATGCTCGATTTTTTCTTTATTTTATGACGAAATTACCGGAAAAAGGGACGAAAACGGATAATTTTAGCGAAATTTTTATGTTTTTTCTCAATTTACTCGTTTTTCTTCATCATTTTATCACGAAATTATCGAAAAAAGGGACGAAAACGGATAATTTTAACGAAATTTCTATTATTTTCCTCTATTTACTCGATTTTTTTCCACATTTTATGACGAAATACCGAATAAAGGGACGAAAACGGATATTTTAGCGAAATTTTTATTTTTTTCCTCACTTTACTATTTTTTCTTCATCATTTTATTAGGAAATTACCGAAAAAATGGACAAAACGGTAAATTTTAGAGAAATTTTTAATTTTTTCCTCTATTTACTCGATTCTTTTCCTCATTTTATGACGTAATTACCAAAAAAAAATTATGAAAACAGATAATTTTAGCGTAATATCTATTTTTTCCTCTATGTACTCTTTTTTTTCCTCATTTTATGACGAAATTACCGAAAAAAGGAACGAAATTGGATAATTTTAGCGAAATTTCTATTTTTTCCTCTATTTACCCGTTTTTTTCTTCATTTTCTGACTAAATTACCGAAAAAAGGGCCGAAAACGGATATTTTTGCGAAATTTCTATATTTTCCTTTATTTACTCCATTTTTTCTCATTTTATGACGAAATTACCGAAAAAAGGGTCGATATCGGATAATTTTAGCGAAATTTCTATTTTTTCCTCTATTTACTCGTCCTTTTACCACATTTTATGAGGAAATTACCGAAAAAATGGCTGAAAACGGATAATTTTCGCGAAATTTCTATTTTTTCCTCTTTTTACTCCTTTTTTTTCCTCATTATATGACGAAATTACAGAAAAAAGGGCCAAAAACGGATAATTTTAGCGAAATTTTTATTTTTTTTTTCCACTATTTACTCGTTTTTTCCTCATTTTATGACGATTTTACCAAAAAAAGGGACGAAAACGGATAATTTTACCGAAATTTCTATTTTTTCCTCTATTTACTCGTTTTTTCCTCATTTTATGACGAAATTACCGAAAAAAGGGACGAAAACGGATAATTTTAGCAAAATTTCTATTTTTTCCTCAATTTGCTCGTTTTTTTTCCTCATTTTATGAAGAAATTACCGAAAAAAGGGACGAAAAAGGATAATTCTAGCGAAATTTTAATTTTTTTCTTCAATTTACTCGTTTTCATCATCATTTAATCACGAAATAACCGAAAAAAGGGACGAAAACGGAAAATTTTAGCGAAATTTCTATATTTTTCCTCAAATTTACTCGTTTTTTTCCTCATTTTATGACGGAATTACCGAAAAAAGGGACGAAAACGGATAATTTTAGCGTAATTTCTATTTTTTCCACTATTTACTCGTTGTGTTTCCTCATTTTATATCGAAATTACCGAAAAAAGGGTCGAAAGCGGATAATTTTATCGAAATTTGTATTTTTTTCCTCTATTTACTCGTTTTTTTCCTCATTTCATGACGAAATTACCGAAAATAGGGTTGAAAATGGATAATTTTAGCGAAATTTCAATTTTTTTCCTCCATTTGCTCGTTTTTTTTCTTCAATTTATGACGAAATTACCGTAAAAAGGGACGAAAACGGATAATTTTAGCGAAATTTTTATTTTTTTTCTCAATTTACTCGTTTTTCTTCATCATTTTATCACGAAATTACCGAAAAAAGGGACGAAAACGGATAATTTTAACGAAATTACTATTTTTTTCCTCTATTTGCTAGTTTTTTTTCTTCATTTTATCACGAAATTACCGAAAAAAGGGACGAAAACGGAGAATTTTAGCGAAATTTTTATATTTTTCCTCAATTTACTATTTTTTCTTCATCATTTTATCAGGAAATTACGGAAAAAATGGACGAAAACGGATAATTTTAGCGATATTTTTAATTTTTTCCTCTATTTACTCGATTTTTTTCTTCATTTTATGACGAAATTACCGAAAAAAGGGACGAAAACGGATAATTTTAGCGAAATTTCTATTTTTTTCCTCTATTTGCTGTTTTTTTTTTTTCATTTCATCACGAAATTACCGAAAAAAGTGACGAAATCGGATAATTTTAGCGAAATTTCTATTTTTTCCTCTATTTACCCGTTTTTTACTCATTTTATGACTAAATTACCGAAAAAAGGGCCGAAAACGGATAATTTTAGCGAAATTTCTATTTTTTCCTCTATTTACTCGTCCTTTTTCCTCATTTTATGACGAAATAACCGAAAAAATGGCCGAAAACGGATAATTTTCGAGAAATTTTTATTTTTCCTCTATTTACTCGTTTTTTTTCCTCATTATATGACGAAATTACAGAAAACAGGGCCGAAAACAGATAATTTTAGCGAAATTTTTATTTTTTTTTCCTCTATTTACTCGTTTTTTTTCCTCATTTTATGACGATTTTACCAAAAAAAGGGACGAAAACGGATAATTTTAGCGAAATTTCTATTTTTTCCTCTATTAACTCGTTTTTTCCTTATCTTATGACGAAATTACCGAAAAAAGGGACGAAAACGGATAATTTTAGCGAAATTTCTATTTTTTCCTCAATTTGCTCGTTTTTTTCCTCATTTTATGAAGAAATTACCGAAAAAAGGGACGAAAAAGGATAATTTTAGCGAAATTTTTATTTTTCTTCCTCAATTTACTCGTTTTTTTTCATTATTTTATGACGAAATTACCGTAAAAAGGGACGAAAACGGAGAATTTTAGCGAAATTTCTATTTTTTTCCTCCATTTGCTCGTTTTTTTTCTTCCTTTTATGACGAAATTGCCGTAAAAAGGGACGAAAACGGAGAATTTTAGCGAAATTTTTATTTTTTTCCTCAATTTACTAATTTTTCTTCATCATTTTATCACGAAATTACCGAAAAAAGGGACGAAAACGGATAATTTTTACGAAATTTCTATTTTTTTCTTCTATTTACTCGTTTTTTTCCTCATTTCATGACGAAATTACCGAAAAAATGGACGAAAACGGATAATTTTAGCGAAATTTTTATTTTTTTCCTCAATTTACTAGTTTTTCTTCATCATTTTATCACGAAATTACCGAAAAAAGGGACGAAAACGTATAATTTTAGCGAAATTTTTATTTTTTTCCTCAATTTACTCGTTTTTCTTCATCATTTTTTCACGAAATTACCGAAAAAAGGGACGATAATGGATAATTCTAGCGAAATTTCTATTTTTTCCTCAACTCGTTTTTTTTCCTCATTTTATGTCGAAATTACCGAAAAAACGGACGAAAACGGATAATTTTAACGAAATTTTATTTTTTTCCTCTATTTACTCGTTTTTTTTCCTCATTTCATGACGAAATTACGAAAAAAGGGACGAAAACGGATAATTTTAGCGAAATTTCTATTTTTTTCCTATATATGCTCGATTTTTTCTTCATTTTATGACGAAATTACCGGAATAAGGGACGAAAACGGATAATTTTAGCGAAATTTTTATTTTTTTTTCTGAATTTACTCGTTTTTCTTCATCATTTTATCACGAAATTATCGAAAAAAGGGACGAAAACGGATAATTTTAACGAAATTTCTATTTTTTTCCTCTATTTACTCGATTTTTTTCCACATTTTATGACGAAATTACCGAATAAAGGGACGAAAACGGATATTTTAGCGAAATTTTTATTTTTTTCGTCAATTTACTATTTTTTCTTCATCATTTTATCAGGAAATTACCGGAAAAATGGACGAAAACGGTAAATTTTAGCGAAATTTTTAATTTTTTCCTCTATTTACTCGATTATTTTCCTCATTTTATGACGTAATTACCAAAAAAATGATGAAAACAGATAATTTTAGCGAAATATCTATTTTTTCCTCTATTTACTCTTTTTTTTCCTCATGTTATGACGAAATTACCGAAAAAAGGAACGAAAACGGATAATTTTAGCGAAATTTCTATTTTTTCCTCTATTTGCCCGTTTTTTTCCTCATTTTCTGACTAAATTACCGAAAAAAGGTCCGAAAACGGATAATTTTTGCGAAATTTCTATAATTTCCTTTATTTACTCCATTTTTCTCATTTTATGACGAAATTACCGAAAAAAGGGTCGATATCGGATAATTTTAGCGAAATTTCTATTTTTTCCTCTATTTACTCGTCCTTTTACCACATTTTATGACGAAATTACCGAAAAAATGGCTAAAAACGTATAATTTTCGCGAAATTTCTATTTTTTCCTCTATTCACTCCTTTTTTTTCCTCATTATATGACGAAATTACAGAAAAAAGGGCCGAAAACGGATAATTTTAACGAAATTTTTATTTTTTTTTCCACTATTTACTCGTTTTTTTTCCTCATTTTATGACGATTTTACCAAAAAAAGGAATAAAAAGCGGATAATTTTACCGAAATTTCTATTTTTTCCTCTATTTACTCGTTTTTTCCTCATTTTATGACGAAATTACCGAAAAAAGGGACGAAAAGGGATAATTTTAGCGAAATTTCTATTTTTTCCTCAATTTGCTCGTTTTTTTTCGTCATTTTATGAAGAAATTACCGAAAAAAGGGACGAAAAAGGATAATTTTAGCGAAATTTTAATTTTTTTCTTCAATTTACTCGTTTTCTTCATCATTTTATCACGATATTACCGAAAAAAGGGACGAAAACGGAAAATTTTAGCGAAATTTCTATTTTTTTCCTCAAATATACTCGTTTTTTCCTCATTTTATGACGGAATTACCGAAAAAATGGACGAAAACGGATAATTTTAGCGAAATTTCTATTTTTTCCACTATTTACTCGTTGTCTTTCCTCATTTTATATCGAAATTACCGAAAAAAGGGTCGAAAGAGGATAATTTTATCGAAATTTGTATTTTTTTCCTCTATTTACTCGTTTTTTTCCTCATTTCATGACGAAATTACCGAAAACAGGGTTGAAAATGGATAATTTTAGCGAAATTTCAATTTTTTTCCTCCATTTGCTCGTTTTTTTTCTTCAATTTATGACGAAATTACCGTAAAAAGGGACGAAAACGGAGAATTTTAGCGAAATTTTTACTTTTTTCCTCAATTTACTCGTTTTTCTTCATCATTTTATCACGAAATTACCGAAAAAAGGGACGAAAACGGATAATTTTAACGAAATTTGTATTTTTTTCCTGTATTTACTCGATTTTTTCCACATTTTATGACAAATTTACCAAATAAAGGGACGAAAAAACGGATAATTTTTGCGAAATTTTTATATTTTTCCTCAATTTACTATTTTTTCTTCATCATTTTATCAGGAAATTAACGAAAAATTGGACGAAAACGGATAATTTAGCGATATTTTTAATTTTTTCCTCTATTTACTCGATTTTTTTCTTCATTTTATGACGAAATTACCGAAAAAAGGGACGAAAACGGATAATTTTATCGAAATTACTATTTTTTTCCTCTATTTGCTCGTTTTTTTTCTTCATTTTATCACGAAATTACCGAAAAAAGGGACCAAAACGGATAATCTTAGCTAAATTTCTATTTTTACCTCTATTTACTCGTTTTTTTTCCTCATTTTATGTCGAAATTACCGAAAAAAGGGACGAAAACGGATAATTTTAGCGAAATATTTATTTTTTTCCTCAATTTACTCGTTTTTCTTCATCATTTTATTACGAAATTACCGAAAAAAGGGACGATAACGGATAATTTTAGCGAAATTTCTATTTTTTCCTCAACTCGTTTTTTTTCCTCATTTAAGACGAAATTACCGAATAAAGGGACGAAAACGGATATTTTAGCGAAAATTTTATTTTTTTCCACTATTTACTCGTTTTTTTCCTCATTTCATGACGAAATTACGAAAAAAGGGACGAAAACGGATAATTTTAGCGAAATTTCTATTTTTTTTTCCTCTATATGCTCGATTTTTTCTTCATTTTATGACGAAATTACCGGAAAAAGGGACGAAAACGGATAATTTTAACGAAATTTCTATATTTTCCTTTATTTACTCCATTTTTTCTCATTTTATGACGAAATTACCGAAAAAAGGGTCGATATCGGATAATTTTAGCGAAATTTCTATTTTTTCCTCTATTTACTCGTCCTTTTACCACATTTTATGACGAAATTACCGAAAAAATGGCTGAAAACGGATAATTTTCGCGAAATTTCTATTTTTTCCTCTATTTACTCCTTTTTTTTCCTCATTATATGACGAAATTACAGAAAAAAGGGCCGAAAACGGATAATTTTAGCGAAATTTTTATTTTTTTTTCCACTATTTACTCGTTTTTCTTCCTCATTTTATGACGATTTTACCAAAGAATGGGACGAAAACGGATAATTTTACCGAAATTTCTATTTTTTCCTCTATTTACTCGTTTTTTCCTCATTTTATGACGAAATTACCGAAAAAAGGGACGAAAACGGATAATTTTAGCGAAATTTCTATTTTTTCCTCAATTTGCTCGTTTTTTTCCCTCATTTTATGAAGAAATTACCGAAAAAAGGGACGAAAAAGGATAATTTTAGCGAAATTTCAATTTTTTTCTTCAATTTGCTCGTTTTTTTTCTTCAATTTATGACGAAATTACCGTAAAAAGGGACGAAAACCGAGAATTTTAGCGAAATTTTTACTTTTTTCCTCAATTTACTCGTTTTTCTTCATCATTTTATCACGAAATTACCGAAAAAAGGGACGAAAACGGATAATTTTAACGAAATTTCTATTTTTTTCCTGTATTTACTCGATTTTTTCCACATTTTATGACGAAATTACCAAATATAGGGACGAAAAAACGGATAATTTTTGCGAAATTTTTATATTTTTCCTCAATTTACTATTTTTTCTTCATCATTTTATCAGGAAATTAACGAAAAATTGGACGAAAACGGATAATTTTAGCGATATTTTGAATTTTTTCCTCTATTTACTCGATTTTTTTCTTCATTTTATGACGAAATTACCGAAAAAAGGGACGAAAACGGATAATTTTTTCGAAATTACTATTTTTTTCCTCTATTTGCTCGTTTTTTTTCTTCACTTTATCACGAAATTACCGAAAAAAGGGACCAAAACGGATAATTTTAGCTAAATTTCTATTTTTACCTCTATTTACTCGTTTTTTTTCCTCATTTAAGACGAAATTACCGAATAAAGGGACGAAAACGGATATTTTAGCGAAAATTTTATTTTTTTCCTCTATTTACTCGTTTTTTTCCTCATTTCATGACGAAATTACGAAAAAAGGTACGAAAACGGATAATTTTAGCGAAATTTCTATTTTTTTCCTCTATATGCTCGATTTTTTCTTAATTTTATGACGAAATTATCGGAAAAAGGGACGAAAACGGATAATTTTAGCGAAATATTTATTTTTTTTTCCACTATTTACTCGTTTTTCTTCCTCATTTTATGACGATTTTACCAAAGAATGGGACGAAAACGGATAATTTTACCGAAATTTCTATTTTTTCCTCTATTTACTCGTTTTTTCCTCATTTTATGACGAAATTACCGAAAAAAGGGACGAAAACGGATAATTTTAGCGAAATTTCTATTTTTTCCTCAATTTGCTCGTTTTTTTCCCTCATTTTATGAAGAAATTACCGAAAAAAGGGACGAAAAAGGATAATTTTAGCGAAATTTCAATTTTTTTCTTCAATTTGCTCGTTTTTTTTCTTCAATTTATGACGAAATTACCGTAAAAAGGGACGAAAACGGAGAATTTTAGCGAAATTTTTACTTTTTTCCTCAATTTACTCGTTTTTCTTCTACATTTTATCACGAAATTACCGAAAAAAGGGACGAAAACGGATAATTTTAACGAAATTTCTATTTTTTTCCTGTATTTACTCGATTTTTTCCACATTTTATGACGAAATTACCAAATATAGGGACGAAAAAACGGATAATTTTTGCGAAATTTTTATATTTTTCCTCAATTTACTATTTTTTCTTCATCATTTTATCAGGAAATTAACGAAAAATTGGACGAAAACGGATAATTTTAGCGATATTTTTAATTTTTTCCTCTATTTACTCGATTTTTTTCTTCATTTTATGACGAAATTACCGAAAAAAGGGACGAAAACGGATAATTTTATCGAAATTACTATTTTTTTCCTCTATTTGCTCGTTTTTTTTCTTCACTTTATCACGAAATTACCGAAAAAAGGGACCAAAACGGATAATTTTAGCTAAATTTCTATTTTTACCTCTATTTACTCGTTTTTTTCCTCATTTAAGACGAAATTACCGAATAAAGGGACGAAAACGGATATTTTAGCGAAAATTTTATTTTTTTCCTCTATTTACTCGTTTTTTTCCTCATTTCATGACGAAATTACGAAAAAAGGTACGAAAACGGATAATTTTAGCGAAATTTCTATTTTTTTCCTCTATATTTTCGATTTTTTCTTAATTTTATGACGAAATTACCGGAAAAAGGGACGAAAACGGATAATTTTAGCGAAATTTTTATTTTTTTTCTGAATTTACTCGTTTTTCTTCATCATTTTATCACGAAATTATCGAAAAAAGGGACGAAAACGGATAATTTTAACGAAATTTCTATTTTTTTCCTCTATTTACTCGATTTTTTTCCACATTTTATGACGAAATTACCGAATAAAGGGACGAAAACGGATATTTTAGCGAAATTTTTATTTTTTTCCTCAATTTACTATTTTTTCTTCATCATTTTATCAGGAATTTTTCCTCAATTTACTATTTTTTCTTCATCATTTTATCAGGAAATTACCGAAAAAATGGACGAAAACGGTAAATTTTAGCGAAATGTTTAATTTTTTCCTCTATTTACTCGATTATTTTCCTCATTTTATGACGTAATTACCAAAAAAAATGATGAAAACAGATAATTTTAGCGAAATATCTATTTTTTCCTCTATTTACTCTTTTTTTTCCTCATTTTATGACGAAATTACCGAAAAAAGGGTCGATATCGGATAATTTTAGCGAAATTTCTATTTTTTCCTCTATTTACTCGTCCTTTTACCACATTTTATGACGAAATTACCGAAAAAATGGCTGAAAACGGATAATTTTCGCGAAATTTCTATTTTTTCCTCTATTTACTCCTTTTTTTTCCTCATTGTATGACGAAATTACAGAAAAAAGGGCCGAAAACGGATAATTTTAGCGAAATTTTTATTTTTTTTTTCCACTATTTACTCGTTTTTTTTCCTCATTTTTTGACGATTTTACCAAAAAAGGGACGAAAACGGATAATTTTACCGAAATTTCTATTTTTTCCTCAATTTGCTCGTTTTTTCCCCTCATTTTATGAAGAAATTACCGAAAAAAGGGACGAAAAAGGATAATTTTAGCGAAATTTCTATTTTTTTCCTCCATTTGCTCGTTTTTTTTCTTCAATTTATTACGAAATTACCGTAAAAAGGGACGAAAACGGAGAATTTTAGCGAAATTTTTATTTTTTTCCTCAATTTACTCGTTTTTCTTCATCATTTTATCACGAAATTACCGAAAAAAGGGACGAAAACGGATAATTTTAACGAAATTTCTATTTTTTTCCTGTATTTACTCGATTTTTTCCACATTTTATGACGAAATTACCAAATAAAGGGACGAAAAAACGGATAATTTTTGCGAATTTTTTATATTTTTCCTCAATTTACTATTTTTTCTTCATCATTTTATCAGGAAATTAACGAAAAATTGGACGAAAACGGATAATTTTAGCGATATTATTAATTTTTTCCTCTATTTACTCGATTTTTTTCTTCATTTTATGACGAAATTACCGAAAAAAGGGACGAAAACGGATAATTTTATCGAAATTACTATTTTTTTCCTCTATTTGCTCGTTTTCTTTCTTCATTTTATCACGAAATTACCGAAAAAAGGGACCAAAACGGATAATTTTAGCTAAATTTCTATTTTTACCTCTATTTACTCGTTTTTTTTCCTCTTTTTATGTCGAAATTACCGAAAAAAGGGACGAAAACGGATAATTTTAGCGAAATATTTATTTTTTTCCTCAATTTACTCGTTTTTCTTCATCATTTTATCACGAAATTACCGAAAAAAGGGACGATAACGGATAATTTTAGCGAAATTTCTGTTTTTTCCTCAACACGTTTTTTTTCCTTATTTAAGTCGAAATTACCGAATAAAGGGACGAAAACGGATATTTTAGCGAAATTTTTTTTTTTTTCCTCAATTTACTCGTTTTTCATCTTCATTTTATCACGAAATTACCGAAGACAGGGATGAAAACGGATAATTTTAGCGAAATTTTTATTTTTTTCCTCAATTTACTCGTTTATTTTCCTCATTTTATAGCAAAATTACCGAAAAAAGGGTCGAAAACGGATAATTTTAGCAAATTTTCTATTTTTTCCTTAATTTACTGGTTTTTTTCCGCATTTTATCACGAAGTTACCGAAAAAAGGGACGAAAACGGATAATTTTAGCGAAAATTTAATTTTTTTCCTCTATTTACTCGATATTTTTCCTCATTTTATGAAGTAATTACCGAAAAAAGGGATGAAAACGGATAATTTTAGTGAAATTTCAATTTTTTTTCTCTATTTACTCGTTTTTTTCCTACTTTTATGGCGAAATTACCGAAAAAAGGGACGAAAACGGATAATTATAGCGAAATTTTTATTTTATTCCTCAATTTACTCGCTTTTTTTTCCTCAATTTTTGACGAAATTACCGAAAAAAGGGACGAAAACGGATAATTTAAGTGAAACTTCTCTTTTTTACTCTATTTACTCGTTTTTCTTCCTCATTTTATGACGAAATTACCGAAAAAAGGGACGAAAACGGATAATTTTAGCGAAATTTCTATTATTTCCTCAATTTACTCGTTTTCTTCATCATTTTATCACGAAATTACCGAAAAAAGGGACGAAAACAGATAATTTTAGCGATATTTTTAATTTTTTCCTCTATTTACTCGATTTTTTTCTTCATTTTATGACGAAATTACCGAAAAAAGGGACGAAAACGGATAATTTTAGCGAAACTTCTCTTTTTTACTCTATTTACTCGTTTTTCTTCCTCATTTTATCACGAAATTACCGAAAAAAGGGACGAAAACGGATAATTTTATCGAAATTACTATTTTTTTCCTCTATTTGCTCGTTTTTTTTCTTCATTTTATCACGAAATTACCGAAAAAAGGGACGAAATCGGATAATTTTAGCGAAATTTCTATTTTTTTCTATATTTACCCGTTTTTTTCCTCATTTTATGACTAAATTACCTAAAAAAGGGCCGAAAACGGATAATTTTAGCGAAATTTCTATATTTTCCTTTATTTACTCCATTTTTTCTCATTTTATGACGAAATTACCGAAAAAAGGGTCGATATCGGATAATTTTAGCGAAATTTCTATTTTTTCCTCTATTTACTCGTCCTTTTTCCTCATTTTATGACGAAATAACCGAAAAAATGGCCGAAAACGGATAATTTTCGAGAAATTTATATTTTTCCTCTATTTACTCGTTTTTTTTCCTCATTATATGACGAAATTACAGAAAAAAGGGCCGAAAACGGATAATTTTAGCGAAATTTTTATTTTTTTTTCCTCTATTTATTCGTTTTTTTTCCTCATTTCATGACGATTTTACCAAAAAAAGGGACGAAAACGGATAATTTTAGCGAAATTTCTATTTTTTCCTCTATTAACTCGTTTTTTCCTTATCTTATGACGAAATTACCGAAAAAAGGGACGAAAACGGATAATTTTAGCGAAATTTCTATTTTTTCCTCAATTTGCTCTTTTTTTTTCCTCATTTTATGAAGAAATTACCGAAAAAAGGGACGAAAAAGGATAATTTTAGCGAAATTTTTATTTTTCTTCCTCAATTTACTCGTTTTTTTTCATCATTTTATGACGAAATTACCGTAAAAAGGGACGAAAACGGAGAATTTTAGCGAAATTTTTATTTTTTTCCTCAATTTACTAATTTTTCTTCATCATTTTATCACGAAATTACCGAAAAAACGGACGAAAACGGATAATTTTAACGAAATTTCTATTTTTTTCTTCTATTTACTCGTTTTTTTCCTCATTTCATGACGAAATTACCGAAACAATGGACGAAAACGGATAATTTTAGCGAAATTTTTATTTTTTTCCTCAATTTACTAGTTTTCCTTCATCATTTTATCACGAAATTACCGAAAAAAGGAACGAAAACGGATAATTTTAGCGAAATTTTTATTTTTTTCCTCAATTTACTCGTTTTTCTTCATCATTTTATCACGAAATTACCGAAAAAAGGGACGATAACGGATAATTCTAGCGAAATTTCTATTTTTTCTTCAACTCGTTTTTTTTCCTCATTTTATGTCGAAATTACCGAAAAAACGGACGAAAACGGATAATTTTAACGAAATTTTATTTTTTTCCTCTATTTACTCGTTTTTTTCCTCATTTCATGACGAAATTACGAAAAAAGGAACGAAAACGGATAATTTTAGCGAAATTTCTATTTTTTTCCTCTATATGCTCGATTTTTTCTTCATTTTATGACGAAATTACCGGAAAAAGGGACGAAAACGGATAATTTTAGCGAAATTTTTATTTTTTTTCTCAATTTACTCGTTTTTCTTCATCATTTTATCACGAAATTATCGAAAAAAGGGACGAAAACGGATAATTTTAACGAAATTTCTATTATTTTCCTCTATTTACTCGATTTTTTTCCACATTTTATGACGAAATTACCGAATAAAGGGACGAAAACGGATATTTTAGCGAAATTTTTATTTTTTTCCTCAATTTACTATTTTTTCTTCATCATTTTATCAGGAAATTGCCGAAAAAATGGACGAAAACGGTAAATTATAGCGAAATTTTTAATTTTTTCCTCTATTTACTTGATTATTTTCCTCATTTTATGACGTAATTACCAAAAAAAATGATGAAAACAGATAATTTTAGCGAAATATCTATTTTTTCCTCTATTTACTCTTTTTTTTTCCTCATTTTATGACGAAATTACCGAAAAAAGGAACGAAAGCGGATAATTTTAGCGAAATTTCTATTTTTTCCTCTATTTACTCGTCCTTTTACCACATTTTATGACGAAATTACCGAAAAAATGGCTGAAAACGGATAATTTTCGCGAAATTTCTATTTTTTCCTCTATTTACTCCTTTTTTTTTCCTCATTTTATGACGATTTTACCAAAAAAAGGGACGAAAACGGATAATTTTAGCGAAATTTCTATTTTTTCCTCTATTAACTCGTTTATTCCTTATCTTATGACGAAATTACCGAAAAAAGGGACGAAAACGGATAATTTTAGCGAAATTTCTATTTTTTCCTCAATTTGCTCGTTTTTTTTCCTCATTTTATGAAGAAATTACCGAAAAAAGGGACGAAAAAGGATAATTTTAGCGAAATTTTTATTTTTCTTCCTCAATTTACTCGTTTTTTTTCATCATTTTATGACGAAATTACCGTAAAAAGGGACTAAAACGGAGAATTTTAGCGAAATTTTTATTTTTTTCCTCAATTTACTAATTTTTCTTAATCATTTTGTCGCGAAATTACCGAAAAAAGGGACAAAAACGGATAATTTTAGCGAAATTTCTATTTTTTTCCTCCATTTGCTCGTTTTTTTTCTTCATTTTATGACGAAATTACCGTAAAAAGGGACGAAAACGGAGAATTTTAGCAAAATTTTTATTTTTTTCCTCAATTTACTAATTTTTCTTCATCATTTTATCACGAAATTACCGAAAAAAGGGACGAAAACGGATAATTTTAACGAAATTTCTATTTTTTTCTTCTATTTACTCGTTTTTTTCCTCATTTCATGACGAAATTACCGAAACAATGGACGAAAACGGATAATTTTAGCGAAATTTCTATTTTTTCCTCTATTAACTCGTTTTTTTCCTTATCTTATGACGAAATTACCGAAAAAAGGGACGAAAACGGATAATTTTAGCGAAATTTCTATTTTTTCCTCAATTTGCTCGTTTTTTTTCCTCATTTTATGAAGAAATTACCGAAAAAAGGGACGAAAAAGGATAATTTTAGCGAAATTTTTATTTTTCTTCCTCAATTTACTCGTTTTTTTTCATTATTTTATGACGAAATTACCGTAAAAAGGGACGAAAACGGAGAATTTTAGCGAAATTTCTATTTTTTTCCTCCATTTGCTCGTTTTTTTTCTTCCTTTTATGACGAAATTGCCGTAAAAAGGGACGAAAACGGAGAATTTTAGCGAAATTTTTATTTTTTTCCTCAATTTAGTAATTTTTCTTCATCATTTTATCACGAAATTACCGAAAAAAGGGACGAAAACGGATAATTTTTACGAAATTTCTATTTTTTTCTTCTATTTACTCGTTTTTTTTCCTCATTTCATGACGAAATTACCGAAAAAATGGACGAAAACGGATAATTTTAGCGAAATTTTTATTTTTTTCCTCAATTTACTAGTTTTTCTTCATCATTTTATCACGAAATTACCGAAAAAAGGGACGAAAACGTATAATTTTAGCGAAATTTTTATTTTTTTCCTCAATTTACTCGTTTTTCTTCATCATTTTATCACGAAATTACCGAAAAAAGGGACGATAATGGATAATTCTAGCGAAATTTCTATTTTTTCCTCAACTCGTTTTTTTTCCTCATTTTATGTCGAAATTACCGAAAAAACGGACGAAAACGGATAATTTTAACGAAATTTTATTTTTTTCCTCTATTTACTCGTTTTTTTTCCTCATTTCATTACGAAATTGCGAAAAAAGGGACGAAAACGGATAATTTTAGCGAAATTTCTATTTTTTTCCTCTATATGCTCGATTTTTTCTTCATTTTATGACGAAATTACCGGAATAAGGGACGAAAACGGATAATTTTAGCGAAATTTTTATTTTTTTTTTTTCTGAATTTACTCGTTTTTCTTCATCATTTTATCACGAAATTATCGAAAAAAGGGACGAAAACGGATAATTTTAACGAAATTTCTATTTTTTTCCTCTATTTACTCGATTTTTTTCCACATTTTATGACGAAATTACCGAATAAAGGGACGAAAACGGATAATTTTAACGAAATTTCTATTTTTTTCTTCTATTTACTCGTTTTTTTCCTCATTTCATGACGAAATTACCGAAACAATGGACGAAAACGGATAATTTTAGCGAAATTTCTATTTTTTTCCTCTATTAACTCGTTTTTTCCTTATCTTATGACGAAATTACCGAAAAAAGGGACGAAAACGGATAATTTTAGCGAAATTTCTATTTTTTCCTCAATTTGCTCGTTTTTTTCCTCATTTTATGAAGAAATTACCGAAAAAAGGGACGAAAAAGGATAATTTTAGCGAAATTTTTATTTTTCTTCCTCAATTTACTCGTTTTTTTTCATTATTTTATGACGAAATTACCGTAAAAAGGGACGAAAACGGAGAATTTTAGCGAAATTTCTATTTTTTTCCTCCATTTGCTCGTTTTTTTTCTTCCTTTTATGACGAAATTGCCGTAAAAAGGGACGAAAACGGAGAATTTTAGCGAAATTTTTATTTTTTTCCTCAATTTAGTAATTTTTCTTCATCATTTTATCACGAAATTACCGAAAAAAGGGACGAAAACGGATAATTTTTACGAAATTTCTATTTTTTTCTTCTATTTACTCGTTTTTTTTCCTCATTTCATGACGAAATTACCGAAAAAATGGACGAAAACGGATAATTTTAGCGAAATTTTTATTTTTTTCCTCAATTTACTAGTTTTTCTTCATCATTTTATCACGAAATTACCGAAAAAAGGGACGAAAACGTATAATTTTAGCGAAATTTTTATTTTTTTCCTCAATTTACTCGTTTTTCTTCATCATTTTATCACGAAATTACCGAAAAAAGGGACGATAATGGATAATTCTAGCGAAATTTCTATTTTTTCCTCAACTCGTTTTTTTTCCTCATTTTATGTCGAAATTACCGAAAAAACGGACGAAAACGGATAATTTTAACGAAATTTTATTTTTTTCCTCTATTTACTCGTTTTTTTCCTCATTTCATGACGAAATTGCGAAAAAAGGGACGAAAACGGATAATTTTAGCGAAATTTCTATTTTTTTCCTCTATATGCTCGATTTTTTCTTCATTTTATGACGAAATTACCGGAATAAGGGACGAAAACGGATAATTTTAGCGAAATTTTTATTTTTTTTTTTCTGAATTTACTCGTTTTTCTTCATCATTTTATCACGAAATTATCGAAAAAAGGGACGAAAACGGATAATTTTAACGAAATTTCTATTTTTTTCCTCTATTTACTCGATTTTTTTCCACATTTTATGACGAAATTACCGAATAAAGGGACGAAAACGGATATTTTAGCGAAATTTTTATTTTTTTCGTCAATTTACTATTTTTTCTTCATCATTTTATCAGGAAATTACCGGAAAAATGGACGAAAACGGTAAATTTTAGCGAAATTTTTAATTTTTTCCTCTATTTACTCGATTATTTTCCTCATTTTATGACGTAATTACCAAAAAAATGATGAAAACAGATAATTTTAGCGAAATATCTATTTTTTCCTCTATTTACTCTTTTTTTTCCTCATGTTATGACGAAATTACCGAAAAAAGGAACGAAAACGGATAATTTTAGCGAAATTTCTATTTTTTCCTCTATTTACTCGTCCTTTTACCACATTTTATGACGAAATTACCGAAAAAATGGCTGAAAACGGATAATTTTGCGAAATTTCTATTTTTTCCTCTATTCACTCCTTTTTTTTCCTCATTATATGACGAAATTACAGAAAAAAGGGCCGAAAACGGATAATTTTAACGAAATTTTTATTTTTTTTTCCACTATTTACTCGTTTTTTTTCCTCATTTTATGACGATTTTACCAAAAAAAGGAATAAAAAGCGGATAATTTTACCGAAATTTCTATTTTTTCCTCTATTTACTCGTTTTTTTCCTCATTTTATGACGAAATTACCGAAAAAAGGGACGAAAAGGGATAATTTTAGCGAAATTTCTATTTTTTCCTCAATTTGCTCGTTTTTTTTCGTCATTTTATGAAGAAATTACCGAAAAAAGGGACGAAAAAGGATAATTTTAGCGAAATTTCTATTTTTTTCCTCTATTTACTCGATTTTTTTCCACATTTTATGACGAAATTACCGAATAAAGGGACGAAAACGGATAATTTTAACGAAATTTCTATTTTTTTTCTTCTATTTACTCGTTTTTTTCCTCATTTCATGACGAAATTACCGAAACAATGGACGAAAACGGATAATTTTAGCGAAATTTCTATTTTTTCCTCTATTAACTCGTTTTTTCCTTATCTTATGACGAAATTACCGAAAAAAGGGACGAAAACGGATAATTTTAGCGAAATTTCTATTTTTTCCTCAATTTGCTCGTTTTTTTCCTCATTTTATGAAGAAATTACCGAAAAAAGGGACGAAAAAGGATAATTTTAGCGAAATTTTTATTTTTCTTCCTCAATTTACTCGTTTTTTTTCATTATTTTATGACGAAATTACCGTAAAAAGGGACGAAAACGGAGAATTTTAGCGAAATTTCTATTTTTTTCCTCCATTTGCTCGTTTTTTTTCTTCCTTTTATGACGAAATTGCCGTAAAAAGGGACGAAAACGGAGAATTTTAGCGAAATTTTTATTTTTTTCCTCAATTTAGTAATTTTTCTTCATCATTTTATCACGAAATTACCGAAAAAAGGGACGAAAACGGATAATTTTTACGAAATTTCTATTTTTTTCTTCTATTTACTCGTTTTTTTCCTCATTTCATGACGAAATTACCGAAAAAATGGACGAAAACGGATAATTTTAGCGAAATTTTTATTTTTTTCCTCAATTTACTAGTTTTTCTTCATCATTTTATCACGAAATTACCGAAAAAAGGGACGAAAACGTATAATTTTAGCGAAATTTTTATTTTTTTCCTCAATTTACTCGTTTTTCTTCATCATTTTATCACGAAATTACCGAAAAAAGGGACGATAATGGATAATTCTAGCGAAATTTCTTTTTTTTCCTCAACTCGTTTTTTTTCCTCATTTTATGTCGAAATTACCGAAAAAACGGACGAAAACGGATAATTTTAACGAAATTTTATTTTTTTCCTCTATTTACTCGTTTTTTTCCTCATTTCATGACGAAATTGCGAAAAAAGGGACGAAAACGGATAATTTTAGCGAAATTTCTATTTTTTTCCTCTATATGCTCGATTTTTTCTTCATTTTATGACGAAATTACCGGAATAAGGGACGAAAACGGATAATTTTAGCGAAATTTTTATTTTTTTTTTTCTGAATTTACTCGTTTTTCTTCATCATTTTATCACGAAATTATCGAAAAAAGGGACGAAAACGGATAATTTTAACGAAATTTCTATTTTTTTCCTCTATTTACTCGATTTTTTTCCACATTTTATGACGAAATTACCGAATAAAGGGACGAAAACGGATATTTTAGCGAAATTTTTATTTTTTTCGTCAATTTACTATTTTTTCTTCATCATTTTATCAGGAAATTACCGGAAAAATGGACGAAAACGGTAAATTTTAGCGAAATTTTTAATTTTTTCCTCTATTTACTCGATTATTTTCCTCATTTTATGACGTAATTACCAAAAAAATGATGAAAACAGATAATTTTAGCGAAATATCTATTTTTTCCTCTATTTACTCTTTTTTTTCCTCATGTTATGACGAAATTACCGAAAAAAGGAACGAAAACGGATAATTTTAGCGAAATTTCTATTTTTTCCTCTATTTACTCGTCCTTTTACCACATTTTATGACGAAATTACCGAAAAAATGGCTGAAAACGGATAATTTTGCGAAATTTCTATTTTTTCCTCTATTCACTCCTTTTTTTTCCTCATTATATGACGAAATTACAGAAAAAAGGGCCGAAAACGGATAATTTTAACGAAATTTTTATTTTTTTTTCCACTATTTACTCGTTTTTTTTCCTCATTTTATGACGATTTTACCAAAAAAAGGAATAAAAAGCGGATAATTTTACCGAAATTTCTATTTTTTCCTCTATTTACTCGTTTTTTCCTCATTTTATGACGAAATTACCGAAAAAAGGGACGAAAAGGGATAATTTTAGCGAAATTTCTATTTTTTCCTCAATTTGCTCGTTTTTTTTCGTCATTTTATGAAGAAATTACCGAAAAAAGGGACGAAAAAGGATAATTTTAGCGAAATTTTAATTTTTTTCTTCAATTTACTCGTTTTCTTCATCATTTTATCACGAAATTACCGAAAAAAGGGACGAAAACGGAAAATTTTAGCGAAATTTCTATTTTTTTCCTCAAATATACTCGTTTTTTCCTCATTTTATGACGGAATTACCGAAAAAATGGACGAAAACGGATAATTTTAGCGAAATTTCTATTTTTTCCACTATTTACTCGTTGTCTTTCCTCATTTTATATCGAAATTACCGAAAAAAGGGTCGAAAGAGGATAATTTTATCGAAATTTGTATTTTTTTCCTCTATTTGCTCGTTTTTTTTCTTCACTTTATCACGAAATTACCGAAAAAAGGGACCAAAACGGATAATTTTAGCTAAATTTCTATTTTTACCTCTATTTACTCGTTTTTTTTCCTCATTTAAGACGAAATTACCGAATAAAGGGACGAAAACGGATATTTTAGCGAAAATTTTATTTTTTTCCTCTATTTACTCGTTTTTTTCCTCATTTCATGACGAAATTACGAAAAAAGGTACGAAAACGGATAATTTTAGCGAAATTTCTATTTTTTTCCTCTATATGCTCGATTTTTTCATAATTTTATGACGAAATTACCGGAAAAAGGGACGAAAACGGATAATTTTAGCGAAATTTTTATTTTTTTTCTGAATTTACTCGTTTTTCTTCATCATTTTATCACGAAATTATCGAAAAAAGGGACGAAAACGGATAATTTTAACGAAATTTCTATTTTTTTCCTCTATTTACTCGATTTTTTTCCACATTTTATGACGAAATTACCGAATAAAGGGACGAAAACGGATATTTTAGCGAAATTTTTATTTTTTTCCTCAATTTACTATTTTTTCTTCATCATTTTATCAGGAAATTACCGAGAAAATGGACGAAAACGGTAAATTTTAGCGAAATGTTTAATTTTTTCCTCTATTTACTCGATTATTTTCCTCATTTTATGACGTAATTACCAAAAAAAATGATGAAAACAGATAATTTTAGCGAAATATCTATTTTTTCCTCTATTTACTCTTTTTTTTCCTCATTTTATGACGAAATTACCGAAAAAAGGGTCGATATCGGATAATTTTAGCGAAATTTCTATTTTTTCCTCTATTTACTCGTCCTTTTACCACATTTTATGACGAAATTACCGAAAAAATGGCTGAAAACGGATAATTTTCGCGAAATTTCTATTTTTTCCTCTATTTACTCCTTTTTTTTCCTCATTGTATGACGAAATTACAGAAAAAAGGGCCGAAAACGGATAATTTTAGCGAAATTTTTATTTTTTTTTTCCACTATTTACTCGTTTTTTTTCCTCATTTTTTGACGATTTTACCAAAAAAGGGACGAAAACGGATAATTTTACGGAAATTTCTATTTTTTCCTCAATTTGCTCGTTTTTTCCCCTCATTTTATGAAGAAATTACCGAAAAAAGGGACGAAAAAGGATAATTTTAGCGAAATTTCTATTTTTTTCCTCCATTTGCTCGTTTTTTTTCTTCAATTTATTACGAAATTACCGTAAAAAGGGACGAAAACGGAGAATTTTAGCGAAATTTTTATTTTTTTCCTCAATTTACTCGTTTTTCTTCATCATTTTATCACGAAATTACCGAAAAAAGGGACGAAAACGGATAATTTTAACGAAATTTCTATTTTTTTCCTGTATTTACTCGATTTTTTCCACATTTTATGACGAAATTACCAAATAAAGGGACGAAAAAACGGATAATTTTTGCGAATTTTTTATATTTTTCCTCAATTTACTATTTTTTCTTCATCATTTTATCAGGAAATTAACGAAAAATTGGACGAAAACGGATAATTTTAGCGATATTATTAATTTTTTCCTCTATTTACTCGATTTTTTTCTTCATTTTATGACGAAATTACCGAAAAAAGGGACGAAAACGGATAATTTTATCGAAATTACTATTTTTTTCCTCTATTTGCTCGTTTTCTTTCTTCATTTTATCACGAAATTACCGAAAAAAGGGACCAAAACGGATAATTTTAGCTAAATTTCTATTTTTACCTCTATTTACTCGTTTTTTTTCCTCATTTTATGTCGAAATTACCGAAAAAAGGGACGAAAACGGATAATTTTAGCGAAATATTTATTTTTTTCCTCAATTTACTCGTTTTTCTTCATCATTTTATCACGAAATTACCGAAAAAAGGGACGATAACGGATAATTTTAGCGAAATTTTTATTTTTTTCCTCAATTTACTCGTTTATTTTCCTCATTTTATAGCAAAATTACCGAAAAAAGGGTCGAAAACGGATAATTTTAGCAAATTTTCTATTTTTTCCTTAATTTACTGGTTTTTTTCCGCATTTTATCACGAAGTTACCGAAAAAAGGGACGAAAACGGATAATTTTAGCGAAAATTTAATTTTTTTCCTCTATTTACTCGATATTTTTCCTCATTTTATGAAGTAATTACCGAAAAAAGGGATGAAAACGGATAATTTTAGTGAAATTTCAATTTTTTTTCTCTATTTACTCGTTTTTTTCCTACTTTTATGGCGAAATTACCGAAAAAAGGGACGAAAACGGATAATTATAGCGAAATTTTTATTTTATTCCTCAATTTACTCGCTTTTTTTTCCTCAATTTTTGACGAAATTACCGAAAAAAGGGACGAAAACGGATAATTTAAGTGAAACTTCTCTTTTTTACTCTATTTACTCGTTTTTCTTCCTCATTTTATGACGAAATTACCGAAAAAAGGGACGAAAACGGATAATTTTAGCGAAATTTCTATTATTTCCTCAATTTACTCGTTTTCTTCATCATTTTATCACGAAATTACCGAAAAAAGGGACGAAAACGGATAATTTTAGCGATATTTTTAATTTTTTCCTCTATTTACTCGATTTTTTTCTTCATTTTATGACGAAATTACCGAAAAAAGGGACGAAAACGGATAATTTTAGCGAAACTTCTCTTTTTTACTCTATTTACTCGTTTTTCTTCCTCATTTTATCACGAAATTACCGAAAAAAGGGACGAAAACGGATAATTTTATCGAAATTACTATTTTTTTCCTCTATTTGCTCGTTTTTTTTCTTCATTTTATCACGAAATTACCGAAAAAAGGGACGAAATCGGATAATTTTAGCGAAATTTCTATTTTTTTCTATATTTACCCGTTTTTTCCTCATTTTATGACTAAATTACCTAAAAAAGGGCCGAAAACGGATAATTTTAGCGAAATTTCTATATTTTCCTTTATTTACTCCATTTTTTCTCATTTTATGACGAAATTACCGAAAAAAGGGTCGATATCGGATAATTTTAGCGAAATTTCTATTTTTTCCTCTATTTACTCGTCCTTTTTCCTCATTTTATGACGAAATAACCGAAAAAATGGCCGAAAACGGATAATTTTCGAGAAATTTATATTTTTCCTCTATTTACTCGTTTTTTTCCTCATTATATGACGAAATTACAGAAAAAAGGGCCGAAAACGGATAATTTTAGCGAAATTTTTATTTTTTTTTCCTCTATTTATTCGTTTTTTTTCCTCATTTCATGACGATTTTACCAAAAAAAGGGACGAAAACGGATAATTTTAGCGAAATTTCTATTTTTTCCTCTATTAACTCGTTTTTTCCTTATCTTATGACGAAATTACCGAAAAAAGGGACGAAAACGGATAATTTTAGCGAAATTTCTATTTTTTCCTCAATTTGCTCTTTTTTTTTCCTTATTTTATGAAGAAATTACCGAAAAAAGGGACGAAAAAGGATAATTTTAGCGAAATTTTTATTTTTCTTCCTCAATTTACTCGTTTTTTTTCATCATTTTATGACGAAATTACCGTAAAAAGGGACGAAAACGGAGAATTTTAGCGAAATTTTTATTTTTTTCCTCAATTTACTAATTTTTCTTCATCATTTTATCACGAAATTACCGAAAAAACGGACGAAAACGGATAATTTTAACGAAATTTCTATTTTTTTCTTCTATTTACTCGTTTTTTTCCTCATTTCATGACGAAATTACCGAAACAATGGACGAAAACGGATAATTTTAGCGAAATTTTTATTTTTTTCCTCAATTTACTAGTTTTCCTTCATCATTTTATCACGAAATTACCGAAAAAAGGAACGAAAACGGATAATTTTAGCGAAATTTTTATTTTTTTCCTCAATTTACTCGTTTTTCTTCATCATTTTATCACGAAATTACCGAAAAAAGGGACGATAACGGATAATTCTAGCGAAATTTCTATTTTTTCTTCAACTCGTTTTTTTTCCTCATTTTATGTCGAAATTACCGAAAAAACGGACGAAAACGGATAATTTTAACGAAATTTTATTTTTTTCCTCTATTTACTCGTTTTTTTCCTCATTTCATGACGAAATTACGAAAAAAGGAACGAAAACGGATAATTTTAGCGAAATTTCTATTTTTTTCCTCTATATGCTCGATTTTTTCTTCATTTTATGACGAAATTACCGGAAAAAGGGACGAAAACGGATAATTTTAGCGAAATTTTTATTTTTTTTCTCAATTTACTCGTTTTTCTTCATCATTTTATCACGAAATTATCGAAAAAAGGGACGAAAACGGATAATTTTAACGAAATTTCTATTATTTTCCTCTATTTACTCGATTTTTTTCCACATTTTATGACGAAATTACCGAATAAAGGGACGAAAACGGATATTTTAGCGAAATTTTTATTTTTTTCCTCAATTTACTATTTTTTCTTCATCATTTTATCAGGAAATTGCCGAAAAAATGGACGAAAACGGTAAATTTTAGCGAAATTTTTAATTTTTTCCTCTATTTACTTGATTATTTTCCTCATTTTATGACGTAATTACCAAAAAAAATGATGAAAACAGATAATTTTAGCGAAATATCTATTTTTTCCTCTATTTACTCTTTTTTTTCCTCATTTTATGACGAAATTACCGAAAAAAGGAACGAAAGCGGATAATTTTAGCGAAATTTCTATTTTTTCCTCTATTTACCCGTTTTTTTCCTTATTTTCTGACTAAATTACCGAAAAAAGGGCCGAAAACGGATAATTTTTGCGAAATTTCTATATTTTCCTTTATTTACTCCATTTTTTCTCATTTTATGACGAAATTACCGAAAAAAGGGTCGATATCGGATAATTTTAGCGAAATTTCTATTTTTTCCTCTATTTACTCGTCCTTTTACCACATTTTATGACGAAATTACCGAAAAAATGGCTGAAAACGGATAATTTTCGCGAAATTTCTATTTTTTCCTCTATTTACTCCTTTTTTTTCCTCATTTTATGACGATTTTACCAAAAAAAGGGACGAAAACGGATAATTTTAGCGAAATTTCTATTTTTTCCTCTATTAACTCGTTTATTCCTTATCTTATGACGAAATTACCGAAAAAAGGGACGAAAACGGATAATTTTAGCGAAATTTCTATTTTTTCCTCAATTTGCTCGTTTTTTTTCCTCATTTTATGAAGAAATTACCGAAAAAAGGGACGAAAAAGGATAATTTTAGCGAAATTTTTATTTTTCTTCCTCAATTTACTCGTTTTTTTTCATCATTTTATGACGAAATTACCGTAAAAAGGGACTAAAACGGAGAATTTTAGCGAAATTTTTATTTTTTTCCTCAATTTACTAATTTTTCTTAATCATTTTGTCGCGAAATTACCGAAAAAAGGGACAAAAACGGATAATTTTAGCGAAATTTCTATTTTTTTCCTCCATTTGCTCGTTTTTTTTCTTCATTTTATGACGAAATTACCGTAAAAAGGGACGAAAACGGAGAATTTTAGCAAAATTTTTATTTTTTTCCTCAATTTACTAATTTTTCTTCATCATTTTATCACGAAATTACCGAAAAAAGGGACGAAAACGGATAATTTTAACGAAATTTCTATTTTTTTCTTCTATTTACTCGTTTTTTTCCTCATTTCATGACGAAATTACCGAAACAATGGACGAAAACGGATAATTTTAGCGAAATTTCTATTTTTTCCTCTATTAACTCGTTTTTTCCTTATCTTATGACGAAATTACCGAAAAAAGGGACGAAAACGGATAATTTTAGCGAAATTTCTATTTTTTCCTCAATTTGCTCGTTTTTTTCCTCATTTTATGAAGAAATTACCGAAAAAAGGGACGAAAAAGGATAATTTTAGCGAAATTTTTATTTTTCTTCCTCAATTTACTCGTTTTTTTTCATTATTTTATGACGAAATTACCGTAAAAAGGGACGAAAACGGAGAATTTTAGCGAAATTTCTATTTTTTTCCTCCATTTGCTCGTTTTTTTTCTTCCTTTTATGACGAAATTGCCGTAAAAAGGGACGAAAACGGAGAATTTTAGCGAAATTTTTATTTTTTTCCTCAATTTAGTAATTTTTCTTCATCATTTTATCACGAAATTACCGAAAAAAGGGACGAAAACGGATAATTTTTACGAAATTTCTATTTTTTTCTTCTATTTACTCGTTTTTTTCCTCATTTTATGACGAAATTACCGAAAAAATGGACGAAAACGGATAATTTTAGCGAAATTTTTATTTTTTTCCTCAATTTACTAGTTTTTCTTCATCATTTTATCACGAAATTACCGAAAAAAGGGACGAAAACGTATAATTTTAGCGAAATTTTTATTTTTTTCCTCAATTTACTCGTTTTTCTTCATCATTTTATCACGAAATTACCGAAAAAAGGGACGATAATGGATAATTCTAGCGAAATTTCTATTTTTTCCTCAACTCGTTTTTTTTCCTCATTTTATGTCGAAATTACCGAAAAAACGGACGAAAACGGATAATTTTAACGAAATTTTATTTTTTTCCTCTATTTACTCGTTTTTTTCCTCATTTCATGACGAAATTGCGAAAAAAGGGACGAAAACGGATAATTTTAGCGAAATTTCTATTTTTTTCCTCTATATGCTCGATTTTTTCTTCATTTTATGACGAAATTACCGGAATAAGGGACGAAAACGGATAATTTTAGCGAAATTTTTATTTTTTTTTTTCTGAATTTACTCGTTTTTCTTCATCATTTTATCACGAAATTATCGAAAAAAGGGACGAAAACGGATAATTTTAACGAAATTTCTATTTTTTTCCTCTATTTACTCGATTTTTTTCCACATTTTATGACGAAATTACCGAATAAAGGGACGAAAACGGATATTTTAGCGAAATTTTTATTTTTTTCGTCAATTTACTATTTTTTCTTCATCATTTTATCAGGAAATTACCGGAAAAATGGACGAAAACGGTAAATTTTAGCGAAATTTTTAATTTTTTCCTCTATTTACTCGATTATTTTCCTCATTTTATGACGTAATTACCAAAAAAATGATGAAAACAGATAATTTTAGCGAAATATCTATTTTTTCCTCTATTTACTCTTTTTTTTCCTCATGTTATGACGAAATTACCGAAAAAAGGAACGAAAACGGATAATTTTAGCGAAATTTCTATTTTTTCCTCTATTTACTCGTCCTTTTACCACATTTTATGACGAAATTACCGAAAAAATGGCTGAAAACGGATAATTTTCGCGAAATTTCTATTTTTTCCTCTATTCACTCCTTTTTTTTCCTCATTATATGACGAAATTACAGAAAAAAGGGCCGAAAACGGATAATTTTAACGAAATTTTTATTTTTTTTTCCACTATTTACTCGTTTTTTTTCCTCATTTTATGACGATTTTACCAAAAAAAGGAATAAAAAGCGGATAATTTTACCGAAATTTCTATTTTTTCCTCTATTTACTCGTTTTTTCCTCATTTTATGACGAAATTACCGAAAAAAGGGACGAAAAGGGATAATTTTAGCGAAATTTCTATTTTTTCCTCAATTTGCTCGTTTTTTTTCGTCATTTTATGAAGAAATTACCGAAAAAAGGGACGAAAAAGGATAATTTTAGCGAAATTTTAATTTTTTTCTTCAATTTACTCGTTTTCTTCATCATTTTATCACGAAATTACCGAAAAAAGGGACGAAAACGGAAAATTTTAGCGAAATTTCTATTTTTTTCCTCAAATATACTCGTTTTTTTCCTCATTTTATGACGGAATTACCGAAAAAATGGACGAAAACGGATAATTTTAGCGAAATTTCTATTTTTTCCACTATTTACTCGTTGTCTTTCCTCATTTTATATCGAAATTACCGAAAAAAGGGTCGAAAGAGGATAATTTTATCGAAATTTGTATTTTTTTCCTCTATTTACTCGTTTTTTTCCTCATTTCATGACGAAATTACCGAAAACAGGGTTGAAAATGGATAATTTTAGCGAAATTTCAATTTTTTTCCTCCATTTGCTCGTTTTTTTTCTTCAATTTATGACGAAATTACCGTAAAAAGGGACGAAAACGGAGAATTTTAGCGAAATTTTTACTTTTTTCCTCAATTTACTCGTTTTTCTTCATCATTTTATCACGAAATTACCGAAAAAAGGGACGAAAACGGATAATTTTAACGAAATTTGTATTTTTTTCCTGTATTTACTCGATTTTTTCCACATTTTATGACAAATTTACCAAATAAAGGGACGAAAAAACGGATAATTTTTGCGAAATTTTTATATTTTTCCTCAATTTACTATTTTTTCTTCATCATTTTATCAGGAAATTAACGAAAAATTGGACGAAAACGGATAATTTAGCGATATTTCTAATTTTTTCCTCTATTTACTCGATTTTTTTCTTCATTTTCTGACGAAATTACCGAAAAAAGGGACGAAAACGGATAATTTTATCGAAATTACTATTTTTTTCCTCTATTTGCTCGTTTTTTTTCTTCACTTATCACCAAATTACCGAAAAAAGGGACCAAAACGGATAATCTTAGCTAAATTTCTATTTTTACCTCTATTTACTCGTTTTTTTTCCTCATTTTATGTCGAAATTACCGAAAAAAAGGGACGAAAACGGATAATTTTAGCGAAATATTTATTTTTTTCCTCAATTTACTCGTTTTTCTTCATCATTTTATTACGAAATTACCGAAAAAAGGGACGATAACGGATAATATTAGCGAAATTTCTATTTTTTCCTCAACTCATTTTTTTTCCTCATTTAAGACGAAATTACCGAATAAAGGGACGAAAACGGATATTTTAGCGAAAATTTTATTTTTTTCCACTATTTACTCGTTTTTTTCCTCATTTCATGACGAAATTACGAAAAAAGGGACGAAAACGGATAATTTTAGCGAAATTTCTATTTTTTTCCTCTATATGCTCGATTTTTTCTTCATTTTATGACGAAATTACCGGAAAAAGGGACGAAAACGGATAATTTTAACGAAATTTCTATATTTTCCTTTATTTACTTCATTTTTTCTCATTTTATGACGAAATTACCGAAAAAAGGGTCGATATCGGATAATTTTAGCGAAATTTCTATTTTTTCCTCTATTTACTCGTCCTTTTACCACATTTTATGACGAAATTACCGAAAAAAATGGCTGAAAACGGATAATTTTCGCGAAATTTCTATTTTTTCCTCTATTTACTCCTTTTTTTTCCTCATTATATGACGAAATTACAGAAAAAAGGGCCAAAACCGATAATTTTAGCGAAATTTTTATTTTTTTTCCACTATTTACTCGTTTTTCTTCCTCATTTTATGACGATTTTACCAAAGAATGGGACGAAAACGGATAATTTTACCGAAATTTCTATTTTTTCCTCTATTTACTCGTTTTTTCCTCATTTTATGACGAAATTACCGAAAAAAGGGACGAAAACGGATAATTTTAGCGAAATTTCTATTTTTTCCTCAATTTGCTCGTTTTTTTCCCTCATTTTATGAAGAAATTACCGAAAAAAGGGACGAAAAAGGATAATTTTAGCGAAATTTCAATTTTTTTCTTCAATTTGCTCGTTTTATTTCTTCAATTTATGACGAAATTACCGTAAAAAGGGACGAAAACGGAGAATTTTAGCGAAATTTTTACTTTTTTCCTCAATTTACTCGTTTTTCTTCATCATTTTATCACGAAATTACCGAAAAAAGGGACGAAAACGGATAATTTTAACGAAATTTCTATTTTTTTCCTGTATTTACTCGATTTTTTCCACATTTTATGACGAAATTACCAAATATAGGGACGAAAAAACGGATAATTTTTGCGAAATTTTTATATTTTTCCTCAATTTACTATTTTTTCTTCATCATTTTATCAGGAAATTAACGAAAAATTGGACGAAAACGGATAATTTTAGCGATATTTTTAATTTTTTCCTCTATTTACTCGATTTTTTTCTTCATTTTATGACGAAATTACCGAAAAAAGGGACCAAAACGGATAATTTTAGCTAAATTTCTATTTTTACCTCTATTTACTCGTTTTTTTTCCTCATTTAAGACGAAATTACCGAATAAAGGGACGAAAACGGATATTTTAGCGAAAATTTTATTTTTTTCCTCTATTTACTCGTTTTTTTCCTCATTTCATGACGAAATTACGAAAAAAGGTACGAAAACGGATAATTTTAGCGAAATTTCTATTTTTTTCCTCTATATGCTCGATTTTTTCTTAATTTTATGACGAAATTACCGGAAAAAGGGACGAAAACGGATAATTTTAGCGAAATTTTTATTTTTTTTCTGAATTTACTCGTTTTTCTTCATCATTTTATCACGAAATTATCGAAAAAAGGGACGATAACGGATAATTTTAACGAAATTTCTATTTTTTTCCTCTATTTACTCGATTTTTTTCCACATTTTATGACGAAATTACCGAATAAAGGGACGAAAACGGATATTTTAGCGAAATTTTTATTTTTTTCCTCAATTTACTATTTTTTCTTCATCATTTTATCAGGAAATTACCGAAAAAATGGACGAAAACGGTAAATTTTAGCGAAATGTTTAATTTATTCCTCTATTTACTCGATTATTTTCCTCATTTTATGACGTAATTACCAAAAAAAATGATGAAAACAGATAATTTTAGCGAAATATCTATTTTTTCCTCTATTTGCTCTTTTTTTTCCTCATTTTATGACGAAATTACCGAAAAAAGGGTCGATATCGGATAATTTTAGCGAAATTTCTATTTTTTCCTCTATTTACTCGTCCTTTTACCACATTTTATGACGAAATTACCGAAAAAATGGCTGAAAACGGATAATTTTCGCGAAATTTCTATTTTTTCCTCTATTTACTCCTTTTTTTTCCTCATTGTATGACGAAATTACAGAAAAAAGGGCCGAAAACGGATAATTTTAGCGAAATTTTTATTTTTTTTTCCACTATTTACTCGTTTTTTTTCCTCATTTTTTGACGATTTTACCAAAAAAGGGACGAAAACGGATAATTTTACCGAAATTTCTATTTTTTCATCAATTTGCTCGTTTTTTTCCCTCATTTTATGAAGAAATTACCGAAAAAAGGGACGAAAAAGGATAATTTTAGCGAAATTTCTATTTTTTTCCTCCATTTGCTCGTTTTTTTTCTTCAATTTATTACGAAATTACCGTAAAAAGGGACGAAAACGGAGAATTTTAGCGAAATTTTTATTTTTTTCCTCAATTTACTCGTTTTTCTTCATCATTTTATCACGAAATTACCGAAAAAAGGGACGAAAACGGATAATTTTAACGAAATTTCTATTTTTTTCCTGTATTTACTCGATTTTTTCCACATTTTATGACGAAATTACCAAATAAAGGGACGAAAAAACGGATAATTTTTGCGAATTTTTTATATTTTTCCTCAATTTACTATTTTTTCTTCATCATTTTATCAGGAAATTAACGAAAAATTGGACGAAAACGGATAATTTTAGCGATATTATTAATTTTTTCCTCTATTTGCTCGTTTTCTTTCTTCATTTTATCACGAAATTACCGAAAAAAGGGACCAAAACGGATAATTTTAGCTAAATTTCTATTTTTACCTCTATTTACTCGTTTTTTTTTCCTCATTTTATGTCGAAATTACCGAAAAAAGGGACGAAAACGGATAATTTTAGCGAAATATTTATTTTTTTCCTCAATTTACTCGTTTTTCTTCATCATTTTATCACGAAATTACCGAAAAAAGGGACGATAACGGATAATTTTAGCGAAATTTCTATTTTTTCCTCAACACGTTTTTTTTCCTTATTTAAGTCGAAATTACCGAATAAAGGGACGAAAACGGATATTTTAGCGAAATTTTTTTTTTTTTCCTCAATTTACTCGTTTTTCATCTTCATTTTATCACGAAATTACCGAAGACAGGGATGAAAACGGATAATTTTAGCGAAATTTTTATTTTTTTCCTCAATTTACTCGTTTATTTTCCTCATTTTATAGCAAAATTACCGAAAAAAGGGTCGAAAACGGATAATTTTAGCAAATTTTCTATTTTTTCCTTAATTTACTGGTTTTTTTCCGCATTTTATCACGAAGTTACCGAAAAAAGGGACGAAAACGGATAATTTTAGCGAAAATTTAATTTTTTTCCTCTATTTACTCGATATTTTTCCTCATTTTATGAAGTAATTACCGAAAAAAGGGATGAAAACGGATAATTTTAGTGAAATTTCAATTTTTTTCTCTATTTACTCGTTTTTTTCCTACTTTTATGGCGAAATTACCGAAAAAAGGGACGAAAACGGATAATTATAGCGAAATTTTTATTTTATTCCTCAATTTACTCGCTTTTTTTTCCTCAATTTTTGACGAAATTACCGAAAAAAGGGACGAAAACGGATAATTTAAGTGAAACTTCTCTTTTTTACTCTATTTACTCGTTTTTCTTCCTCATTTTATGACGAAATTACCGAAAAAAGGGACGAAAACGGATAGTTTTAGCGAAATTTCTATTATTTCCTCAATTTACTCGTTTTCTTCATCATTTTATCACGAAATTACCGAAAAAAGGGACGAAAACGGATAATTTTAGCGATATTTTTAATTTTTTCCTCTATTTACTCGATTTTTTTCTTCATTTTATGACGAAATTACCGAAAAAAGGGACGAAAACGGATAATTTTAGCGAAACTTCTCTTTTTTACTCTATTTACTCGTTTTTCTTCCTCATTTTATCACGAAATTACCGAAAAAAGGGACGAAAACGGATAATTTTATCGAAATTACTATTTTTTTCCTCTATTTGCTCGTTTTTTTTCTTCATTTTATCACGAAATTACCGAAAAAAGGGACGAAATCGGATAATTTTAGCGAAATTTCTATTTTTTTCTATATTTACCCGTTTTTTTCCTCATTTTATGAATAAATTACCTAAAAAAGGGCCGAAAACGGATAATTTTAGCGAAATTTCTATATTTTCCTTTATTTACTCCATTTTTTCTCATTTTATGACGAAATTACCGAAAAAAGGGTCGATATCGGATAATTTTAGCGAAATTTCTATTTTTTCCTCTATTTACTCGTCCTTTTTCCTCATTTTATGACGAAATAACCGAAAAAATGGCCGAAAACGGATAATTTTCGAGAAATTAATATTTTTCCTCTATTTACTCGTTTTTTTTTCCTCATTATATGACGAAATTACAGAAAAAAGGGCCGAAAACGGATAATTTTAGCGAAATTTTTATTTTTTTTTCCTCTATTTATTCGTTTTTTTTTCCTCATTTTATGAAGATTTTACCAAAAAAAGGGACGAAAACGGATAATTTTAGCGAAATTTCTATTTTTTCCTCTATTAACTCGTTTTTTCCTTATCTTATGACGAAATTACCGAAAAAAGGGACGAAAACGGATAATTTTAGCGAAATTTCTATTTTTTCCTCAATTTGATCTTTTTTTTTCCTCATTTTATGAAGAAATTACCGAAAAAAAGGGACGAAAACGGATAATTTTAGCGAAATTTTTATTTTTCTTCCTCAATTTACTCGTTTTTTTTCATCATTTTATGACGAAATTACCGTAAAAAGGGACGAAAACGGAGAATTTTAGCGAAATTTTTATTTTTTCCCTCAATTTACTAATTTTTCTTCATCATTTTATCACGAAATTACCGAAAAAAGGGACGAAAACGGATAATTTTAACGAAATTTCTATTTTTTCTTCTATTTACTCGTTTTTTTCCTCATTTCATGACGAAATTACCGAAACAATGGACGAAAACGGATAATTTTAGCGAAATTTTTATTTTTTTCCTTAATTTACTAGTTTTCCTTCATCATTTTATCACGAAATTACCGAAAAAAGGAACGAAAACGGATAATTTTAGCGAAATTTTTATTTTTTTCCTCAATTTACTCGTTTTTCTTCATCATTTTATCACGAAATTACCGAAAAAAGGGACGATAACGGATAATTCTAGCGAAATTTCTATTTTTTCTTCAACTCGTTTTTTTTCCTCATTTTATGTCGAAATTACCGAAAAAACGGACGAAAACGGATAATTTTAACGAAATTTTATTTTTTTCCTCTATTTACTCGTTTTTTTCCTCATTTCATGACGAAATTACGAAAAAAGGAACGAAAACGGATAATTTTAGCGAAATTTCTATTTTTTTCCTCTATATGCTCGATTTTTTCTTCATTTTATGACGAAATTACCGGAAAAAGGGACGAAAACGGATAATTTTAGCGAAATTTTTATTTTTTTTCTCAATTTACTCGTTTTTCTTCATCATTTTATCACGAAATTATCGAAAAAAGGGACGAAAACGGATAATTTTAACGAAATTTCTATTATTTTCCTCTATTTACTCGATTTTTTTCCACATTTTATGACGAAATTACCGAATAAAGGGACGAAAACGGATATTTTAGCGAAATTTTTATTTTTTTCCTCAATTTACTATTTTTTCTTCATCATTTTATCAGGAAATTGCCGAAAAAATGGACGAAAACGGTAAATTTTAGCGAAATTTTTAATTTTTTCCTCTATTTACTTGATTATTTTCCTCATTTTATGACGTAATTACCAAAAAAAATGATGAAAACAGATAATTTTAGCGAAATATCTATTTTTTCCTCTATTTACTCTTTTTTTTCCTCATTTTATGACGAAATTACCGAAAAAAGGAACGAAAGCGGATAATTTTAGCGAAATTTCTATTTTTTCCTCTATTTACCCGTTTTTTTCCTTATTTTCTGACTAAATTACCGAAAAAAGGGCCGAAAACGGATAATTTTTGCGAAATTTCTATATTTTCCTTTATTTACTCCATTTTTTCTCATTTTATGACGAAATTACCGAAAAAAGGGTCGATATCGGATAATTTTAGCGAAATTTCTATTTTTTCCTCTATTTACTCGTCCTTTTACCACATTTAATGACGAAATTACCGAAAAAATGGCTGAAAACGGATAATTTTCGCGAAATTTCTATTTTTTTCTCTATTTACTCCTTTTTTTTCCTCATTTTATGACGATTTTACCAAAAAAAGGGACGAAAACGGATAATTTTAGCGAAATTTCTATTTTTTCCTCTATTAACTCGTTTTTTTCCTTATCTTATGACGAAATTACCGAAAAAAGGGACGAAAACGGATAATTTTAGCGAAATTTCTATTTTTTCCTCAATTTGCTCGTTTTTTTTCCTCATTTTATGAAGAAATTACCGAAAAAAGGGACGAAAAAGGATAATTTTAGCGAAATTTTTATTTTTCTTCCTCAATTTACTCGTTTTTTTTCATCATTTTATGACGAAATTACCGTAAAAAGGGACGAAAACGGAGAATTTTAGCGAAATTTTTATTTTTTTCCTCAATTTACTAATTTTTCTTAATCATTTTGTCCCGAAATTACCGAAAAAAGGGACAAAAACGGATAATTTTAGCGAAATTTCTATTTTTTTCCTCCATTTGCTCGTTTTTTTTCTTCATTTTATGACGAAATTACCGTAAAAAGGGACGAAAACGGAGAATTTTAGCAAAATTTTTATTTTTTTCCTCAATTTACTAATTTTTCTTCATCATTTTATCACGAAATTACCGAAAAAAGGGACGAAAACGGATAATTTTAACGAAATTTCTATTTTTTTCTTCTATTTACTCGTTTTTTTCCTCATTTCATGACGAAATTACCGAAACAATGGACGAAAACGGATAATTTTAGCGAAATTTTTATTTTTTTCCTCAATTTACTAGTTTTCCTTCATCATTTTATCACGAAATTACCGAAAAAAGGAACGAAAACGGATAATTTTAGCGAAATTTTTATTTTTTTCCTCAATTTACTCGTTTTTCTTCATCATTTTATCACGAAATTACCGAAAAAAGGGACGATAACGGATAATTCTAGCGAAATTTCTATTTTTTTCTTCAACTCGTTTTTTTTCCTCATTTTATGTCGAAATTACCGAAAAAACGGACGAAAACGGATAATTTTAACGAAATTTTATTTTTTCCTCTATTTACTCGTTTTTTTCCTCATTTCATGACGAAAATACGAAAAAAGGAACGAAAACGGATAATTTTAGCGAAATTTCTATTTTTTTCCTCTATATGCTCGATTTTTTCTTCATTTTATGACGAAATTACCGGAAAAAGGGACGAAAAACGGATAGTTTTAGCGAAACTTTTATTTTTTTTTCTCATTTTACTCGTTTTCTTCATCATTTTATCACGAAATTATCGAAAAAAGGGACGAAAACGGATAATTTTAACGAAATTTCTATTATTTTCCCTCTATTTACTCGATTTTTTTCCACATTTTATGACGAAATTACCGAATAAAGGGACGAAAACGGATATTTTAGCGAAATTTTTATTTTATTCCTCAATTTACTATTTTTTCTTCATCATTTTATCAGGAAATTGCCGAAAAAAATGGACGAAAACGGTAAATTTTAGCGAAATTTTTAATTTTTTTCCTCTATTTACTTGATTATTTTCCTCATTTTATGACGTAATTACCAAAAAAAATGATGAAAACAGATAATTTAGCGAAATATCTATTTTTTCCTCTATTTACTCTTTTTTTTTCCTCATTTTATGACGAAATTACCGAAAAAAGGAACGAAAGCGGATAATTTTAGCGAAAATTCTATTTTTTCCTCTATTTACCCGTTTTTTTTCCTCATTTTCTGACTAAATTACCGAAAAAAGGGCCGAAAACGGATAATTTTTGCGAAATTTCTATATTTTCCTTTATTTACTCCATTTTTTCTCATTTTATGACGAAATTACCGAAAAAAGGGTCGATATCGGATAATTTTAGCGAAATTTCTATTTTTTCCTCTATTTACTCCTCCTTTTACCACATTTTATGACGAAATTACCGAAAAAATGGCTTAAAACGGATAATTTTCGCGAAATTTCTATTTTTTCCTCTATTTACTCCTTTTTTTTCCTCATTATATGACGAAATTACAGAAAAAAGGGCCGAAAACGGATAATTTTAGCGAAATTTTTATTTTTTTTTCCACTATTTACTCGTTTTTTTTCCTCATTTTATGACGATTTTACCAAAAAAAGGGGCGAAAACGGATAATTTTACCGAAATTTCTATTTTTTCCTCTATTTACTCGTTTTTTCCTCATTTTATGACAAAATTACCGAAAAAAGGGACGAAAACGGATACTTTTAGCGAAATTTCTATTTTTTCCTCAATTTGCTCGTTTTTTTTTCCTCATTTTATTAAGAAATTACCGAAAAAAGGGACGAAAACGGATAATTTTAGCGAAATTTCTATTTTTTCCACTATTTACTCGTTGTCTTTCCTCATTTTATATCGAAATTACCGAAAAAAGGGTCGAAAGCGGATAATTTTAACGAAATTTCTATTTTTTTCTTCTATTTACTCGTTTTTTTCCTCATTTCATGACGAAATTACCGAAACAATGGACGAAAACGGATAATTTTAGCGAAATTTTTATTTTTTTCCTCAATTTACTAGTTTTCCTTCATCATTTCATGACGAAATTACCGAAACAATGGACGAAAACGGATAATTTTAGCGAAATTTTTATTTTTTTCCTCAATTTACTAGTTTTCCTTCATCATTTTATCACGAAATTACCGAAAAAAGGAACGAAAACGGATAATTTTAGCGAAATTTTTATTTTTTTCCTCAATTTACTCGTTTTTCTTCATCATTTTATCACGAAATTACCGAAAAAAGGGACGATAACGGATAATTCTAGCGAAATTTCTATTTTTTCCTCAACTCGTTTTTTTTCCTCATTTTATGTCGAAATTACCGAAAAAACGGACGAAAACGGATAATTTTAACGAAATTTTATTTTTTTCCTCTATTTACTCGTTTTTCTTCATCATTTTATCACGAAATTCTCGAAAAAAGGGACGAAAACGGATAATTTTAACGAAATTTCTATTATTTTCCTCTATTTACTCGATTTTTTTCCACATTTTATGACGAAATTACCGAATAAAGGGACAAAAAACGGATATTTTAGCGAAATTTTTATTTTTTTCCTCAATTTACTATTTTTTCTTCATCATTTTATCAGGAAATTACCGAAAAAATGGACGAAAACGGTAAATTTTAGCGAAATTTTTAATTTTTTCCTCTATTTACTCGATTATTTTCCTCATTTTATGACGTAATTACCAAAAAAAATGATGAAAACAGATAATTTTAGCGAAATATCTATTTTTTCCTCTATTTACTCTTTTTTTTCCTCATTTTATGACGAAATTACCGAAAAAAGGAACGAAAACGGATAATTTTAGCGAAATTTCTATTTTTTCCTCTATTTACCCGTTTTTTTGCTCATTTTCTGACTAAATTACCGAAAAAAGGGCCGAAAACGGATAATTTTTGCGAAATTTCTATATTTTCCTTTATTTACTCCATTTTTTCTCATTTTATGACGAAATTACCGAAAAAAGGGTCGATATCGGATAATTTTAGCGAAATTTCTATTTTTTCCTCTATTTACTCGTCCTTTTACCACATTTTATGACGAAATTACCGAAAAAATGGCTGAAAACGGATAATTTTCGCGAAATTTCTATTTTTTCCTCTATTTACTCCTTTTTTTTTCTCATTATATGACGAAATTACAGAAAAAAGGGCCGAAAACGGATAATTTTAGCGAAATTTTTATTTTCTTTTTCCACTATTTACTCGTTTTTTTTCCTCATTTTATGACGATTTTACCAAAAAAAGGGACGAAAACGGATAGTTTTACCGAAATTTCTATTTTTTCCTCTATTTACTCGTTTTTTCCTCATTTTATGACGAAATTACCGAAAAAAGGGACGAAAACGGATAATTTTAGCGAAATTTCTATTTTTTCCTCAATTTGCTCGTTTTTTTCCTCATTTTATGAAGAAATTACCGAAAAAAGGGACGAAAAAGGATAATTTTAGCGAAATTTTAATTTTTTTCTTCAATTTACTCGTTTTCTTCATCATTCTATCACGAAATTACCGAAAAAAGGGACGAAAACGGAAAATTTTAGCGAAATTTCTATTTTTTTCCTCAAATTTACTCGTTTTTTCCTCATTTTATGACGGAATTACCGAAAAAAGGGACGAAAACGGATAATTTTAGCGAAATTTCTATTTTTACCACTATTTACTCGTTGTCTTTCCTCATTTTATATCGAAATTACCGAAAAAAGGGTCGAAAGCGGATAATTTTATCGAAATTTGTATTTTTTTCCTCTATTTACTCGTTTTTCTTCATCATTTTATCACGAAATTATCGAAAAAAGGGACGAAAACGGATAATTTTAACGTAATTTCTATTATTTTCCTCTATTTACTCGATTTTTTTCCACATTTTATGACGAAATTACCGAATAAAGGGACGAAAACGGATATTTTAGCGAAATTTTTATTTTTTTCCTCAATTTACTATTTTTTCTTCATCATTTTATCAGGAAATTACCGAAAAAATAGACGAAAACGGTAAATTTTAGCGAAATTTTTAATTTTTTCCTCTATTTACTCGATTATTTTCCTCATTTTATGACGTAATTACCAAAAAAAATGATGAAAACAGATAATTTTAGCGAAATATCTATTTTTTCCTCTATTTACTCCATTTTTTCTCATTTTATGACGAAATTACCGAAAAAAGGGTCGATATCGGATAATTTTAGCGAAATTTCTATTTTTTCCTCTATTTACTCGTCCTTTTACCACATTTTATGACGAAATTACCGAAAAAATGGCTGAAAACGGATAATTTTCGCGAAATTTCTATTTTTGCCTCTAATTACTCGTTTTTTCCTCATTTTATGACGAAATTACCGAAAAAAGGGACGAAAACGGATAATTTTAGCGAAATTTCTATTTTTTCCTCAATTTGCTCGTTTTTTTTCCTCATTTTATGAAGAAATTACCGAAAAAAGGGACGAAAAAGGATAATTTTAGCGAAATTTTAATTTTTTTCTTCAATTTACTCGTTTTCTTCATCATTTTATCATGAAATTACCGAAAAAAGGGACGAAAACGGAAAATTTTAGCGAAATTTCTATATTTTCCTCAAATTTACTCGTTTTTTCCTCATTTTATGACGGAATTACCGAAAAAAGGGACGAAAACGGATAATTTTAGCGAAATTTCTATTTTTTCCACTATTTACTCGTTGTCTTTCCTCATTTTATATCGAAATTACCAAAAAAAGGGTCGAAAGCGGATAATTTTATCGAAATTTGTATTTTTTTCCTCTATTTACTCGTTTTTTTCCTCATTTCATGACGAAATTACCGAAAAAAGGGTTGAAAATGGATAATTTTAGCGAAATTTCAATTTTTTTCCTCCATTTGCTCGTTTTTTTTCTTCAATTTATGACGAAATTACCGTAAAAAAGGACGAAAACAGAGAATTTTAACGAAATTTTTATTTTTTTCCTCAATTTACTCGTTTTTCTTCATCATTTTATCACGAAATTACCGAAAAAAGGGACAAAAACGGATAATTTTAACGAAATTTCTATTTTTTTCCTGTATTTACTCGATTTTTTCCACATTTTATGACGAAATTACCAAATAAAGGGACGAAAAAACGGATAATTTTTGCGAAATTTTTATATTTTACCTCAATTTACTATTTTTTCTTCATCATTTTATCAGGAAATTACCGAAAAAAGGGACGATAACGGATACTTTTAGCGAAATTTCTATTTTTTCCTTAACTCGTTTTTTTTCCTCATTTAAGACGAAATTACCGAATAAAGGGACGAAAACGGATATTTTAGCGAAATTTTTATTTTTTTCCTCAATTTACTCGTTTTTCTTCTTCATTTTATCACGAAATTACCGAAGACAGGGACGAAAACGGATAATTTTAGCGATATTTTTAATTTTTTCCTCTATTTACTCGATTTTTTTCTTCATTTTATGACGAAATTACCGAAAAAAGGGACGAAAACGGATGATTTTATCGAAATTACTATTTTTTTCCTCTATTTGCTCGTTTTTTTTCTTCATTTCATCACGAAATTACCGAAAAAAGGGACCAAAACGGATAATTTTAGCTAAATTTCTATTTTTACCTCTATTTACTCGTTTTTTTTCCTCATTTTATGTCGAAATTACCGAAAAAAGGGACGAAAACGGATAATTTTAGCGAAATTTGTATTTTTTTCCTCTATTTACTCGTTTTTCTTCATCATTTTATCACGAAATTATCGAAAAAATAGACGAAAACGGTAAATTTTAGCGAAATTTTTAATTTTTTCCTCTATTTACTCGATTATTTTCCTCATTTTATGACGTAATTACCAAAAAAATGATGAAAACAGATAATTTTAGCGAAATATCTATTTTTTCCTCTATTTACTCCATTTTTTCTCATTTTATGACGAAATTAAAAAAAGGGTCGATATCGGATAATTTTAGCGAAATTTCTATTTTTTCCTCTATTTACTCGTCCTTTTACCACATTTTATGACGAAATTACCGAAAAAATGGCTGAAAACGGATAATTTTCGCGAAATTTCTATTTTTGCCTCTAATTACTCGTTTTTTCCTCATTTTATGACGAAATTACCGAAAAAAGGGACGAAAACGGATAATTTTAGCGAAATTTCTATTTTTTCCTCAATTTGCTCGTTTTTTTTCCTCATTTTATGAAGAAATTACCGAAAAAAGGGACGAAAAAGGATAATTTTAGCGAAATTTTAATTTTTTTCTTCAATTTACTCGTTTTCTTCATCATTTTATCATGAAATTACCGAAAAAAGGGACGAAAACGGAAAATTTTAGCGAAATTTCTATTTTTTTCCTCAAATTTACTCGTTTTTTTCCTCATTTTATGACGGAATTACCGAAAAAAGGGACGAAAACGGATAATTTTAGCGAAATTTCTATTTTTTCCACTATTTACTCGTTGTCTTTCCTCATTTTATATCGAAATTACCAAAAAAAGGGTCGAAAGCGGATAATTTTATCGAAATTTGTATTTTTTTCCTCTATTTACTCGTTTTTTTCCTCATTTCATGACGAAATTACCGAAAAAAGGGTTGAAAATGGATAATTTTAGCGAAATTTCAATTTTTTTCCTCCATTTGCTCGTTTTTTTTCTTCAATTTATGACGAAATTACCGTAAAAAAGGACGAAAACAGAGAATTTTAACGAAATTTTTATTTTTTTCCTCAATTTACTCGTTTTTCTTCATCATTTTATCACGAAATTACCGAAAAAAGGGACAAAAACGGATAATTTTAACGAAATTTCTATGTTTTTCCTGTATTTACTCGATTTTTTCCACATTTTATGACGAAATTACCAAATAAAGGGACGAAAAAACGGATAATTTTTGCGAAATTTTTATATTTTACCTCAATTTACTATTTTTTCTTCATCATTTTATCAGGAAATTACCGAAAAAAGGGACGATAACGGATACTTTTAGCGAAATTTCTATTTTTTCCTTAACTCGTTTTTTTTCCTCATTTAAGACGAAATTACCGAATAAAGGGACGAAAACGGATATTTTAGCGAAATTTTTATTTTTTTCCTCAATTTACTCGTTTTTCTTCTTCATTTTATCACGAAATTACCGAAGACAGGGACGAAAACGGATAATTTTAGCGATATTTTTAATTTTTTCCTCTATTTACTCGATTTTTTTCTTCATTTTATGACGAAATTACCGAAAAAAGGGACGAAAACGGATGATTTTATCGAAATTACTATTTTTTTCCTCTATTTGCTCGTTTTTTTTTCTTCATTTCATCACGAAATTACCGAAAAAAGGGACCAAAACGGATAATTTTAGCTAAATTTCTATTTTTACCTCTATTTACTCGTTTTTTTTCCTCATTTTATGTCGAAATTACCGAAAAAAGGGACGAAAACGGATAATTTAAGCGAAATTTCTATTATTTTCCTCTATTTACTCGATTTTTTTCCACATTTTATGACGAAATTACCGAAAAAAGGAACGAAAACGGATAATTTTAGCGAAATTTCTATTTTTTCCTCTATTTACCCGTTTTTTTCCTCATTTTCTGACTAAATTACCGAAAAAAGGGCCGAAAACGGATAATTTTTGCGAAATTTCTATATTTTCCTTTATTTACTCCATTTTTTCTCATTTTATGACAAAATTACCGAAAAAAGGGTCGATATCGGATAATTTTAGCGAAATTTCTATTTTTTCCTCTATTTACTCGTCCTTTTACCACATTTTATGACGAAATTACCGAAAAATAGGCTGAAAACGGATAATTTTCGCGAATTTTCTATTTTTTCCTCTAATTACTCGTTTTTTCCTCATTTTATGACGAAATTACCGAAAAAAGGGACGAAAACGGATAATTTTAGCGAAATTTCTATTTTTTCCTCAATTTGCTCGTTTTTTTTCCTCATTTTATGAAGAAATTACCGAAAAAAGGGACGAAAAAGGATAATTTTAGCGAAATTTTAATTATTTTCTTCAATTTACTCGTTGTCTTTCCTCATTTTATATCGAAATTACCGAAAAAAGGGTCGAAAGCGGATAATTTTATCGAAATTTGTATTTTTTTCCTCTATTTACTCGTTTTTTTCCTCATTTCATGACGAAATTACCGAAAAAAGGGTTGAAAATGGATAATTTTAGCGAAATTTCAATTTTTTTCCTCCATTTGCTCGTTTTTTTTCATTCAATTTATGACGAAATTACCGTAAAAAGGGACGAAAACAGAGAATTTTAACGAAATTTTTATTTTTTTCCTCAATTTACTCGTTTTTCTTCATCATTTTATCACGAAATTACCGAAAAAAGGGACGAAAACGGATAACTTTAACGAAATTTCTATTTTTTTCCTGTATTTACTCGATTTTTTCCACATTTTATGACGAAAATACCAAATAAAGGGACGAAAAAACGGATAATTTTTGCGAAATTTTTATATTTTTCCTCAATTTACTATTTTTTCTTCATCATTTTATCAGGAAATTACCGAAAAAAGGGACAAAAACGGATAATTTTAACGAAATTTCTATTTTTTCCTCAACTCGTTTTTTTTCCTCATTTAAGTCGAAATTACCGAATAAAGGGACGAAAACGGATATTTTAGCGAAATTTTTATTTTTTTCCTCAATTTACTCGTTTTTCTTCTTCATTTTATCACGAAATTACCGAAGACAGGGATGAAAACAGATAATTTTAGCGAAATTTTTATTTTTTTCCTCAATTTACTCGTTTATTTTCCTAATTTTATAACAAAATTTCCGAAAAAAGGGACGAAAACGGATAATTTAAGCGAAATTTTTATTTTTCTCCTTCATTTGTTCTTTTTTTTTCATCATTTTATGACGAAATTACCGAAAAAAGGGACGAAAACGGATAATTTTAGCGAAATTTCTATTTTTTTCCTCTATTTACTCGTTTTTTTTCCTCATTTTATGACGAAATTACCGAAAAAAGGGACGATAACGGATAATTTTAGCGAAATTTGTATTTTTGTCCTCTATTTACTCGATTTTTTTCCTCATTTTACGACGAAATAACCGAAAAAAGGGACGAAAATGGATAATTTGAGCGAAATTTTTATTTTTTCCTCAATTTACTCGTTTTTTTTCCTCATTTTATGACGAGATTACCGAAAAAAGGAACGAAAACGGATAATTTTAGCAAAATTTCTATTTTTTTCTCTATTTATTCGATTTTCCTCTATTTACTCGTTTTTTTTCCTCATTTTATGACGAAATTACAGATAAAATGGATGATAACGGATAATTTTAGCGAAATTTTAATTTTTTTCCTCTATTGACTCGATATTTTTCCTCATTTTATGACGTAATTACCGAAAAAAGGGATGAAAACGGATAATTTTTGCGAAATTTCTATTTTTTTCTCTATTTACTCGTTTTTTTCCTACTTTTATGGCGAAATTACCGAAAAAAGGGACGAAAACGGATAATTATAGCGAAATTTTTATTTTATTCCTCAATTTACTCGCTTTTTTTTCCTCAATTTTTGACGAAATTACCGAAAAAAGGGACGAAAACGGATAATTGTAGCGAAACTTCTCTTTTTTACTCTATTTACTCGTTTTTCTTCCTCATTTTATGACGAAATTACCGAATAAAGGGACGAAAACGGATATTTTAGCGAAATTTTTATTTTTTTCCTCAATTTACTATTTTTTCTTCATCATTTTATCAGGAAATTACCGAAAAAATGGACGAAAACGGTAAATTTTAGCGAAATTTTTAATTTTTTCCTCTATTTACTCGATTATTTTCCTCATTTTATGACGTAATTACCAAAAAAAATGATGAAAACAGATAATTTTAGCGAAATATCTATTTTTTCCTCTATTTACTCTTTTTTTTCCTCATTTTATGACGAAATTACCGAAAAAAGGAACGAAAACGGATAATTTTAGCGAAATTTCTATTTTTTCCTCTATTTACCCGTTTTTTTCCTCATTTTCTGACTAAATTACCGAAAAAAGGGCCGAAAACGGATAATTTTTGCGAAATTTCTATATTTTCCTTTATTTACTCCATTTTTTCTCATTTTAGGACAAAATTACCGAAAAAAGGGTCGATATCGGATAATTTTAGCGAAATTTCTATTTTTTCCTCTATTTACTCGTCCTTTTACCACATTTTATGACGAAATTACCGAAAAATAGGTTGAAAACGGATAATTTTCGCGAAATTTCTATTTTTTCCTCTAATTACTCGTTTTTTCCTCATTTTATGACGAAATTACCGAAAAAAGGGACGAAAACGGATAATTTTAGCGAAATTTCTATTTTTTCCTCAATTTGCTCGTTTTTTTTCCTCATTTTATGAAGAAATTACCGAAAAAAGGGACGAAAAAGGATAATTTTAGCGAAATTTTAATCTTTTTCTTCAATTTACTCGTTGTCTTTCCTCATTATATATCGAAATTACCGAAAAAAGGGTCGAAAGCGGATAATTTTATCGAAATTTGTATTTTTTTCCTCTATTTACTCGTTTTTTTCCTCATTTCATGACGAAATTACCAAAAAAGGGTTGAAAATGGATAATTTTAGCGAAATTTCAATTTTTTTCCTCCATTTGCTCGTTTTTTTTCTTCAATTTATGACGAAATTACCGTAAAAAGGGACGAAAACAGAGAATTTTAGCGAAATTTCTATTTTTTTCTCTATTTATTCGATTTTCCTCTATTTACTCGTTTTTTTTCCTCATTTTATGACGAAATTACCGTAAAAAGGGACGAAAACAGAGAATTTTAACGAAATTTTTATTTTTTTCCTCAATTTACTCGTTTTTCTTCATCATTTTATCACGAAATTACCGAAAAAAGGGACGAAAACGGATAATTTTAACGAAATTTCTATTTTTTTCCTGTATTTACTCGATTTTTTCCACATTTTATGACGAAAATACCAAATAAAGGGACGAAAAAACGGATAATTTTTGCGAAATTTTTATATTTTTCCTCAATTTACTCTTTTTTCTTCATCATTTTATCAGGAAATTACCGAAAAAAGGGACAAAAACGGATAATTTTAACGAAATTTCTATTTTTTCCTCAACTCGTTTTTTTTCCTCATTTAAGTCGAAATTACCGAATAAAGGGACGAAAACGGATATTTTAGCGAAATTTTTATTTTTTTCCTCAATTTACTCGTTTATTTTCCTAATTTTATAACAAAATTTCCGAAAAAAGGGACGAAAACGGATAATTTAAGCGAAATTTTTATTTTTTCCTCAATTTACTCGTTTTTTTTCCTCATTTTATGACGAAATTACCGAAAAAAGGGACGAAAACGGATAATTTTAGCGAAATTTCTATTTTTTTCCTCTATTTACTCGTTTTTTTTCCTCATTTTATGACGAAATTACCGAAAAAAGGGACGATAACGGATAATTTTAGCGAAATTTGTATTTTTGTCCTGTATTTACTCGATTTTTTTCCTCATTTTACGACGAAATAACCGAAAAAAGGGACGAAAATGGATAATTTGAGCGAAATTTTTATTTTTTCCTCAATTTACTCGTTTTTTTTCCTCATTTTATGACGAGATTACCGAAAAAAGGAACGAAAACGGATAATTTTAGCGAAATTTCTATTTTTTTCTCTATTTATTCGATTTTCCTCTATTTACTCGTTTTTTTTCCTCATTTTATGACGAAATTACCGAAAAAAGGGACGAAAACGGATAATTTTTGCGAAATTTCTATATTTTCCTCAATTTGCTCGTTTTTTTTCCTCATTTTATGACGAAATTACCGATAAAATGGATGAAAACGGATAATTTTAGCGAAATTTTAATTTTTTTCCTCTATTGACTCGATATTTTTCCTCATTTTATGACGTAATTACCGAAAAAAGGGATGAAAACGGATAATTTTTGCGAAATTTCTATTTTTTCCTCTATTTACCCGTATTTTTCCACATTTTATGGCGAAATTACCGAAAAAAGGGACGATAATGGATATTTTAGCGAAATTTTTATTTTTTCCTCAATTTACTCGTTTTTTTTCCTCATTTTATGACGAAATTACCAAAAAAAGGAACTAAAACGGATAATTTTAGCGAAATTTCTCTTTTTTACTCTATTTACTCGTTTTTCTTCCTCATTTTATGACGAAATTACCGAATAAAGGGACGAAAACGGATATTTTAGCGAAATTTTTATTTTTTTCCTCAATTTACTATTTTTTCTTCATCATTTTATCAGGAAATTACCGAAAAAATGGACGAAAACGGTAAATTTTAGCGAAATTTTTAATTTTTTCCTCTATTTACTCGATTATTTTCCTCATTTTATGACGTAATTACCAAAGAAAATGATGAAAACAGATAGTTTTAGCGAAATATCTATTTTTTCCACTATTTACTCTTTTTTTTCCTCATTTTATGACGAAATTACCGAAAAAAGGAACGAAAACGGATAATTTTAGCGAAATTTCTATTTTTTCCTCTATTTACCCGTTTTTTTCCTCATTTTCTGACTAAATTACCGAAAAAAGGGCCGAAAACGGATAATTTTTGCGAAATTTCTATATTTTCCTTTATTTACTCCATTTTTTCTCATTTTATGACAAAATTACCGAAAAAAGGGTCGATATCGGATAATTTTAGCGAAATTTCTATTTTTTCCTCTATTTACTCGTCCTTTTACCACATTTTATGACGAAATTACCGAAAAATAGGCTGAAAACGGATAATTTTCGCGAAATTTCTATTTTTTCCTCTAATTACTCGTTTTTTCCTCATTTTATGACGAAATTACCGAAAAAAGGGACGAAAACGGATAATTTTAGCGAAATTTCTATTTTTTCCTCAATTTGCTCGTTTTTTTTCCTCATTTTATGAAGAAATTACCGAAAAAAGGGACGAAAAAGGATAATTTTAGCGAAATTTTAATTTTTTTCTTCAATTTACTCGTTGTCTTTCCTCATTTTATATCGAAATTACCGAAAAAAGGGTCGAAAGCGGATAATTTTATCGAAATTTGTATTTTTTTCCTCTATTTACTCGTTTTTTTCCTCATTTCATGACGAAATTACCGAGTAAAGGGTTGAAAATGGATAATTTTAGCAAAATTTCAATTTTTTTACTCCATTTGCTCGTTTTTTTTCTTCAATTTATGACGAAATTACCGTATAAAGGGACGAAAACAGAGAATTTTAACGAAATTTTTATTTTTTTCCTCAATTTACTCGTTTTTCTTCATCATTTTATCACGAAATTACCGAAAAAAGGGACGAAAACGGATAATTTTAACGAAATTTCTATTTTTTTCCTGTATTTACTCGAATTTTTCCACATTTTATGACGAAAATACCAAATAAAGGGACGAAAAAACGGATAATTTTTGCGAAATTTTTATATTTTTCCTCAATTTACTATTTTTTCTTCATCATTTTATCAGGAAATTACCGAAAAAAGGGACGATAACGGATACTTTTAGCGAAATTTCTATTTTTTCCTCAACTCGTTTTTTTTCCTCATTTAAGACGAAATTACCGAATAAAGGGACGAAAACGGATATTTTAGCGAAATTTTTATTTTTTTCCTCAATTTACTCGTTTTTCTTCTTCATTTTATCACGAAATTACCGAAGACAGGGACGAAAACGGATAATTTTAGCGATATTTTTAATTTTTTTTCTCTATTTACTCGATTTTTTTCTTCATTTTATGACGAAATTACCGAAAAAAGGGACGAAAACGGATAATTTTATCGAAATTACTATTTTTTTCCTCTATTTGCTCGTTTTTTTTCTTCATTTCATCACGAAATTACCGAAAAAAGGGACCAAAACGGATAATTTTAGCTAAATTTTTATTTTTTTCCTCAATTTACTCGTTTTTCTTCATCATTTTATCACGAAATTACCGAAAAAAGGGACGATAACCGATAATTTTAGCGAAATTTCTATTTTTTCCTCAACTCGTTTTTTTTCCTCATTTAAGTCGAAATTACCGAATAAAGGGACGAAAACGGATATTTTAGCGAAATTTTTATTTTTTTCCTCAATTTACTCGTTTTTCTTCTTCATTTTATCACGAAATTACCGAAGACAGGGATGAAAACGGATAATTTTAGCGAAATTTTTATTTTTTTCCTCAATTTACTCGTTTATTTTCCTCATTTTATAACAAAATTTCCGAAAAAAGGGACGAAAACGGATAATTTAAGCGAAATTTTTATTTTTCTCCTTCATTTGTTCTTTTTTTTTCATCATTTTATGACGAAATTACCCAAAAAAGGGACGAAAACGGATAATTTTAGCGAAATTTCTATTTTTTTCCTCTATTTACTCGTTTTTTTTCCTCATTTTATGACGAAATTACCGAAAAAAGGGACGATAACGGATAATTTTAGCGAAATTTGTATTTTTGTCCTCTATTTACTCGATTTTTATCCTCATTTTACGACGAAATAACCGAAAAAAGGGACGAAAATGGATAATTTGAGCGAAATTTTTATTTTTTCCTCAATTTACTCGTTTTTTTTCCTCATTTTATGACGAGATTACCGAAAAAAGGAACGAAAACGGATAATTTTAGCGAAATTTCTATTTTTTTCTCTATTTATTCGATTTTCCTCTATTTACTCGTTTTTTTTCCTCATTTTATGACGAAATTACCGAAAAAAGGGACGAAAACGGATAATTTTTGCGAAATTTCTATATTTTCCTCAATTTGCTCGTTTTTTTTCCTCATTTTATGACGAAATTACCGATAAAATGGATGAAAACGGATAATTTTAGCGAAATTTTAATTTTTTTCATCTATTTACTCGATATTTTTCCTCATTTTATGACGTAATTACCGAAAAAAGGGATGAAAACGGATAATTTTTGCGAAATTTCTATTTTTTCCTCTATTTACCCGTTTTTTTCCACATTTTATGGCGAAATTACCGAAAAAAGGGACGAAAATGGATAATTTTAGCGAAATTTTTATTTTTTCCTCAATTTACTCGTTTTTTTTCCTCATTTTATGACGAAATTACCAAAAAAAGGAACGAAAACGGATAATTTTAGAGAAATTTCTATTTTTTTCTCTATTTATTCGATTTTCCTCTATTTACTCGTTTTTTTTCCTCATTTTATGACGAAATTACAGATAAAATGGACGAAAAGGGATAATTTTAGCGAAATTTTTATTTTTTTCCTCAATTTACTCGTTTTTCTTCATCATTTTATCACGAAATTACCAAAAAAAGGGACGACAACGGATAATTTTAACGAAATTTCTATTTTTTTCCTTTATTTACTCGATTTGTTTTCCTCATTTTATGTCGAAATTACCGAATAAAGGGACGAAAACGGATAATTATAGCGAAATTTTTATTTTATTCCTCAATTTACTCGCTTTTTTTTCCTCAATTTTTGACGAAATTACCGAAAAAAGGGACGAAAACGGATAATTTTAGCGAAATTTTTATTTTTTTCCTCAATTTACTCGTTTTTCTTCTTCATTTTATCACGAAATTACCGAAGACAGGGACGAAAACGGATAATTTAAGCGATATTTTTAATTTTTTTTCTCTATTTACTCGATTTTTTTCTTAATTTTATGACGAAATTACCGAAAAAAGGGACGAAAACGGATAATTTTATCGAAATTACTATTTTTTTCCTCTATTTGCTCGTTTTTTTTCTTCATTTCATCACGAAATTACCGAAAAAAGGGACCAAAACGGATAATTTTAGCTAAATTTCTATTTTTACCTCTATTTACTCGTTTTTTTTCCTCATTTTATGTCGAAATAACCGAAAAAAGGGACGAAAACGGATAATTTTAGCGAAATATTTATTTTTTTCCTCAATTTACTCGTTTTTCCTCATCATTTTCTCACGAAATTACCGAAAAAAGGGACGATAACGGATAATTTAGCGAAATTTCTATTTTTTCCTCAACTCGTTTTTTTTCCTCATTTAAGTCGAAATTACCGAATAAAGGGACGAAAACGGATATTTTAGCGAAATTTTTATTTTTTTCCTCAATTTCCTCGTTTTTCTTCTTCATTTTATCACGAAATTACCGAAGACAGGGATGAAAACGGATAATTTTAGCGAAATTTTTATTTTTTTCCTCAATTTACTCGTTTATTTTCCTCATTTTATAAGAAAATTTCCGAAAAAAGGGACGAAAACGGATAATTTAAGCGAAATTTTTATTATTCTCTTTCATTTGTTCTTTTTTTTTCATCATTTTATGACGAAATTACCGAAAAAAGGGACGAAAACGGATAATTTTAGCGAAATTTCTATTTTTTACCTCTATTTACTCGTTTTTTTTCCTCATTTTATGACGAAATTACCGAAAAAAGGGACGATAACGGATAATTTTAGCGAAATTTGTATTTTTGTCCTCTATTTACTCGATTTTTTTCCTCATTTTACGACGAAATAACCGAAAAAAGGGACGAAAATGGATAATTTGAGCGAAAATTTTATTTTTTCCTCAATTTACTCGTTTTTTTTCCTCATTTTATGACGAGATTACCGAAAAAAGGAACGAAAACGGATAATTTTAGCGAAATTTCTATTTTTTTCTCTATTTATTCGATTTTCCTCTATTTACTCGTTTTTTTTCCTCATTTTATGACGAAATTACCGAAAAAAGGGACGAAAACGGATAATTTTAGCGAAATTTCTATATTTTCCTCAATTTGCTCGTTTTTTTTCCTCATTTTATGACGAAATTACCGATAAAATGGATGAAAACGGATAATTTTAGCGAAATTTTAATTTTTTTCCTCTATTTACTCGATATTTTTCCTCATTTTATGACGTAATTACCGAAAAAAGGGATGAAAACGGATAATTTTTGCGAAATTTCTATTTTTTCCTCTATTTACCCGTTTTTTTCCACATTTTATGGCGAAATTACCGAAAAAAGGGACGAAAATGGATAATTTTAGCGAAATTTTTATTTTTTCCTCAATTTACTCGTTTTTTTTCCTCATTTTATGACGAAATTACCAAAAAAAGGAACGAAAACGGATAATTTTAGCGATATTTCTATTTTTTTCTCTATTTATTCGATTTTCCTCTATTTACTCGTTTTTTTTTCCTCATTTTATGACGAAATTACAGATAAAATGGACGAAAAGGGATAATTTTAGCGAAATCTTTATTTTTTTCCTCAATTTACTCGTTTTTCTTCATCATTTTATCACGAAATTACCAAAAAAAGGGACGACAGCGGATAATTTTAACGAAATTTCTATTTTTTTCCTTTATTTACTCGATTTTTTTTCCACATTTTATGTCGAAATTACCGAATAAAGGGACAAAAACGGATAATTTTAGCGAAATTTTAATTTTTTTCCTCTATTTACTCGATATTTTTCCTCATTTTATGAAGTAATTACCGAAAAAAGGGATGAAAACGGATAATTTTAGTGAAATTTCCATTTTTTTCTCTATTTACTCGTTTTTATCCTACTTTTATGGCGAAATTACCGAAAAAAGGGACGAAAACGGATAATTATAGCGAAACTTCTCTTTTTTACTCTGTTTACTCGTTTTTCTTCCTCATTTTATGACGAAATTACCGAAAAAAGGGACGAAAACGGATAATTTTAGCGAAATTTCTATTATTTCCTCAATTTACTCGTTTTCTTCATCATTTTATCACGAAATTACCGAAAAAAGGGACGAAAACGGATAATTTTAGCGATATTTTTAATTTTTTCCACTATTTACTCGATTTTTTTCTTCATTTTATGACGAAATTACCGAAAAAAGGGACGAAAACGGATAATTTTAGCGAAACTTCTCTTTTTTACTCTATTTACTCGTTTTTCTTCCTCATTTTATCACGAAATTACCGAAAAAAGGGACGAAAACGGATAATTTTATCGAAATTACTATTTTTTTCCTCTATTTGCTCGTTTTTTTTCTTCATTTTATCACGAAATTACCGAAAAAAGGGACGAAATCGGATAATTTTAGCGAAATTTCTATTTTTTCCTCTATTTACCCGTTTTTTCCTCATTTTATGACTAAATTACCGAAAAAAGGGACGAAAACGGATAATTTTAGCGAAATTTCTATATTTTCCTTTATTTACTCCATTTTTTCTCATTTTATGACGAAATTACCGAAAAAAGGGTCGATATCGGATAATTTTAGCGAAATTTCTATTTTTTCCTCTATTTACTCGTCCTTTTTCCTCATTTTATGACGAAATAACCGAAAAAATGGCCGAAAACGGATAATTTTCAAGAAATTTCTATTGTTCCTCTATTAACTCGTTTTTTTTCCTCATTATATGACGAAATTACAGAAAAAAGGGCCGAAAACGGATAATTTTAGCGAAATTTTTATTTTTTTCCTCAATTTACTCGTTTATTTTCCTCATTTTATAACAAAATTTCCGAAAAAAGGGACGAAAACGGATAATTTAAGCGAAATTTTTATTTTTCTCCTTCATTTGTTCTTTTTTTTTCATCATTTTATGACGAAATTACCCAAAAAAGGGACGAAAACGGATAATTTTAGCGAAATTTCTATTTTTTTCCTCTATTTACTCGTTTTTTTTCCTCATTTTATGACGAAATTACCAAAAAAAGGGACGATAACGGATAATTTTAGCGAAATTTGTATTTTTGTCCTCTATTTACTCGATTTTTTTCCTCATTTTACGACGAAATAACCGAAAAAAGGGACGAAAATGGATAATTTGAGCGAAATTTTTATTTTTTCCTCAATTTACTCGTTTTTTTTCCTCATTTTATGACGAGATTACCGAAAAAAGGAACGAAAACGGATAATTTTAGCGAAATTTCTATTTTTTTCTCTATTTATTCGATTTTCCTCTATTTACTCGTTTTTTTTCCTCATTTTATGACGAAATTACCGAAAAAAGGGACGAAAACGGAGAATTTTAGCGAAATTTTTATTTTTTTCCTCAATTTACTAATTTTTCTTCATCATTTTATCACGAAATTACCGATAAAATGGATGAAAACGGATAATTTTAGCGAAATTTTAATTTTTTTCATCTATTTACTCGATATTTTTCCTCATTTTATGACGTAATTACCGAAAAAAGGGATGAAAACGGATAATTTTTGCGAAATTTCTATTTTTTCCTCTATTTACCCGTTTTTTTCCACATTTTATGGCGAAATTACCGAAAAAAGGGACGAAAATGGATAATTTTAGCGAAATTTTTATTTTTTCCTCAATTTACTCGTTTTTTTTCCTCATTTTATGACGAAATTACCAAAAAAAGGAACGAAAACGGATAATTTTAGAGAAATTTCTATTTTTTTCTCTATTTATTCGATTTTCCTCTATTTACTCGTTTTTTTTCCTCATTTTATGACGAAATTACAGATAAAATGGACGAAAAGGGATAATTTTAGCGAAATTTTTATTTTTTTCCTCAATTTACTCGTTTTTCTTCATCATTTTATCACGAAATTACCAAAAAAAGGGACGACAACGGATAATTTTAACGAAATTTCTATTTTTTTCCTTTATTTACTCGATTTGTTTTCCTCATTTTATGTCGAAATTACCGAATAAAGGGACGAAAACGGATAATTATAGAGAAATTTTTATTTTATTCCTCAATTTACTCGCTTTTTTTTCCTCAATTTTTGACGAAATTACCGAAAAAAGGGACGAAAACGGATAATTTTAGCGAAATTTTTATTTTTTTCCTCAATTTACACGTTTTTCTTCTTCATTTTATCACGAAATTACCGAAGACAGGGACGAAAACGGATAATTTAAGCGATATTTTTAATTTTTTTTCTCTATTTACTCGATTTTTTTCTTAATTTTATGACGAAATTACCGAAAAAAGGGACGAAAACGGATAATTTTAGCTAAATTTCTATTTTTACCTCTATTTACTCGTTTTTTTTTCCTCATTTTATGTCGAAATAACCGAAAAAAAGGAACGAAAACGGATAATTTTAGCGAAATATTTATTTTTTTCCTCAATTTACTCGTTTTTCTTCATCATTTTCTCACGAAATTACCAAAAAAAGGGACGACAGCGGATAATTTTAACGAAATTTCTATTTTTTTCTCTATTTATTCGATTTTCCTCAATTTACTCGTTTTTTTTTCCTCATTTTATGACGAAATTACAGATAAAATGGACGAAAAGGGATAATTTTAGCGAAATCTTTATTTTTTTCCTCAATTTACTCGTTTTTCTTCATCATTTTATCACGAAATTACCAAAAAAAGGGACGACAGCGGATAATTTTAACGAAATTTCTATTTTTTTCCTTTATTTACTCGATTTTTTTTCCACATTTTATGTCGAAATTACCGAATAAAGGGACAAAAACGGATAATTTTAGCGAAATTTTAATTTTTTTCCTCTATTTACTCGATATTTTTCCTCATTTTATGAAGTAATTACCGAAAAAAGGGATGAAAACGGATAATTTTAGTGAAATTTCCATTTTTTTCTCTATTTACTCGTTTTTATCCTACTTTTATGGCGAAATTACCGAAAAAAGGGACGAAAACGGATAATTATAGCGAAACTTCTCTTTTTTACTCCGTTTACTCGTTTTTCTTCCTCATTTTATGACGAAATTACCGAAAAAAGGGACGAAAACGGATAATTTTAGCGAAATTTCTATTATTTCCTCAATTTACTCGTTTTCTTCATCATTTTATCGCGAAATTACCGAAAAAAGGGACGAAAACGGATAATTTTAGCGATATTTTAAATTTTTTCCTCTATTTACTCGATTTTTTTCTTCATTTTATGACGAAATTACCGAAAAAAGGGACGAAAACGGATAATTTTAGCGAAACTTCTCTTTTTTACTCTATTTACTCGTTTTTCTTCCTCATTTTATCACGAAATTACCGAAAAAAGGGACGAAAACGGATAATTTTATCGAAATTACTATTTTTTTCCTCTATTTGCTCGTTTTTTTTCTTCATTTTATCACGAAATTACCGAAAAAAGGGACGAAATCGGATAATTTTAGCGAAATTTCTATTTTTTCCTCTATTTACCCGTTTTTTCCTCATTTTATGACTAAATTACCGAAAAAAGGGCCGAAAACGGATAATTTTAGCGAAATTTCTATATTTTCCTTTATTTACTCCATTTTTTCTCATTTTATGACGAAATTACCGAAAAAAGGGTCGATATCGGATAATTTTAGCGAAATTTCTATTTTTTCCTCTATTTACTCGTCCTTTTTCCTCATTTTATGACGAAATAACCGAAAAAATGGCCGAAAACGGATAATTTTTAAGAAATTTCTATTGTTCCTCTATTTACTCGTTTTTTTTCCTCATTATATGACGAAATTACAGAAAAAAGGGCCGAAAACGGATAATTTTAGCGAAATTTTTATTTTTTTCCTCAATTTACTCGTTTATTTTCCTCATTTTATAACAAAATTTCCGAAAAAAGGGACGAAAACGGATAATTTAAGCGAAATTTTTATTTTTCTCCTTCATTTGTTCTTTTTTTTTCATCATTTTATGACGAAATTACCCAAAAAAGGGACGAAAACGGATAATTTTAGCGAAATTTCTATTTTTTTCCTCTATTTACTCGTTTTTTTTCCTCATTTTATGACGAAATTACCAAAAAAAGGGACGATAACGGATAATTTTAGCGAAATTTGTATTTTTGTCCTCTATTTACTCGATTTTTTTCCTCATTTTACGACGAAATAACCGAAAAAAGGGACGAAAATGGATAATTTGAGCGAAATTTTTATTTTTTCCTCAATTTACTCGTTTTTTTTCCTCATTTTATAACGAGATTACCGAAAAAAGGAACGAAAACGGATAATTTTAGCGAAATTTCTATTTTTTTCTCTATTTATTCGATTTTCCTCTATTTACTCGTTTTTTTTCCTCATTTTATGACGAAATTACCGAAAAAAGGGACGAAAACGGAGAATTTTAGCGAAATTTTTATTTTTTTCCTCAATTTACTAATTTTTCTTCATCATTTTATCACGAAATTACCGATAAAATGGATGAAAACGGATAATTTTAGCGAAATTTTAATTTTTTTCATCTATTTACTCGATATTTTTCCTCATTTTATGACGTAATTACCGAAAAAAGGGATGAAAACGGATAATTTTTGCGAAATTTCTATTTTTTCCTCTATTTACCCGTTTTTTTCCACATTTTATGGCGAAATTACCGAAAAAAGGGACGCAAATGGATAATTTTAGCGAAATTTTTATTTTTTCCTTAATTTACTCGTTTTTTTCCTCATTTTATGACGAAATTACCAAAAAAAGGAACGAAAACGGATAATTTTAGAGAAATTTCTATTTTTTTCTCTATTTATTCGATTTTCCTCTATTTACTCGTTTTTTTTCCTCATTTTATGACGAAATTACAGATAAAATGGACGAAAAGGGATAATTTTAGCGAAATTTTTATTTTTTTCCTCAATTTACTCGTTTTTCTTCATCATTTTATCACGAAATTACCAAAAAAAGGGACGACAACGGATAATTTTAACGAAATTTCTATTTTTTCCCTTTATTTACTCGATTTGTTTTCCTCATTTTATGTCGAAATTACCGAATAAAGGGACGAAAACGGATAATTATAGAGAAATTTTTATTTTATTCCTCAATTTACTCGCTTTTTTTTCCTCAATTTTTGACGAAATTACCGAAAAAAGGGACGAAAACGGATAATTTTAGCGAAATTTTTATTTTTTTCCTCAATTTACACGTTTTTCTTCTTCATTTTATCACGAAATTACCGAAGACAGGGACGAAAACGGATAATTTAAGCGATATTATTAATTTTTTTTCTCTATTTACTCGATTTTTTTCTTAATTTTATGACGAAATTACCGAAAAAAGGGACGAAAAAGGATAATTTTAGCTAAATTTCTATTTTTACCTCTATTTACTCGTTTTTTTTTCCTCATTTTATGTCGAAATAACCGAAAAAAAGGAACGAAAACGGATAATTTTAGCGAAATAATTATTTTTTTCCTCAATTTACTCGTTTTTCTTCATCATTTTCTCACGAAATTACCGAAAAAAGGGACGATAACGGATAATTTTAGCGAAATTTCTATTTTTTCCTCAACTCGTTTTTTTTCCTCATTTAAGTCGAAATTACCGAATAAAGGGACGAAAACGGATATTTTAGCGAAATTTTTATTTTTTTCCTCAATTTCCTCGTTTTTCTTCTTCATTTTATCACGAAATTACCGAAGACAGGGATGAAAACGGATAATTTTAGCGAAATTTTTATTTTTTTCCTCAATTTACTCGTTTATTTTCCTCATTTTATAACAAAATTTCCGAAAAAAGGGACGAAAACGGATAATTTAAGCGAAATTTTTATTTTTCTCCTTCATTTGTTCTTTTTTTTTTCATCATTTTATGACGAAATTACCGAAAAAAGGGACGAAAACGGATAATTTTAGCGAAATTTCTATTTTTTTCCTCTATTTACTCGTTGTTTTTCCTCATTTTATGACGAAATTACCGAAAAAAGGGACGATAACGGATAATTTTAGCGAAATTTGTATTTTTGTCCTCTATTTACTCTATTTTTTTCCTCATTTTACGACGAAATAACCGAAAAAAGGGACGAAAATGGATAATTTGAGCGAAAATTTTATTTTTTCCTCAATTTACTCGTTTTTTTTCCTCATTTTATGACGAGATTACCGAAAAAAGGAACGAAAACGGATAATTTTAGCGAAATTTCTATTTTTTTCTCTATTTATTCGATTTTCCTCTATTTACTCGTTTTTTTTCCTCATTTTATGACGAAATTACCGAAAAAAGGGACGAAAACGGATAATTTTAGCGAAATTTCTATATTTTCCTCAATTTGCTCGTTTTTTTTCCTCATTTTATGACGAAATTACCGATAAAATGGATGAAAACGGATAATTTTAGCGAAATTTTTATTTTTTTCCTCAATTTACTCGTTTTTCTTCATCATTTTATCACGAAATTAACAAAAAAAGGGACGACAACGGATAATTTTAACGAAATTTCTATTTTTTTCCTTTATTTACTCGATTTTTTTTCCACATTTTATGTCGAAATTACCGAATAAAGGGACAAAAACGGATAATTTTAGCGAAATTTTAATTTTTTTCCTCTATTTACTCGATATTTTTCCTCATTTTATGAAGTAATTACCGAAAAAAGGGATGAAAACGGATAATTTTAGTGAAATTTCCATTTTTTTCTCTATTTACTCGTTTTTATCCTACTTTTATGGCGAAATTACCGAAAAAAGGGACGAAAACGGATAATTATAGCGAAACTTCTCTTCTTTACTCTGTTTACTCGTTTTTCTTCCTCATTTTATGACGAAATTACCGAAAAAAGGGACGAAAACGGATAATTTTAGCGAAATTTCTATTATTTCCTCAATTTACTCGTTTTCTTCATCATTTTATCGCGAAATTACCGAAAAAAGGGACGAAAACGGATAATTTTAGCGATATTTTTAATTTTTTCCTCTATTTACTCGATTTTTTTCTTCATTTTATGACAAAATTACCGAAAAAAGGGACGAAAACGGATAATTTTAGCGAAACTTCTCTTTTTTACTCTATTTACTCGTTTTTCTTCCTCATTTTATCACGAAATTACCGAAAAAAGGGACGAAAACGGATAATTTTATCGAAATTACTATTTTTTTCCTCTATTTGCTCGTTTTTTTTCTTCATTTTATCACGAAATTACCGAAAAAAGGGACGAAATCGGATAATTTTAGCGAAATTTCTATTTTTTCCTCTATTTACCCGTTTTTTCCTCATTTTATGACTAAATTACCGAAAAAAGGGCCGAAAACGGATAATTTTAGCGAAATTTCTATATTTTCCTTTATTTACTCCATTTTTTCTCATTTTATGACGAAATTACCGAAAAAAGGGTCGATATCGGATAATTTTAGCGAAATTTCTATTTTTTCCTCTATTTACTCGTCCTTTTTCCTCATTTTATGACGAAATAACCGAAAAAATGGCCGAAAACGGATAATTTTCGAGAAATTTCTATTGTTCCTCTATTTACTCGTTTTTTTTCCTCATTATATGACGAAATTACAGAAAAAAGGGCCGAAAACGGATAAATTTAGCATAATTTTTATTTTTTTTTCCTCTATTTACTCGTTTTTTTTCCTCATTTTATGACGATTTTACCAAAAAAGGGACGAAAACGGATAATTTTAGCGAAATTTCTATTTTTTCCTCTATTAACTCGTTTTTTCCTTATCTTATGACGAAATTACCGAAGAAAGGGACGAAAACGGATAATTTTAGCGAAATTTTTATTTTTTCCTCAATTTACTCGTTTTTTTTCCTCATTTTATGAAGAAATCACTGAAAAAAGGGACGAAAAAGTATAATTTTAGCGAAATTTTTATTTTTCTTCCTCAATTTACTCGTTTTTTTCATCATTTTATGACGAAATTACCGTTAAAAGGGACGAAAACGGAGAATTTTAGCGAAATTTTTATTTTTTTCCTTAATTTACTAATTTTTCTTCATCATTTTGTCACGAAATTACCGAAAAAAGGGACAAAAACGGATAATTTTAGCGAAATTTCCATTTTTTTCCTCCATTTGCTCGTTTTTTTTCTTCATTTTATGACGAAATTACCGTAAAAAGGGACGAAAACGGAGAATTTTAGCGAAATTTTTATTTTTTTCCTCAATTTACTAATTTTTCTTCATCATTTTATCACGAAATTACCGAAAAAAGGGACGAAAACGGATAATTTTAACGAAATTTCTATTTTTTTCTTCTATTTACTCGTTTTTTTCCTCATTTCATGACGAAATTACCGAAACAATGGACGGAAACGGATAATTTTAGCGAAATTTTTATTTTTTTCCTCAATTTACTAGTTTTCCTTCATCATTTTATCAGGAAATTACCGTAAAAATGGACGAAAACGGTAAATTTTAGCGAAATTTTTAATTTTTTCCTCTATTTACTCGATTATTTTCCTCATTTTATGACGTAATTACCAAAAAAAATAATGATGAAAACAGATAATTTTAGCGAAATATCTATTTTTCCTCTATTTACTCTTTTTTTTCCTCATTTTATGACGAAATTACAGAAAAAAGGAACGAAAACGGTTAATTTTAGCGAAATTTCTATTTTTTCCTCTATTTACCCGTTTTTTTCCTCATTTTCTGACTAAATTACCGAAAAAAGGGCCGAAAACGGATAATTTTTGCGAAATTTCTATATTTTCCTTTATTTACTCCATTTTTTCTCATTTTATGACGAAATTACCGAAAAAAGGGTCGATATCGGATAATTTTAGCGAAATTTCTATTTTTTCCTCTATTTACTCGTCCTTTTACCACATTTTATGACGAAATTACCGAAAAAATGGCTGAAAACGGATAATTTTCGCAAAATTTCTATTTTTTCCTCTATTTACTTCTTTTTTTTCCTCATTATATGACGAAATTACAGAAAAAAGGGCCGAAAACGGATAATTTTAGCGAAATTTTTTTTTTTTTTCCACTATTTACTCGTTTTTTTTCCTCATTTTATGACGATTTTACCAAAAAAAGGGACGAAAACGGATAATTTTACCGAAATTTCTATTTTTTTCCTCAAATTTACTCGTTTTTTCCTCATTTTATGACGGAATTACCGAAAAAAGGGACGAAAACGGATAATTTTAGCGAAATTTCTATTTTTTCCACTATTTACTCGTTGTCTTTCCTCATTTTATATCGAAATTACCGAAAAAAGGGTCGAAAGCGGATAATTTTATCGAAATTTGTATTTTTTTCCTCTATTTACTATTTTTTCTTCATCATTTTATCACGAAATTACCGAAAAAAGGAACGAAAACGGATAATTTTAGAGAAATTTCTATTTTTTTCTCTATTTATTCGATTTTCCTCTATTTACTCGTTTTTTTTCCTCATTTTATGACGAAATTACAGATAAAATGGACGAAAAGGGATAATTTTAGCGAAATTTTTATTTTTTTCCTCAATTTACTAATTTTTCTTCATCATTTTATCACGAAATTACCGATAAAATGGATGAAAACGGATAATTTTAGCGAAATTTTAATTTTTTTCATCTATTTACTCGATATTTTTCCTCATTTTATGACGTAATTACCGAAAAAAGGGATGAAAACGGATAATTTTTGCGAAATTTCTATTTTTTCCTCTATTTACCCGTTTTTTTCCACATTTTATGGCGAAATTACCGAAAAAAGGGACGAAAATGGATAATTTTAGCGAAATTTTTATTTTTTCCTCAATTTACTCGTTTTTTTTCCTCATTTTATGACGAAATTACCAAAAAAAGGAACGAAAACGGATAATTTTAGAGAAATTTCTATTTTTTTCTCTATTTATTCGATTTTCCTCTATTTACTCGTTTTTTTTCCTCATTTTATGACGAAATTACAGATAAAATGGACGAAAAGGGATAATTTTAGCGAAATTTTTATTTTTTTCCTCAATTTACTCGTTTTTCTTCATCATTTTATCACGAAATTACCAAAAAAAGGGACGACAACGGATAATTTTAACGAAATTTCTATTTTTTTCCTTTATTTACTCGATTTGTTTTCCTCATTTTATGTCGAAATTACCGAATAAAGGGACGAAAACGGATAATTATAGAGAAATTTTTATTTTATTCCTCAATTTACTCGCTTTTTTTTCCTCAATTTTTGACGAAATTACCGAAAAAAGGGACGAAAACGGATAATTTTAGCGAAATTTTTATTTTTTTCCTCAATTTACACGTTTTTCTTCTTCATTTTATCACGAAATTACCGAAGACAGGGACGAAAACGGATAATTTAAGCGATATTTTTAATTTTTTTTCTCTATTTACTCGATTTTTTTCTTAATTTTATGACGAAATTACCGAAAAAAGGGACGAAAACGGATAATTTTAGCTAAATTTCTATTTTTACCTCTATTTACTCGTTTTTTTTTCCTCATTTTATGTCGAAATAACCGAAAAAAAGGAACGAAAACGGATAATTTTAGCGAAATAATTATTTTTTTCCTCAATTTACTCGTTTTTCTTCATCATTTTCTCACGAAATTACCGAAAAAAGGGACGATAACGGATAATTTTAGCGAAATTTCTATTTTTTCCTCAACTCGTTTTTTTTCCTCATTTAAGTCGAAATTACCGAATAAAGGGACGAAAACGGATATTTTAGCGAAATTTTTATTTTTTTCCTCAATTTCCTCGTTTTTCTTCTTCATTTTATCACGAAATTACCGAAGACAGGGATGAAAACGGATAATTTTAGCGAAATTTTTATTTTTTTCCTCAATTTACTCGTTTATTTTCCTCATTTTATAACAAAATTTCCGAAAAAAGGGACGAAAACGGATAATTTAAGCGAAATTTTTATTTTTCTCCTTCATTTGTTCTTTTTTTTTTCATCATTTTATGACGAAATTACCGAAAAAAGGGACGAAAACGGATAATTTTAGCGAAATTTCTATTTTTTTCCTCTATTTACTCGTTGTTTTTCCTCATTTTATGACGAAATTACCGAAAAAAGGGACGATAACGGATAATTTTAGCGAAATTTGTATTTTTGTCCTCTATTTACTCTATTTTTTTCCTCATTTTACGACGAAATAACCGAAAAAAGGGACGAAAATGGATAATTTGAGCGAAAATTTTATTTTTTCCTCAATTTACTCGTTTTTCCTCTATTTACTCGTTTTTTTTTCCTCATTTTATGACGAAATTACCGAAAAAAGGGACGAAAACGGATAATTTTAGCGAAATTTCTATATTTTCCTCAATTTGCTCGTTTTTTTTCCTCATTTTATGACGAAATTACCGATAAAATGGATGAAAACGGATAATTTTAGCGAAATTTTTATTTTTTTCCGCAATTTACTCGTTTTTCTTCATCATTTTATCACGAAATTAACAAAAAAAGGGACGACAACGGATAATTTTAACGAAATTTCTATTTTTTTCCTTTATTTACTCGATTTTTTTTCCACATTTTATGTCGAAATTACCGAATAAAGGGACAAAAACGGATAATTTTAGCGAAATTTTAATTTTTTTCCTCTATTTACTCGATATTTTTCCTCATTTTATGAAGTAATTACCGAAAAAAGGGATGAAAACGGATAATTTTAGTGAAATTTCCATTTTTTTCTCTATTTACTCGTTTTTATCCTACTTTTATGGCGAAATTACCGAAAAAAGGGACGAAAACGGATAATTATAGCGAAACTTCTCTTCTTTACTCTGTTTACTCGTTTTTCTTCCTCATTTTATGACGAAATTACCGAAAAAAGGGACGAAAACGGATAATTTTAGCGAAATTTCTATTATTTCCTCAATTTACTCGTTTTCTTCATCATTTTATCGCGAAATTACCGAAAAAAGGGACGAAAACGGATAATTTTAGCGATATTTTTAATTTTTTCCTCTATTTACTCGATTTTTTTCTTCATTTTATGACAAAATTACCGAAAAAAGGGACGAAAACGGATAATTTTAGCGAAACTTCTCTTTTTTACTCTATTTACTCGTTTTTCTTCCTCATTTTATCACGAAATTACCGAAAAAAGGGACGAAAACGGATAATTTTATCGAAATTACTATTTTTTTCCTCTATTTGCTCGTTTTTTTTCTTCATTTTATCACGAAATTACCGAAAAAAGGGACGAAATCGGATAATTTTAGCGAAATTTCTATTTTTTCCTCTATTTACCCGTTTTTTCCTCATTTTATGACTAAATTACCGAAAAAAGGGCCGAAAACGGATAATTTTAGCGAAATTTCTATATTTTCCTTTATTTACTCCATTTTTTCTCATTTTATGACGAAATTACCGAAAAAAGGGTCGATATCGGATAATTTTAGCGAAATTTCTATTTTTTCCTCTATTTACTCGTCCTTTTTCTTCATTTTATGACGAAATAACCGAAAAAATGGCCGAAAACGGATAATTTTCGAGAAATTTCTATTGTTCCTCTATTTACTCGTTTTTTTTCCTCATTATATGACGAAATTACAGAAAAAAGGGCCGAAAACGGATAAATTTAGCATAATTTTTATTTTTTTTTCCTCTATTTACTCGTTTTTTTTCCTCATTTTATGACGATTTTACCAAAAAAAGGGACGAAAACGGATAATTTTAGCGAAATTTCTATTTTTTCCTCTATTAACTCGTTTTTTCCTTATCTTATGACGAAATTACCGAAGAAAGGGACGAAAACGGATAATTTTAGCGAAATTTTTATTTTTTCCTCAATTTACTCGTTTTTTTTCCTCATTTTATGAAGAAATCACTGAAAAAAGGGACGAAAAAGTATAATTTTAGCGAAATTTTTATTTTTCTTCCTCAATTTACTCGTTTTTTTCATCATTTTATGACGAAATTACCGTTAAAAGGGACGAAAACGGAGAATTTTAGCGAAATTTTTATTTTTTTCCTTAATTTACTAATTTTTCTTCATCATTTTGTCACGAAATTACCGAAAAAAGGGACAAAAACGGATAATTTTAGCGAAATTTCCATTTTTTTCCTCCATTTGCTCGTTTTTTTTCTTCATTTTATGACGAAATTACCGTAAAAAGGGACGAAAACGGAGAATTTTAGCGAAATTTTTATTTTTTTCCTCAATTTACTAATTTTTCTTCATCATTTTATCACGAAATTACCGAAAAAAGGGACGAAAACGGATAATTTTAACGAAATTTCTATTTTTTTCTTCTATTTACTCGTTTTTTTCCTCATTTCATGACGAAATTACCGAAACAATGGACGGAAACGGATAATTTTAGCGAAATTTTTATTTTTTTCCTCAATTTACTAGTTTTCCTTCATCATTTTATCAGGAAATTACCGTAAAAATGGACGAAAACGGTAAATTTTAGCGAAATTTTTAATTTTTTCCTCTATTTACTCGATTATTTTCCTCATTTTATGACGTAATTACCAAAAAAAATAATGATGAAAACAGATAATTTTAGCGAAATATCTATTTTTCCTCTATTTACTCTTTTTTTTCCTCATTTTATGACGAAATTACAGAAAAAAGGAACGAAAACGGTTAATTTTAGCGAAATTTCTATTTTTTCCTCTATTTACCCGTTTTTTTTCCTCATTTTCTGACTAAATTACCGAAAAAAGGGCCGAAAACGGATAATTTTTGCGAAATTTCTATATTTTCCTTTATTTACTCCATTTTTTCTCATTTTATGACGAAATTACCGAAAAAAGGGTCGATATCGGATAATTTTAGCGAAATTTCTATTTTTTCCTCTATTTACTCGTCCTTTTACCACATTTTATGACGAAATTACCGAAAAAATGGCTGAAAACGGATAATTTTCGCAAAATTTCTATTTTTTCCTCTATTTACTTCTTTTTTTTCCTCATTATATGACGAAATTACAGAAAAAAGGGCCGAAAACGGATAATTTAGCGAAATTTTTTTTTTTTTTCCACTATTTACTCGTTTTTTTTCCTCATTTTATGACGATTTTACCAAAAAAAGGGACGAAAACGGATAATTTTACCGAAATTTCTATTTTTTTCCTCAAATTTACTCGTTTTTTTCCTCATTTTATGACGGAATTACCGAAAAAAGGGACGAAAACGGATAATTTTAGCGAAATTTCTATTTTTTCCACTATTTACTCGTTGTCTTTCCTCATTTTATATCGAAATTACCGAAAAAAGGGTCGAAAGCGGATAATTTTATCGAAATTTGTATTTTTTTCCTCTATTTACTATTTTTTCTTCATCATTTTATCACGAAATTACCGAAAAAAGGGACGAAAACGGATAATTTTAGCGAAATTTTTATTTTTTTTCCTCAATTTACTCGTTTTTCTTCATCATTTTATCACGAAATTACCGAAAAAAGGGACGATAACGGATACTTCTAGCGAAATTTCTATTTTTTCCTCAACTCGTTTTTTTTCCTCATTTTATGTCGAAATTACCGAAAAAAACGGACGAAAACGGATAATTTTAACGAAATTTAATTTTTTTCCTCTATTTACTCGCTTTCTTCCTCATTTTATGACGAAATTACGAAAAAAGGGACTAAAACGGATAATTTTAGCGAAATTTCTATTTTTTTACTCTATATGCTCGATTTTTTCTTCATTTTATGACGAAATTACCGGAAAAAGGGACGAAAACGGATAATTTTAGCGAAATTTTTATTTTTTTTCTCAATTTACTCGTTTTTCTTCATCATTTTATCACGAAATTATCGAAAAAAGGGACGAAAACGGATAATTTTAACGAAATTTCTATTATTTTCCTCTATGTACTCGATTTTTTTCCACATTTTATGACGAAATTACCGAATAAAGGGACGAAAACGGATATTTTAGCGAAATTTTTATTTTTTTCCTCAATTTACTATTTTTTCTTCATCATTTTATCAGGAAATTACCGTAAAAATGGACGAAAACGGTAAATTTTAGCGAAATTTTTAATTTTTTCCTCTATTTACTCGATTATTTTCCTCATTTTATGACGTAATTACCAAAAAAAATAATGATGAAAACAGATAATTTTAGCGAAATATCTATTTTTTCCTCTATTTACTCTTTTTTTTCCTCATTTTATGACGAAATTACCGAAAAAAGGAACGAAAACGGATAATTTTAGCGAAATTTCTATTTTTTCTCTATTTACCCGTTTTTTTCCTCATTTTCTGACTAAATTACCGAAAAAAGGGCCGAAAACTGATAATTTTTGCGAAATTTCTATATTTTCCTTTATTTACTCCATTTTTTCTCATTTTATGACGAAATTACCGAAAAAAGGGTCGATATCGGATAATTTTAGCGAAATTTCTATTTTTTCCTCTATTTACTCGTCCTTTTACCACATTTTATGACGAAATTACCGAAAAAATGGCTGAAAACGGATAATTTTCGCGAAATTTCTATTTTTTCCTCTATTTACTCCTTTTTTTTTCCTCATTATATGACGAAATTACAGAAAAAAGGGCCGAAAACGGATAATTTTAGCGAAATTTCTATTTTTTCCTCTATTAACTCGTTTTTTTCCTTATCTTATGACGAAATTACCGAAGAAAGGGACGAAAACGGATAATTTTAGCGAAATTTTTATTTTTTCCTCAATTTACTCGTTTTTTTTCCTCATTTTATGAAGAAATCACTGAAAAAAGGGACGAAAAAGTATAATTTTAGCGAAATTTTTATTTTTCTTCCTCAATTTACTCGTTTTTTTCATCATTTTATGACGAAATTACCGTTAAAAGGGACGAAAACGGAGAATTTTAGCGAAATTTTTATTTTTTTCCTTAATTTACTAATTTTTCTTCATCATTTTGTCACGAAATTACCGAAAAAAGGGACAAAAACGGATAATTTTAGCGAAATTTCCATTTTTTTCCTCCATTTGCTCGTTTTTTTTCTTCATTTTATGACGAAATTACCGTAAAAAGGGACGAAAACGGAGAATTTTAGCGAAATTTTTATTTTTTTCCTCAATTTACTAATTTTTCTTCATCATTTTATCACGAAATTACCGAAAAAAGGGACGAAAACGGATAATTTTAACGAAATTTCTATTTTTTTCTTCTATTTACTCGTTTTTTTCCTCATTTCATGACGAAATTACCGAAACAATGGACGGAAACGGATAATTTTAGCGAAATGTTTATTTTTTTCCTCAATTTACTAGTTTTCCTTCATCATTTTATCAGGAAATTACCGTAAAAATGGACGAAAACGGTAAATTTTAGCGAAATTTTTAATTTTTTCCTCTATTTACTCGATTATTTTCCTCATTTTATGACGTAATTACCAAAAAAAATAATGATGAAAACAGATAATTTTAGCGAAATATCTATTTTTTCCTCTATTTACTCTTTTTTTTCCTCATTTTATGACGAAATTACCGAAAAAAGGAACGAAAACGGATAATTTTAGCGAAATTTCTATTTTTTCCTCTATTTACCCGTTTTTTTCCTCATTTTCTGACTAAATTACCGAAAAAAGGGCCGAAAACGGATAATTTTTGCGAAATTTCTATATTTTCCTTTATTTACTCCATTTTTTCTCATTTTATGACGAAATTACCGAAAAAAGGGTCGATATCGGATAATTTTAGCGAAATTTCTATTTTTTCCTCTATTTACTCGTCCTTTTACCACATTTTATGACGAAATTACCGAAAAAATGGCTGAAAACGGATAATTTTCGCGAAATTTCTATTTTTTCCTCTATTTACTTCTTTTTTTTCCTCATTATATGACGAAATTACAGAAAAAAGGGCCGAAAACGGATAATTTTAGCGAAATTTTTATTTTTTTTTCCACTATTTACTCGTTTTTTTTCCTCATTTTATGACGATTTTACCAAAAAAAGGGACGAAAACGGATAATTTTACCGAAATTTCTATTTTTTTCCTCAAATTTACTCGTTTTTTCCTCATTTTATGACGGAATTACCGAAAAAAGGGACGAAAACGGATAATTTTAGCGAAATTTCTATTTTTTCCACTATTTACTCGTTGTCTTTCCTCATTTTATATCGAAATTACCAAAAAAAGGGTCGAAAGCGGATAATTTTGTCGAAATTTGTATTTTTTTCCTCTATTTACTATTTTTTCTTCATCATTTTATCACGAAATTACCGAAAAAAGGGACGAAAACGGATAATTTTAGCGAAATTTTTATTTTTTTTCCTCAATTTACTCGTTTTTCTTCATCATTTTATCACGAAATTACCGAAAAAAGGGACGATAACGGATACTTCTAGCGAAATTTCTATTTTTTCCTCAACTCGTTTTTTTTCCTCATTTTATGTCGAAATTACCGAAAAAACGGACGAAAACGGATAATTGTAACGAAATTTTATTTTTTTCCTCTATTTACTCGCTTTTTTCCTCATTTTATGACGAAATTACGAAAAAAGGGACTAAAACGGATAATTTTAGCGAAATTTCTATTTTTTTCCTCTATATGCTCGATTTTTTCTTCATTTTATGACGAAATTACCGGAAAAAGGGACGAAAACGGATAATTTTAGCGAAATTTTTATTTTTTTTCTCAATTTACTCGTTTTTCTTCATAATTTTATCACGAAATTATCGAAAAAAGGGACGAAAACGGATAATTTTAACGAAATTTCTATTATTTTCCTCTATGTACTCGATTTTTTTCCACATTTTATGACGAAATTACCGAATAAAGGGACGAAAACGGATATTTTAGCGAAATTTTTATTTTTTTCCTCAATTTACTATTTTTTCTTCATCATTTTATCAGGAAATTACCGTAAAAATGGACGAAAACGGTAAATTTTAGCGAAATTTTTAATTTTTTCCTCTATTTACTCGATTATTTTCCTCATTTTATGACGTAATTACCAAAAAAAATAATGATGAAAACAGATAATTTTAGCGAAATATCTATTTTTTCCTCTATTTACTCTTTTTTTTCCTCATTTTATGACGAAATTACCGAAAAAAGGAACGAAAACGGATAATTTAGCGAAATTTCTATTTTTTCTCTATTTACCCGTTTTTTTCCTCATTTTCTGACTAAATTACCGAAAAAAGGGCCGAAAACGGATAATTTTTGCGAAATTTCTATATTTTCCTTTATTTACTCCATTTTTTCTCATTTTATGACGAAATTACCGAAAAAAGGGTCGATATCGGATAATTTTAGCGAAATTTCTATTTTTTCCTCTATTTACTCGTCCTTTTACCACATTTTATGACGAAATTACCGAAAAAATGGCTGAAAACGGATAATTTTCGCGAAATTTCTATTTTTTCCTCTATTTACTCCTTTTTTTTCCTCATTATATGACGAAATTACAGAAAAAAGGGCCGAAAACGGATAATTTTAGCGAAATTTTTATTTTTTTTCCACTATTTACTCGTTTTTTTTCCTCATTTTATGACGATTTTACCAAAAAAAGGGACGAAAACGGATAATTTTACCGAAATTTCTATTTTTTCCTCAATTTGCTTGTTTTTTTTCCTCATTTTATGAAGAAATTACCGAAAAAAGGGACGAAAAAGGATAATTTTAGCGAAATTTTAATTTTATTCTTCAATTTACTCGTTTTCTTCATCATTTTATCACGAAATTACCGAAAAAAGGGACGAAAACGGAAAATTTTAGCGAAATTTCTATTTTTTTCCTCAAATTTACTCGTTTTTTCCTCATTTTATGACGGAATTACCGAAAAAAGGGACGATAACGGATACTTCTAGCGAAATTTCTATTTTTTCCTCAACTCGTTTTTTTTCCTCATTTTATGTCGAAATTACCGAAAAAACGGACGAAAACGGATAATTTTAACGAAATTTTATTTTTTTCCTCTATTTACTCGCTTTTTTCCTCATTTTATGACGAAATTACGAAAAAAGGGACTAAAACGGATAATTTTAGCGAAATTTCTATTTTTTTCCTCTATATGCTCGATTTTTTCTTCATTTTATGACGAAATTACCGGAAAAAGGGACGAAAACGGATAATTTTAGCGAAATTTTTATTTTTTCTCTCAATTTACTCGTTTTTCTTCATCATTTTATCACGAAATTATCGAAAAAAGGGACGAAAACGGATAATTTTAACGAAATTTCTATTATTTTCCTCTATGTACTTGATTTTTTTCCACATTTTATGACGAAATTACCGAATAAAGGGACGAAAACGGATATTTTAGCGAAATTTTTATTTTTTTCCTAAATTTTCTATTTTTTCTTCATCATTTTATCAGGAAATTACCGAAAAAATGGACGAAAACGGTAAATTTTAGCGAAATTTTTAATTTTTTCCTCTATTTACTCGATTATTTTCCTCATTTTATGACGTAATTACCAAAAAAAATGATGAAAACAGATAATTTTAGCGAAATATCTATTTTTTCCTCTATTTACTCTTTTTTTTCCTCATTTTATGACGAAATTACCGAAAAAAGGAACGAAAACGGTTAATTTTAGTGAAATTTCTATTTTTTCCTCTATTTACCCGTTTTTTTCCTCATTTTCTGACTAAATTACCGAAAGAAGGGCCGAAAACGGATAATTCTTGCGAAATTTCTATATTTTCCTTTATTTACTCCATTTTTTCTCATTTTATGACGAAATTACCGAAAAAAGGGTCGATATCGGATAATTTTAGCGAAATTTCTATTTTTTCCTCTATTTACTCGTCCTTTTACCACATTTTATGACGAAATTACCGAAAAAATGGCTGAAAACGGATAATTTTCGCGAAATTTCTATTTTTTTTTTCTCACTATTTACTCGTTTTTTTTCCTCATTTATGACGATTTTACCAAAAAAAGGGACGAAAACGGATAATTTTACCGAAATTTCTATTTTTTCCTCTATTTACTCGTTTTTTCCTCATTTTATGACGAAATTACCGAAAAAAGGGACGAAAACGGATAATTTTAGCGAAATTTCTATTTTTTCCTCAATTTGCTCGTTTTTTTCCTCATTTTATGAAGATATTACCGAAAAAAGGGACGAAAAAATATAATATTTTAGCGAAATTTTAATTTTTTTCTTCAATTTACTCGTTTTCTTCATCATTTTATCACGAAATTACCGAAAAATGGGACGAAAACGGAAAATTTTAGCGAAATTTCTATTTTTTTCCTCAAATTTACTCGTTTTTTCCTCATTTTATGACGGAATTACCGAAAAAAGGGACGAAAACGGATGATTTTAACGAAATTTCTATTTTTTCTACTATTTACTCGTTGTCTTTCCTCATTTTATATTGAAATTTCCAAAAAAAGGGTCGAAAGCGGATAATTATATCGAAATTTATATTTTTTTCCTCTATTTACTCGTTTTTTTCCTCATTTCATGACGAAATTACCGAAAAAAGGGTTGAAAATGGATAATTTTAGCAAAATTTCAATTTTTTTCGTCCATTTGCTCGTTTTTTTTCTTCAATTTATGACGAAATTACCGTAAAAAGGGACGAAAACGGAGAATTTTAACGAAATTTTTATTTTTTTCCTCAATTTACTCGTTTTTCTTCATCATTTTATCACGAAATTACCGAAAAAAGGGACGAAAACGGATAATTTTAACGAAATTTCTATTTTTTTTCTGTATTTACTCGATTTTTTCCACATTTTATAACGAAATTACCAAATTAAGGGACGAAAAAACGGATAATTTTTGCGAAATTTTTATATTTTTCCTCAATTTACTATTTTTTCTTCATCATTTTATCAGGAAATTACCGAAAAAAGGGACGATAACGGATACTTTTAGCGAAATTTCTATTTTTTCCTCAACTCGTTTTTTTTCCTCATTTAAGACGAAATTACCGAATAAAGGGACGAAAACGGATATTTTAGCGAAATTTTTATTTTTTTCCTCTATTTAGTCGTTTTTTTCCTCATTTTAAGACGAAATTACCGAAAAAAGGGACGAAAATGGATAATTTTAGCGAAATATCTATTTTTTCCTCTATTTACTCTTTTTTTTCCTCATTTTATGACGAAATTACCGAAAAAAGGAACGAAAACGGATAATTTTAGCGAAATTTCTATTTTTTCCTCAATTTACCCGTTTTTTTCCTCATTTTCTCACTAAATTACCGAAAGAAGGGCCGAAAACGGATAATTTTTGCGAAATTTTTATATTTTCCTTTATTTACTCCATTTTTTCTCATTTTATGACGAAATTACCGAAAAAAGGGTCGATATCGGATAATTTTAGCGAAATTTCTATTTTTTCCTCTATTTACTCGTCCTTTTACCACATTTTATGACGAAATTACCGAAAAAATGGCTGAAAACGGATAATTTTCGCAAAATTTCTATTTTTTCCTCTAATTACTCCTTTTTTTTCCTCATTATATGACGAAATTACAGAAAAAAGGGCAAAAAACGGATAATTTTAGCGAAATTTTTATTTTTTTTTCTCACTATTTACTCGTTTTTTTTCCTCATTTATGACGATTTTACCAAAAAAAGGGACGAAAACGGATAATTTTACCGAAATTTCTATTTTTTCCTCTATTTACTCGTTTTTTCCTCATTTTATGACGAAATTACCGGAAAAAGGGACGAAAACGGATAATTTTAGCGAAATTTCTATTTTTTCCTCAATTTGCTCGTTTTTTTCCTCATTTTATGAAAATATTACCGAAAAAAGGGACGAAAAAGGATAATTTTAGCGAAATTTAAATTTTTTTCTTCAATTTACTCGTTTTCTTCATCATTTTATCACGAAATTACCGAAAAATGGGACGAAAACGGAAAATTTTAGCGAAATTTCTATTTTTTTCCTCAAATTTACTCGTTTTTTCCTCATCTTATGACGGAATTACCGAAAAAAGGGACGAAAACGGATGATTTAAGCGAAATTTCTATTTTTTCCACTATTTACTCGTTGTCTTTCCTCATTTTATATTGAAATTACCGAAAAAAGGGTCGAAAGCGGATAATTATATCGAAATTTATATTTTTTTCCTCTATTTACTCGTTTTTTTCCTCATTTCATGACGAAATTACCGAAAAAAGGGTTGAAAATGGATAATTTTAGCGAAATTTCAATTTTTTTCGTCCATTTGCTCGTTTTTTTTCTTCAATTTATGACGAAATTACCGTATAAAGGGACGAAAACGGAGAATTTTAACGAAATTTTTATTTTTTTCCTCAATTTACTCGTTTTTCTTCATCATTTTATCACAAAATTACCGAAAAAAGGGACGAAAACGGATAATTTTAACGAAATTTCTATTTTTTTCCTGTATTTACTCGATTTTTTCCACATTTTATGACGAAATTACCAAATAAAGGGACGAAAAAACGGATAATTTTTGCGAAATTTTTATATTTTTCCTCAATTTACTATTTTTTCTTCATCATTTTATCAGGAAATTACCGAAAAAAGGGACGATAACGGATACTTATAGCGAAATTTCTATTTTTTCCTCAACTCGTTTTTTTTTCCTCATTTATGACGAAATTACCGAATAAAGGGACGAAAACGGATATTTTAGCGAAATTTTTATTTTTTTCCTCAATTTACTCGTTTATTTTCCTCATTTTATAACAAAATTACCGAAAAAAGGGTCGAAAACGGATAATTTTAGCAAATTTTCTATTTTTTCCCCAATTTACTGGTTTTTTCCGCATTTTATCACGAAGTTACCGAAAAAAGGGACGAAAACGGATAATTTAAGCGAAATTTTTATTTTTCTCCTTCATTTGTTCTTTTTTTTTCATCATTTTATGACGAAATTACCGAAAAAAGGGACGAAAACGGATAATTTTAGCGAAATTTCTATTTTTTCCTCTATTAACTCGTTTTTTTCCTCATTTTATATCGAAATTACCGAAAAAAGGGACGAAAACGGATAATTTTATCGAAATTTTTATTTTTTTCCTCTATTTAGTCGTTTTTTTTCCTCATTTTAAGACGAAATTACCGAAAAAATGGACGAAAATGGATAATTTTAGCGAAATTTCAATTTTTTTCCTCTATTTACTCGTTTTTTTCCCTCATTTTATGACGAAATTACCGAAAAAAGGGACGATAACGGATAATTTTAGCGAAATTTGTATTTTTGTCCTCTATTTACTCGATATTTTTCCTCATTTTACGACAAAATAACCGAAAAAAGGGACGAGAATGGATAATTTGAGCGAAATTTTTATTTTTTTCCTCAATTTACTCGTTTTTCTTCATCATTTTATCACGAAATTACCGAAAAAAGGGACGAAAATGGATAATTTTAGCAAAATTTTTATTTTTTCCTCAATTTACTCGTTTTTTTTCCTCATTTTATGACGAAATTACCAAAAAAAGGAACGAAAACGGATAATTTTAGTGAAATTTCTATTTTTTTCTCTATTTATTCGATTTTCCTCTCTTTACTCGTTTTTTTTCCTCATTTTATGACAAAATTACAGATAAAATGGACGAAAAGGGATAATTTTAGCGAAATTTTTATTTTTTTCCTCAATTTACTCGTTTTTCTTCATCATTTTATCATGAAATTAACAAAAAAAGGGACGACAACGGATAATTTTAACGAAATTTCTATTTTTTTCCTTTATTTACTCGATTTTTTTTCCACATTTTATGTCGAAATTACCGAATAAAGGGACAAAAACGGATAATTTAAGCGAAATTTTAATTTTTTTCCTCTATTTACTCGATATTTTTCCTCATTTTATGAATTAATTACTGAAAAAAGGGATGAAAACGGATAATTTTAGTGAAATTTCAATTTTTTTCTCTATTTACTCGTTTTTTTCCTACTTTTATGGCGAAATTACCGAAAAAAGGGACGAAAACGGATAATTATAGCGAAATTTTTATTTTATTCCTCAATTTACTCGCTTTTTTTTCCTCAATTTTTGACGAAATTACCGAATAAAGGGACGAAAACGGATATTTTAGCGAAATTTTTATTTTTTTCCTCAATTTTCTATTTTTTCTTCATCATTTTATCAGGAAATTACCGAAAAAATGGACGAAAACGGTAAATTTTAGCGAAATTTTTAATTTTTTTCTCTATTTACTCGATTATTTTCCTCATTTTATGACGTAATTACCAAAAAAAATGATGAAAACAGATAATTTTAGCGAAATATCTATTTTTTCCTCTATTTACTCTTTTTTTTCCTCATTTTATGACGAAATTACCGAAAAAAGGAACGAAAACGGATAATTTTAGCGAAATTTCTATTTTTTCCTCTATTTACCCGTTTTTTTCCTCATTTTCTGACTAAATTACCGAAAAAAGGGCCGAAAACGGATAATTTTTGCGAAATTTCTATATTTTCCTCTATTTACTCCATTTTTTCTCAATTTATGACGAAATTACCGAAAAAAGGGTCGTTATCGGATAATTTTAGCGAAATTTCTATTTTTTCCTCTATTTACTCGTCCTTTTACCACATTTTATGACGAAATTACCGAAAAAATGGCTGAAAACGGATAATTTTCGCGAAATTTCTATTTTTTCCTCTAATTACTCCTTTTTTTTCCTCATTATATGACGAAATTACAGAAAAAAGGGCCGAAAACGGATAATTTTAGCAAAATTTTTATTTTTTTTTTCCACTATTTACTCGTTTTTTTTCCTCATTTTATGACGATTTTACCAAAAAAAGGGACGAAAACGGATAATTTTACCGAAATTTCTATTTTTTCCTCTATTTACTCGTTTTTTCCTCATTTTATGACGAAATTACCGAAAAAAGGGACGAAAACGGATAATTTTAGCGAAATTTCTATTTTTTCCTCAATTTGCTCGTTTTTTTCCTTATTTTATGAAGAAATTACCGAAAAAGGGACGAAAAAGGATAATTTTAGCGAAATTTTAATTTTTTTCTTCAATTTACTCGTTTTCTTCATCATTTTATCACGAAATTACTGAAAAAAGGGACGAAAACGGAAAATTTTAGCGAAATTTCTATTTTTTTCCTCAAATTTACTCGTTTTTTCCTCATTTTATGACGGAATTACCGAAAAAAGGGACGAAAACGGATAATTTTAGCGAAATTTCTATTTTTTCCACCATTTACTCGTTGTCTTTCCTCATTTTATATCGAAATTACCGAAAAAAGGGTCGAAAGCGGATAATTACATCGAAATTTGTATTTTTTTCCTCTATTTACTCGTTTTTTTTCCTCATTTCATGACGAAATTACCGAAAAAAGGGTTGAAAATGGATAATTTTAGCGAAATTTCAATTTTTTTCCTCCATTTGCTCGTTTTTTTTTCTTCAATTTATGACGAAATTACCGTAAAAAGGGACGAAAACGGAGAATTTTAACGAAATTTTTATTTTTTTCCTCAATTTACTATTTATTCTTCATCATTTTATCAGGAAATTACCGAAAAAAGGGACGATAACGGATACTTTTAGCGAAATTTCTATTTTTTCCTCAACTCGTTTTTTTTCCTCATTTAAGACGAAATTACCGAATAAAGGGACGAAAACGGATATTTTAGCGAAATTTTTTTTTTTTTCCTCAATTTACTCGTTTTTCTTCTTCATTTTATCACGAAATTACCGAAGACAGGGACGAAAACAGATAATTTTAGCGAAATTTTTATTTTTTCCTCAATTTACTCGTTTATTTTCCTCATTTTATAACAAAATTACCGAAAAAAAGGGTCGAAAACGAATAATTTTAGCAAATTTTCTATTTTTTCCCCAATTTACTGGTTTTTTTTCCGCATTTTATCACGAAGTTACCGAAAAAAGGGACGAAAACGGATAATTTAAGCGAAATTTTTATTTTTCTCCTTCATTTGTTCTTTTTTTTTCAGCATTTTATGACGAAATTACCGAAAAAAGGGACGAAAACGGATAATTTTAGCGAAATTTCTGTTTTTTCCTCTATTAACTCGTTTTTTTCCTCATTTTATATCGAAATTACCGAAAAAAGGGACGAAAACGGATAATTTTATCGAAATTTTATTTTTATCCACTATTTAGTCGTTTTTTTTCCTCATTTTAAGACGAAATTACCGAAAAAAGGGACGAAAACGGATAATTTTAGCGAAATTTCTATTTTTTTCCTCTATTTGCTTGTTTTTTTTTTTTTCTTTATTATATGACGAAATTTCCGAAAAAATGGACGAAAACGGATAATTTTTGCGAAATTTTTATTTTTTTCCTCAATTTACTCGTTTTTCTTCATCATTTTATCACGAAATTACCGAAAAAAGGGACGATAACGGATAATTTTAGCGAAATTTCTATTTACCTCTATTTACCCGTTTTTTTCCTCATTTTATGACGAAATTACTGAATAAAGGGACGAGAACGGATATTTTAGCGAAATTTTTATTTTTTTCCTCAATTTACTATTTTTTCTTCATCATTTTATCAGGAAATTAGAGAAAAAATGGACGAAAACGGTAAATTTTAGCGAAATTTTTAATTTTTTCCTCTATTTACTCGATTATTTTCCTCATTTTATGACGTAATTACCAAAAAAAATGATGAAAACAGATAATTTTAGCGAAATATCTATTTTTTCCTCTATTTACTCTTTTTTTTCCTCATTTTATGACGAAATTACCGAAAAAAGGAACGAAAACGGATAATTTTAGCGAAATTTCTATTTTTTCCTCTATTTACCCGTTTTTTTCCTCATTTTCTGACTAAATTACCGAAAAAAGGGCCGAAAACGGATAATTTTTGCGAAATTTCTATATTTTCCTTTATTTACTCCATTTTTTCTCATTTTATGACGAAATTCCCGAAAAAAGGGTCGATATAAGATAATTTTAGCGAAATTTCTATTTTTTCCTCTATTTACTCGTCCTTTTACCACATTTTATGACGAAATTACCGAAAAAATGGCTGAAAACGGATAATTTTCGCGAAATTTCTATTTTTTCCTCTAATTACTCCTTTTTTTTCCTCATTATATGACGAAATTACAGAAAAAAGGGCCGAAAACGGATAATTTTAGCGAAATTTTTATTTTTTTTTTCCACTATTTACTCGTTTTTTTTCCTCATTTTATGACGATTTTACCAAAAAAAGGGACGAAAACGGATAATTTTACCGAAATTTCTATTTTTTCCTCTATTTACTCGTTTTTTCCTCATTTTATGACGAAATTACCGAAAAAAGGGACGAAAACGGATAATTTTAGCGAAATTTCTATTTTTTCCACTATTTACTCGTTGTCTTTCCTCATTTTATATCGAAATTACCGAAAAAAAGGGTCGAAAGCGGATAATTATATCGAAATTTGTATTTTTTTCCTCTATTTACTCGTTTTTTTCCTCATTTCATGACGAAATTACCGAAAAAAGGGTTGAAAATGGATAATTTTAGCGAAATTTCAATTTTTTTCCTCCATTTGCTCGTTTTTTTTCTTCAATTTATGACGAAATTACCGTAAAAAGGGACGAAAACTGAGAATTTTAACGAAATTTTTATTTTTTTCCTCAATTTACTCGTTTTTCTTCATCAGTTTATCACGAAATTACCGAAAAAAGGGACGAAAACGGATAATTTTAACGAAATTTCTATTTTTTTCCTGTATTTACTCGATTTTTTCCACATTTTATGACGAAATTACCAAATAAAGGGACGAAAAAACGGATAATTTTTGCGAAATTTTTATATTTTTCCTCAATTTACTATTTTTTCTTCATCATTTTATCAGGAAATTACCGAAAAAAGGGACGATAACGGATACTTTTAGCGAAATTTCTATTTTTTCCTCAACTCGTTTTTTTTCCTCATTTAAGACGAAATTACCGAATAAAGGGACGAAAACGGATATTTTAGTGAAATTTTTATTTTTTTCCTCAATTTACTCGTTTATTTTCCTCATTTTATAACAAAATTACCGAAAAAAGGGTCGAAAACGGATAATTTTAGCAAATTTTCTATTTTTTCCCCAATTTACTGGTTTTTTTCCGCATTTTATCACGAAGTTACCGAAAAAAGGGACGAAAACGGATATTTTAAGCGAAATTTTTATTTTTCTCCTTCATTTGTTCTCTTTTTTTCATCATTTTATGACGAAATTACCGAAAAAAAGGAACGAAAACGGATAATTTTAGCGAAATTTCTATTTTTTCCTCTATTAACTCGTTTTTTTCCTCATTTTATATCGAAATTACCGAAAAAAGGGACGAAAAAGGATAATTTTATCGAAATTTTTATATTTTTCCTCTATTTAGTCGTTTTTTTTCCTCATTTTAAGACGAAATTACCGAAAAAAGGGACGAAAATGGATAATTTTAGCGAAATTTCAATTTTTTTCCTCTATTTACTCGTTTTTTTCCCTCATTTTATGACGAGATTACCGAAAAAAGGAACGAAAACGGATAATTTTAGCGAAATTTCTATTTTTTTCTCTATTTATTCGATTTTCCTCTATTTACTCGTTTTTTTTCCTCATTTTATGACGAAATTACCGAAAAAAGGGACGAAAACGGAGAATTTTAACGAAATTTTTATTTTTTTCCTCAATTTACTCGTTTTTTTTCCTCATTTAATGTCGAAATTACCGAAAAAAGGAACGAAAACGGATAATTTAAGCGAAATTTTTATTTTTCTCCTTCATTTGTTCTTTTTTTTTCATCATTTTATGACGAAATTACCGAAAAAAGGGACGAAAACGGACAATTTTAGCGAAATTTCTATTTTTTTCCTCTATTTGCTTGTGTTTTTTTTCCTCATTTTATGACGAAATTACCGAAAAAAGGGACGAAAACGGATAATCTTAGCGAAATTTCTATATTTTCCTCAGTTTGCTCGTTTTTTTTCCTCATTTTATTACGAAATTACCGATAAAATGGATGAAAACGGATAATTTTAGCGATATTTTAATTTTTTACCTCTATTTAGTCGTTTTTTTCCCTCATTTTAAGACGAAATTACCAAAAAAAGGAACGAAAACGGATAATTCAAGTGAAATTTCTATTTTTTTCTCTATTTATTCGATTTTCCTCTATTTACTCGTTTTTTTTCCTCATTTTATGACGAAATTACAGATAAAATGGACGAAAAGGGATAATTTTAGCGAAATTTTTATTTTTTTCCTCAATTTACTCGTTTTTCTTCAACATTTTATCACGAAATTAACAAAAAAAGGGACGACAATGGATAATTTTAACGAAATTTCTATTTTTTTCCTTTATTTACTCGATTTTTTTTCCACATTTTATGTCGAAATTACCGAATAAAGGGACAAAAACGGATAATTTTAGCGAAATTTTAATTTTTTTCCTCTATTTACTCGATATTTTTCCTCATTTTATGAAGTAATTACCGAAAAAAGGGATGAAAACGGATAATTTTAGTGAAATTTCAATTTTTTTCTCTATTTACTCGTTTTTTTCCTACTTTTATGGCGAAATTACCGAAAAAAGAGACGAAAACGGATAATTATAGCGAAATTGTTATTTTATTCCTCAATTTACTCGCTTTTTTTTCCTCAATTTTTGACGAAATTACCGAAAAAAGGGACGAAAACGGATAATTGTAGCGAAACTTCTCTTTTTTACTCTATTTACTCGTTTTTCTTCCTCATTTTATGACGAAATTACCGAAAAAAGGGACGAAAACGGAAAATTTTATCAAAATTTTTATTTTTTTTCCTCAATTTACTCGTTTTTTTCCTCATTTTATGACGAAATTACGAAAAAAGGGACGGTAACGGATAATTTTAGCGAAATTTTTATTTTTTCCTCTATTTGCTCGTTTTTTTTTCATTTGATGACGAAATTACCGAAAAAAGGGACGAAAACGGATAATTTTAACGAAATTTCTATTTTTTTCCTCTATTTGCTTGTTTTTTTTTTTCTTCATTATATGACGAAATTTCCGAAAAAGGGGACGAAAACGGATAATTTTTGCGAAATTTTTATTTTTTTCCTCAATTTACTCGTTTTTCTTCATCATTTTATCAGGAAATTACCGAAAAAATGGACGATAACGGTAAATTTTAGCGAAATTTTTAATTTTTTCCTCTATTTACTCGATTATTTTCCTCATTTTATGACGTAATTACCAAAAAAAATGATGAAAACAGATAATTTTAGCGAAATATCTATTTTTTCCTCTATTTACTCTTTTTTTTCCTCATTTTATGACGAAATTACCGAAAAAAGGAACGAAAACGGATAATTTTAGCGAAATTTCTATTTTTTCCTCTATTTACCCGTTTTTTTCCTCATTTTCTGACTAAATTACCGAAAAAAGGGCCGAAAACGGATAATTTTTGCGAAATTTCTATATTTTCCTCTATTTACTCCATTTTTTCTCAATTTATGACGAAATTACCGAAAAAAGGGTCGTTATCGGATAATTTTAGCGAAATTTCTATTTTTTCCTCTATTTACTCGTCCTTTTACCACATTTTATGACGAAATTACCGAAAAAATGGCTGAAAACGGATAATTTTCGCGAAATTTCTATTTTTTCCTCTAATTACTCCTTTTTTTTTCCTCATTATATGACGAAATTACAGACAAAAGGGCCGAAAACGGATAATTTTAGCAAAATTTTTATTTTTTTTTTCCACTATTTACTCGTTTTTTTTCCTCATTTTATGACGATTTTACCAAAAAAAGGGACGAAAACGGATAATTTTACCGAAATTTCTATTTTTTCCTCTATTTACTCGTTTTTTCCTCATTTTATGACGAAATTACCGAAAAAAGGGACGAAAACGGATAATTTTAGCGAAATTTCTATTTTTTCCTCAATTTGCTCGTTTTTTTCCTCATTTTATGAAGAAATTACCGAAAAAGGGACGAAAAAGGATAATTTTAGCGAAATTTTAATTTTTTTCTTCAATTTACTCGTTTTCTTCATCATTTTATCACGAAATTACTGAAAAAAGGGACGAAAACGGAAAATTTTAGCGAAATTTCTATTTTTTTCCTCAAATTTACTCGTTTTTTCCTCATTTTATGACGGAATTACCGAAAAAAGGGACGAAAACGGATAATTTTAGCGAAATTTCTATTTTTTCCACCATTTACTCGTTGTCTTTCCTCATTTTATATCGAAATTACCGAAAAAAGGGTCGAAAGCGGATAATTACATCGAAATTTGTATATTTTTCCTCTATTTACTCGTTTTTTCCTCATTTCATGACGAAATTACCGAAAAAAGGGTTGAAAATGGATAATTTTAGCGAAATTTCAATTTTTTTCCTCCATTTGCTCGTTTTTTTTCTTCAATTTATGACGAAATTACCGTAAAAAGGGACGAAAACGGAGAATTTTAAAGAAATTTTTATTTTTTTCCTCAATTTACTCGTTTTTCTTCATCATTTTATCACGAAATTACCGAAAAAAGGGACGAAAACGGATAATTTTTACGAAATTTCTATTTTTTTCCTGTATTTACTCGATTTTTTCCTCATTTTATGACGAAATTACCAAATAAAGGGACGAAAAAACGGATAATTTTTGCGAAATTTTTATATTTTTCCTCAATTTACTATTTATTCTTCATCATTTTATCAGGAAATTACCGAAAAAAGGGACGATAACGGATACTTTTAGCGAAATTTTTTTTTTTTCCTCAACTCGTTTTTTTTCCTCATTTAAGACGAAATTACCGAATAAAGGGACGAAAACGGATATTTTAGCGAAATTTTTATTTTTTTCCTCAATTTACTCGTTTTTCTTCTTCATTTTATCACGAAATTACCGAAGACAGGGACGAAAACAGATAATTTTAGCGAAATTTTTATTTTTTCCTCAATTTACTCGTTTATTTTCCTCATTTTATAACAAAATTACCGAAAAAAGGGTCGAAAACGGATAATTTTAGCAAATTTTCTATTTTTTCCCCAATTTACTGGTTTTTTTTTCCGCATTTTATCACGAAGTTACCGAAAAAAGGGACGATAACGGATAATTTAAGCGAAATTTTTATTTTTCTCCTTCATTTGTTCTTTTTTTTTCAGCATTTTATGACGAAATTACCGAAAAAAGGGACGAAAACGGATAATTTTAGCGAAATTTCTATTTTTTCCTCTATTAACTCGTTTTTTTCCTCATTTTATATCGAAATTACCGAAAAAAAGGGACGAAAACGGATAATTTTATCGAAATTTTTTTTTTTTCCACTATTAAGTCGTTTTTTTTCCCTCATTTTAAGACGAAATTACCGAAAAAAGGGACGAAAACGGATAATTTTAGCGAAATTTCTATTTTTTTCCTCTATTTGCTTGTTTTTTTTTTTTCTTTATTATATGACGAAATTTCCGAAAAAAGGGACGAAAACGGATAATTTTTGCGAAATTTTTATTTTTTTCCTCAATTTACTCGTTTTTCTTCATCATTTTATCACGAAATTACCGAAAAAAGCGACGATAACGGATAATTTTAGCGAAATTTCTATTTACCTCTATTTACCCGTTTTTTTCCTCATTTTATGACGAAATTACAGAATAAAGGGACGAAAACGGATATTTTAGCGAAATTTTTATTTTTTTTCTCAATTTACTATTTTTTCTTCATCATTTTATCAGGAAATTACAGAAAAAATGGACGAAAACGGTAAATTTTAGCGAAATTTTTAATTTTTTCCTCTATTTACTCGATTATTTTCCTCATTTTATGACGTAATTACCAAAAAAAAATGATGAAAACAGATAATTTTAGCGAAATATCTATTTTTTCCTCTATTTACTCTTTTTTTTCCTCATTTTATGACGAAATTACCGAAAAAAGGAACGAAAACGGATAATTTTAGCGAAATTTCTATTTTTTCCTCTATTTACCCGTTTTTTTCCTCATTTTCTGACTAAATTACCGAAAAAAGGGCCGAAAACGGATAATTTTTGCGAAATTTCTATATTTTCCTTTATTTACTCCATTTTTTCTCATTTTATGACGAAATTCCCGAAAAAAGGGTCGATATCGGATAATTTTAGCGATATTTCTATATTTTCCTCTATTTACTCGTCCTTTTACCACATTTTATGACGAAATTACCGAAAAAATGGCTGAAAACGGATAATTTTCGCGAAATTTCTATTTTTTCCTCTAATTACTCCTTTTTTTTTCCTCATTATATGACGAAATTACAGAAAAAAGGGCCGAAAACGGATAATTTTAGCGAAATTTTTATTTTTTTTTTCCACTATTTACTCGTTTTTTTTCCTCATTTTATGACGATTTTACCAAAAAAAGGGACGAAAACGGATCATTTTACCGAAATTTCTATTTTTTCCTCTATTTACTCGTTTTTTCCTCATTTTATGACGAAATTACCGAAAAAAGGGACGAAAACGGATAATTTTAGCGAAATTTCTATTTTTTCCACTATTTACTCGTTGTCATTCCTCATTTTATATCGAAATTACCGAAATAAGGGTCGAAAGCGGATAATTATATCGAAATTTGTATTTTTTTCCTCTATTTACTCGTTTTTTTCCTCATTTCATGACGAAATTACCGAAAAAAGGGTTGAAAATGGATAATTTTAGCGAAATTTCAATTTTTTTCCTCCATTTGCTCGTTTTTTTTCTTCAATTTATGACGAAATTACCGTAAAAAGGGACGAAAACGGAGAATTTTAACGAAATTTTTATTTTTTTCCTCAATTTACTCGTTTTCTTCATCAGTTTATCACGAAATTACCGAAAAAAGGGACGAAAACGGATAATTTTAACGAAATTTCTATTTTTTTCCTGTATTTACTCGATTTTTTCCACATTTTATGACGAAATTACCAAATAAAGGGACGAAAAAACGGATAATTTTTGCGAAATTTTTATATTTTTCCTCAATTTACTATTTTTTCTTCATCATTTTATCAGGAAATTACCGAAAAAAGGGACGATAACGGATACTTTTAGCGAAATTTCTATTTTTTCCTCAACTCGTTTTTTTTCCTCATTTAAGACGAAATTACCGAATAAAGGGACGAAAACGGATATTTTAGTGAAATTTTTATTTTTTTCCTCAATTTACTCGTTTATTTTCCTCATTTTATAACAAAATTACCGAAAAAAGGGTCGAAAACGGATAATTTTAGCAAATTTTCTATTTTTTCCCCAATTTACTGGTTTTTTTCCGCATTTTATCACGAAGTTACCGAAAAAAGGGACGAAAACGGATATTTTAAGCGAAATTTTTATTTTTCTCCTTCATTTGTTCTCTTTTTTTCATCATTTTATGACGAAATTACCGAAAAAAAGGAACGAAAACGGATAATTTTAGCGAAATTTCTATTTTTTCCTCTATTAACTCGTTTTTTTCCTCATTTTATATCGAAATTACCGAAAAAAAGGGACGAAAAAGGATAATTTTATCGAAATTTTTATTTTTTTCCTCTATTTAGTCGTTTTTTTTCCCTCATTTTAAGACGAAATTACCGAAAAAAGGGGCGAAAATGGATAATTTTAGCGAAATTTCAATTTTTTTCCTCTATTTACTCGTTTTTTTTCCCTCATTTTATGACGAGATTACCGAAAAAAGGAACGAAAACGGATAATTTTAGCGAAATTTCTATTTTTTTCTCTATTTATTCGATTTTCCTCTATTTACTCGTTTTTTTTCCTCATTTTATGACGAAATTACCGAAAAAAGGGACGAAAACGGAGAATTTTAACGAAATTTTTATTTTTTTCCTCAATTTACTCGTTTTTCTTCATCATTTTATCACGAAATTACCGAAAAAAGGGACGGAAACGGATAATTTTAACGAAATTTCTATTTTTTTCCTGTATTTACTCGATTTTTTCCACATTTTATGACGAAATTACCAAATAAAGGGACGAAAAAACGGATAATTTTTGCGAAATTTTTATATTTTTCCTCAATTTACTATTTTTTCTTCATCATTTTATCAGGAAATTACCGAAAAAAGGGACGATAACGGATACTTTTAGCGAAATTTCTATTTTTTCCTCAACTCGTTTTTTTTCCTCATTTAAGACGAAATTACCGAATAAAGGGACGAAAACGGATATTTTAGTGAAATTTTTATTTTTTTCCTCAATTTACTCGTTTTTCTTCTTCATTTTATCACGAAATTACCGAAGACAGGGACGAAAACAGACAATTTTAGCGAAATTTTTATTTTTTTCCTCAATTTACTCGTTTATTTTCCTCATTTTATAACAAAATTACCGAAAAAAGGGTCGAAATCGGATAATTTTAGCAAATTTTCTATTTTTTCCCCAATTTACTGGTTTTTTTTCCGCATTTTACGACGAAGTTACCGAAAAAAGGGACGAAAACGGATAATTTAAGCGAAATTTTTATTTTTCTCCTTCATTTGTTCTCTTTTTTTCATCATTTTATGACGAAATTACCGAAAAAAAGGAACGAAAACGGATAATTTTAGCGAAATTTCTATTTTTTCCTCTATTAACTCGTTTTTTTTCCTCATTTTATATCGAAATTACCGAAAAACGGGACGAAAAAGGATAATTTTATCGAAATTTTTATTTTTTTCCTCTATTTAGTCGTTTTTTTTTCCTCATTTTAAGACGAAATTACCGAAAAAAGGGACGAAAATGGATAATTTTAGCGAAATTTCAATTTTTTTCCTCTATTTACTCGTTTTTTTCCCTCATTTTATGACGAGATTACCGAAAAAAGGAACGAAAACGGATAATTTTAGCGAAATTTCTATTTTTTTCTCTATTTATTCGATTTTCCTCTATTTACTCGTTTTTTTTTCCTCATTTTATGACGAAATTACCGAAAAAAGGGACGAAAACGGATAATCTTAGCGAAATTTCTATATTTTCCTCAATTTGCTCGTTTTTTTTCCTCATTTTATTACGAAATTACCGATAAAATGGATGAAAACGGATAATTTTAGCGAAATTTTAATTTTTTTCCTCTATTTACTCGATATTTTTCCTCATTTTATGACGTAATTACCGAAAAAAGGGATGAAAACGGATAATTTTTGCGAAATTTCTATTTTTTCCTCTATTTACCCGTTTTTTTTCCACATTTTATGGCGAAATTACCGAAAAAAGGGACGAAAATGGATAATTTTAGCAAAATTTTTATTTTTTCCTCAATTTACTCGTTTTTTTTCCTCATTTTATGACGAAATTACCAAAAAAAGGAACGAAAACGGATAATTTTAGCGAAATTTCTATTTTTTTCTCTATTTATTCGATTTTCCTCTATTTACTCGTTTTTTTTTCCTCATTTTATGACGAAATTACAGATAAAATGGACGAAAAGGGATAATTTTAGCGAAATTTTTATTTTTCTCCTCAATTTACTCGTTTTTCTTCATCATTTTATCACGAAATTGTAAGGAAATGGGCTCCCGTTCTTCCACGGCAGCATGAGGATGTGTGTGTGCTTCTTTCCATCCGTGCGAATAGCGTACCTTGCATGAGTGGTCCCACGCTTTCGCACCTACGGTAGACACATTCCTCGCACGTGGAAGTATAGCTCCCTTTCTCTGGAGGACAGGGAGGGTGTACTCTACACCGTGAGAATCGCCGATCTTGCGGCGATTCTTGACTCCGCGGTGGGAAGAGCGGAGAGTGAAGGGAGTCAGTCGTCAATGGGAGTGTTGGTCGGGAGTACGGTGATGGGGCAGAGTATAAGGAAGTCGGAGGGGCAAAGGCACATGTTTGGTGTAGTGTCGAGTCATGCGAGCGGGATGCTTTCACGGGAGTGTTGTGGACGCAATAAAATGTGCGCGTCCCAGTGGAGGACTATGGACACGAGGACGATGGAGGACCATAACTGTTTCTTTTGAGTTTTTTTTAATATGATTGTAGAATTACTTGTTGATATTTTTTTGGGGGGTTATTAGGTATTAGTTAGGTGTTAGGGTTTTAGATAGATATTCTGAGTTGCATATATCGCAACTCAGATTCGTTAGGGAGTAATGTAAGGAAATGGGCTCCCGTTCTTCCACGGCAGCATGAGGATGTGTGTGTGTGCTTCTTTCCGCCCTTGGGACGTCTGATGCTCTTGAGCTCGTGCCATGCCTCCGCAATCCCGAGCGAAATGACCCGTCCTTCCGCAATTGAAACAGCGCCCCCTTTTCCGTTTATTACATTCGCGTGCAAAGTGTCCCGGCTGGTTGCACGAGTAGCACCGGTCTATTGGAGCCGAGAATACGCTCCTATCTTGGTACTGCATGATGGGGCGCCTCTCCACCTCCTGGATTCTTACAGCGGCCTCCACAGCCGCCTCGAACGTCGCTGGCATCGACAAGCGGCATTGACGTCCAACCTCTCCACTCAAGCCATTCAGGAACGCGTCCAATGCCCTCTGATCGGCCTCATATCTGACTGCACGCACAAATTCGGCAGGCCCCTCCGTCGTGTAGGTGCGCGCGTTAATTTTCCTAATTCTACCGGCGAACTCTCTTATTTCTTCGCCGCGGTTGATTCGAACCGTCGACAAAAGCTCGCGGTTGAACCGGCTGCTCCTTGTGGGACCAAACCTATCTAAAAGCTGCTTCTTAAGCTCCTCATAACTAGCCCCCCTGCATTCCTCTTTACTGCGGACAAACGCCTCTGCCTCTCCGTTTAATCGCAGCCGCGTCACCGCCACCTTCTCATGTTCTCCCCAACCGCTCAACTGTCCTATTGCCTCAATCTTATCGAGGAATGCTTCCACATCTTCCTCAGCTGCACCCGAAAAGCTGATCGTCGAAGTGAGAGGCAAATAATTCCTTCCCCCAAGTGATACGTCCCCGGCGTGAGAAGTCTCCGTTCTTGTGGCCTGACTCGCTCTTAATTCCCTCAATTGCTCGTACAACTCATTGACCACCTGCTGGAGCTCCATTTCTCGACCCGATACACTCACTCGTCCCGCCATCTCCCTCACTTCGACTTCTGGCTCTTCCGACGATATATCCACCCTCGGACTGCTGGGATTTTCAGCACAAATCCCACTTCTGACACCAAAATGTTAGCACTCCCAAAGCTGGGGGTCCGCCGAGGTGAGGACAGGGAACGCGGAAAAACACCAAATGTTAAAACTTAATCCGTTTCTGAACATCCCCCGTGCTCTCGCATCACCGTACTCCCGACCAACACTCCCATTGACGACTGACTCCCTTCACTCTCCGCTCTTCCCACCGCGGAGTCAAGAATCGCCGCAAGATCGGCGATTCTCACGGTGTAGAGTACACCCTCCCTGTCCTCCAGAGAAAGGGAGCTATACTTCCACGTGCGAGGAATGTGTCTACCGTAGGTGCGAAAGCGTGGGACCACTCATGCAAGGTACGCTATTTGCACGGATGGAAAGAAGCACACACACATCCTCATGCTGCCGTGGAAGAACGGGAGCCCATTTCCTTACAAAATTAACAAAAAAAGGGACGACAACGGATAATTTTAACGAAATTTCAATTTTTTTCCTTTATTTACTCGATTTTTTTTCCACATTTTATGTCGAAATTACCGAATAAAGGGACAAAAACAGATAATTTTAGCGAAATTTTAATTTTTTTCCTCTATTTACTCGTTTTTCTTCCTCATTTTATGACGAAATTACCGAAAAAAGGGACGAAAACGGATAATTTTAGCGAAATTTCTATTTTTTCCTCAATTTACTCGTTTTCTTCATCATTTTATCACGAAATTACCGAAAAAAGGGACGTAAACGGAAAATTTTATCAAAATTTTTATTTTTTTCCTCAATTTACTCGTTTTTTTCCTCATTTTATGACGAAATTACCAAAAAAGGGACAGTAACGGATAATCTTAGCGAAATTTTTATTTTTTCCTTCAATTTATTCGTTTTTTTTCCTCATTTTATGACGGAATTACCGAAAAAAGGGATGGTAACGGATAATTTTAGTGAAATTTCTATTTTTTCCTCTATTTACTCATTTTTTTTCCTCATTTAATGTCGAAATTACCGAAAAAAGGAACGAAAACGGATAATTTAATCGAAATTTTTATTTTTTCCTCTATTTGCTCGTTTTTTTTTTTCATTTGATGATGAAATTACCGAAAAAAGGGACGAAAACGGATAATTTTAGCGAAATTTCTATTTTTTTCCTCTATTTGCTTGTTTTTTTTTTCTTCATTATATGACGAAATTTCCGAAAAAAGGGACGAAAACGGATAATTTTTGCGAAATTTTTATTTTTTTCTTCAATTTACTCGTTTTCTTCATCATTTTATCACGAAATTACCGAAAAAAGGGACGAAAACGGAAAATTTTAGCGAAATTTCTATTTTTTTCCTCAAATTTACTCGTTTTTTTCCTCATTTTATGACGGAATTACCGAAAAAAGGGACGAAAACGGATAATTTTAGCGAAATTTCTATTTTTTCCACTATTTACTCGTTGTCTTTCCTCATTTTATATCGAAATTACCGAAAAAAGGGTCGAAAGCGGATAATTATATCGAAATTTGTATTTTTTCCTCTATTTACTCGTTTTTTTCCTCATTTCATGACGAAATTACCGAAAAATGGGTTGAAAATGGATAATTTTAGCGAAATTTCAATTTTTTTCCTCCATTTGCTCGTTTTTTTTCTTCAATTTATGACGAAATTACCGTAAAAAGGGACGAAAACGGAGAATTTTAACGAAATTTTTATTTTTTTCCTCAATTTACTCGTTTTTCTTCATCATTTTATCACGAAATTACCGAAAAAAGGGACGAAAACGGATAATTTTAACGAAATTTCTATTTTTTTCCTGTATTTACTCGATTTTTTCCACATTTTATGACGAAATTACCAAATAAAGGGACGAAAAAACGGATAATTTTTGCGAAATTTTTATATTTTTCCTCAATTTACTATTTTTTCTTCATCATTTTATCAGGAAATTACCGAAAAAAGGGACGATAACGGATACTTTTAGCGAAATTTCTATTTTACCTGAAATCGTTTTTTTTCCTCATTTAAGACGAAATTACCGAATAAAGGGACGAAAACGGATATTTTAGCGAAATTTTTATTTTTTTCCTCAATTTACTCGTTTTTCTTCTTCATTTTATCACGAAATTACCGAAGACAGGGACGAAAACAGATAATTTTAGCAAATTTTCTATTTTTTCCCCAATTTACTGGTTTTTTTCCGCATTTTATCACGAAATTACCGAAAAAGGGGACGAAAACGGATAATTTAAGCGAAATTTTTATTTTTCTCCTTCATTTGTTCTTTTTTTTTCATCATTTTATGACGAAATTACCGAAAAAAGGGACGAAAACGGATAATTTTAGCGAAATTTCTATTTTTTCCTCTATTTACTCGTTTTTTTCCCTCATTTTATGACGAAATTACCGAAAAAAGGGACGATAACGCATAATTTTAGCGAAATTTGTATTTTTGTCCTCTATTTACTCGATTTTTTTCCTCATTTTACGACGAAATAACCGAAAAAAGGGACGAAAATGGATAATTTGAGCGAAATTTTTATTTTTTTCCTAAATTTACTCGTTTTTCTTCATCATTTTATCACGAAATTACCGAAAAAAAGGACGAAAATAGATAATTTTTAGCGAAATTTTTATTTTTTCCTCAATTTACTCGTTTTTTTTCCTCATTTTATGACGAGATTACCGAAAAAAGGAACGAAAACGGATAATTTTAGCGAATTTTCTATTTTTTTCTCTATTTATTCGATTTTCCTCTATTTACTCGTTTTTTTTCCTCATTTTATGACGAAATTACCGAAAAAAGGGACGAAAACGGATAATCTTAGCGAAATTTCTATATTTTCCTCAATTTGCTCGTTTTTTTTCCTCATTTTATTACGAAATTACCGATAAAATGGATGAAAACGGATAATTTTAGCGAAATTTTAATTTTTTTCCTCTATTTACTCGATATTTTTCCTCATTTTATGACATTTTAACGAAAAAAGGGATGAAAACGGATAATTTTTGCGAAATTTCTATTTTTTCCTCTATTTACCCGTTTTTTTCCACATTTTATGGCGAAATTACCGAAAAAAGGGACGAAAATGGATAATTTTAGCGAAATTTTTATTTTTTCCTCAATTTACTCGTTTTTTTTTCCACATTTTATGACGAAATTACCAAAAAAAGGAACGAAAACGGATAATTTTAGTGAAATTTCTATTTTTTTCTCTATTTATTCGATTTTCCTCTATTTACTCGTTTTTTTTCCTCATTTTATGACGAAATTACAGATAAAATGGACGAAAAGGGATAATTTTAGCGAAATTTTTATTTTTTTCCTCAATTTACTCGTTTTTCTTCATCATTTTATCACGAAATTAACAAAAAAAGGGACGACAACGGATAATTTTAACGAAATTTCTATTTTTTTCCTTTATTTACTCGATTTTTTTTCCACATTTTATGTCGAAATTACCGAATAAAGGGACAAAAACGGATAATTTTAGCGAAATTTTAATTTTTTTCCTCTATTTACTCGATATTTTTCCTCATTTTATGAAGTAATTAACGAAAAAAGGGATGAAAACGGATAATTTTAGTGAAATTTCAATTTTTTTCTCTATTTACTCGTTTTTTTCCTACTTTTATGGCGAAACTACCGAAAAAAGGGACGAAAACGGATAATTATAGCGAAATTGTTATTTTATTCCTCAATTTACTCGCTTTTTTTTCCTCAATTTTTGACGAAATTACCGAAAAAAGGGACGAAAACGGATAATTGTAGCGAAACTTCTCTTTTTTACTCTATTTACTCGTTTTTCTTCCTCATTTTATGACGAAATTACCGAAAAAAGGGACGAAAACGGATAATTTTAGCGAAATTTCTATTTTTTCCTCAATTTACTCGTTTTCTTCATCATTTTATCACGAAATTACCGAAAAAAGGGACGTAAACGGAAAATTTTATCAAAATTTTTATTTTTTTCCTCAATTTACTCGTTTTTTTCCTCATTTTACGACGAAATTACCAAAAAAGGGACGGTAACGGATAATTTTAGCGAAATTTTTATTTTTTCCTCTATTTGCTCGTTTTTTTTTTCATTTGATGACGAAATTACCGAAAAAAAGGACGAAAACGGATAATTTTAGCGAAATTTCTATTTTTTTCCTCTATTTGCTTGTTTTTTTTTTATCTTCATTATATGACGAAATTTCCGAAAAAAGGGACGAAAACGGATAATTTTTGCGAAATTTTTATTTTTTTCCTCAATTTACTCGTTTTTCTTCATCATTTTATCACGAAATTACCGAAAAAAGGGACGATAACGGATAATTTTAGCGAAATTTCTATTTACCTCTATTTACCCGTTTTTTTCCTCATTTTATTACGAAATTACCGAAAAAAGGGCCGAAAACGGATAATTTTAACGAAATTTCTATTTTTCCTTTATTTACTCCATTTTTTCTCATTTTATGACGAAATTACCGAAAAAAGGGTCGATATCGGATAATTTTAGCGAAATTTTTATTTTTTTTTCAATTTAGTCGTTTTTTTTCCTCATTTTATGTCGAAATTAACGATAAAAAGGACGAAAACGGATAATTTTTGCGAAATTTCTATTTTTTCCTCAATTTACTCGTTTTTTTCCTCATTTTATGACGAAATTACCGATAAAAGGGACGAAAACGGATAATTTTAGCGAAATTTTTATTTTTTTTCTCAATTTACTCGTTTTTTTCCTCATTTATGCCGAAAATACCATAAAAAGAGACAAAAAAGGATAATTTTTGCGAAATTTCTATTTTTTTCCTCTATTTACTCGTTTTTTTCCTCATTTTATGACGAAATTACCGAAAAAAGGGACGAAAACGGATAATTTTTGCGAAATTTCTATTTTTTCCTCGATTTACTCGATTTTTTCTCATTTTATGACGAAATTACCGAAAAAAGGGATGAAAACGGATAATTTTAGCGAAATTTTTATTTTCTACCTCAATTTACACGTTTTTTTTTCCTTTTTTTATGACGAAATTACCGACAAAAGGGACGATAACGGATAATTTTATCGAAATTTTTATTTTTTTCCCCTATGTGCTCGTTTTTTTTTCCTCATTTTATGACGATTTTACCAAAAAAAGGGACGAAAACGGATAAATTTATCGAAATTTTTATTTCTTTCCTCTATTTGCTCGTTTTTTTTATTTCATGACGAAATTACCAAAAAAAGGGACGAAGACGGATAATTTTAGCGAAATTTCTATTTTTTTCCTCTATTTGCTCGTTTTTTTTCTTCATTTTATCACGAAATTACCGAAAAAAGGGACGAAAACGGGTAATTTTAGCGAAATTTCTATTTTTTCCTCTATTAACTCGTTTTTTTCCTCATTTTATATCGAAATTACCGAAAAAAGGGACGAAAACGGTTAATTTATCGAAATTTTAATTTTTTTCCTCTATTTAGTCGTTTTTTTTCCTCATTTTATGACGAAATTACCGAACAAAGGGACGAAAATGGATAATTTTAGCGAAATTTCAATTTTTTTCCTCTATTTACTCGTTTTTTTTCCTCAATTTATGACGAAATTACCGAAAAAAGGGACGATAACGGATAATTTTAGCGAAATATCTATTTTTGTCCTCTATTCACTCGATTTTTTTCCTCATTTTACGACGAAATAACCGAAAAAAGGGACGAAAATGGATAATTTGAGCGAAATTTTTATTTTTTCCTCAATTTACTCGTTTTTCTTCATCATTTTATCACGAAATTACCGAAAAAATGGACGAAAACGGATAATTTTAGCGAAAATTTATTTTTTTCCTCTATTTACTTGATTTTTTCCTCATTTAATGACCTAATTACCGAAAAAAGAGTAGAAAACGGATAATTTTTGCGAAATTCTATTTTTTCCTCTATTAACCCGTTTTTTTCCTCATTTTATGGCGAAATTACCGAAAAAAGGGACGAAAATGGATAATTTTAGCGAAATTTTTATTTTTTCCTCAATTTACTCGTTTTTTTTCCTCATTTTATGACGAAATTACCGAAAAAAGGGACGAAAATGGATAATTTTAGCGAAATTTCAATTTTTTTCCTCGATTTACTCGTTTTTTTTTCCTCATTTTACGACGAAATAACCGAAAAAAGGGACGAAAATGGATAATTTGAGCGAAATTTTTATTTTTTTCCTAAATTTACTCGTTTTTCTTCATCATTTTATCACGAAATTACCGAAAAAAAGGACGAAAATAGATAATTTTAGCGAAATTTTTATTTTTTCCTCAATTTACTCGTTTTTTTTCCTCATTTTATGACGAGATTACCGAAAAAAGGAACGAAAACGGATAATTTTAGCGAATTTTCTATTTTTTTCTCTATTTATTCGATTTTCCTCTATTTACTCGTTTTTTTTCCTCATTTTATGACGAAATTACCGAAAAAAGGGACGAAAACGGATAATCTTAGCGAAATTTCTATATTTTCCTCAATTTGCTCGTTTTTTTTCCTCATTTTATTACGAAATTACCGATAAAATGGATGAAAACGGATAATTTTAGCGAAATTTTAATTTTTTTCCTCTATTTACTCGATATTTTTCCTCATTTTATGACGTTTTAACGAAAAAAGGGATGAAAACGGATAATTTTTGCGAAATTTCTATTTTTTCCTCTATTTACCCGTTTTTTTCCACATTTTATGGCGAAATTACCGAAAAAAGGGACGAAAATGGATAATTTTAGCGAAATTTTTATTTTTTCCTCAATTTACTCGTTTTTTTTTCCACATTTTATGACGAAATTACCAAAAAAAGGAACGAAAACGGATAATTTTAGTGAAATTTCTATTTTTTTCTCTATTTATTCGATTTTCCTCTATTTACTCGTTTTTTTTCCTCATTTTATGACGAAATTACAGATAAAATGGACGAAAAGGGATAATTTTAGCGAAATTTTTATTTTTTTCCTCAATTTACTCGTTTTTCTTCATCATTTTATCACGAAATTAACAAAAAAAGGGACGACAACGGATAATTTTAACGAAATTTCTATTTTTTTCCTTTATTTACTCGATTTTTTTTCCACATTTTATGTCGAAATTAACGAATAAAGGGACAAAAACGGATAATTTTAGCGAAATTTTAATTTTTTTCCTCTATTTACTCGATATTTTTCCTCATTTTATGAAGTAATTAACGAAAAAAGGGATGAAAACGGATAATTTTAGTGAAATTTCAATTTTTTTCTCTATTTACTCGTTTTTTTCCTACTTTTATGGCGAAATTACCGAAAAAAGGGACGAAAACGGATAATTATAGCGAAATTGTTATTTTATTCCTCAATTTACTCGTTTTTCTTCCTCATTTTATGACGAAATTACCAAAAAAGGGACGGTAACGGAAAATTTTATCAAAATTTTTATTTTTTTCCTCAATTTACTCGTTTTTTTCCTCATTTTACGACGAAATTACCAAAAAAGGGACGGTAACGGATAATTTTAGCGAAATTTTTATTTTTTCCTCTATTTGCTCGTTTTTTTTTTCATTTGATGACGAAATTACCGAAAAAAGGGACGAAAACGGATAATTTTAGCGAAATTTCTATTTTTTTCCTCTATTTGCTTGTTTTTTTTTTTCTTCATTATATGACGAAATTTCCGAAAAAAGGGACGAAAACGGATAATTTTTGCGAAATTTTTATTTTTTTCCTCAATTTACTTGTTTTTCTTCATCATTTTATCACGAAATTACCGAAAAAAAGGACGATAACGGATAATTTTAGCGAAATTTCTATTTACCTCTATTTACCCGTTTTTTTCCTCATTTTATTACGAAATTACCGAAAAAAGGGCCGAAAACGGATAATTTTAACGAAATTTCTATTTTTCCTTTATTTACTCCATTTTTTCTCATTTTATGACGAAATTACCGAAAAAAGGGTCGATATCGTATAATTTTAGCGAAATTTTTATTTTTTTTTCAATTTAGTCGTTTTTTTTCCTCATTTTATGTCGAAATTAACGATAAAAAGGACGAACACGGATAATTTTTGCGAAATTTCTATTTTTTCCTCAATTTACTCGTTTTTTTCCTCATTTTATGACGAAATTACCGATAAAAGGGACGAAAACGGATAATTTTAGCGAAATTTTTATTTTTTTTCTCAATTTACTCGTTTTTTTCCTCATTTATGCCGAAAATACCAAAAAAAGGGACAAAAAAGGATAATTTTTGCGAAATTTCTATTTTTTTCCTCTATTTACTCGTTTTTTTCCTCATTTTATGACGAAATTACCGAAAAAAGGGACGAAAACGGATAATTTTTGCGAAATTTCTATTTTTTCCTCGATTTACTCGATTTTTTCTCATTTTATGACGAAATTACCGAAAAAAGGGATGAAAACGGGTAATTTTAGTAAAATTTTTATTTTCTACCTCAATTTACACGTTTTTTTACCTTTTTTTATGACGAAATTACCGAAAAAAGGGACGATAACGGATAATTTTATCGAAATTTTTATTTTTTTCCCCTATGTGCTCGTTTTTTTTTCCTCATTTTATGACGATTTTACCAAAAAAAGGGACGAAAACGGATAAATTTATCGAAATTTTTATTTCTTTCCTCTATTTGCTCGTTTTTTTTATTTCATGACGAAATTACCGAAAAAAGGGACGAAGACGGATAATTTTAGCGAAATTTCTATTTTTTTCCTCTATTTGCTCGTTTTTTTTCTTCATTTTATCACGAAATTACCGAAAAAAGGGACGAAAACGGGTAATTTTAGCGAAATTTCTATTTTTTCCTCTATTAACTCGTTTTTTTCCTCATTTTTTATCGAAATTACCGAAAAAAGGGACGAAAACGGTTAATTTATCGAAATTTTTATTTTTTTCCTCTATTTAGTCGTTTTTTTTCCTCATTTTATGACGAAATTACCGAACAAAGGGACGAAAATGGATAATTTTAGCGAAATTTCAATTTTTTTCCTCTATTTACTCGTTTTTTTTTCCTCAATTTATGACGAAATTACCGAAAAAAGGGACGATAACGGATAATTTTAGCGAAATTTCTATTTTTGTCCTCTATTCACTCGATTTTTTTCCTCATTTTACGACGAAATAACCGAAAAAAGGGACGAAAATGGATAATTTGAGCGAAATTTTTATTTTTTCCTCAATTTACTCGTTTTTCTTCATCATTTTATCACGAAATTACCGAAAAAATGGACGAAAACGGATAATCTTAGCGAAATTTCTATATTTTCCTCAATTTGCTCGTTTTTTTTCCTCATTTTATTACGAAATTACCGATAAAATGGATGAAAACGGATAATTTTAGCGAAATTTTAATTTTTTTCCTCTATTTACTCGATATTTTTCCTCATTTTATGACGTTTTAACGAAAAAAGGGTTGAAAACGGATAATTTTTGCGAAATTTCTATTTTTTCCTCTATTTACCCGTTTTTTTCCACATTTTATGGCGAAATTACCGAAAAAAGGGACGAAAATGGATAATTTTAGCGAAATTTTTATTTTTTCCTCAATTTACTCGTTTTTTTTTTCCACATTTTATGACGAAATTACCAAAAAAAGGAACGAAAACGGATAATTTTAGTGAAATTTCTATTTTTTTCTCTATTTATTCGATTTTCCTCTATTTACTCGTTTTTTTTCCTCATTTTATGACGAAATTACAGATAAAATGGACGAAAAGGGATAATTTTAGCGAAATTTTTATTTTTTTCCTCAATTTACTCGTTTTTCTTCATCATTTTATCACGAAATTAACAAAAAAAGGGACGACAACGGATAATTTTAACGAAATTTCTATTTTTTTCCTTTATTTACTCGATTTTTTTTCCACATTTTATGTCGAAATTACCGAATAAAGGGACAAAAACGGATAATTTTAGCGAAATTTTAATTTTTTTCCTCTATTTACTCGATATTTTTCCTCATTTTATGAAGTAATTAACGAAAAAAGGGATGAAAACGGATAATTTTAGTGAAATTTCAATTTTTTTCTCTATTTACTCGTTTTTTTCCTACTTTTATGGCGAAATTACCGAAAAAAGGGACGAAAACGGATAATTATAGCGAAATTGTTATTTTATTCCTCAATTTACTCGCTTTTTTTTCCTCAATTTTTGACGAAATTACCGAAAAAAGGGACGAAAACGGATAATTGTAGCGAAACTTCTCTTTTTTACTCTATTTACTCGTTTTTCTTCCTCATTTTATGACGAAATTACCGAAAAAAGGGACGAAAACGGATAATTTTAGCGAAATTTCTATTTTTTCCTCAATTTACTCGTTTTCTTCATCATTTTATCACGAAATTACCGAAAAAAGGGACGTAAACGGAAAATTTTATCAAAATTTTTATTTTTTTCCTCAATTTACTCGTTTTTTTCCTCATTTTACGACGAAATTACCAAAAAAGGGACGGTAACGGATAATTTTAGCGAAATTTTTATTTTTTCCTCTATTTGCTCGTTTTTTTTTTCATTTGATGACGAAATTACCGAAAAAAGGGACGAAAACGGATAATTTTAGCGAAATTTCTATTTTTTTCCTCTATTTGCTTGTTTTTTTTTTATCTTCATTATATGACGAAATTTCCGAAAAAAGGGACGAAAACGGATAATTTTTGCGAAATTTTTATTTTTTTCCTCAATTTACTCGTTTTTCTTCATCATTTTATCACGAAATTACCGAAAAAAGGGACGATAACGGATAATTTTAGCGAAATTTCTATTTACCTCTATTTACCCGTTTTTTTCCTCATTTTATTACGAAATTACCGAAAAAAGGGCCGAAAACGGATAATTTTAACGAAATTTCTATTTTTCCTTTATTTACTCCATTTTTTCTCATTTTATGACGAAATTACCGAAAAAAGGGTCGATATCGGATAATTTTAGCGAAATTTTTATTTTTTTTTCAATTTAGTCGTTTTTTTTCCTCATTTTATGTCGAAATTAACGATAAAAAGGACGAAAACGGATAATTTTTGCGAAATTTCTATTTTTTCCTCAATTTACTCGTTTTTTTCCTCATTTTATGACGAAATTACCGATAAAAGGGACGAAAACGGATAATTTTAGCGAAATTTTTATTTTTTTTCTCAATTTACTCGTTTTTTTCCTCATTTATGCCGAAAATACCAAAAAAAGAGACAAAAAAGGATAATTTTTGCGAAATTTCTATTTTTTTCCTCTATTTACTCGTTTTTTTCCTCATTTTATGACGAAATTACCGAAAAAAGGGACGAAAACGGATAATTTTTGCGAAATTTCTATTTTTTCCTCGATTTACTCGATTTTTTCTCATTTTATGACGAAATTACCGAAAAAAGGGATGAAAACGGATAATTTTAGCGAAATTTTTATTTTCTACCTCAATTTACACGTTTTTTTTTCCTTTTTTTATGACGAAATTACCGACAAAAGGGACGATAACGGATAATTTTATCGAAATTTTTATTTTTTTCCCCTATGTGCTCGTTTTTTTTTCCTCATTTTATGACGATTTTACCAAAAAAAGGGACGAAAACGGATAAATTTATCGAAATTTTTATTTCTTTCCTCTATTTGCTCGTTTTTTTTATTTCATGACGAAATTACCAAAAAAAGGGACGAAGACGGATAATTTTAGCGAAATTTCTATTTTTTTCCTCTATTTGCTCGTTTTTTTTCTTCATTTTATCACGAAATTACCGAAAAAAGGGACGAAAACGGGTAATTTTAGCGAAATTTCTATTTTTTCCTCTATTAACTCGTTTTTTTCCTCATTTTATATCGAAATTACCGAAAAAAGGGACGAAAACGGTTAATTTATCGAAATTTTAATTTTTTTCCTCTATTTAGTCGTTTTTTTTCCTCATTTTATGACGAAATTACCGAACAAAGGGACGAAAATGGATAATTTTAGCGAAATTTCAATTTTTTTCCTCTATTTACTCGTTTTTTTTCCTCAATTTATGACGAAATTACCGAAAAAAGGGACGATAACGGATAATTTTAGCGAAATATCTATTTTTGTCCTCTATTCACTCGATTTTTTTCCTCATTTTACGACGAAATAACCGAAAAAAGGGACGAAAATGGATAATTTGAGCGAAATTTTTATTTTTTCCTCAATTTACTCGTTTTTCTTCATCATTTTATCACGAAATTACCGAAAAAATGGACGAAAACGGATAATTTTAGCGAAAATTTATTTTTTTCCTCTATTTACTTGATTTTTTCCTCATTTAATGACCTAATTACCGAAAAAAGAGTAGAAAACGGATAATTTTTGCGAAATTCTATTTTTTCCTCTATTAACCCGTTTTTTTCCTCATTTTATGGCGAAATTACCGAAAAAAGGGACGAAAATGGATAATTTTAGCGAAATTTTTATTTTTTCCTCAATTTACTCGTTTTTTTTCCTCATTTTATGACGAAATTACCGAAAAAAGGGACGAAAATGGATAATTTTAGCGAAATTTCAATTTTTTTCCTCGATTTACTCGTTTTTTTTTCCTCATTTTACGACGAAATAACCGAAAAAAGGGACGAAAATGGATAATTTGAGCGAAATTTTTATTTTTTTCCTAAATTTACTCGTTTTTCTTCATCATTTTATCACGAAATTACCGAAAAAAAGGACGAAAATAGATAATTTTAGCGAAATTTTTATTTTTTCCTCAATTTACTCGTTTTTTTTCCTCATTTTATGACGAGATTACCGAAAAAAGGAACGAAAACGGATAATTTTAGCGAATTTTCTATTTTTTTCTCTATTTATTCGATTTTCCTCTATTTACTCGTTTTTTTTCCTCATTTTATGACGAAATTACCGAAAAAAGGGACGAAAACGGATAATCTTAGCGAAATTTCTATATTTTCCTCAATTTGCTCGTTTTTTTTCCTCATTTTATTACGAAATTACCGATAAAATGGATGAAAACGGATAATTTTAGCGAAATTTTAATTTTTTTCCTCTATTTACTCGATATTTTTCCTCATTTTATGACGTTTTAACGAAAAAAGGGATGAAAACGGATAATTTTTGCGAAATTTCTATTTTTTCCTCTATTTACCCGTTTTTTTCCACATTTTATGGCGAAATTACCGAAAAAAGGGACGAAAATGGATAATTTTAGCGAAATTTTTATTTTTTCCTCAATTTACTCGTTTTTTTTTCCACATTTTATGACGAAATTACCAAAAAAAGGAACGAAAACGGATAATTTTAGTGAAATTTCTATTTTTTTCTCTATTTATTCGATTTTCCTCTATTTACTCGTTTTTTTTCCTCATTTTATGACGAAATTACAGATAAAATGGACGAAAAGGGATAATTTTAGCGAAATTTTTATTTTTTTCCTCAATTTACTCGTTTTTCTTCATCATTTTATCACGAAATTAACAAAAAAAGGGACGACAACGGATAATTTTAACGAAATTTCTATTTTTTTCCTTTATTTACTCGATTTTTTTTCCACATTTTATGTCGAAATTAACGAATAAAGGGACAAAAACGGATAATTTTAGCGAAATTTTAATTTTTTTCCTCTATTTACTCGATATTTTTCCTCATTTTATGAAGTAATTAACGAAAAAAGGGATGAAAACGGATAATTTTAGTGAAATTTCAATTTTTTTCTCTATTTACTCGTTTTTTTTCCTACTTTTATGGCGAAATTACCGAAAAAAGGGACGAAAACGGATAATTATAGCGAAATTGTTATTTTATTCCTCAATTTACTCGTTTTTCTTCCTCATTTTATGACGAAATTACCAAAAAAGGGACGGTAACGGAAAATTTTATCAAAATTTTTATTTTTTTCCTCAATTTACTCGTTTTTTTCCTCATTTTACGACGAAATTACCAAAAAAGGGACGGTAACGGATAATTTTAGCGAAATTTTTATTTTTTCCTCTATTTGCTCGTTTTTTTTTTCATTTGATGACGAAATTACCGAAAAAAGGGACGAAAACGGATAATTTTAGCGAAATTTCTATTTTTTTCCTCTATTTGCTTGTTTTTTTTTTTCTTCATTATATGACGAAATTTCCGAAAAAAGGGACGAAAACGGATAATTTTTGCGAAATTTTTATTTTTTTCCTCAATTTACTTGTTTTTCTTCATCATTTTATCACGAAATTACCGAAAAAAAGGACGATAACGGATAATTTTAGCGAAATTTCTATTTACCTCTATTTACCCGTTTTTTTCCTCATTTTATTACGAAATTACCGAAAAAAGGGCCGAAAACGGATAATTTTAACGAAATTTCTATTTTTCCTTTATTTACTCCATTTTTTCTCATTTTATGACGAAATTACCGAAAAAAGGGTCGATATCGTATAATTTTAGCGAAATTTTTATTTTTTTTTCAATTTAGTCGTTTTTTTTCCTCATTTTATGTCGAAATTAACGATAAAAAGGACGAACACGGATAATTTTTGCGAAATTTCTATTTTTTCCTCAATTTACTCGTTTTTTTCCTCATTTTATGACGAAATTACCGATAAAAGGGACGAAAACGGATAATTTTAGCGAAATTTTTATTTTTTTTCTCAATTTACTCGTTTTTTTCCTCATTTATGCCGAAAATACCAAAAAAAGGGACAAAAAAGGATAATTTTTGCGAAATTTCTATTTTTTTCCTCTATTTACTCGTTTTTTTCCTCATTTTATGACGAAATTACCGAAAAAAGGGACGAAAACGGATAATTTTTGCGAAATTTCTATTTTTTCCTCGATTTACTCGATTTTTTCTCATTTTATGACGAAATTACCGAAAAAAGGGATGAAAACGGGTAATTTTAGTAAAATTTTTATTTTCTACCTCAATTTACACGTTTTTTTACCTTTTTTTATGACGAAATTACCGAAAAAAGGGACGATAACGGATAATTTTATCGAAATTTTTATTTTTTTCCCCTATGTGCTCGTTTTTTTTTCCTCATTTTATGACGATTTTACCAAAAAAAGGGACGAAAACGGATAAATTTATCGAAATTTTTATTTCTTTCCTCTATTTGCTCGTTTTTTTTATTTCATGACGAAATTACCGAAAAAAGGGACGAAGACGGATAATTTTAGCGAAATTTCTATTTTTTTCCTCTATTTGCTCGTTTTTTTTCTTCATTTTATCACGAAATTACCGAAAAAAGGGACGAAAACGGGTAATTTTAGCGAAATTTCTATTTTTTCCTCTATTAACTCGTTTTTTTCCTCATTTTTTATCGAAATTACCGAAAAAAGGGACGAAAACGGTTAATTTATCGAAATTTTTATTTTTTTCCTCTATTTAGTCGTTTTTTTTCCTCATTTTATGACGAAATTACCGAACAAAGGGACGAAAATGGATAATTTTAGCGAAATTTCAATTTTTTTCCTCTATTTACTCGTTTTTTTTCATCAATTTATGACGAAATTACCGAAAAAAGGGACGATAACGGATAATTTTAGCGAAATTTCTATTTTTGTCCTCTATTCACTCGATTTTTTTCCTCATTTTACGACGAAATAACCGAAAAAAGGGACGAAAATGGATAATTTGAGCGAAATTTTTATTTTTTCCTCAATTTACTCGTTTTTCTTCATCATTTTATCACGAAATTACCGAAAAAATGGACGAAAACGGATAATTTTAGCGAAAATTTATTTTTTTCCTCTATTTACTTGATTTTTTCCTCATTTAATGACGTAATTACCGAAAAAAGAGTAGAAAACGGATAATTTTTGCGAAATTCTATTTTTTCCTCTATTTACCCGTTTTTTTCCTCATTTTATGGCGAAATTACCGAAAAAAGGGACGAAAATGGATAATTTTAGCGAAATTTTTATTTTTTCCTCAATTTACTCGTTTTTTTTCCTCATTTTATGACGAAATTACCGAAAAAAGGGACGAAAATGGATAATTTTAGCGAAATTTCAATTTTTTTCCTTGATTTACTCGTTTTTTTTCCTCATTTTACGACGAAATTACCGAAAAAAGGGACGATAACGGATAATTTTAGCGAAATTTCTATTTTTGTCCTCTATTTACTCGATTTTTTTCCTCATTTTACGACGAAATAACCGAAAAAAGGGACGAAAATGGATAATTTGAGCGAAATTTTTATTTTTTTTCTCAATTTACTCGTTTTTCTTCATCATTTTATCACGAAATTACCGAAAAAATGGACGAAAACGGATAATTTTAGCAAAAATTTATTTTTTTCCTCTATTTACTCGATTTTTTCCTCATTTAATGACGTAATTACCGAAAAAAGAGTAGAAAACGGATAATTTTTTGCGAAATTCTATTTTTTCCTCTATTTACCCGTTTTTTTCCTCATTTTATGGCGAAATTACCGAAAAAAGGGACGAAAATGGATAATTTTAGCGAAATTTTAATTTTTTCCTCAATTTACTCGTTTTTTTTCCTCATTTTATGACGAGATTACCGAAAAAAGGAACGAAAACGGATAATTTTAGCGAAATTTCTATTTATTTCTCTATTTATTCGATTTTCCTCTATTTACTCGTTCTTTTTCCTCATTTTATGACGAAATTACCGAAAAAAGGGACGAAAACGGATAATTTTAGCGAAATTTCTATATTTTCCTCAATTTGCTCGTTTTTTTTCCTCATTTTATGACGAAATTACCGAAAAAATGGACGAAAACGGATAATTTTAGCGAAAATTTATTTTTTTCCTCTATTTACTTGATTTTTTCCTCATTTAATGACGTAATTTTCGAAAAAAGAGTAGAAAACGGATAATTTTTGCGAAATTCTATTTTTTCCTCTATTTACCCGTTTTTTTCCTCATTTTATGGCGAAATTACCGAAAAAAGGGACGAAAATGGATAATTTTAGCGAAATTTTTATTTTTTCCTCAATTTACTCGTTTTTTTTCCTCATTTTATGACGAAATTACCGAAAAAAGGGACGAAAATGGATAATTTTAGCGAAATTTCAATTTTTTTCCTTGATTTACTCGTTTTTTTTTCCTCATTTTACGACGAAATTACCGAAAAAAGGGACGATAACGGATAATTTTAGCGAAATTTCTATTTTTGTCCTCTATTTACTCGATTTTTTTCCTCATTTTACGACGAAATAACCGAAAAAAGGGACGAAAATGGATAATTTGAGCGAAATTTTTATTTTTTTTCTCAATTTACTCGTTTTTCTTCATCATTTTATCACGAAATTACCGAAAAAATGGACGAAAACGGATAATTTTAGCAAAAATTTATTTTTTTCCTCTATTTACTCGATTTTTTCCTCATTTAATGACGTAATTACCGAAAAAAGAGTAGAAAACGGATAATTTTTTGCGAAATTCTATTTTTTCCTCTATTTACCCCGTTTTTTTCCTCATTTTATGGCGAAATTACCGAAAAAAGGGACGAAAATGGATAATTTTAGCGAAATTTTAATTTTTTCCTCAATTTACTCGTTTTTTTTCCTCATTTTATGACGAGATTACCGAAAAAAGGAACGAAAACGGATAATTTTAGCGAAATTTCTATTTTTTTCTCTATTTATTCGATTTTCCTCTATTTACTCGTTCTTTTTCCTCATTTTATGACGAAATTACCGAAAAAAGGGACGAAAACGGATAATTTTAGCGAAATTTCTATATTTTCCTCAATTTGCTCGTTTTTTTTCCTCATTTTATGACGAAATTACCGATAAAATGGATGAAAACGGATAATTTTAGCGAAATTTTAATTTTTTTCCTCTATTTACTCGATATTTTTCCTCATTTTATGACGTAATTACCGAAAAAAGGGATGAAAACGGATAATTTTTGCGAAATTTCCATTTTTTTCTCTATTTACCCGTTTTTTTCCACATTTTATGGCGAAATTACCGAAAAAAGGGACGAAAATGGATAATTTTAGCGAAATTTTTATTTTTTTCCTCAATTTACTCGTTTTTCTTCATCATTTTATCACGAAATTACCAAAAAAAAGGGACGACAACGGATAATTTTAACGAAATTTCTATTTTTTTCCTTTATTTACTCGATTTTTTTCCACATTTTATGTCGAAATTACCGAATAAAGGGACAAAAACGGATAATTTTAGCGCAATTTTAATTTTTTTCCTCTATTTACTCGATATTTTTCCTCATTTTATGAAGTAATTACCGAAAAAAGGGATTTAAACGGATAATTTTAGTGAAATTTCAATTTTTATCTCTATTTACTCGTTTTTTTCCTACTTTTATGGCGAAATTACCGAAAAAATGGACGAAAACGGATAATTATAGCGAAACTTCTCTTTTTTACTCTATTTACTCGTTTTTCTTCCTCATTTTATGACGAAATTACCGAAAAAAGGGACGAAAACGGATAATTTTAGCGAAATTTCTATTTTTTCCTCAATTTACTCGTTTTCTTCATCATTTGATCACGAAATTACCGAGAAAAGGGACGAAAACGGATAATTTTAGCGAAATTTCTATTTTTTTCCTCAATTTACTCGTTTTTCTTCATCATTTTATCAAGAAATTACCGAAAAAATGGACGAAAACGGATAATTTTAGCGAAAATTTATTTTTTTCCTCTATTTACTTGATTTTTTCCTCATTTAATGACGTAATTACCGAAAAAAGAGTAGAAAACGGATAATTTTTGCGAAATTCTATTTTTTCCTCTATTTACCCGTTTTTCTCCTCATTTTATGGCGAAATTACCGAAAAAAGGGACGAAAATGGATAATTTTAGCGAAATTTTTATTTTTTCCTCAATTTACTCGTTTTTTTTCCTCATTTTATGACGAAATTACCGAAAAAAGGGACGAAAATGGATAATTTTAGCGAAATTTCAATTTTTTTCCTCGATTTACCCCTTTTTTTTCCTCATTTTACGACGAAATTACCGAAAAAAGGGACGATAACGGATAATTTTAGCGAAATTTCTATTTTTGTCCTCTATTTACTCGATTTTTTTCCTCATTTTACGACGAAATAACCGAAAAAAGGGACGAAAATGGATAATTTGAGCGAAATTTTTATTTTTTTCCTCAATTTACTCGTTTTTCTTCATCATTTTATCACGAAATTACCGAAAAAATGGACGAAAACGGATAATTTTAGCAAAAATTTATTTTTTTCCTCTATTTACTCGATTTTTTCCTCATTTAATGACGTAATTACCGAAAAAAGAGTAGAAAACGGATAATTTTTTGCGAAATTCTATTTTTTCCTCTATTTACCCGTTTTTTCCTCATTTTATGGCGAAATTACCGAAAAAAGGGACGAAAATGGATAATTTTAGCGAAATTTTAATTTTTTCCTCAATTTACTCGTTTTTTTTCCTCATTTTATGACGAGATTACCGAAAAAAGGAACGAAAACGGATAATTTTAGCGAAATTTCTATTTTTTTCTCTATTTATTCGATTTTCCTCTATTTACTCGTTCTTTTTCCTCATTTTATGACGAAATTACCGAAAAAAGGGACGAAAACGGATAATTTTAGCGAAATTTCTATATTTTCCTCAATTTGCTCGTTTTTTTTCCTCATTTTATGACGAAATTACCGATAAAATGGATGAAAACGGATAATTTTAGCGAAATTTTAATTTTTTTCCTCTATTTACTCGATATTTTTCCTCATTTTATGACGTAATTACCGAAAAAAGGGATGAAAACGGATAATTTTTGCGAAATTTTTATTTTTTTCCTCAATTTACTCGTTTTTCTTCATCATTTTATCACGAAATTACCAAAAAAAAGGGACGACAACGGATAATTTTAACGAAATTTTTATTTTTTTCCTTTATTTACTCGATTTTTTTCCACATTTTATGTCGAAATTACCGAATAAAGGGACAAAAACGGATAATTTTAGCGCAATTTTAATTTTTTTCCTCTATTTACTCGATATTTTTCCTCATTTTATGAAGTAATTACCGAAAAAAGGGATTTAAACGGATAATTTTAGTGAAATTTCAATTTTTATCTCTATTTACTCGCTTTTTTCCTACTTTTATGGCGAAATTACCGAAAAAAGGGACGAAAACGGATAATTATAGCGAAACTTCTCTTTTTTACTCTATTTACTCGTTTTTCTTCCTCATTTTATGACGAAATTACCGAAAAAAGGGACGAAAACGGATAATTTTAGCGAAATTTCTATTTAATCCTCAATTTACTCGTTTTCTTCATCATTTGATCACGAAATTACCGAAAAAAGGGACGAAAACGGATAATTTTAGCGAAATTTCTATTTTTTTCCTTAATTTACTCGTTTTTCTTCATCATTTTATAACGAAATTACCGAAAAAATGGACGAAAACGGATAATTTTAGCGAAAATTTATTTTTTTCCTCTATTTACTTGATTTTTTCCTCATTTAATGACGTAATTACCGAAAAAAGAGTAGAAAACGGATAATTTTTGCGAAATTCTATTTTTTCCTCTATTTACCCGTTTTTTTCCTCATTTTATGGCGAAATTACCGAAAAAAGGGACGAAAATGGATAATTTTAGCGAAATTTTTATTTTTTCCTCAATTTACTCGTTTTTTTCCTCATTTTATGACGAAATTACTGAAAAAAGGGACGAAAATGGATAATTTTAGCGAAATTTCAATTTTTTTCCTCTATTTACTCGTTTTTTTTTTCCTCATTTTATGACGAAATTACCGAAAAAAGGGACGATAACGGATAATTTTAGCGAAATTTCTATTTTTGTCCTCTATTTACTCGATTTTTTTCCTCATTTTACGACGAAATAACCGAAAAAAGGGACGAAAATGGATAATTTGTGCGAAATTTTTATTTTTTTCCTCAATTTACTCGTTTTTCTTCATCATTTTATCACGAAATTACCGAAAAAATGGACGAAAACGGATAATTTTAGCGAAAATTTATTTTTTTCCTCTATTTACTCGATTTTTTCCTCATTTAATGACGTAATTACCGAAAAAAGAGTAGAAAACGGATAATTTTTGCGAAATTCTATTTTTTCCTCTATTTACCCGTTTTTTTTCCTCATTTTATGGCGAAATTACCGAAAAAAGGGACGAAAATGGATAATTTTAGCGAAATTTTTATTTTTTCCTCAATTTACTCGTTTTTCCTCTATTTACTCGTTCTTTTTCCTCATTTTATGACGAAATTACCGAAAAAAGGGACGAGAACGGATAATTTTAGCGAAATTTCTATATTTTCCTCAATTTGCTCGTTTTTTTTTCCTCATTTTATGACGAAATTACCGATAAAATGGATGAAAACGGATAATTTTAGCGAAATTTTAATTTTTTTCCTCTATTTACTCGATATTTTTCCTCATTTTTAGACGTAATTACCGAAAAAAGGGATGAAAACGGATAATTTTTGCGAAATTTCTATTTTTTCCTCTATTTACCCGTTTTTTCCACATTTTATGGCGAAATTACCGAAAAAAGGGACGAAAATGGATAATTTTAGCGAAATTTTTATTTTTTTCCTCAATTTACTCGTTTTTCTTCATCATTTTATCACGAAATTACCAAAAAAAAGGGACGACAACGGATAATTTTAACGAAATTTCTATTTTTTTCCTTTATTTACTCGATTTTTTTCCACATTTTATGTCGAAATTACCGAATAAAGGGACAAAAACGGATAATTTTAGCGCAATTTTAATTTTTTTTCTCTATTTACTCGTTTTTTTCCTACTTTTATGGCGAAATTACCGAAAAAAGGGACGAAAACGGATAATTATAGCGAAACTTCTCTTTTTTACTCTATTTACTCGTTTTTCTTCCTCATTTTATGACGAAATAACCGAAAAAAGGGACGAAAACGGATAATTTTAGCGAAATTTCTATTTTTTCCTCAATTTACTCGTTTTCTTCATCATTTTATCACGAAATTACCGAAAAAAGGGACGAAAACGGACAATTTAATCGAAATTTTTATTTTTTTCCTCAATTTACTCGTTTTTTTCCTCATTTTATGACGGAATTACCGAAAAAAGGGACGATAACGGATAATTTTAGTGAAATTTCTATTTTTTCCTCTATTTACTCGTTTTTTTTTCCTCATTTAATGTCGAAATTACCGAAAAAAAGGAACGAAAACGGATAATTTAATCGAAAGTTTTATTTTTTCCTCTATTTGCTCGTTTTTTTTTTCATTTCATGACGAAATTACCGAAAAAAGGGACGAAAACGGATAATTTTAGCGAAATTTCTATTTTTTTCCTCTGTTTGCTTGTTTTTTTTTCTTCATTATATGACGAAATTTCCGAAAAAAGGGACGAAAACGGATAATTTTTGCGAAATTTTTATTTTTTTCCTCAATTTACTCGTTTTTCTTCATCATTTTATCACGAAATTACCGAAAAAAGGGACGATAACGGATAATTTTAGCGAAATTTCTATTTACCTCTATTTACCCGTTTTTTTCCTCATTTTATGACGAAATTACCGAAAAAAGGGCTGAAAACGGATAATTTTAACGAAATTTCTATTTTTTCCTTTATTTACTCCATTTTTTCTCATTTTATGACGAAATTACCGAAAAAAGGGTCGATATCGGATAATTTTAGCGAAATTTTTATTTTTTTTTCAATTTAGTCATTTTTTTTCCTCATTTTATGTCGAAAATAACGTTAAAAAGGACGAAAACGGATAATTTTTGCGAAATTTCTATTTTTCCTCTATTAACTCGTTTTTTTCCTCATTTTATATCGAAATTACCGAAAAAAGGGACGAAAACGGATAATTTTATCGAAATGTTTATTTTTTTCCTCTATTTAGTCGCTTTTTTTCCTCATTTTAAGACGAACTTACCGAAAAAAGGTACGAAAATGGATAATTTTAGCGAAATTTCAATTTTTTTCCTCTATTTACTCGTTTTTTTTCCTCATTTTATGACGAAATTACCGAAAAAAGGGACGATAACGGATAATTTTAGCGAAATTTCTATTTTTGTCCTCTATTTACTCGATTTTTTTCCTCATTTTACGACGAAATAACCGAAAAAAGGGACGAAAATGGATAATTTGAGCGAAATTTTTATTTTTTCCTCTATTTACTCGATTTTCTTCATCATTTTATCAAGAAATTACCGAAAAAATGGACGAAAACGGAAAACTTTAGCGAAAATTTATTTTTTCCTCTATTTACTCGATTTTTTCCTCATTTAATGACGTAATTACCGAAAAAAGGGTTGAAAACGGATAATTTTTGCGAAATTTCTATTTTTTCCTCTATTTACCCGTTTTTTTCCACATTTTAATGCAAAATTACCGAAAAAAGGGACGAAAATGGATAATTTTAGCGAAATTTTTATTTTTTCCTCAATTTACTCGTTTTTTTTCCTCATTTTATGACGAAATTACCAAAAAAAGGAACGAAAACGGATAATTTTAGCGAAATTTCTATTTTTTTCTCTATTTATTTGATTTTCCTCTATTTACTCGTTTTTTTTCCTCTTTTTATGACGAAATTACAGATAAAATGGACGAAAAGGGATAATTTTAGCGAAATTTTTATTTTTTTCCTCAATTTACTCGTTTTTCTTCATCATTTTATCACGAAATTACCAAAAAAAGGGACGACAACGGATAATTTTAACGAAATTTCTATTTTTTTTCCTTTATTTACTCGATTTTTTTTCCAAATTTTATGTCGAAATTACCGAATGAAGGGACAAAAACGGATAATTTTAGCGAAATTTTAATTTTTTTCCTCTATTTACTCGATATTTTTCCTCATTTTATGAAGTAATTACCGAAAAAAGGGATGAAAACGGATAATTTTAGTGAAATTTCAATTTTTTTCTCTATTTACTCGTTTTTTTCCTACTTTTATGGCGAAATTACCGAAAAAAGGGACGAAAACGGATAATTATAGCGAAATTTTTATTTTATTCCTCAATTTACTCGCTTTTTTTTCCTCAATTTTTGACGAAATTACCGAAAAAAGGGACGAAAACGGATAATTTTAGCGAAACTTCTCTTTTTTACTCTATTTACTCGTTTTTCTTCCTCATTTTATGACGAAATTACCGTAAAAAGGGACGAAAACGGATAATTTTAGCGAAATTTCTATTATTTCCTCAATTTACTCGTTTTCTTCATCATTTTATCACGAAATTACCGAAAAAAGGTACGAAAACGGATAATTTTAGCGATATTTTTAATTTTTTCCTCTATTTACTCGATTTTTTTCTTCATTTTATGACGAAATTACCGAAAAAAGGGACGAAAACGGATAATTTTAGCGAAACATCTCTTTTTTACTCTATTTACTCGTTTTTCTTCCTCATTTTATCACGAAATTACCGAAAAAAGGGACGAAAACGGATAATTTTATCGAAATTACTATTTTTTTCCTCTATTTGCTCGTTTTTTTTCTTCATTTTATCACGAAATTACCGAAAAAAGGGACGAAATCGGATAATTTTAGCGAAATTTCTATTTTTTCCTCTATTTACCCGTTTTTTCCTCATTTTATGACTAAATTACCGAAAAAAGGGCCGAAAACGGATAATTTTAGCGAAATTTCTATATTTTCCTTTATTTACTCCATTTTTTCTCATTTTATGACGAAATTACCGAAAAAAGGGTCGATATCGGATAATTTTAGCGAAATTTCTATTTTTTCCTCTATTTACTCGTCCTTTTTCCTCATTTTATGACGAAATAACCGAAAAAATGGCCTAAAACAGATAATTTTCGAGAAATTTCTATTTTTCCTCTATTTACTCGTTTTTTTTCCTCATTATATGACGAAATTACAGAAAAAAGGGCCGAAAACAGATAATTTTAGCGAAATTTTTATTTTTTTTTCCTCTATTTACTCGTTTTTTTTCCTCATTTTATGACGATTTTACCAAAAAAAGGGACGAAAACGGATAATTTTAGCGAAATTTCTATTTTTTCCTCTATTAACTCGTTTTTTCCTTATCTTATGACGAAATTACCGAAAAAAGGGACGAAAACGGATAATTTTAGCGAAATTTCTATTTTTTCCTCAATTTGCTCGTTTTTTTTCCTCATTTTATGAAGAAATTACCGAAAAAAGGGACGAAAAAGGATAATTTTAGCGAAATTTTTATTTTTCTTCCTCAATTTACTCGTTTTTTTTCATCATTTTATGACGAAATTACCGTAAAAAGGGACGAAAACGGATAATTTTAACGAAATTTCTATTTTTTTCTTCTATTTACTCGTTTTTTTCCTCATTTCATGACGAAATTACCGAAACAATGGACGAAAACGGATAATTTTAGCGAAATTTTTATTTTTTTCCTCAATTTACTCGTTTTTCTTCATCATTTTATCACGAAATTACCGAAAAAAGGGACGATAACGGATAATTCTAGCGAAATTTCTATTTTTTCCCCATCTTGTTTTTTTTTCCTCATTTTATGTCGAAATTACCGAAAAAACGGACGAAAACGGATAATTTAATCGAAAGTTTTATTTTTTCCTCTATTTGCTCGTTTTTTTTTTCATTTCATGACGAAATTACCGAAAAAAGGGACGAAAACGGATAATTATAGCGAAATTTCTATTTTTTTCCTCTATTTGCTTGTTTTTTTTTTCTTCATTATATGACGAAATTTCCGAAAAAAGGGACGAAAACGGATAAATTTTGCGAAATTTTTATTTTTTTCCTCAATTTACTCGTTTTTCTTCATCATTTTATCACGAAATTACCGAAAAAAGGGACGATAACGGATAATTTTAGCGAAATTTCTATTTACCTCTATTTACCCGTTTTTTTCCTCATTTTATGACGACTTTACCGAAAAAAGGGCCGAAAACGGATAATTTTAACGAAATTTCTATTTTTTCCTTTATTTACTCCATTTTTTCTCATTTTATGACGAAATTACCGAAAAAAGGGTCGATATCGGATAATTTTAGCGAAATTTTTATTTTTTTTTCAATTTAGTCATTTTTTTTCCTCATTTTATGTCGAAATTAACGTTAAAAAGGACGAAAACGGATAATTTTTGCGAAATTTCTATTTTTCCTCTATTAACTCGTTTTTTTCCTCATTTTATATCGAAATTACCGAAAAAAGGGACGAAAACGGATAATTTTATCGAAATTTTTATTTTTTTCCTCTATTTAGTCGTTTTTTTTTCCTCATTTTAAGACGAAATTACCGAAAAAAGGGACGAAAATGGATAATTTTAGCGAAATTTCAATTTTTTTCCTCTATTTACTCGTTTTTTTTCCTCATTTTATGACGAAATTACCGAAAAAAGGGACGATAACGGATAATTTTAGCGAAATTTCTATTTTTGTCCTCTATTTACTCGATTTTTTTCCTCATTTTACGACGAAATAACCGACAAAAGGGACGAAAATGGATAATTTGAGCGAAATTTTTATTTTTTTCCTCAATTTACTCGTTTTTCTTCATCATTTTATCACGAAATTACCGAAAAAATGGACGAAAACGGAAAATTTTAGCGAAAATTTATTTTTTTCCTCTATTTACTCGATTTTTTCCTCATTTAATGACGTAATTACCGAAAAAAGGGATGAAAACGGATAATTTTTGCGAAATTTCTATTTTTTCCTCTATTTACCCGTTTTTTTCAACATTTTATGGCGAAATTACCGAAAAAAGGGACGAAAATGGATAATTTTAGCGATATTTTTATTTTTTCCTCAATTTACTCGTTTTTTTCCTCATTTGATGACGAAATTACCAAAAAAAGGAACGAAAACGGATAATTTTAGCGAAATTTCTATTTTTTTCTCTATTTATTCGATTTTCCTCTATTTACTCGTTTTTTTTCCTCATTTTATGACGAAATTACAGATAAAATGGACGAAAAGGGATAACTTTAGCGAAATTTTTATTTTTTTCCTCAATTTACTCGTTTTTCTTCATCATTTTATCACGAAATTACCAAAAAAAGGGACGATAACGGATAATTTTAACGAAATTTCTATTTTTTTCCTTTATTTACTAGATTTTTTCCACATTTTATGTCGAAATTACCGAATAAAGGGACAAAAACGGATAATTTTAGCGAAATTTTAATTTTTTTCCTCTATTTACTCGATATTTTTCCTCATTTTATGAAGTAATTACCGAAAAAAGGGATGAAAACGGATAATTTTAGTGAAATTTCAATTTTTTTCTCTATTTACTCGTTTTTTTCCTACTTTTATGGCGAAATTACCGAAAAAAGGGACGAAAACGGATAATTATAGCGAAATTTTTATTTTATTCCTCAATTTACTCGCTTTTTTTTCCTCAATTTTTGACGAAATTACCGAAAAAAGGGACGAAAACGGATAATTTTAGCGAAACTTCTCTTTTTTACTCTATTTACTCGTTTTTTTCATCATTTTATGACGAAATTACCGAAAAAAGGGACGAAAACGGATAATTTTAGCGAAATTTCTATTATTTCCTCAATTTACTCGTTTTCTTCATCATTTTATCACGAAATTACCGAAAAAAGGGACGAAAACGGATAATTTTAGCGATATTTTTAATTTTTTCCTCTATTTACTCGATTTTTTTCTTAATTTTATGACGAAATTACCGAAAAAAGGGACGAAAACGGATAATTTTATCGAAATTACTATTTTTTTCCTCTATTTGCTCGTTTTATTTCTTCATTTTATCACGAAATTACCGAAAAAAGGGACGAAATCGGATAATTTTAGCGAAATTTCTATTTTTTCCTCTATTTACCCGTTTTTTCCTCATTTTATGACTAAATTACCGAAAAAATGGCCGAAAACGGATAATTTTAGCGAAATTTCTATATTTTCCTTTATTTACTCCATTTTTTCTCATTTTATGACGAAATTACCGAAAAAAGGGTCGATATCGGATAATTTCAGCGAAATTTCTATTTTTTCCTCTATTTACTCGTCCTTTTTCCTCATTTTATGACGAAATGACCGAAAAAATGGCCGAAAACGGATAATTTTCGAGAAATTTCTATTTTTCCTCTATTTACTCGTTTTTTTTCCTCATTATATGACGAAATTACAGAAAAAAGGGCCGAAAACGGATAATTTTAGCGAAATTTTTATTTTTTTTTCCTCTATTTACTCGTTTTTTTTCCTCATTTTATGACGATTTTACCAAAAAAAGGGACGAAAACGGATAATTTTAGCGAAATTTCTATTTTTTCCTCTATTAACTCGTTTTTTCCTTATCTCATGACGAAATTACCGAAGAAAGGGACGAAAACGGATAATTTTAGCGAAATTTCTATTTTTTTCCTCCATTTGCTCGTTTTTTTTCTTCATTTTATGACGAAATTACCGTAAAAAGGGACGAAAACGGAGAATTTTAGCGAAATTTTTATTTTTTTCCTCAATTTACTAATTTTTCTTCATCATTTTATCACGAAATTACCAAAAAAAGGGACGAAAACGGATAATTTTAACGAAATTTATATTTTTTTCTTCTATTTACTCGTTTTTTTCCTCATTTCATGACGAAATTACCGAAACAATGGACGAAAACGGATAATTTTAGCGAAATTTTTATTTTTTTCCTCAATTTACTAGTTTTCCTTCATCATTTTATCACGAAATTACCGAAAAAAGGAACGAAAACGGATAATTTTAGCGAAATTTTTATTTTTTTTCCTCAATTTACTCGTTTTTCTTCATCATTTTATCACGAAATTACCGAAAAAAGGGACGATAACGGATAATTCTAGCGAAATTTCTATTTTTTCCTCATTTTATGTCGAAATTACCGAAAAAACGGACGAAAACGGATAATTTTAACGAAATTTTATTTTTTTCCTCTATTTACTCGTTTTTTTCCTCATTTCATGACGAAATTACGAAAAAAGGAACGAAAACGGATAATTTTAGCGAAATTTCTATTTTTTTCCTCTATATGCTCGATTTTTTCTTCATTTTATGACGAAATTACCGGAAAAAGGGACGAAAACGGATAATTTTAGCGAAATTTTTATTTTTTTTCTCAATTTACTCGTTTTTCTTCATCATTTTATCACGAAATTATCGAAAAAAGGGACGAAAACGGATAATTTTAACGAAATTTCTATTATTTTCCTCTATTTACTCGATTTTTTTCCACATTTTATGACGAAATTACCGAATAAAGGGACGAAAACGGATATTTTAGCGAAATTTTTATTTTTTTCCTCAATTTACTATTTTTTCTTCATCATTTTATCGGGAAATTACCGAAAAAATGGACGAAAACGGTAAATTTTAGCGAAATTTTTAATTTTTTCCTCTATTTACTTGATTATTTTCCTCATTTTATGACGTAATTACAAAAAAAAATGATGAAAACAGATAATTTTAGCGAAATATCTATTTTTCCTCTATTTACCCGTTTTTTTCCTCATTTTCTGACTAAATTACCGAAAAAAGGGCCGAAAACGGATAATTTTTGCGAAATTTCTATATTTTCCTTTATTTACTCCATTTCTTCTCATTTTATGACGAAATTACCGAAAAAAGGGTCGATATCGGATAATTTTAGCGAAATTTTTATTTTTTCCTCTATTTACTCGTCCTTTTACCACATTTTATGACGAAATTACCGAAAAAATGGCTGAAAACGGATAATTTTCGCGAAATTTCTATTTTTTCCTCTATTTACTCCTTTTTTTTCCTCATTATATGACGAAATTACAGAAAAAAGGTCCGAAAACGGATAATTTTAGCGAAATTTTATTTTTTTTTTCCACTATTTACTCGTTTTTTTTCCTCATTTTATGACGATTTTACCAAAAAAAGGGACGAAAACGGATAATTTTACCGAAATTTCTATTTTTTCCTCTATTTACTCGTTTTTTCCTCATTTTATGACGAAATTACCGAAAAAAGGGACGAAAACGGATAATTTTAGCGAAATTTCTATTTTTTCCTCAATTTGCTCGTTTTTTTTCCTCATTTTATGAAGAAATTACCGAAAAAAGGGACGAAAACGGAAAATTTTAGCGAAATTTCTATTTTTTGCACTATTTACTCGTTGTCTTTCCTCATTTTATATCGAAATTACCGAAAAAAGGGTCGAAAGCGGATAATTTTATCGAAATTTGTATTTTTTTCCTCTATTTACTCGTATTTTTCCTCATTTCATGACGAAATTACCGAAACAATGGACGAAAACGGATAATTTTAGCGAAATTTTTATTTTTTTCCTCAATTTACTAATTTTTCTTCATCATTTTATCACGAAATTACCGAAAAAAGGGACGAAAACGGATAATTTTAACGAAATTTCTATTTTTTTCTTCTATTTACTCATTTTTTTCCTCATTTCATGACGAAATTACCGAAACAATGGACGAAAACGGATAATTTTAGCGAAATTTTTATTTTTTTCCTCAATTTACTAGTTTTCCTTCATCATTTTATCACGAAATTACCGAAAAAAGGAACGAAAACGGATAATTTTAGCGAAATTTTTATTTTTTTCCTCAATTTACTCGTTTTTCTTCATCATTTTATCACGAAATTACCGAAAAAAGGGACGATAATTGATAATTCTAGCGAAATTTCAATTTTTTACTCAACTCGTTTTTTTTCCTCATTTTATGTCGAAATTACCGAAAAAACGGACGAAAACGGATAATTTTAACGAAATTTTATTTTTTTCCTCTATTTACTCGTTTTTTTCCTCATTTCATGACGAAATTACAAAAAAAGGGACGAAAACGGATAATTTTAGCGAATTTTCTATTTTTTTCCTCTATATGCTCGATTTTTTCTTCATTTTATTACGAAATTACCGGAAAAAGGGACGAAAACGGATAATTTTAACGAAATTTCTATTATTTTCCTCTATTTACTCGATTTTTTTCCACATTTTATGACGAAATTAACGAATAAAGGGACGAAAACGGATATTTTAGCGAAACTTTTATTTTTTTCCTCAATTTACTATTTTTTCTTCATCATTTTATCAGGAAATTACCGAAAAAATGGACGATAACGGTAAATTTTAGCGAAATTTTTAATTTTTTCCTCTATTTACTCGATTATTTTCCTCATTTTATGACGTAATTACCAAACAAAATGATGAAAACAGATAATTTTAGCGAAATATCTATTTTTTCCTCTATTTACTCTTTTTTTTCCTCATTTTATGACGAAATTACCGAAAAAAGGAACGAAAACGGATAATTTTAGCGAAATTTCTATTTTTTCCTCTATTTACCCGTTTTTTTCCTCATTTTCTGACTAAATTACCGAAAAAAGGGCCGAAAACGGATAATTTTTGCGAAATTTCTATTTTTTCCTCTAATTACTCCTTTTTTTTCCTTATTATATGACGAAATTACAGAAAAAAGGGCCGAAAACGGATAATTTTAGCGAAATTTTTATTTTTTTTTTCCACTATTTACCCGTTTTTTTTCCTCATTTTATGACGATTTTACCAAAAAAAGGGACGAAAACGGATAATTTTACCGAAATTTCTATTTTTTCCTCTATTTACTCGTTTTTTCCTCATTTTATGACGAAATTACCGAAAAAAGGGACGAAAACGGATAATTTTAGCGAAATTTCTATTTTTTCCTCAATTTGCTCGTTTTTTTTCCTCATTTTATGAAGAAATTACCGAAAAAGGGACGAAAAAGGATAATTTTAGCGAAATTTTAATTTTTTTCTTCAATTTACTCATTTCTTCATCATTTTATCACGAAATTACCGAAAAAAGGGACGAAAACGGAAATTTTAGCGAAATTTGTATGTTTTTCCTCTATTTACTCGTTTTTTTCCTCATTTCATGACGAAATTACCGAAAAAAGTTTTGAAAATGGATAATTTTAGCGAAATTTCAATTTTTTCCTCCATTTGCTCGTTTTTTTTCTTCAATTTATGACGAAATTACCGTAAAAAGGGACGAAAACGGAGAATTTTAACGAAATTTTTATTTTTTTCCTCAATTTACTCGTTTTTCTTCATCATTTTATCACGAAATTACCGAAAAAAGGGACGAAAACGGATAATTTTAACGAAATTTCTATTTTTTTTCCTGTATTTACTCGATTTTTTCCACATTTTATGACGAAATTACCAAATAAAGGGACGAAAAAACGGATAATTTTTGCGAAATTTTTATATTTTTCCTCAATTTACTATTTTTTCTTCATCATTTTATCAGGAAATTACCGAAAAAAGGGACGATAACGGATACTTTTAGCGAAATTTCTATTTTTTCCTCAACTCGTTTTTTTTCCTCATTTAAGACGAAATTACCAAAAAAAGGGACGAAAACGGATATTTTAGCGAAATTTTTATTTTTTTCCTCAATTTACTCGTTTTTCTTCTTCATTTTATCACGAAATTACCGAAGACAGGGACGAAAACGGATAATTTTAGCGATATTTTTAATTTTTTCCTCTATTTACTCGATTTTTTTCTTAATTTTATGACGAAATTACCGAAAAAAGGGACGAAAACGGATAATTTTATCGAAATTACTATTTTTTTCCTCTATTTCCTCGTTTTTTTTCTTCATTTTATCACGAAATTACCGAAAAAAGGGACCAAAACGGATAATTTTAGCTAAATTTCTATTTTTACCTCTATTTACTCGTTTTTTTTCCTCATTTTATGTCGAAATTACCGAAAAAAGGGACGAAAACGGATAATTTTAGCGAAATATTTATTTTTTTCCTCAATTTACTCGTTTTTCTTCATCATTTTATCACGAAATTACCGAAAAAAGGGACGATAACGGATAATTTTAGCGAAATTTCAATTTTTGCTCAACTCGTTTTTTTTCCTCATTTAAGTCGAAATTACCGAATAAAGGGACGAAAACGGATAATTTAAGCGAAATTTTTATTTTTCTCCTTAATTTGTTCTTTTTTTTTCATCATTTTATGACGAAATTACCGAAAAAAGGGACGAAAACGGATAATTTTAGCGAAATTTCTATTTTTTCCTCTATTAACTCGTTTTTCTCCTCATTTTATATCGAAATTACCGAAAAAAGGGACGAAAACGGATAATTTTATCGAAATTTTTATTTTTTTCCTCTATTTAGTCGTTTTTTTTCCTCATTTTAAGACGAAATTACCGTAAAAAGGGACGAAAATGGATAATTTTAGCGAAATTTCAATTTTTTTCCTCAATTTACTCGTTTTTTTTCCTCATTTTATGACGAGATTACCGAAAAAAGGAACGAAAACGGATAATTTTAGCGAAATTTCTATATTTTTCTCTATTTATTCGATTTTCCTCTATTTACTCGTTTTTTTTCCTCATTTTATGACGAAATTACCGAAAAAAGGGACGAAAACGGATAATTTTTGCGAAATTTCTATATTTTCCTCAATTTGCTCGTTTTTTTTCCTCATTTTATGACGAAATTACCAAAAAAAATGATGAAAACAGATAATTTTAGCGAAATATCTATTTTTCCTCTATTTACTCTTTTTTTTCCTCATTTTATGACGAAATTACCGAAAAAAGGAACGAAAACGGATAATTTTAGCGAAATTTCTATTTTTCCTCTATTTACCCGTTTTTTTCCTCATTTTCTGACTAAATTACCGAAAAAAGGGCCGAAAACGGATAATTTTTGCGAAATTTCTATATTTTCCTTTATTTACTCCATTTTTTCTCATTTTATGACGAAATTACCGATAAAAGGGTCGATATCGGATAATTTTAGCGAAATTTTTATTTTTTCCTCTATTTACTCGTCCTTTTACCACATTTTATGACGAAATTACCGAAAAATTGGCTGAAAACGGATAATTTTCGCGAAATTTCTATTTTTTCCTCTATTTACTCCTTTTTTTCCCTCATTTTATGACGATTTTACCAAAAAAAGGGACGAAAACGGATAATTTTACCGAAATTTCTATTTTTTCCTCTATTTACTCGTTTTTTCCTCATTTTATGACGAAATTACCGAAAAAGGGACGAAAACGGATAATTTTAGCGAAATTTCTATTTTTTCCTCAATTTGCTCGTTTTTTTTCCTCATTTTATGAAGAAATTACCGAAAAAAGGGACGAAAAAGGATAATTTTAGCGAAATTTTAATTTTTTTCTTCAATTTACTCGTTTTCTTCATCATTTTATCACGAAATTACCGAAAAAAGGGACGCAAACGGAAAATTTTAGCGAAATTTCTATTTTTTTCCTCAAATTTACTCGTTTTTTCCTCATTTTATGACGGAATTACCGAAAAAAGGGACGAAAACGGATAATTTTAGCGAAATTTCTATTTTTTCCACTATTTACTCGTTGTCTTTCCTCATTTTATATCGAAATTACCGAAAAAAGGGTCGAAAGCGAATAATTTTATCGAAATTTGTATTTTTTTCCTCTATTTACTCGTATTTTTCCTCATTTCATGACGAAATTACCGAAACAATGGACGAAAACGGATAATTTTAGCGAAATTTTTATTTTTTTCCTAAATTTACTAATTTTTCTTCATCATTTTATCACGAAATTACCGAAAAAAGGGACGAAAACGGATAATTTTAACGAAATTTCTATTTTTTTCTTCTATTTACTCATTTTTTTCCTCATTTCATGACGAAATTACCGAAACAATGGACGAAAACGGATAATTTTAGCGAAATTTTTATTTTTTTCCTCAATTTACTAGTTTTCCTTCATCATTTTATCACGAAATTACCGAAAAAAGGAACGAAAACGGATAATTTTAGCGAAATTTTTATTTTTTTCCTCAATTTACTCGTTTTTCTTCATCATTTTATCACGAAATTACCGAAAAAAGGGACGATAACGGATAATTCTAGCGAAATTTCAATTTTTTACTCAACTCGTTTTTTTTCCTCATTTTATGTCGAAATTACCGAAAAAACGGACGAAAACGGATAATTTTAACGAAATTTTATTTTTTTCCTCCATTTACTCGTTTTTTTCCTCATTTCATGACGAAATTACCGAAAAAAGGGACGAAATCGGATAATTTTAGCGAAATTTCTATTTTTTCCTCTATTTACCCGTTTTTTCCTCATTTTATGACTAAATTACCGAAAAAAGGGCCGAAAACGGATAATTTTAGCGAAATTTCTATATTTTCCTTTATTTACTCCATTTTTTCTCATTTTATGACGAAATTACCGAAAAAAGGGTCGATATCGGATAATTTCAGCGAAATTTCTATTTTTTCCTCTATTTACTCGTCCTTTTTCCTCATTTTATGACGAAATGACCGAAAAAATGGCCGAAAACGGATAATTTTCGAGAAATTTCTATTTTTCCTCTATTTACTCGTTTTTTTTCCTCATTATATGACGAAATTACAGAAAAAAGGGCCGAAAACGGATAATTTTAGCGAAATTTTTATTTTTTTTTCCTCTATTTACTCGTTTTTTTTCCTCATTTTATGACGATTTTACCAAAAAAAGGGACGAAAACGGATAATTTTAGCGAAATTTCTATTTTTTCCTCTATTAACTCGTTTTTTCCGTATCTCATGACGAAATTACCGAAGAAAGGGACGAAAACGGATAATTTTAGCGAAATTTCTATTTTTTTCCTCCATTTGCTCGTTTTTTTTCTTCATTTTATGACGAAATTACCGTAAAAAGGGACGAAAACGGAGAATTTTAGCGAAATTTTTATTTTTTTCCTCAATTTACTAATTTTTCTTCATCATTTTATCACGAAATTACCAAAAAAAGGGACGAAAACGGATAATTTTAACGAAATTTATATTTTTTTCTTCTATTTACTCGTTTTTTTCCTCATTTCATGACGAAATTACCGAAACAATGGACGAAAACGGATAATTTTAGCGAAATTTTTATTTTTTTCCTCAATTTACTAGTTTTCCTTCATCATTTTATCACGAAATTACCGAAAAAAGGAACGAAAACGGATAATTTTAGCGAAATTTTTATTTTTTTTCCTCAATTTACTCGTTTTTCTTCATCATTTTATCACGAAATTACCGAAAAAAGGGACGATAACGGATAATTCTAGCGAAATTTCTATTTTTTCCTCATTTTATGTCGAAATTACCGAAAAAACGGACGAAAACGGATAATTTTAACGAAATTTTATTTTTTTCCTCTATTTACTCGTTTTTTTCCTCATTTCATGACGAAATTACGAAAAAAGGAACGAAAACGGATAATTTTAGCGAAATTTCTATTTTTTTCCTCTATATGCTCGATTTTTTCTTCATTTTATGACGAAATTACCGGAAAAAGGGACGAAAACGGATAATTTTAGCGAAATTTTTATTTTTTTTCTCAATTTACTCGTTTTTCTTCATCATTTTATCACGAAATTATCGAAAAAAGGGACGAAAACGGATAATTTTAACGAAATTTCTATTATTTTCCTCTATTTACTCGATTTTTTTCCACATTTTATGACGAAATTACCGAATAAAGGGACGAAAACGGATATTTTAGCGAAATTTTTATTTTTTTCCTCAATTTACTATTTTTTCTTCATCATTTTATCGGGAAATTACCGAAAAAATGGACGAAAACGGTAAATTTTAGCGAAATTTTTAATTTTTTCCTCTATTTACTTGATTATTTTCCTCATTTTATGACGTAATTACAAAAAAAAATGATGAAAACAGATAATTTTAGCGAAATATCTATTTTTCCTCTATTTACCCGTTTTTTTCCTCATTTTCTGACTAAATTACCGAAAAAAGGGCCGAAAACGGATAATTTTTGCGAAATTTCTATATTTTCCTTTATTTACTCCATTTCTTCTCATTTTATGACGAAATTACCGAAAAAAGGGTCGATATCGGATAATTTTAGCGAAATTTTTATTTTTTCCTCTATTTACTCGTCCTTTTACCACATTTTATGACGAAATTACCGAAAAAATGGCTGAAAACGGATAATTTTCGCGAAATTTCTATTTTTTCCTCTATTTACTCCTTTTTTTTCCTCATTATATGACGAAATTACAGAAAAAAGGTCCGAAAACGGATAATTTTAGCGAAATTTTATTTTTTTTTTCCACTATTTACTCGTTTTTTTTCCTCATTTTATGACGATTTTACCAAAAAAAGGGACGAAAACGGATAATTTTACCGAAATTTCTATTTTTTCCTCTATTTACTCGTTTTTTCCTCATTTTATGACGAAATTACCGAAAAAAGGGACGAAAACGGATAATTTTAGCGAAATTTCTATTTTTTCCTCAATTTGCTCGTTTTTTTTCCTCATTTTATGAAGAAATTACCGAAAAAAGGGACGAAAACGGAAAATTTTAGCGAAATTTCTATTTTTTGCACTATTTACTCGTTGTCTTTCCTCATTTTATATCGAAATTACCGAAAAAAGGGTCGAAAGCGGATAATTTTATCGAAATTTGTATTTTTTTCCTCTATTTACTCGTATTTTTCCTCATTTCATGACGAAATTACCGAAACAATGGACGAAAACGGATAATTTTAGCGAAATTTTTATTTTTTTCCTCAATTTACTAATTTTTCTTCATCATTTTATCACGAAATTACCGAAAAAAGGGACGAAAACGGATAATTTTAACGAAATTTCTATTTTTTTCTTCTATTTACTCATTTTTTTCCTCATTTCATGACGAAATTACCGAAACAATGGACGAAAACGGATAATTTTAGCGAAATTTTTATTTTTTTCCTCAATTTACTAGTTTTCCTTCATCATTTTATCACGAAATTACCGAAAAAAGGAACGAAAACGGATAATTTTAGCGAAATTTTTATTTTTTTCCTCAATTTACTCGTTTTTCTTCATCATTTTATCACGAAATTACCGAAAAAAGGGACGATAATTGATAATTCTAGCGAAATTTCAATTTTTTACTCAACTCGTTTTTTTTCCTCATTTTATGTCGAAATTACCGAAAAAACGGACGAAAACGGATAATTTTAACGAAATTTTATTTTTTTCCTCTATTTACTCGTTTTTTTCCTCATTTCATGACGAAATTACAAAAAAAGGGACGAAAACGGATAATTTTAGCGAATTTTCTATTTTTTTCCTCTATATGCTCGATTTTTTCTTCATTTTATTACGAAATTACCGGAAAAAGGGACGAAAACGGATAATTTTAACGAAATTTCTATTATTTTCCTCTATTTACTCGATTTTTTTCCACATTTTATGACGAAATTAACGAATAAAGGGACGAAAACGGATATTTTAGCGAAACTTTTATTTTTTTCCTCAATTTACTATTTTTTCTTCATCATTTTATCAGGAAATTACCGAAAAAATGGACGATAACGGTAAATTTTAGCGAAATTTTTAATTTTTTCCTCTATTTACTCGATTATTTTCCTCATTTTATGACGTAATTACCAAACAAAATGATGAAAACAGATAATTTTAGCGAAATATCTATTTTTTCCTCTATTTACTCTTTTTTTTCCTCATTTTATGACGAAATTACCGAAAAAAGGAACGAAAACGGATAATTTTAGCGAAATTTCTATTTTTTCCTCTATTTACCCGTTTTTTTCCTCATTTTCTGACTAAATTACCGAAAAAAGGGCCGAAAACGGATAATTTTTGCGAAATTTCTATTTTTTCCTCTAATTACTCCTTTTTTTTCCTTATTATATGACGAAATTACAGAAAAAAGGGCCGAAAACGGATAATTTTAGCGAAATTTTTATTTTTTTTTTCCACTATTTACCCGTTTTTTTTCCTCATTTTATGACGATTTTACCAAAAAAAGGGACGAAAACGGATAATTTTACCGAAATTTCTATTTTTTCCTCTATTTACTCGTTTTTTCCTCATTTTATGACGAAATTACCGAAAAAAGGGACGAAAACGGATAATTTTAGCGAAATTTCTATTTTTTCCTCAATTTGCTCGTTTTTTTTCCTCATTTTATGAAGAAATTACCGAAAAAGGGACGAAAAAGGATAATTTTAGCGAAATTTTAATTTTTTTCTTCAATTTACTCATTTCTTCATCATTTTATCACGAAATTACCGAAAAAAGGGACGAAAACGGAAATTTTAGCGAAATTTGTATTTTTTTCCTCAAATTTACTCGTTTTTTCCTCATTTTATGACGGAATTACCAAAAAAAGGGACGAAAACGGATAATTTTAGCGAAATTTCTATTTTTTCCACTATTTACTCGTTGTCTTTCCTCATTTTATATCGAAATTACCGAAAAAAGGGTCGAAAAGGGTTAATTTTATCGAAATTAGTATGTTTTTCCTCTATTTACTCGTTTTTTTTCCTCATTTCATGACGAAATTACCGAAAAAAGTTTTGAAAATGGATAATTTTAGCGAAATTTCAATTTTTTCCTCCATTTGCTCGTTTTTTTTCTTCAATTTATGACGAAATTACCGTAAAAAGGGACGAAAACGGAGAATTTTAACGAAATTTTTATTTTTTTCCTCAATTTACTCGTTTTTCTTCATCATTTTATCACGAAATTACCGAAAAAAGGGACGAAAACGGATAATTTTAACGAAATTTCTATTTTTTTTCCTGTATTTACTCGATTTTTTCCACATTTTATGACGAAATTACCAAATAAAGGGACGAAAAAACGGATAATTTTTGCGAAATTTTTATATTTTTCCTCAATTTACTATTTTTTCTTCATCATTTTATCAGGAAATTACCGAAAAAAGGGACGATAACGGATACTTTTAGCGAAATTTCTATTTTTTCCTCAACTCGTTTTTTTTCCTCATTTAAGACGAAATTACCAAAAAAAGGGACGAAAACGGATATTTTAGCGAAATTTTTATTTTTTTCCTCAATTTACTCGTTTTTCTTCTTCATTTTATCACGAAATTACCGAAGACAGGGACGAAAACGGATAATTTTAGCGATATTTTTAATTTTTTCCTCTATTTACTCGATTTTTTTCTTAATTTTATGACGAAATTACCGAAAAAAGGGACGAAAACGGATAATTTTATCGAAATTACTATTTTTTTCCTCTATTTCCTCGTTTTTTTTCTTCATTTTATCACGAAATTACCGAAAAAAGGGACCAAAACGGATAATTTTAGCTAAATTTCTATTTTTACCTCTATTTACTCGTTTTTTTTCCTCATTTTATGTCGAAATTACCGAAAAAAGGGACGAAAACGGATAATTTTAGCGAAATATTTATTTTTTTCCTCAATTTACTCGTTTTTCTTCATCATTTTATCACGAAATTACCGAAAAAAGGGACGATAACGGATAATTTTAGCGAAATTTCAATTTTTGCTCAACTCGTTTTTTTTCCTCATTTAACCCTTAAACTGCGGGAAACGTTTTAAAACGTTTTCCTGTCAGAATGCGAGAACTGCGGGGAAAACGTTTTAAAACGTTTGACCTGCTTTTCCTTGCCCATGCTTGGCCTTCCTCAATTTTATGGTGGTGCCTGTGAATGAGAAGCACCCTCACAAAATCGTTTGCATTGTCCTAAATGTGGAAAACCCTTCGCCGGGGTTTTCCGGCCTCTGCGTAATTCCAAGATTTGTAGTGCACTCGTAATTTCATATTTCCTCACTCGTTAAAAATCAATGTATCTACTAACTGTTTGGTATCAAATTAATCAGCTAAAAGCAAGGGAAAAAAATAAGACAATTAAATCATTGGCAATTGCTTCCACGTTAGAGGAAAAACCAAAAGTCTTGTACTATAACCGCTGACCGCGGGCATCGGAAAAAGGTCTACCCGGATTATGGGGGTTTTCTACCTGCTGCAACTAGTCTGACCCACCAGGAGAAGGGACCGTTTCTCTAACTTGTCTCCCGCACACGACTGTCGCAAAAGAAAAATACACCCGCATCTTAAGGGTTAAGTCGAAATTACCGAATAAAGGGACGAAAACGGATAATTTAAGCGAAATTTTTATTTTTCTCCTTAATTTGTTCTTTTTTTTTCATCATTTTATGACGAAATTACCGAAAAAAGGGACGAAAACGGATAATTTTAGCGAAATTTCTATTTTTTCCTCTATTAACTCGTTTTTCTCCTCATTTTATATCGAAATTACCGAAAAAAGGGACGAAAACGGATAATTTTATCGAAATTTTTATTTTTTTCCTCTATTTAGTCGTTTTTTTTTCCTCATTTTAAGACGAAATTACCGTAAAAAGGGACGAAAATGGATAATTTTAGCGAAATTTCAATTTTTTTCCTCAATTTACTCGTTTTTTTTCCTCATTTTATGACGAGATTACCGAAAAAAGGAACGAAAACGGATAATTTTAGCGAAATTTCTATTTTTTTCTCTATTTATTCGATTTTCCTCTATTTACTCGTTTTTTTTCCTCATTTTATGACGAAATTACCGAAAAAAGGGACGAAAACGGATAATTTTTGCGAAATTTCTATATTTTCCTCAATTTGCTCGTTTTTTTTCCTCATTTTATGACGAAATTACCAAAAAAAATGATGAAAACAGATAATTTTAGCGAAATATCTATTTTTCCTCTATTTACTCTTTTTTTTCCTCATTTTATGACGAAATTACCGAAAAAAGGAACGAAAACGGATAATTTTAGCGAAATTTCTATTTTTCCTCTATTTACCCGTTTTTTTCCTCATTTTCTGACTAAATTACCGAAAAAAGGGCCGAAAACGGATAATTTTTGCGAAATTTCTATATTTTCCTTTATTTACTCCATTTTTTCTCATTTTATGACGAAATTACCGATAAAAGGGTCGATATCGGATAATTTTAGCGAAATTTTTATTTTTTCCTCTATTTACTCGTCCTTTTACCACATTTTATGACGAAATTACCGAAAAATTGGCTGAAAACGGATAATTTTCGCGAAATTTCTATTTTTTCCTCTATTTACTCCTTTTTTTCCCTCATTTTATGACGATTTTACCAAAAAAAGGGACGAAAACGGATAATTTTACCGAAATTTCTATTTTTTCCTCTATTTACTCGTTTTTTCCTCATTTTATGACGAAATTACCGAAAAAGGGACGAAAACGGATAATTTTAGCGAAATTTCTATTTTTTCCTCAATTTGCTCGTTTTTTTTCCTCATTTTATGAAGAAATTACCGAAAAAAGGGACGAAAAAGGATAATTTTAGCGAAATTTTAATTTTTTTCTTCAATTTACTCGTTTTCTTCATCATTTTATCACGAAATTACCGAAAAAAGGGACGCAAACGGAAAATTTTAGCGAAATTTCTATTTTTTTCCTCAAATTTACTCGTTTTTTCCTCATTTTATGACGGAATTACCGAAAAAAGGGACGAAAACGGATAATTTTAGCGAAATTTCTATTTTTTCCACTATTTACTCGTTGTCTTTCCTCATTTTATATCGAAATTACCGAAAAAAGGGTCGAAAGCGAATAATTTTATCGAAATTTGTATTTTTTTCCTCTATTTACTCGTATTTTTCCTCATTTCATGACGAAATTACCGAAACAATGGACGAAAACGGATAATTTTAGCGAAATTTTTATTTTTTTCCTAAATTTACTAATTTTTCTTCATCATTTTATCACGAAATTACCGAAAAAAGGGACGAAAACGGATAATTTTAACGAAATTTCTATTTTTTTCTTCTATTTACTCATTTTTTTCCTCATTTCATGACGAAATTACCGAAACAATGGACGAAAACGGATAATTTTAGCGAAATTTTTATTTTTTTCCTCAATTTACTAGTTTTCCTTCATCATTTTATCACGAAATTACCGAAAAAAGGAACGAAAACGGATAATTTTAGCGAAATTTTTATTTTTTTCCTCAATTTACTCGTTTTTCTTCATCATTTTATCACGAAATTACCGAAAAAAGGGACGATAACGGATAATTCTAGCGAAATTTCAATTTTTTACTCAACTCGTTTTTTTTCCTCATTTTATGTCGAAATTACCGAAAAAACGGACGAAAACGGATAATTTTAACGAAATTTTATTTTTTTCCTCCATTTACTCGTTTTTTTCCTCATTTCATGACGAAATTACAAAAAAAGGGACGAAAACGGATAATTTTAGCGAATTTTCTATTTTTTTACTCTATATGCTCGATTTTTTCTTCATTTTATTACGAAATTACCGGAAAAAGGGACGAAAACGGATAATTTTAGCGAAATTTTTATTTTTTTTTTCCACTATTTACTCGTTTTTTTCCTCATTTTATGACGATTTTACCAAAAAAAGGGACGAAAACGGATAATTTTACCGAAATTTCTATTTTTTCCTCTATTTACTCGTTATTTCCTCATTTTATAACGAAATTACCGAAAAAAGGGACGAAAACGGAAAATTTTAGCGAAATTTCTATTTTTTTCCTCAAATTTACTCGTTTTTTTCCTCATTTTATGACGGAATTACCGAAAAAAGGGACGAAAATGGATAATTTTAGCGAAATTTCTATTTTTTCCACTATTTACTAGTTGTCTTTCCTCATTTTATATCGAAATTACCGAAAAAAGGGTCGAAAGCGGATAATTTTATCGAAATTTGTATTTTTTTCCTCTATTTACTCGTTTTTTTCCTCATTTCATGACGAAATTACCGAAAATAGGGTTGAAAATGGATAATTTTAGCGAAATTTCAATTTTTTTCCTCCATTTGCTCGTTTTTTTTCTTCAATTTATGACGAAATTACCGTAAAAAGGGACGAAAACGGAGAATTTTAGCGAAATTTTTATTTTTTTCCTCAATTTACTAATTTTTCTTCATCATTTTATCACGAAATTACCGAAAAAAGGGACGAAAACGGATAATTTTAACGAAATTTCTATTTTTTTCTTGTATTTACTCGATTTTTTCCACATTTTATGACGAAATTACCAAATAAAGGGACGAAAAAACGGATAATTTTTGCGAAATTTTTATATTTTTCCTCAATTTACTATTTTTTCTTCATCATTTTATCACGAAATTACCGAAAAAAGGGACGAAAACGGATAATTTTAGCGAAATTTTTTTTTTTTCCTCAATTTACTCGTTTTTCTTCATCATTTTATCACGAAATTACCGAAAAAAGGGACGATAACGGATACTTCTAGCGAAATTTCTATTTTTTCCTCAACTCGTTTTTTTTCCACATTTTATGTCGAAATTACTGAAAAAACGGACGAAAACGGATAATTTTAACGAAATTTTATTTTTTTCCTCTATATGCTCGATTTTTTCCTCATTTCATGACGAAATTACAAAAAAAGGGACGAAAACGGATAATTTTAGCGAATTTTCTATTTTTTTCCTCTATATGCTCGATTTTTTCTTCATTTTATTACGAAATTACCGGAAAAAGGGACGAAAACGGATAATTTTAACGAAATTTCTATTATTTTCCTCTATTTACTCGATTTTTTTCCACATTTTATGACGAAATTAACGAATAAAGGGACGAAAACGGATATTTTAGCGAAACTTTTATTTTTTTCCTCAATTTACTATTTTTTCTTCATCATTTTATCAGGAAATTACCGAAAAAATGGACGATAACGGTAAATTTTAGCGAAATTTTTAATTTTTTCCTCTATTTACTCGATTATTTTCCTCATTTTATGACGTAATTACCAAACAAAATGATGAAAACAGATAATTTTAGCGAAATATCTATTTTTTCCTCTATTTACTCTTTTTTTTCCTCATTTTATGACGAAATTACCGAAAAAAGGAACGAAAACGGATAATTTTAGCGAAATTTCTATTTTTTCCTCTATTTACCCGTTTTTTTCCTCATTTTCTGACTAAATTACCGAAAAAAGGGCCGAAAACGGATAATTTTTGCGAAATTTCTATTTTTTCCTCTAATTACTCCTTTTTTTTCCTTATTATATGACGAAATTACAGAAAAAAGGGCCGAAAACGGATAATTTTAGCGAAATTTTTATTTTTTTTTTCCACTATTTACCCGTTTTTTTTCCTCATTTTATGACGATTTTACCAAAAAAAGGGACGAAAACGGATAATTTTACCGAAATTTCTATTTTTTCCTCTATTTACTCGTTTTTTCCTCATTTTATGACGAAATTACCGAAAAAAGGGACGAAAACGGATAATTTTAGCGAAATTTCTATTTTTTCCTCAATTTGCTCGTTTTTTTTCCTCATTTTATGAAGAAATTACCGAAAAAGGGACGAAAAAGGATAATTTTAGCGAAATTTTAATTTTTTTCTTCAATTTACTCATTTCTTCATCATTTTATCACGAAATTACCGAAAAAAGGGACGAAAACGGAAATTTTAGCGAAATTTGTATTTTTTTCCTCAAATTTACTCGTTTTTTCCTCATTTTATGACGGAATTACCAAAAAAAGGGACGAAAACGGATAATTTTAGCGAAATTTCTATTTTTTCCACTATTTACTCGTTGTCATTCCTCATTTTATATCGAAATTACCGAAAAAAGGGTCGAAAAGGGTTAATTTTATCGAAATTAGTATGTTTTTCCTCTATTTACTCGTTTTTTTCCTCATTTCATGACGAAATTACCGAAAAAAGTTTTGAAAATGGATAATTTTAGCGAAATTTCAATTTTTTCCTCCATTTGCTCGTTTTTTTTCTTCAATTTATGACGAAATTACCGTAAAAAGGGACGAAAACGGAGAATTTTAACGAAATTTTTATTTTTTTCCTCAATTTACTCGTTTTTCTTCATCATTTTATCACGAAATTACCGAAAAAAGGGACGAAAACGGATAATTTTAACGAAATTTCTATTTTTTTCCTGTATTTACTCGATTTTTTCCACATTTTATGACGAAATTACCAAATAAAGGGACGAAAAAACGGATAATTTTTGCGAAATTTTTATATTTTTCCTCAATTTACTATTTTTTCTTCATCATTTTATCAGGAAATTACCGAAAAAAGGGACGATAACGGATACTTTTAGCGAAATTTCTATTTTTTCCTCAACTCGTTTTTTTTCCTCATTTAAGACGAAATTACCAAATAAAGGGACGAAAACGGATATTTTAGCGAAATTTTTATTTTTTTCCTCAATTTACTCGTTTTTCTTCTTCATTTTATCACGAAATTACCGAAGACAGGGACGAAAACGGATAATTTTAGCGATATTTTTAATTTTTTCCTCTATTTACTCGATTTTTTTCTTCATTTTATGACGAAATTACCGAAAAAAGGGACGAAAACGGATAATTTTATCGAAATTACTATTTTTTTCCTCTATTTCCTCGTTTTTTTTCTTCATTTTATCACGAAATTACCGAAAAAAGGGACCAAAACGGATAATTTTAGCTAAATTTCTATTTTTACCTCTATTTACTCGTTTTTTTTCCTCATTTTATGTCGAAATTACCAAAAAAAGGGACGAAAACGGATAATTTTAGCGAAATATTTATTTTTTTCCTCAATTTACTCGTTTTTCTTCATCATTTTATCACGAAATTACCGAAAAAAGGGACGATAACGGATAATTTTAGCGAAATTTCTATTTTTTCCTCAACTCGTTTTTTTTCCTCATTTAAGTCGAAATTACCGAATAAAGGGACGAAAACGGATAATTTAAGCGAAATTTTTATTTTTCTCCTTAATTTGTTCTTTTTTTTTCATCATTTTATGACGAAATTACCGAAAAAAGGGACGAAAACGGATAATTTTAGCGAAATTTCTATTTTTTCCTCTATTAACTCGTTTTTCTCCTCATTTTATATCGAAATTACCGAAAAAAGGGACGAAAACGGATAATTTTATCGAAATTTTTATTTTTTTCCTCTATTTAGTCGTTTTTTTTCCTCATTTTAAGACGAAATTACCGTAAAAAGGGACGAAAATGGATAATTTTAGCGAAATTTCAATTTTTTTCCTCAATTTACTCGTTTTTTTTCCTCATTTTATGACGAGATTACCGAAAAAAGGAACGAAAACGGATAATTTTAGCGAAATTTCTATTTTTTTCTCTATTTATTCGATTTTCCTCTATTTACTCGTTTTTTTTCCTCATTTTATGACGAAATTACCGAAAAAAGGGACGAAAACGGATAATTTTTGCGAAATTTCTATATTTTCCTCAATTTGCTCGTTTTTTTTCCTCATTTTATGACGAAATTACCAAAAAAAATGATGAAAACAGATAATTTTAGCGAAATATCTATTTTTCCTCTATTTACTCTTTTTTTTCCTCATTTTATGACGAAATTACCGAAAAAAGGAACGAAAACGGATAATTTTAGCGAAATTTCTATTTTTCCTTTATTTACCCGTTTTTTTTCCTCATTTTCTGACTAAATTACCGAAAAAAGGGCCGAAAACGGATAATTTTTGCGAAATTTCTATATTTTCCTTTATTTACTCCATTTTTTCTCATTTTATGACGAAATTACCGATAAAAGGGTCGATATCGGATAATTTTAGCGAAATTTTTATTTTTTCTTCTATTTACTCGTCCTTTTACCACATTTTATGACGAAATTACCGAAAAATTGGCTGAAAACGGATAATTTTCGCGAAATTTCTATTTTTTCCTCTATTTACTCCTTTTTTTCCCTCATTTTATGACGATTTTACCAAAAAAAGGGACGAAAACGGATAATTTTACCGAAATTTCTATTTTTTCCTCTATTTACTCGTTTTTTCCTCATTTTATGACGAAATTACCGAAAAAAGGGACGAAAACGGATAATTTTAGCGAAATTTCTATTTTTTCCTCAATTTGCTCGTTTTTTTTCCTCATTTTATGAAGAAATTACCGAAAAAAGGGACGAAAAAGGATAATTTTAGCGAAATTTTAATTTTTTTCTTCAATTTACTCGTTTTCTTCATCATTTTATCACGAAATTACCGAAAAAAGGGACGCAAACGGAAAATTTTAGCGAAATTTCTATTTTTTTCCTCAAATTTACTCGTTTTTTCCTCATTTTATGACGGAATTACCGAAAAAAGGGACGAAAACGGATAATTTTAGCGAAATTTCTATTTTTTCCACTATTTACTCGTTGTCTTTCCTCATTTTATATCGAAATTACCGAAAAAAGGGTCGAAAGCGAATAATTTTATCGAAATTTGTATTTTTTTCCTCTATTTACTCGTATTTTTCCTCATTTCATGACGAAATTACCGAAACAATGGACGAAAACGGATAATTTTAGCGAAATTTTTATTTTTTTCCTAAATTTACTAATTTTTCTTCATCATTTTATCACGAAATTACCGAAAAAAGGGACGAAAACGGATAATTTTAACGAAATTTCTATTTTTTTCTTCTATTTACTCATTTTTTTCCTCATTTCATGACGAAATTACCGAAACAATGGACGAAAACGGATAATTTTAGCGAAATTTTTATTTTTTTCCTCAATTTACTAGTTTTCCTTCATCATTTTATCACGAAATTACCGAAAAAAGGAACGAAAACGGATAATTTTAGCGAAATTTTTATTTTTTTCCTCAATTTACTCGTTTTTCTTCATCATTTTATCACGAAATTACCGAAAAAAGGGACGATAACGGATAATTCTAGCGAAATTTCAATTTTTTACTCAACTCGTTTTTTTTCTCATTTTATGTCGAAATTACCGAAAAAACGGACGAAAACGGATAATTTTAACGAAATTTTATTTTTTTCCTCCATTTACTCGTTTTTTTCCTCATTTCATGACGAAATTACAAAAAAAGGGACGAAAACGGATAATTTTAGCGAATTTTCTATTTTTTTACTCTATATGCTCGATTTTTTCTTCATTTTATTACGAAATTACCGGAAAAAGGGACGAAAACGGATAATTTTAGCGAAATTTTTATTTTTTTTCTCAATTTACTCGTTTTTCTTCATCATTTTATCACGAAATTATCGAAAAAAGGGACGAAAACGGATAATTTTAACGAAATTTCTATTATTTTCCTCTATTTACTCGATTTTTTTCCACATATTATGACGAAATTACCGAATAAAGGGACGAAAACGGATATTTTAGCGAAATTTTTATTTTTTTCCTCAATTTACTATTTTTTCTTCATCATTTTATCAGGAAATTACCGAAAAATGGACGAAAACGGTAAATTTTAGCGAAATTTTTAATTTTTTCCTCTATTTACTCGATTATTTTCCTCATTTAATGACGTAATTAACAAAAAAAATGATGAAAACAGATAATTTTAGCGAAATATCTATTATTTCCTCTATTTACTCTTTTTTTTCCTCATTTTATGACGAAATTACCGAAAAAAGGAACGAAAACGGATAATTTTAGCGAAATTTCTATTTTTTCCTCTATTTACCCGTTTTTTTTCCTCATTTTCTGACTAAATTACCGAAAAAAGGGCCGAAAACGGATAATTTTTGCGAAATTACTATATTTTCATTTATTTACTCCATTTTTTCTCATTTTATGACGAAATTACCGAAAAAAGGGTCGATATCGGATAATTTTAGCGAAATTTCTATTTTTTCCTCTATTTACTCGTCCTTTTACCACATTTTATGACGAAATTACCGAAAAAATGGCTGAAAACGGATAATTTTCGCGAAATTTCTATTTTTTCCTCTATTTACTCCTTTTTTTTCCTCATTATATGACGAAATTACAGAAAAAAGGGCCGAAAACGGACAATTTTAGCGAAATTTTTATTATTTTTTTCCACTATTTACTCGTTTTTTTTTCCTCATTTTATGACGAAATTACCGAAAAAATGGCTGAAAACGGATAATTTTCGCGAAATTTCTATTTTTTCCTCTATTTACTCGTTTTTTCCTCATTTTATGACGAAATTACCGAAAAAAGGGACGAAAACGGAAAATTTTAGCGAAATTTCTATTTTTTTCCTCAAATTTACTCGTTTTTTCCTCATTTTATGACGGAATTACCGAAAAAAGGGACGAAAATGGATAATTTTAGCGAAATTTCTATTTTTTCCACTATTTACTAGTTGTCTTTCCTCATTTTATATCGAAATTACCGAAAAAAGGGTCGAAAGCGGATAATTTTATCGAAATTTGTATTTTTTTCCTCTATTTACTCGTTTTTTTCCTCATTTCATGACGAAATTACCGAAAATAGGGTTGAAAATGGATAATTTTAGCGAAATTTCAATTTTTTTCCTCCATTTGCTCGTTTTTTTTCTTCAATTTATGACGAAATTACCGTAAAAAGGGACGAAAACGGAGAATTTTAGCGAAATTTTTATTTTTTTCCTCAATTTACTAATTTTTCTTCATCATTTTATCACGAAATTACCGAAAAAAGGGACGAAAACGGATAATTTTAACGAAATTTCTATTTTTTTCCTGTATTTACTCGATTTTTTCCACATTTTATGACGAAATTACCAAATAAAGGGACGAAAAAACGGATAATTTTTAAGAAATTTTTATATTTTTCCTCAATTTACTATTTTTTCTTCATCATTTTATCACGAAATTACCGAAAAAAGGGACGAAAACGGATAATTTTAGCGAAATTTTTTTTTTTTTCCTCAATTTACTAGTTTTTCTTCATCATTTTATCACGAAATTACCGAAAAAAGGGACGAAAACGGATACTTCTAGCGAAATTTCTATTTTTTCCTCAACTCGTTTTTTTTCCTCATTTTATGTCGAAATTACTGAAAAAACGGACGAAAACGGATAACTTTAACGAAATTTTATTTTTTTCCTCTATTTACTCGTTTTTTTCCTCATTTCATGACGAAATTACGAAAAAAGGGACGAAAACGGATAATTTTAGCGAAATTTCTATTTTTTTCCTCTATATGCTCGATTTTTTCTTCATTTTATGACGAAATTACCGGAAAAAGGGACGAAAACGGATAATTTTAGCGAAATTTTTATTTTTTTTCTCAATTCACTCGTTTTTCTTCATCATTTTATCACGAAATTATCGAAAAAAGGGACGAAAACGGATAATTTTAACGAAATTTCTATTATTTTCCTCTATTTACTCGATTTTTTTCCACATTTTATGACGAAATTACCGAATAAAGGGACGAAAACGGATATTTTAGCGAAATTTTTATTTTTTTCCTCAATTTACTATTTTTTCTTCATCATTTTATCAGGAAATTACCGAAAAAATGGACGAAAACGGTAAATTTTAGCGAAATTTTTAATTTTTTCCTCTATTTACTCGATTATTTTCCTCATTTTATGACGTAATTACCAAAAAAAATGATGAAAACAGATAATTTTTGCGAAATTTCTATATTTTCCTTTATTTACTCCATTTTTTCTCATTTTAATGACGAAATTACCGAAAAAAGGGTCGATATCGGATAATTTTAGCGAAATTTCTATTTTTTCCTCTATTTACTCGTACTTTTACCACATTTTATGACGAAATTACCGAAAAAATGGCTGAAAACGGATAATTTTCGCGAAATTTCTATTTTTTCCTCTAATTACTCCTTTTTTTCCTTATTATATGACGAAATTACAGAAAAAAGGGCAGAAAACGGATAATTTTAGCGAAATTTTTATTTTTTTTTTCCACTATTTACCCGTTTATTTTCCTCATTTTATGACGATTTTACCAAAAAAAGGGACGAAAACGGATAATTTTAGCGAAATTTTAATTTTTTTCTTCAATTTACTCGTTTTCTTCATCATTTTATCACGAAATTACCGAAAAAAGGGACGAAAACGGAAAATTTTAGCGAAATTTGTATTTTTTTCCTCAAATTTACTCGTTTTTTCCTCATTTTATGACGGAATTACCAAAAAAAGGGACGAAAACGGATAATTTTAGCGAAATTTCTATTTTTTCCACTATTTACTCGTTGTCTTTCCTCATTTTATATCGAAATTACCGAAAAAAGGGTCGAAAAGGGATAATTTTATCGAAATTAGTATTTTTTTCCTCTATTTACTCGTTTTTTTCCTCATTTCATGACGAAATTACCGAAAAAAGTTTTGAAAATGGATAATTTTAGCGAAATTTCAATTTTTTTCCTCCATTTGCTCGTTTTTTTTCTTCAATTTATGACGAAATTACCGGAAAAAGGGACGAAAACGGATAATTTTAGCGAAATTTTTATTTTTTTTCTCAATTTACTCGTTTTTCTTCATCATTTTATCACGAAATTATCGAAAAAAGGGACGAAAACGGATAATTTTAACGAAATTTCTATTATTTTCCTCTATTTACTCGATTTTTTTCCACATATTATGACGAAATTACCGAATAAAGGGACGAAAACGGATATTTTAGCGAAATTTTTATTTTTTTCCTCAATTTACTATTTTTTCTTCATCATTTTATCAGGAAATTACCGAAAAATGGACGAAAACGGTAAATTTTAGCGAAATTTTTAATTTTTTCCTCTATTTACTCGATTATTTTCCTCATTTAATGACGTAATTAACAAAAAAAATGATGAAAACAGATAATTTTAGCGAAATATCTATTATTTCCTCTATTTACTCTTTTTTTTCCTCATTTTATGACGAAATTACCGAAAAAAGGAACGAAAACGGATAATTTTAGCGAAATTTCTATTTTTTCCTCTATTTACCCGTTTTTTTCCTCATTTTCTGACTAAATTACCGAAAAAAGGGCCGAAAACGGATAATTTTTGCGAAATTACTATATTTTCATTTATTTACTCCATTTTTTCTCATTTTATGACGAAATTACCGAAAAAAGGGTCGATATCGGATAATTTTAGCGAAATTTCTATTTTTTCCTCTATTTACTCGTCCTTTTACCACATTTTATGACGAAATTACCGAAAAAATGGCTGAAAACGGATAATTTTCGCGAAATTTCTATTTTTTCCTCTATTTACTCCTTTTTTTTCCTCATTATATGACGAAATTACAGAAAAAAGGGCCGAAAACGGACAATTTTAGCGAAATTTTTATTATTTTTTTCCACTATTTACTCGTTTTTTTTTCCTCATTTTATGACGAAATTACCGAAAAAATGGCTGAAAACGGATAATTTTCGCGAAATTTCTATTTTTTCCTCTATTTACTCGTTTTTTCCTCATTTTATGACGAAATTACCGAAAAAAGGGACGAAAACGGAAAATTTTAGCGAAATTTCTATTTTTTTCCTCAAATTTACTCGTTTTTTCCTCATTTTATGACGGAATTACCGAAAAAAGGGACGAAAATGGATAATTTTAGCGAAATTTCTATTTTTTCCACTATTTACTAGTTGTCTTTCCTCATTTTATATCGAAATTACCGAAAAAAGGGTCGAAAGCGGATAATTTTATCGAAATTTGTATTTTTTTCCTCTATTTACTCGTTTTTTTCCTCATTTCATGACGAAATTACCGAAAATAGGGTTGAAAATGGATAATTTTAGCGAAATTTCAATTTTTTTCCTCCATTTGCTCGTTTTTTTTCTTCAATTTATGACGAAATTACCGTAAAAAGGGACGAAAACGGAGAATTTTAGCGAAATTTTTATTTTTTTCCTCAATTTACTAATTTTTCTTCATCATTTTATCACGAAATTACCGAAAAAAGGGACGAAAACGGATAATTTTAACGAAATTTCTATTTTTTTCCTGTATTTACTCGATTTTTTCCACATTTTATGACGAAATTACCAAATAAAGGGACGAAAAAACGGATAATTTTTAAGAAATTTTTATATTTTTCCTCAATTTACTATTTTTTCTTCATCATTTTATCACGAAATTACCGAAAAAAGGGACGAAAACGGATAATTTTAGCGAAATTTTTTTTTTTTTCCTCAATTTACTAGTTTTTCTTCATCATTTTATCACGAAATTACCGAAAAAAGGGACGAAAACGGATACTTCTAGCGAAATTTCTATTTTTTCCTCAACTCGTTTTTTTTCCTCATTTTATGTCGAAATTACTGAAAAAACGGACGAAAACGGATAATTTTAACGAAATTTTATTTTTTTCCTCTATTTACTCGTTTTTTTCCTCATTTCATGACGAAATTACGAAAAAAGGGACGAAAACGGATAATTTTAGCGAAATTTCTATTTTTTTCCTCTATATGCTCGATTTTTTCTTCATTTTATGACGAAATTACCGGAAAAAGGGACGAAAACGGATAATTTTAGCGAAATTTTTATTTTTTTTCTCAATTTACTCGTTTTTCTTCATCATTTTATCACGAAATTATCGAAAAAAGGGACGAAAACGGATAATTTTAACGAAATTTCTATTATTTTCCTCTATTTACTCGATTTTTTTCCACATTTTATGACGAAATTACCGAATAAAGGGACGAAAACGGATATTTTAGCGAAATTTTTATTTTTTTCCTCAATTTACTATTTTTTCTTCATCATTTTATCAGGAAATTACCGAAAAAATGGACGAAAACGGTAAATTTTAGCGAAATTTTTAATTTTTTCCTCTATTTACTCGATTATTTTCCTCATTTTATGACGTAATTACCAAAAAAAATGATGAAAACAGATAATTTTTGCGAAATTTCTATATTTTCCTTTATTTACTCCATTTTTTCTCATTTTAATGACGAAATTACCGAAAAAAGGGTCGATATCGGATAATTTTAGCGAAATTTCTATTTTTTCCTCTATTTACTCGTACTTTTACCACATTTTATGACGAAATTACCGAAAAAATGGCTGAAAACGGATAATTTTCGCGAAATTTCTATTTTTTCCTCTAATTACTCCTTTTTTTTCCTTATTATATGACGAAATTACAGAAAAAAGGGCAGAAAACGGATAATTTTAGCGAAATTTTTATTTTTTTTTTCCACTATTTACCCGTTTATTTTCCTCATTTTATGACGATTTTACCAAAAAAAGGGACGAAAACGGATAATTTTAGCGAAATTTTAATTTTTTTCTTCAATTTACTCGTTTTCTTCATCATTTTATCACGAAATTACCGAAAAAAGGGACGAAAACGGAAAATTTTAGCGAAATTTGTATTTTTTTCCTCAAATTTACTCGTTTTTTCCTCATTTTATGACGGAATTACCAAAAAAAGGGACGAAAACGGATAATTTTAGCGAAATTTCTATTTTTTCCACTATTTACTCGTTGTCTTTCCTCATTTTATATCGAAATTACCGAAAAAAGGGTCGAAAAGGGATAATTTTATCGAAATTAGTATTTTTTTCCTCTATTTACTCGTTTTTTTCCTCATTTCATGACGAAATTACCGAAAAAAGTTTTGAAAATGGATAATTTTAGCGAAATTTCAATTTTTTTCCTCCATTTGCTCGTTTTTTTTCTTCAATTTATGACGAAATTACCGTAAAAAGGGACGAAAACGGAGAATTTTAACGAAATTTTTATTTTTTTCCTCAATTTACTCGTTTTTCTTCATCATTTTATCACGAAATTACCGAAAAAAGGGACGAAAACGGATAATTTTAACGAAATTTCTATTTTTTTCCTGTATTTACTCGATTTTTTCCACATTTTATGACGAAATTACCAAATAAAGGGACGAAAAAACGGATAATTTTTGCGAAATTTTTATATTTTTCCTCAATTTACTATTTTTTCTTCATCATTTTATCAGGAAATTACCGAAAAAAGGGACGATAACGGATACTTTTAGCGAAATTTCTATTTTTTCCTCAACTCGTTTTTTTTCCTCATTTAAGACGAAATTACCAAATAAAGGGACGAAAACGGATATTTTAGCGAAATTTTTATTTTTTTCCTCAATTTACTCGTTTTTCTTCTTCATTTTATCACGAAATTACCGAAGACAGGGACGAAAACGGATAATTTTAGCGATATTTTTAATTTTTTCCTCTATTTACTCGATTTTTTTCTTCATTTTATGACGAAATTACCGAAAAAAGGGACGAAAACGGATAATTTTATCGAAATTACTATTTTTTTCCTCTATTTCCTCGTTTTTTTTCTTCATTTTATCACGAAATTACCGAAAAAAGGGACCAAAACGGATAATTTTAGCTAAATTTCTATTTTTACCTCTATTTACTCGTTTTTTTTCCTCATTTTATGTCGAAATTACCGAAAAAAGGGACGAAAACGGATAATTTTAGCGAAATATTTATTTTTTTCCTCAATTTACTCGTTTTTCTTCATCATTTTATCACGAAATTACCGAAAAAAGGGACGATAACGGATAATTTTAGCGAAATTTCTATTTTTTCCTCAACTCGTTTTTTTTCCTCATTTAAGTCGAAATTACCGAATAAAGGGACGAAAACGGATATTTTAGCGAAATTTTTATTTTTTTCCTCAATTTACTCGTTTTTCTTCTTCATTTTATCACGAAATTACCGAAGACAGGGATGAAAACGGATAATTTTAGCGAAATTTTTATTTTTTTCCTCAATTTACTCGTTTATTTTCCTCATTTTATAACAAAATTACCGAAAAAAGGGACGAAAACGGATAATTTAGGCGAAATTTTTATTTTTCTCCTTAATTTGTTCTTTTTTTTTCATCATTTTATGACGAAATTACCGAAAAAAGGGACGAAAACGGATAATTTTAGCGAAATTTCTATTTTTTCCTCTATTAACTCGTTTTTTTCCTCATTTTTTATCGAAATTACCGAAAAAAGGGACGAAAACGGATAATTTTATCGAAATTTTTATTTTTTTCCTCTATTTAGTCGTTTTTTTTCCTCATTTTAAGACGAAATTACCGAAAAAAGGGACGAAAATGGATAATTTTATCGAAATTTCAATTTTTTTCCTCTATTTACTCGTTTTTTTTCCTCATTTTATGACGAAATTACCGAAAAAAGGGACGATAACGGATAATTTTAGCGAAATTTGTATTTTTGTCCTCTATTTACTCGATTTTTTTCCTCATTTTACGACGAAATAACCGAAAAAAGGGACGAAAATGGATAATTTGAGCGAAATTTTTATTTTTTCCTCAATTTACTCGTTTTTTTTCCTCATTTTATGACGAGATTACCGAAAAAAGGAACGAAAACGGATAATTTTAGCGAAATTTCTATTTTTTTCTCTATTTATTCGATTTTCCTCTATTTACTCGTTTTTTTTCCTCATTTTATGACGAAATTACCGAAAAAAGGGACGAAAACGGATAATTTTTGCGAAATTTCTATATTTTCCTCAATTTGCTCGTTTTTTTTCCTCATTTTATGACGAAATTACCGATAAAATGGATGAAAACGGATAATATTAGCGAAATTTTAATTTTTTTCCTCTATTTACCCGTTTTTTTCCACATTTTATGGCGAAATTACCGAAAAAAGGGACGAAAATGGATAATTTTAGCGAAATTTTTATTTTTTCCTCAATTTACTCGTTTTTTTTCCTCATTTTATGACGAAATTACCAAAAAAAGGAACGAAAACGGATAATTTTAGCGAAATTTCTATTTTTTTCTCTATTTATTCGATTTTCCTCTATTTACTCGTTTTTTTTTCCTCATTTTATGACGAAATTACAGATAAAATGGACGAAAAGGGATAATTTTAGCGAAATTTTTATTTTTTTCCTCAATTTACTCGTTTTTCTTCATCATTTTATCACGAAATTACCAAAAAAAGGGACGACAACGAATAATTTTAACGAAATTTCTATTTTTTTCCTTTATTTACTCGATTTTTTTCCACATTTTATGTCGAAATTACCGAATAAAGGGACAAAAACGGATAATTTTAGCGAAATTTTAATTTTTTTCCTCAATTTACTCGATATTTTTCCTCATTTTATGAAGTGATTACCGAAAAAAGGGATGAAAACGGATAATTTTAGTGAAATTTCAATTTTTTTCTCTATTTAGTCGTTTTTTTTCCTCATTTTAAGACGAAATTACCGAAAAAAGGGACGAAAATGGATAATTTTAGCGAAATTTCAATTTTTTTCCTCTATTTACTCGTTTTTTTTCCTCATTTTATGACGAAATTACCGAAAAAAGGGACGATAACGGATAATTTTAGCGAAATTTGTATTTTTGTCCTCTATTTACTCGATTTTTTTCCTCATTTTACGACGAAATAACCGAAAAAAGGGACGAAAATGGATAATTTGAGCGAAATTTTTATTTTTTCCTCAATTTACTCGTTTTTTTTCCTCATTTTATGACGAGATTACCGAAAAAAGGAACGAAAACGGATAATTTTAGCGAAATTTCTATTTTTTTCTCTATTTATTCGATTTTCCTCCATTTGCTCGTTTTTTTTCCTCATTTCATGACGAAATTACCGATAAAATGGATGAAAACGGATAATTTTAGCGAAATTTTAATTTTTTTCCTCTATTGACTCGATATTTTTCCTCATTTTATGACGTAAGTACCGAAAAAAGGGATGAAAACGGATAATTTTTGCGAAATTTCTATTTTTTCCTCTATTTACCCGTTTTTTTCCACATTTTATGGCGAAATTACCGAAAAAAGGGACGAAAATGGATAATTTTAGCGAAATTTTTATTTTTTCCTCAATTTACTCGTTTTTTTTCCTCATTTTATGACGAAATTACCAAAAAAAGGAACGAAAACGGATAATTTTAGCGAAATTTCTATTTTTTTCTCTATTTATTCGATTTTCCTCTATTTACTCGTTTTTTTTCCTCATTTTATAACGAAATTACAGATAAAATGGACGAAAAGGGATAATTTTAGCGAAATTTTTATTTTTTTCCTCAATTTACTCGTTTTTCTTCATCATTTTATCACGAAATAACCAAAAAAAGGGACGACAACGAATAATTTTAACGAAATTTCTATTTTTTTCCTTTATTTACTCGATTTTTTTTCCACATTTTATGTCGAAATTACCGAATTAAGGGACAAAAACGGATAATTTTAGCGAAATTTTAATTTTTTTCCTCTATTTACTCGATATTTTTCCTCATTTTATGAAGTGATTACCGAAAAAAGGGATGAAAACGGATAATTTTAGTGAAATTTCAATTTTTTTCTCTATTTACTCGTTTTTTTCCTACTTTTATGGCGAAATTACCGAAAAAAGGGACGAAAACGGATAATTATAGCGAAATTTTTATTTTATTCCTCAATTTACTCGCTTTTTTTTCCTCAATTTTTGACGAAATTACCGAAAAAAGGGACGAAAACGGATAATTTTAGCGAAACTTCTCTTTTTTACTCTATTTACTCGTTTTTCTTCCTCATTTTATGACGAAATTACCGAAAAAAGGGACGAAAACGGATAATTTTAGCGAAATTTCTATTATTTCCTCAATTTACTCGTTTTCTTCATCATTTTATCACGAAATTACCGAAAAAAGGGACGAAAACGGATAATTTTAGCGATATTTTTAATTTTTTCCTCTATTTACTCGATTTTTTTCTTCATTTTATGACGAAATTACCGAAAAAAGGGACGAAAACGGATAATTTTAGCGAAACTTCTCTTTTTTACTCTATTTACTCGTTTTTCTTCCTCATTTTATCACGAAATTACCGAAAAAAGGGACGAAAACGGATAATTTTATCGAAATTACTATTTTTTTCCTCTAATTGCTCGTTTTTTTTCTTCATTTTATCACGAAATTACCGAAAAAAGGGACGAAATCGGATAATTTTAGCGAAATTTCTATTTTTTCCTCTATTTACCCGTTTTTTCCTCATTTTATGACGTAAGTACCGAAAAAAGGGATGAAAACGGATAATTTTTGCGAAATTTCTATTTTTTCCTCTATTTACCCGTTTTTTTCCACATTTTATGGCGAAATTACCGAAAAAAGGGACGAAAATGGATAATTTTAGCGAAATTTTTATTTTTTCCTCAATTTACTCGTTTTTTTTCCTCATTTTATGACGAAATTACCAAAAAAAGGAACGAAAACGGATAATTTTAGCGAAATTTCTATTTTTTTCTCTATTTATTCGATTTTCCTCTATTTACTCGTTTTTTTTCCTCATTTTATAACGAAATTACAGATAAAATGGACGAAAAGGGATAATTTTAGCGAAATTTTTATTTTTTTCCTCAATTTACTCGTTTTTCTTCATCATTTTATCACGAAATAACCAAAAAAAGGGACGACAACGAATAATTTTAACGAAATTTCTATTTTTTTCCTTTATTTACTCGATTTTTTTTCCACATTTTATGTCGAAATTACTGAATAAAGGGACAAAAACGGATAATTTTAGCGAAATTTTAATTTTTTTCCTCTATTTACTCGATATTTTTCCTCATTTTATGAAGTGATTACCGAAAAAAGGGATGAAAACGGATAATTTTAGTGAAATTTCAATTTTTTTCTCTATTTACTCGTTTTTTTCCTACTTTTATGGCGAAATTACCGAAAAAAGGGACGATAACGGATACTTTTAGCGAAATTTCTATTTTTTCCTCAACTCGTTTTTTTTCCTCATTTAAGACGAAATTACCAAATAAAGGGACGAAAACGGATATTTTAGCGAAATTTTTATTTTTTTCCTCAATTTACTCGTTTTTCTTCTTCATTTTATCACGAAATTACCGAAGACAGGGACGAAAACGGATAATTTTAGCGATATTTTTAATTTTTTCCTCTATTTACTCGATTTTTTTCTTCATTTTATGACGAAATTACCGAAAAAAGGGACGAAAACGGATAATTTTATCGAAATTACTATTTTTTTCCTCTATTTCCTCGTTTTTTTTCTTCATTTTATCACGAAATTACCGAAAAAAGGGACCAAAACGGATAATTTTAGCTAAATTTCTATTTTTACCTCTATTTACTCGTTTTTTTTCCTCATTTTATGTCGAAATTACCGAAAAAAGGGACGAAAACGGATAATTTTAGCGAAATATTTATTTTTTTCCTCAATTTACTCGTTTTTCTTCATCATTTTATCACGAAATTACCGAAAAAAGGGACGATAACGGATAATTTTAGCGAAATTTCTATTTTTTCCTCAACTCGTTTTTTTTCCTCATTTAAGTCGAAATTACCGAATAAAGGGACGAAAACGGATAATTTAAGCGAAATTTTTATTTTTCTCCTTAATTTGTTCTTTTTTTTTCATCATTTTATGACGAAATTACCGAAAAAAGGGACGAAAACGGATAATTTTAGCGAAATTTCTATTTTTTCCTCTATTAACTCGTTTTTCTCCTCATTTTATATCGAAATTACCGAAAAAAGGGACGAAAACGGATAATTTTATCGAAATTTTTATTTTTTTCCTCTATTTAGTCGTTTTTTTTCCTCATTTTAAGACGAAATTACCGTAAAAAGGGACGAAAATGGATAATTTTAGCGAAATTTCAATTTTTTTCCTCAATTTACTCGTTTTTTTTCCTCATTTTATGACGAGATTACCGAAAAAAGGAACGAAAACGGATAATTTTAGCGAAATTTCTATTTTTTTCTCTATTTATTCGATTTTCCTCTATTTACTCGTTTTTTTTCCTCATTTTATGACGAAATTACCGAAAAAAGGGACGAAAACGGATAATTTTTGCGAAATTTCTATATTTTCCTCAATTTGCTCGTTTTTTTTCCTCATTTTATGACGAAATTACCAAAAAAAATGATGAAAACAGATAATTTTAGCGAAATATCTATTTTTCCTCTATTTACTCTTTTTTTTCCTCATTTTATGACGAAATTACCGAAAAAAGGAACGAAAACGGATAATTTTAGCGAAATTTCTATTTTTCCTCTATTTACCCGTTTTTTTCCTCATTTTCTGACTAAATTACCGAAAAAAGGGCCGAAAACGGATAATTTTTGCGAAATTTCTATATTTTCCTTTATTTACTCCATTTTTTCTCATTTTATGACGAAATTACCGATAAAAGGGTCGATATCGGATAATTTTAGCGAAATTTTTATTTTTTCCTCTATTTACTCGTCCTTTTACCACATTTTATGACGAAATTACCGAAAAATTGGCTGAAAACGGATAATTTTCGCGAAATTTCTATTTTTTCCTCTATTTACTCCTTTTTTTCCCTCATTTTATGACGATTTTACCAAAAAAAGGGACGAAAACGGATAATTTTACCGAAATTTCTATTTTTTCCTCTATTTACTCGTTTTTTCCTCATTTTATGACGAAATTACCGAAAAAAGGGACGAAAACGGATAATTTTAGCGAAATTTCTATTTTTTCCTCAATTTGCTCGTTTTTTTTCCTCATTTTATGAAGAAATTACCGAAAAAAGGGACGAAAAAGGATAATTTTAGCGAAATTTTAATTTTTTTCTTCAATTTACTCGTTTTCTTCATCATTTTATCACGAAATTACCGAAAAAAGGGACGCAAACGGAAAATTTTAGCGAAATTTCTATTTTTTTCCTCAAATTTACTCGTTTTTTCCTCATTTTATGACGGAATTACCGAAAAAAGGGACGAAAACGGATAATTTTAGCGAAATTTCTATTTTTTCCACTATTTACTCGTTGTCTTTCCTCATTTTATATCGAAATTACCGAAAAAAGGGTCGAAAGCGAATAATTTTATCGAAATTTGTATTTTTTTCCTCTATTTACTCGTATTTTTCCTCATTTCATGACGAAATTACCGAAACAATGGACGAAAACGGATAATTTTAGCGAAATTTTTATTTTTTTCCTAAATTTACTAATTTTTCTTCATCATTTTATCACGAAATTACCGAAAAAAGGGACGAAAACGGATAATTTTAACGAAATTTCTATTTTTTTCTTCTATTTACTCATTTTTTTCCTCATTTCATGACGAAATTACCGAAACAATGGACGAAAACGGATAATTTTAGCGAAATTTTTATTTTTTTCCTCAATTTACTAGTTTTCCTTCATCATTTTATCACGAAATTACCGAAAAAAGGAACGAAAACGGATAATTTTAGCGAAATTTTTATTTTTTTCCTCAATTTACTCGTTTTTCTTCATCATTTTATCACGAAATTACCGAAAAAAGGGACGATAACGGATAATTCTAGCGAAATTTCAATTTTTTACTCAACTCGTTTTTTTTCTCATTTTATGTCGAAATTACCGAAAAAACGGACGAAAACGGATAATTTTAACGAAATTTTATTTTTTTCCTCCATTTACTCGTTTTTTTCCTCATTTCATGACGAAATTACAAAAAAAGGGACGAAAACGGATAATTTTAGCGAATTTTCTATTTTTTTACTCTATATGCTCGATTTTTTCTTCATTTTATTACGAAATTACCGGAAAAAGGGACGAAAACGGATAATTTTAGCGAAATTTTTATTTTTTTTCTCAATTTACTCGTTTTTCTTCATCATTTTATCACGAAATTATCGAAAAAAGGGACGAAAACGGATAATTTTAACGAAATTTCTATTATTTTCCTCTATTTACTCGATTTTTTTCCACATATTATGACGAAATTACCGAATAAAGGGACGAAAACGGATATTTTAGCGAAATTTTTATTTTTTTCCTCAATTTACTATTTTTTCTTCATCATTTTATCAGGAAATTACCGAAAAATGGACGAAAACGGTAAATTTTAGCGAAATTTTTAATTTTTTCCTCTATTTACTCGATTATTTTCCTCATTTAATGACGTAATTAACAAAAAAAATGATGAAAACAGATAATTTTAGCGAAATATCTATTATTTCCTCTATTTACTCTTTTTTTTCCTCATTTTATGACGAAATTACCGAAAAAAGGAACGAAAACGGATAATTTTAGCGAAATTTCTATTTTTTCCTCTATTTACCCGTTTTTTTCCTCATTTTCTGACTAAATTACCGAAAAAAGGGCCGAAAACGGATAATTTTTGCGAAATTACTATATTTTCATTTATTTACTCCATTTTTTCTCATTTTATGACGAAATTACCGAAAAAAGGGTCGATATCGGATAATTTTAGCGAAATTTCTATTTTTTCCTCTATTTACTCGTCCTTTTACCACATTTTATGACGAAATTACCGAAAAAATGGCTGAAAACGGATAATTTTCGCGAAATTTCTATTTTTTCCTCTATTTACTCCTTTTTTTTCCTCATTATATGACGAAATTACAGAAAAAAGGGCCGAAAACGGACAATTTTAGCGAAATTTTTATTATTTTTTTCCACTATTTACTCGTTTTTTTTTCCTCATTTTATGACGAAATTACCGAAAAAATGGCTGAAAACGGATAATTTTCGCGAAATTTCTATTTTTTCCTCTATTTACTCGTTTTTTCCTCATTTTATGACGAAATTACCGAAAAAAGGGACGAAAACGGAAAATTTTAGCGAAATTTCTATTTTTTTCCTCAAATTTACTCGTTTTTTCCTCATTTTATGACGGAATTACCGAAAAAAGGGACGAAAATGGATAATTTTAGCGAAATTTCTATTTTTTCCACTATTTACTAGTTGTCTTTCCTCATTTTATATCGAAATTACCGAAAAAAGGGTCGAAAGCGGATAATTTTATCGAAATTTGTATTTTTTTCCTCTATTTACTCGTTTTTTTCCTCATTTCATGACGAAATTACCGAAAATAGGGTTGAAAATGGATAATTTTAGCGAAATTTCAATTTTTTTCCTCCATTTGCTCGTTTTTTTTCTTCAATTTATGACGAAATTACCGTAAAAAGGGACGAAAACGGAGAATTTTAGCGAAATTTTTATTTTTTTCCTCAATTTACTAATTTTTCTTCATCATTTTATCACGAAATTACCGAAAAAAGGGACGAAAACGGATAATTTTAACGAAATTTCTATTTTTTTCCTGTATTTACTCGATTTTTTCCACATTTTATGACGAAATTACCAAATAAAGGGACGAAAAAACGGATAATTTTTAAGAAATTTTTATATTTTTCCTCAATTTACTATTTTTTCTTCATCATTTTATCACGAAATTACCGAAAAAAGGGACGAAAACGGATAATTTTAGCGAAATTTTTTTTTTTTTCCTCAATTTACTAGTTTTTCTTCATCATTTTATCACGAAATTACCGAAAAAAGGGACGAAAACGGATACTTCTAGCGAAATTTCTATTTTTTCCTCAACTCGTTTTTTTTCCTCATTTTATGTCGAAATTACTGAAAAAACGGACGAAAACGGATAATTTTAACGAAATTTTATTTTTTTCCTCTATTTACTCGTTTTTTTCCTCATTTCATGACGAAATTACGAAAAAAGGGACGAAAACGGATAATTTTAGCGAAATTTCTATTTTTTTCCTCTATATGCTCGATTTTTTCTTCATTTTATGACGAAATTACCGAATAAAGGGACGAAAACGGATATTTTAGCGAAATTTTTATTTTTTTCCTCAATTTACTATTTTTTCTTCATCATTTTATCAGGAAATTACCGAAAAAATGGACGAAAACGGTAAATTTTAGCGAAATTTTTAATTTTTTCCTCTATTTACTCGATTATTTTCCTCATTTTATGACGTAATTACCAAAAAAAATGATGAAAACAGATAATTTTTGCGAAATTTCTATATTTTCCTTTATTTACTCCATTTTTTCTCATTTTAATGACGAAATTACCGAAAAAAGGGTCGATATCGGATAATTTTAGCGAAATTTCTATTTTTTCCTCTATTTACTCGTACTTTTACCACATTTTATGACGAAATTACCGAAAAAATGGCTGAAAACGGATAATTTTCGCGAAATTTCTATTTTTTCCTCTAATTACTCCTTTTTTTTCCTTATTATATGACGAAATTACAGAAAAAAGGGCAGAAAACGGATAATTTTAGCGAAATTTTTATTTTTTTTTTCCACTATTTACCCGTTTATTTTCCTCATTTTATGACGATTTTACCAAAAAAAGGGACGAAAACGGATAATTTTAGCGAAATTTTAATTTTTTTCTTCAATTTACTCGTTTTCTTCATCATTTTATCACGAAATTACCGAAAAAAGGGACGAAAACGGAAAATTTTAGCGAAATTTGTATTTTTTTCCTCAAATTTACTCGTTTTTTCCTCATTTTATGACGGAATTACCAAAAAAAGGGACGAAAACGGATAATTTTAGCGAAATTTCTATTTTTTCCACTATTTACTCGTTGTCTTTCCTCATTTTATATCGAAATTACCGAAAAAAGGGTCGAAAAGGGATAATTTTATCGAAATTAGTATTTTTTTCCTCTATTTACTCGTTTTTTTCCTCATTTCATGACGAAATTACCGAAAAAAGTTTTGAAAATGGATAATTTTAGCGAAATTTCAATTTTTTTCCTCCATTTGCTCGTTTTTTTTCTTCAATTTATGACGAAATTACCGTAAAAAGGGACGAAAACGGAGAATTTTAACGAAATTTTTATTTTTTTCCTCAATTTACTCGTTTTTCTTCATCATTTTATCACGAAATTACCGAAAAAAGGGACGAAAACGGATAATTTTAACGAAATTTCTATTTTTTTCCTGTATTTACTCGATTTTTTCCACATTTTATGACGAAATTACCAAATAAAGGGACGAAAAAAACGGATAATTTTTGCGAAATTTTTATATTTTTCCTCAATTTACTATTTTTTCTTCATCATTTTATCAGGAAATTACCGAAAAAAGGGACGATAACGGATACTTTTAGCGAAATTTCTATTTTTTCCTCAACTCGTTTTTTTTCCTCATTTAAGACGAAATTACCAAATAAAGGGACGAAAACGGATATTTTAGCGAAATTTTTATTTTTTTCCTCAATTTACTCGTTTTTCTTCTTCATTTTATCACGAAATTACCGAAGACAGGGACGAAAACGGATAATTTTAGCGATATTTTTAATTTTTTCCTCTATTTACTCGATTTTTTTCTTCATTTTATGACGAAATTACCGAAAAAAGGGACGAAAACGGATAATTTTATCGAAATTACTATTTTTTTCCTCTATTTCCTCGTTTTTTTTCTTCATTTTATCACGAAATTACCGAAAAAAGGGACCAAAACGGATAATTTTAGCTAAATTTCTATTTTTACCTCTATTTACTCGTTTTTTTTCCTCATTTTATGTCGAAATTACCGAAAAAAGGGACGAAAACGGATAATTTTAGCGAAATATTTATTTTTTTCCTCAATTTACTCGTTTTTCTTCATCATTTTATCACGAAATTACCGAAAAAAGGGACGATAACGGATAATTTTAGCGAAATTTCTATTTTTTCCTCAACTCGTTTTTTTTCCTCATTTAAGTCGAAATTACCGAATAAAGGGACGAAAACGGATATTTTAGCGAAATTTTTATTTTTTTCCTCAATTTACTCGTTTTTCTTCTTCATTTTATCACGAAATTACCGAAGACAGGGATGAAAACGGATAATTTTAGCGAAATTTTTTTTTTTTTCCTCAATTTACTCGTTTATTTTCCTCATTTTATAACAAAATTACCGAAAAAAGGGACGAAAACGGATAATTTAAGCGAAATTTTTATTTTTCTCCTTAATTTGTTCTTTTTTTTTCATCATTTTATGACGAAATTACCGAAAAAAGGGACGAAAACGGATAATTTTAGCGAAATTTTTATTTTTTCCTCTATTTACTCGTCCTTTTACCACATTTTATGACGAAATTACCGAAAAATTGGCTGAAAACGGATAATTTTCGCGAAATTTCTATTTTTTCCTCTATTTACTCCTTTTTTTCCCTCATTTTATGACGATTTTACCAAAAAAAGGGACGAAAACGGATAATTTTACCGAAATTTCTATTTTTTCCTCTATTTACTCGTTTTTTCCTCATTTTATGACGAAATTACCGAAAAAAGGGACGAAAACGGATAATTTTAGCGAAATTTCTATTTTTTCCTCAATTTGCTCGTTTTTTTTCCTCATTTTATGAAGAAATTACCGAAAAAAGGGACGAAAAAGGATAATTTTAGCGAAATTTTAATTTTTTTCTTCAATTTACTCGTTTTCTTCATCATTTTATCACGAAATTACCGAAAAAAGGGACGCAAACGGAAAATTTTAGCGAAATTTCTATTTTTTTCCTCAAATTTACTCGTTTTTTCCTCAATTTATGACGGAATTACCGAAAAAAGGGACGAAAACGGATAATTTTAGCGAAATTTCTATTTTTTCCACTATTTACTCGTTGTCTTTCCTCATTTTATATCGAAATTACCGAAAAAAGGGTCGAAAGCGAATAATTTTATCGAAATTTGTATTTTTTTCCTCTATTTACTCGTATTTTTCCTCATTTCATGACGAAATTACCGAAACAATGGACGAAAACGGATAATTTTAGCGAAATTTTTATTTTTTTCCTAAATTTACTAATTTTTCTTCATCATTTTATCACGAAATTACCGAAAAAAGGGACGAAAACGGATAATTTTAACGAAATTTCTATTTTTTTCTTCTATTTACTCATTTTTTTCCTCATTTCATGACGAAATTACCGAAACAATGGACGAAAACGGATAATTTTAGCGAAATTTTTATTTTTTTCCTCAATTTACTAGTTTTCCTTCATCATTTTATCACGAAATTACCGAAAAAAGGAACGAAAACGGATAATTTTAGCGAAATTTTTATTTTTTTCCTCAATTTACTCGTTTTTCTTCATCATTTTATCACGAAATTACCGAAAAAAGGGACGATAACGGATAATTCTAGCGAAATTTCAATTTTTTACTCAACTCGTTTTTTTTCTCATTTTATGTCGAAATTACCGAAAAAACGGACGAAAACGGATAATTTTAACGAAATTTTATTTTTTTCCTCCATTTACTCGTTTTTTTCCTCATTTCATGACGAAATTACAAAAAAAGGGACGAAAACGGATAATTTTAGCGAATTTTCTATTTTTTTACTCTATATGCTCGATTTTTTCTTCATTTTATTACGAAATTACCGGAAAAAGGGACGAAAACGGATAATTTTAGCGAAATTTTTATTTTTTTTCTCAATTTACTCGTTTTTCTTCATCATTTTATCACGAAATTATCGAAAAAAGGGACGAAAACGGATAATTTTAACGAAATTTCTATTATTTTCCTCTATTTACTCGATTTTTTTCCACATATTATGACGAAATTACCGAATAAAGGGACGAAAACGGATATTTTAGCGAAATTTTTATTTTTTTCCTCAATTTACTATTTTTTCTTCATCATTTTATCAGGAAATTACCGAAAAATGGACGAAAACGGTAAATTTTAGCGAAATTTTTAATTTTTTCCTCTATTTACTCGATTATTTTCCTCATTTAATGACGTAATTAACAAAAAAAATGATGAAAACAGATAATTTTAGCGAAATATCTATTATTTCCTCTATTTACTCTTTTTTTTCCTCATTTTATGACGAAATTACCGAAAAAAGGAACGAAAACGGATAATTTTAGCGAAATTTCTATTTTTTCCTCTATTTACCCGTTTTTTTCCTCATTTTCTGACTAAATTACCGAAAAAAGGGCCGAAAACGGATAATTTTTGCGAAATTACTATATTTTCATTTATTTACTCCATTTTTTCTCATTTTATGACGAAATTACCGAAAAAAGGGTCGATATCGGATAATTTTAGCGAAATTTCTATTTTTTCCTCTATTTACTCGTCCTTTTACCACATTTTATGACGAAATTACCGAAAAAATGGCTGAAAACGGATAATTTTCGCGAAATTTCTATTTTTTCCTCTATTTACTCCTTTTTTTTCCTCATTATATGACGAAATTACAGAAAAAAGGGCCGAAAACGGACAATTTTAGCGAAATTTTTATTATTTTTTTCCACTATTTACTCGTTTTTTTTTCCTCATTTTATGACGAAATTACCGAAAAAATGGCTGAAAACGGATAATTTTCGCGAAATTTCTATTTTTTCCTCTATTTACTCGTTTTTTCCTCATTTTATGACGAAATTACCGAAAAAAGGGACGAAAACGGAAAATTTTAGCGAAATTTCTATTTTTTTCCTCAAATTTACTCGTTTTTTCCTCATTTTATGACGGAATTACCGAAAAAAGGGACGAAAATGGATAATTTTAGCGAAATTTCTATTTTTTCCACTATTTACTAGTTGTCTTTCCTCATTTTATATCGAAATTACCGAAAAAAGGGTCGAAAGCGGATAATTTTATCGAAATTTGTATTTTTTTCCTCTATTTACTCGTTTTTTTCCTCATTTCATGACGAAATTACCGAAAATAGGGTTGAAAATGGATAATTTTAGCGAAATTTCAATTTTTTTCCTCCATTTGCTCGTTTTTTTTCTTCAATTTATGACGAAATTACCGTAAAAAGGGACGAAAACGGAGAATTTTAGCGAAATTTTTATTTTTTTCCTCAATTTACTAATTTTTCTTCATCATTTTATCACGAAATTACCGAAAAAAGGGACGAAAACGGATAATTTTAACGAAATTTCTATTTTTTTCCTGTATTTACTCGATTTTTTCCACATTTTATGACGAAATTACCAAATAAAGGGACGAAAAAACGGATAATTTTTAAGAAATTTTTATATTTTTCCTCAATTTACTATTTTTTCTTCATCATTTTATCACGAAATTACCGAAAAAAGGGACGAAAACGGATAATTTTAGCGAATTTTTTTTTTTTTTCCTCAATTTACTAGTTTTTCTTCATCATTTTATCACGAAATTACCGAAAAAAGGGACGAAAACGGATACTTCTAGCGAAATTTCTATTTTTTCCTCAACTCGTTTTTTTTCCTCATTTTATGTCGAAATTACTGAAAAAACGGACGAAAACGGATAATTTTAACGAAATTTTATTTTTTTCCTCTATTTACTCGTTTTTTTCCTCATTTCATGACGAAATTACGAAAAAAGGGACGAAAACGGATAATTTTAGCGAAATTTCTATTTTTTTCCTCTATATGCTCGATTTTTTCTTCATTTTATGACGAAATTACCGAATAAAGGGACGAAAACGGATATTTTAGCGAAATTTTTATTTTTTTCCTCAATTTACTATTTTTTCTTCATCATTTTATCAGGAAATTACCGAAAAAATGGACGAAAACGGTAAATTTTAGCGAAATTTTTAATTTTTTCCTCTATTTACTCGATTATTTTCCTCATTTTATGACGTAATTACCAAAAAAAATGATGAAAACAGATAATTTTTGCGAAATTTCTATATTTTCCTTTATTTACTCCATTTTTTCTCATTTTAATGACGAAATTACCGAAAAAAGGGTCGATATCGGATAATTTTAGCGAAATTTCTATTTTTTCCTCTATTTACTCGTACTTTTACCACATTTTATGACGAAATTACCGAAAAAATGGCTGAAAACGGATAATTTTCGCGAAATTTCTATTTTTTCCTCTAATTACTCCTTTTTTTTCCTTATTATATGACGAAATTACAGAAAAAAGGGCAGAAAACGGATAATTTTAGCGAAATTTTTATTTTTTTTTTCCACTATTTACCCGTTTATTTTCCTCATTTTATGACGATTTTACCAAAAAAAGGGACGAAAACGGATAATTTTAGCGAAATTTTAATTTTTTTCTTCAATTTACTCGTTTTCTTCATCATTTTATCACGAAATTACCGAAAAAAGGGACGAAAACGGAAAATTTTAGCGAAATTTGTATTTTTTTCCTCAAATTTACTCGTTTTTTCCTCATTTTATGACGGAATTACCAAAAAAAGGGACGAAAACGGATAATTTTAGCGAAATTTCTATTTTTTCCACTATTTACTCGTTGTCTTTCCTCATTTTATATCGAAATTACCGAAAAAAGGGTCGAAAAGGGATAATTTTATCGAAATTAGTATTTTTTTCCTCTATTTACTCGTTTTTTTCCTCATTTCATGACGAAATTACCGAAAAAAGTTTTGAAAATGGATAATTTTAGCGAAATTTCAATTTTTTTCCTCCATTTGCTCGTTTTTTTTCTTCAATTTATGACGAAATTACCGTAAAAAGGGACGAAAACGGAGAATTTTAACGAAATTTTTATTTTTTTCCTCAATTTACTCGTTTTTCTTCATCATTTTATCACGAAATTACCGAAAAAAGGGACGAAAACGGATAATTTTAACGAAATTTCTATTTTTTTCCTGTATTTACTCGATTTTTTCCACATTTTATGACGAAATTACCAAATAAAGGGACGAAAAAACGGATAATTTTTGCGAAATTTTTATATTTTTCCTCAATTTACTATTTTTTCTTCATCATTTTATCAGGAAATTACCGAAAAAAGGGACGATAACGGATACTTTTAGCGAAATTTCTATTTTTTCCTCAACTCGTTTTTTTTCCTCATTTAAGACGAAATTACCAAATAAAGGGACGAAAACGGATATTTTAGCGAAATTTTTATTTTTTTCCTCAATTTACTCGTTTTTCTTCTTCATTTTATCACGAAATTACCGAAGACAGGGACGAAAACGGATAATTTTAGCGATATTTTTAATTTTTTCCTCTATTTACTCGATTTTTTTCTTCATTTTATGACGAAATTACCGAAAAAAGGGACGAAAACGGATAATTTTATCGAAATTACTATTTTTTTCCTCTATTTCCTCGTTTTTTTTCTTCATTTTATCACGAAATTACCGAAAAAAGGGACCAAAACGGATAATTTTAGCTAAATTTCTATTTTTACCTCTATTTACTCGTTTTTTTTTCCTCATTTTATGTCGAAATTACCGAAAAAAGGGACGAAAACGGATAATTTTAGCGAAATATTTATTTTTTTCCTCAATTTACTCGTTTTTCTTCATCATTTTATCACGAAATTACCGAAAAAAGGGACGATAACGGATAATTTTAGCGAAATTTCTATTTTTTCCTCAACTCGTTTTTTTTTCCTCATTTAAGTCGAAATTACCGAATAAAGGGACGAAAACGGATATTTTAGCGAAATTTTTATTTTTTTCCTCAATTTACTCGTTTTTCTTCTTCATTTTATCACGAAATTACCGAAGACAGGGATGAAAACGGATAATTTTAGCGAAATTTTTTTTTTTTTCCTCAATTTACTCGTTTATTTTCCTCATTTTATAACAAAATTACCGAAAAAAGGGACGAAAACGGATAATTTAAGCGAAATTTTTATTTTTCTCCTTAATTTGTTCTTTTTTTTTCATCATTTTATGACGAAATTACCGAAAAAAGGGACGAAAACGGATAATTTTAGCGAAATTTCTATTTTTTCCTCTATTAACTCGTTTTTTTCCTCATTTTTTATCGAAATTACCGAAAAAAGGGACGAAAACGGATAATTTTATCGAAATTTTTATTTTTTTCCTCTATTTAGTCGTTTTTTTTCCTCATTTTAAGACGAAATTACCGAAAAAAGGGACGAAAATGGATAATTTTATCGAAATTTCAATTTTTTTCCTCTATTTACTCGTTTTTTTTCCTCATTTTATGACGAAATTACCGAAAAAAGGGACGATAACGGATAATTTTAGCGAAATTTGTATTTTTGTCCTCTATTTACTCGATTTTTTTCCTCATTTTACGACGAAATAACCGAAAAAAGGGACGAAAATGGATAATTTGAGCGAAATTTTTATTTTTTCCTCAATTTACTCGTTTTTTTTCCTCATTTTATGACGAGATTACCGAAAAAAGGAACGAAAACGGATAATTTTAGCGAAATTTCTATTTTTTTCTCTATTTATTCGATTTTCCTCTATTTACTCGTTTTTTTTCCTCATTTTATGACGAAATTACCGAAAAAAGGGACGAAAACGGATAATTTTTGCGAAATTTCTATATTTTCCTCAATTTGCTCGTTTTTTTTTCCTCATTTTATGACGAAATTACCGATAAAATGGATGAAAACGGATAATATTAGCGAAATTTTAATTTTTTTCCTCTATTTACCCGTTTTTTTCCACATTTTATGGCGAAATTACCGAAAAAAGGGACGAAAATGGATAATTTTAGCGAAATTTTTATTTTTTCCTCAATTTACTCGTTTTTTTTCCTCATTTTATGACGAAATTACCAAAAAAAGGAACGAAAACGGATAATTTTAGCGAAATTTCTATTTTTTTCTCTATTTATTCGATTTTCCTCTATTTACTCGTTTTTTTTTCCTCATTTTATGACGAAATTACAGATAAAATGGACGAAAAGGGATAATTTTAGCGAAATTTTTATTTTTTTCCTCAATTTACTCGTTTTTCTTCATCATTTTATCACGAAATTACCAAAAAAAGGGACGACAACGAATAATTTTAACGAAATTTCTATTTTTTTCCTTTATTTACTCGATTTTTTTCCACATTTTATGTCGAAATTACCGAATAAAGGGACAAAAACGGATAATTTTAGCGAAATTTTAATTTTTTTCCTCAATTTACTCGATATTTTTCCTCATTTTATGAAGTGATTACCGAAAAAAGGGATGAAAACGGATAATTTTAGTGAAATTTCAATTTTTTTCTCTATTTAGTCGTTTTTTTTCCTCATTTTAAGACGAAATTACCGAAAAAAGGGACGAAAATGGATAATTTTAGCGAAATTTCAATTTTTTTCCTCTATTTACTCGTTTTTTTTCCTCATTTTATGACGAAATTACCGAAAAAAGGGACGATAACGGATAATTTTAGCGAAATTTGTATTTTTGTCCTCTATTTACTCGATTTTTTTCCTCATTTTACGACGAAATAACCGAAAAAAGGGACGAAAATGGATAATTTGAGCGAAATTTTTATTTTTTCCTCAATTTACTCGTTTTTTTTCCTCATTTTATGACGAGATTACCGAAAAAAGGAACGAAAACGGATAATTTTAGCGAAATTTCTATTTTTTTCTCTATTTATTCGATTTTCCTCCATTTGCTCGTTTTTTTTTCCTCATTTCATGACGAAATTACCGATAAAATGGATGAAAACGGATAATTTTAGCGAAATTTTAATTTTTTTCCTCTATTGACTCGATATTTTTCCTCATTTTATGACGTAAGTACCGAAAAAAGGGATGAAAACGGATAATTTTTGCGAAATTTCTATTTTTTCCTCTATTTACCCGTTTTTTTCCACATTTTATGGCGAAATTACCGAAAAAAGGGACGAAAATGGATAATTTTAGCGAAATTTTTATTTTTTCCTCAATTTACTCGTTTTTTTTCCTCATTTTATGACGAAATTACCAAAAAAAGGAACGAAAACGGATAATTTTAGCGAAATTTCTATTTTTTTCTCTATTTATTCGATTTTCCTCTATTTACTCGTTTTTTTTCCTCATTTTATAACGAAATTACAGATAAAATGGACGAAAAGGGATAATTTTAGCGAAATTTTTATTTTTTTCCTCAATTTACTCGTTTTTCTTCATCATTTTATCACGAAATAACCAAAAAAAGGGACGACAACGAATAATTTTAACGAAATTTCTATTTTTTTCCTTTATTTACTCGATTTTTTTTCCACATTTTATGTCGAAATTACCGAATAAAGGGACAAAAACGGATAATTTTAGCGAAATTTTAATTTTTTTCCTCTATTTACTCGATATTTTTCCTCATTTTATGAAGTGATTACCGAAAAAAGGGATGAAAACGGATAATTTTAGTGAAATTTCAATTTTTTTCTCTATTTACTCGTTTTTTTCCTACTTTTATGGCGAAATTACCGAAAAAAGGGACGAAAACGGATAATTATAGCGAAATTTTTATTTTATTCCTCAATTTACTCGCTTTTTTTTCCTCAATTTTTGACGAAATTACCGAAAAAAGGGACGAAAACGGATAATTTTAGCGAAACTTCTCTTTTTTACTCTATTTACTCGTTTTTCTTCCTCATTTTATGACGAAATTACCGAAAAAAGGGACGAAAACGGATAATTTTAGCGAAATTTCTATTATTTCCTCAATTTACTCGTTTTCTTCATCATTTTATCACGAAATTACCGAAAAAAGGGACGAAAACGGATAATTTTAGCGATATTTTTAATTTTTTCCTCTATTTACTCGATTTTTTTCTTCATTTTATGACGAAATTACCGAAAAAAGGGACGAAAACGGATAATTTTAGCGAAACTTCTCTTTTTTACTCTATTTACTCGTTTTTCTTCCTCATTTTATCACGAAATTACCGAAAAAAGGGACGAAAACGGATAATTTTATCGAAATTACTATTTTTTTCCTCTAATTGCTCGTTTTTTTTCTTCATTTTATCACGAAATTACCGAAAAAAGGGACGAAATCGGATAATTTTAGCGAAATTTCTATTTTTTCCTCTATTTACCCGTTTTTTCCTCATTTTATGACGTAAGTACCGAAAAAAGGGATGAAAACGGATAATTTTTGCGAAATTTCTATTTTTTCCTCTATTTACCCGTTTTTTTCCACATTTTATGGCGAAATTACCGAAAAAAGGGACGAAAATGGATAATTTTAGCGAAATTTTTATTTTTTCCTCAATTTACTCGTTTTTTTTCCTCATTTTATGACGAAATTACCAAAAAAAGGAACGAAAACGGATAATTTTAGCGAAATTTCTATTTTTTTCTCTATTTATTCGATTTTCCTCTATTTACTCGTTTTTTTTCCTCATTTTATAACGAAATTACAGATAAAATGGACGAAAAGGGATAATTTTAGCGAAATTTTTATTTTTTTCCTCAATTTACTCGTTTTTCTTCATCATTTTATCACGAAATAACCAAAAAAAGGGACGACAACGAATAATTTTAACGAAATTTCTATTTTTTTCCTTTATTTACTCGATTTTTTTTCCACATTTTATGTCGAAATTACCGAATAAAGGGAAAAAAACGGATAATTTTAGCGAAATTTTAATTTTTTTCCTCTATTTACTCGATATTTTTCCTCATTTTATGAAGTGATTACCGAAAAAAGGGATGAAAACGGATAATTTTAGTGAAATTTCAATTTTTTTCTCTATTTACTCGTTTTTTTTCCTACTTTTATGGCGAAATTACCGAAAAAAGGGACGAAAACGGATAATTATAGCGAAATTTTTATTTTATTCCTCAATTTACTCGCTTTTTTTTCCTCAATTTTTGACGAAATTACCGAAAAAAGGGACGAAAACGGATAATTTTAGCGAAACTTCTCTTTTTTACTCTATTTACTCGTTTTTCTTCCTCATTTTATGACGAAATTACCGAAAAAAGGGACGAAAACGGATAATTTTAGCGAAATTTCTATTATTTCCTCAATTTACTCGTTTTCTTCATCATTTTATCACGAAATTACCGAAAAAAGGGACGAAAACGGATAATTTTAGCGATATTTTTAATTTTTTCCTCTATTTACTCGATTTTTTTCTTCATTTTATGACGAAATTACCGAAAAAAGGGACGAAAACGGATAATTTTAGCGAAACTTCTCTTTTTTACTCTATTTACTCGTTTTTCTTCCTCATTTTATCACGAAATTACCGAAAAAAGGGACGAAATCGGATAATTTTAGCGAAATTTCTATTTTTTCCTCTATTTACCCGTTTTTTCCTCATTTTATGACTAAATTACCGAAAAAAGGGCCGAAAACGGATAATTTTAGCGAAATTTCTATATTTTCCTTTATTTACTCCATTTTTTCTCATTTTATGACGAAATTACCGAAAAAAGGGTCGATATCGGATAATTTTAGCGAAATTTCTATTTTTTCCTCTATTTACTCGTCCTTTTTCCTCATATTATGACGAAATAACCGAAAAAATGGCCGAAAACGGATAATTTTAGCGAAATTTTTATTTTTTTTTCCTCTATTTACTCGTTTTTTTTCCTTATTTTATGACGATTTTACCAAAAAAGGGACGAAAACGGATAATTTTAGCGAAATTTCTATTTTTTCCTCTATTAACTCGTTTTTTCCTTATCTTATGACGAAATTACCGAAAAAAGGGACGAAAACGGATAATTTTAGCGAAATTTCTATTTTTTCCTCAATTTGCTCGTTTTTTTTCCTCATTTTATGAAGAAATTACCGAAAAAAGGGACGAAAAAGGATAATTTTAGCGAAATTTTTATTTTTCTTCCTCAATTTACTCGTTTTTTTTCATCATTTTATGACGAAATTACCGTTAAAAGGGACGAAAACGGAGAATTTTAGCGAAATTTTTATTTTTTTCCTCAATTAACTAATTTTTCTTCATCATTTTGTGACGAAATTACCGAAAAAAGGGACAAAAACGGATAATTTTAGCGAAATTTCTATTTTTTTCCTCCATTTGCTCGTTTTTTTTCTTCATTTTATGACGAAATTACCGTAAAATGGGACAAAAACGGATAATTTTAACGAAATTTCTATTTTTTTCTTCTATTTACTCGTTTTTTTCCTCATTTCATGACGAAATTACCGAAACAATGGACGAAAACGGATAATTTTAGCGAAATTTTTATTTTTTTCCTCAATTTACTAGTTTTCCTTCATCATTTTATCACGAAATTACCGAAAAAAACGGACGAAAACGGATAATTTTAACGAAATTTTAATTTTTTTCTCTATTTACTCGTTTTTTTCCTCATTTCATGACGAAATTACGAAAAAAGGAACGAAAACGGATAATTTTAGCGAAATTTCTATTTTTTTCCTCTATATGCTCGATTTTTTCTTCATTTCATGACGAAATTACCGGAAAAAGGGACGAAAACGGATAATTTTAGCGAAATTTTTATTTTTTTTCTCAATTTACTCGTTTTTCTTCATCATTTTATCACGAATTTATCGAAAAAAGGGACGAAAACGGATAATTTTAACGAAATTTCTATTATTTTCCTCTATTTACTCGATTTTTTTCCACATTTTATGACGAAATTACCGAATAAAGGGACGAAAACGGATATTTTAGCGAAATTTTTATTTTTTTCCTCAATTTACTATTTTTTCTTCATCATTATATCAGGAAATTACCAAAAAATTGGACGAAAACGGTAAATTTTAGCGAAATTTTTAATTTTTTCCTCTATTTACTCGATTATTTTCCTCATTTTATGACGTAATTACCAAAAAAAATGATGAAAACAGATAATTTTAGCGAAATATCTATTTTTTCCTCTATTTACCCGTTTTTTTCCTCATTTTCTGACTAAATTACCGAAAAAAGGGCCGAAAACGGATAATTTTTGCGAAATTTCTATATTTTCCTTTATTTACTCCATTTTTTCTCATTTTATGACGAAATTACCGAAAAAAGGGTCGATATCGGATAATTTTAGCGAAATTTCTATTTTTTCCTCTATTTACTCGTCCTTTTACCACATTTTATGACGAAATTACCGAAAAAATGGCTGAAAACGGATAATTTTCGCGAAATTTCTATTTTTTCCTCTATTTATTCCTTTTTTTTTCCTCATTTTATGAAGAAATTACCGAAAAAAGGGACGAAAAAGGATAATTTTAGCGAAATTTTTATTTTTTTTCCTCAATTTACTCGTTTTTCTTCATCATTTTATCACGAAATTACCGAAAAAAGGGACGATAACGGATAATTCTAGCGAAATTTCTATTTTTTCCTCAACTCGTTTTTTTTCCTCATTTTATGTCGAAATTACCGTAAAAACGGACGAAAACGGATAATTTTAACGAAATTTTATTTTTTTTCCTCTATTTACTCGTTTTTTTCCTCATTTCATGACGAAATTACGAAAAAAGGGACGAAAACGGATAATTTTAGCGAAATTTTTATTTTTTTTCTCAATTTACTCGTTTTTCTTCATCATTTTATCACGAAATTATCGAAAAAAGGGACGAAAACGGATAATTTTAACGAAATTTCTATTATTTTCCTCTATTTACTCGATTTTTTTTCCACATTTTATGACGAAATTACCGAATAAAGGGACGAAAACGGATATTTTAGCGAAATTATTATTTTTTTCCTCAATTTACTATTTTTTCCTCATCATTTTATCAGGAAATTACCGAAAAAATGGACGAAAACGGTAAATTTTAGCGAAATTTTTAATTTTTTCCTCTATTTACTCGATTATTTTCCTCATTTTATGACGTAATTAACAAAAAAAATGATGAAAACAGATAATTTTAGCGAAATATCTATTTTTTCCTCTATTTACTCTTTTTTTTCCTCATTTTATGACGAAATTACCGAAAAAAGGATCGAAAACGGATAATTTTAGCGAAATTTCTATTTTTTCCTCTATTTACCCGTTTTTTTCCTCATTTTCTGACTAAATTACCGAAAAAAGGGCCGAAAACGGATCATTTTTGCGAAATTTCTATATTTTCCTTTATTTACTCCATTTTTTCTCATTTTATGACGAAATTACCAAAAAAAGGGTCGATATCGGATAATTTTAGCGAAATTTCTAGTTTTTCCTCTATTTACTCGTCCTTTTACCACATTTTATGACGAAATTACCGTTAAAATGGATGAAAACGGATAATTTTCGCGAAATTTCTATTTTTTCCTCTAATTACTCCTTTTTTTTCCTCATTATATGACGAAATTACAGAAAAAAGGGCCGAAACGGATAATTTAATGAAATTTTTATTTTTTTTTTCCACTATTTACTCGTTTTTTTTCCTCATTTTATGACGATTTTACCAAAAAAAGGGACGAAAACGGATAATATTACCGAAATTTCTATTTTTTCCTCTATTTACTCGTTTTTTCCTCATTTTGTGACGAAATTACCGAAAAAAGGGACGAAAACGGATAATTTTAGCGAAATTTCTATTTTTTCCTCAATTTGCTCGTTTTTTTTCCTCATTTTATGAAGAAATTACCGAAAAAAGGGACGAAAAAGGATAATTTTAGCGAAATTTTAATTTTTATCTTCAATTTACTCGTTTTCTTCATCATTTTATCACGAAATTACCGAAAAAAGGGACGAAAACGGAAAATTTTAGCGAAATTTCTATTTTTTTCCTCAAATTTACTCGTTTTTTCCTCATTTTATGACGGAATTACCGAAAAAAGGGACGAAAACGGATAATTTTAGCGAAATTTCTATTTTTTCCACTATTTACTCGTTGTCCTTCCTCATTTTATATCGAAATTACCGAAAAAAGGGTCGAAAGCGGATAATTATATCGAAATTTGTATTTTTTTCCTCTATTTACTCGTTTGTTTCCTCATTTCATGACGAAATTACCGAAAAAAGGGTTGAAAATGTATAATTTTAGCGAAATTTCAATTTTTTTCCTCCATTTGCTCGTTTTTTTTCTTCAATTTATGACGAAATTACCGTAAAAAGGGACGAAAACGGAGATTTTTAACGAAATTTTTATTTTTTTCCTCAATTTACTCGTTTTTCTTCATCATTTTATCACGAAATTACCGAAAAAAGGGACGAAAACGGATAATTTTAACGAAATTTCTATTTTTTTCCTGTATTTACTCGATTTTTTCCACATTTTATGACGAAATTACCAAATAAAGGGACGAAAAAACGGATAATTTTTGCGAAATTTTTATATTTTTCCTCAATTTACTATTTTTTCTTCATCATTTTATCACGAAATTACCGAAAAAAGGGACGAAAACGGATACTTTTAGCGAAATTTCTATTTTTTCTTCAACTCGTTTTTTTTCCTCATTTAAGACGAAATTACCGAATAAAGGGACGAAAACGGATAATTTTAGCGAAATTTTTATTTTTTTCCTCAATTTACTCGTTTATTTTCCTCATTTTATAACAAAATTACCGAAAAAAGGGTCGAAAACGGATAATTTTAGCAAATTTTCTATTTTTTCCCCAATTTACTGGTTTTTTTCCGCATTTTATCACGAAGTTACCGAAAAAAGGGACGAAAACGGATAATTTAAGCGAAATTTTTATTTTTCTCCTTCATTTGTTCTTTTTTCCATCATTTTATGACGAAATTACCGAAAAAAGGGACGAAAACGGATAATTTTAGCGAAATTTCTATTTTTTCCTCTATTAACTCGTTTTTTTCCTCATTTTATATCGAAATTACCGAAAAAAGGGACGAAAACGGATAATTTTATCGAAATTTTTATTTTTTTCCTCTATTTAGTCGTTTTTTTTCCTCATTTTAAGACGAAATTACCGAAAAAAGGGACGAAAATGGATAATTTTAGCGAAATTTCAATTTTTTTCCTCTATTTACTCGTTTTTTTCCCTCATTTTATGACGAAATTACCGAAAAAAGGGACGATAACGGATAATTTTAGCGAAATCTGTATTTTTGTCCTCTATTTACTCGATTTTTTTCCTCATTTTACGACGAAATAACCGAAAAAAGGGACGAAAATGGATAATTTGAGCGAAATTTTTATTTTTTTCCTCAATTTACTCGTTTTTCTTCATCATTTTATCATGAAATTACCGAAAAAATGGACAAAATGGATAATTTTAGCGAAATATTTATTTTTTTCCTCAATTTACTCGTTTTTTTTTCCTCATTTTATGACGAGATTACCGAAAAAAGGAACGAAAACGGATAATTTTAGTGAAATTTCTATTTTTTTCTCTATTTATTCGATTTTCCTCTATTTACTCGTTTTTTTTCCTCATTTTATGACGAAATTACCGAAAAAAGGGACGAAAACGGATAATCTTAGCGAAATTTCTATATTTTCCTCAATTTGCTCGTTTTTTTTCCTCATTTTATTACGGAATTACCGATAAAATGGATGAAAACGGATAATTTTAGCGAAATTTTAATTTTTTTCCTCTATTTACTCGATATTTTTCCTCATTTTATGACGTAATTACCGAAAAAAGGGATGAAAACGGATGATTTTTGCGAAATTTCTATTTTTTCCTCTATTTACCCGTTTTTTTCAAACATTTTATGGCGAAATTACCGAAAAAAGGGACATAAATGGATAATTTTAGCAAAATTTTTATTTTTTCCTCAATTTACTCGTTTTTTTTCCTCATTTTATGACGAAATTACCAAAAAAAGGAACGAAAATGGATAATTTTAGCGAAATTTCTATTTTTTTCTCTATTTATTCGATTTTCCTCTATTTACTCGTTTTTTTTTCTCATTTTATGACGAAATTACAGATAAAATGGACGAAAAGGGATAATTTTAGCGAAATTTTTATTTTTTTCCTCAATTTACTCGTTTTTCTTCATCATTTTATCACGAAATTAACAAAAAAAGGGACGACAACGGATAATTTTAACGAAATTTCTATTTTTTTCCTTTATTTACTCGATTTTTTTTCCACATTTTATGACGAAATTACCGAATAAAGGGACAAAAACGGATAATTTTAGCGAAATTTTAATTTTTTTCCTCTATTTACTCGATATTATTCCTCATTTTATGAAGTAATTACCGAAAAAAGGGATGAAAACGGATAATTTTAGTGAAATTTCAATTTTTTTCTCTATTTACTCGTTTTTTTCCTACTTTTATGGCGAAATTACCGAAAAAAGGGACGAAAACGGTTAATTATAGCGAAATTTTTATTTTATTCCTCAATTTACTCGCTTTTTTTTCCTCAATTTTTGACGAAATTACCGAAAAAAGGGACGAAAACGGATAATTGTAGCGAAACTTCTCTTTTTTACTCTATTTATTCGTTTTTCTTCCTCATTTTATGACGAAATTACCGAAAAAAGGGATGAAAACGGATAATTTTAGCGAAATTTCTATTTTTTCCTCAATTTACTCGTTTTCTTCATCATTTTATCACGAAATTACCGAAAAAAGGGACGTAAACGGAAAATTTTATCAAAATTTTTATTTTTTTCCTCAATTTACTCGTTTTTTCCTCATTTTATGACGAAATTACCAAAAAAGGGACGGTAACGGATAATTTTAGCGAAATTTTTATTTTTTCCTTCAATTTATTCGTTTTTTTTCCTCATTTTATGACGGAATTACCAAAAAAAGGGACGGTAACGGATAATTTTAGTGAAATTTCTATTTTTTCCTCTATTTACTCATTTTTTTTCCTCATTTAATGTCGAAATTACCGAAAAAAGGAACGAAAACGGATAATTTAATCGAAATTTTTATTTTTTCCTCTATTTGCTCGTTTTTTTTTTCATTTGATGACGAAATTACCGAAAAAAGGGACGAAAACGGATAATTTTAGCGAAATTTCTATTTTTTTCCTCTATTTGCTTGTTTTTTTTTCTTCATTATATGACGAAATTTCCGAAAAAAGGGACGAAAACGGATAATTTTTGCGAAATTTTTATTTTTTTCTTCAATTTACTCGTTTTCTTCATCATTTTATCACGAAATAACCGAAAAAAGGGACGAAAACGGAAAATTTTAGCGAAATTTCTATTTTTTTCCTCAAATTTACTCGTTTTTTCCTCATTTTATGACGGAATTACCGAAAAAAGGGACGAAAACGGATAATTTTAGCGAAATTTCTATTTTTTCCACTATTTACTCGTTGTCTTTCCTCATTTTATATCGAAATTACCGAAAAAAGGGTCGAAAGCGGATAATTATATCGAAATTTGTAATTTTTTCCTCTATTTACTCGTTTTTTTCCTCATTTCATGACGAAATTACCGAAAAAAGGGATGAAAACGGATAATTTTTGCGAAATTTCTATTTTTTCCTCTATTTACCCGTTTTTTTCCAGATTTTATGGCGAAATTACAGATAAAATGGACGAAAAGGGATAATTTTAGCGAAATTTTTATTTTTTTCCTCAATTTACTCGTTTTTCTTCATCATTTTATCACGAAATTACCGAAAAAAGGGACGACAGCGGATAATTTTAACGAAATTTCTATTTTTTCCTCTATTAACTCGTTTTTTTCCTCATTTTATATCGAAATTACCGAAAAAAGGGACGAAAACGGATAATTTTATCGAAATTTTTATTTTTTTCCTCTATTTAGTCGTTTTTTTTCCTCATTTTAAGACGAAATTACCGAAAAAAGGGACGAAAATGGATAATTTTAGCGAAATTTCAATTTTTTTCCTCTATTTACTCGTTTTTTTCCCTCATTTTATGACGAAATTACCGAAAAAAGGGACGATAACGGATAATTTTAGCGAAATCTGTATTTTTGTCCTCTATTTACTCGATTTTTTTCCTCATTTTACGACGAAATAACCGAAAAAAGGGACGAAAATGGATAATTTGAGCGAAATTTTTATTTTTTTCCTCAATTTACTCGTTTTTCTTCATCATTTTATCATGAAATTACCGAAAAAATGGACAAAATGGATAATTTTAGCGAAATATTTATTTTTTTCCTCAATTTACTCGTTTTTTTTCCTCATTTTATGACGAGATTACCGAAAAAAGGAACGAAAACGGATAATTTTAGTGAAATTTCTATTTTTTTCTCTATTTATTCGATTTTCCTCTATTTACTCGTTTTTTTTCCTCATTTTATGACGAAATTACCGAAAAAAGGGACGAAAACGGATAATCTTAGCGAAATTTCTATATTTTCCTCAATTTGCTCGTTTTTTTTTCCTCATTTTATTACGGAATTACCGATAAAATGGATGAAAACGGATAATTTTAGCGAAATTTTAATTTTTTTCCTCTATTTACTCGATATTTTTCCTCATTTTATGACGTAATTACCGAAAAAAGGGATGAAAACGGATGATTTTTGCGAAATTTCTATTTTTTCCTCTATTTACCCGTTTTTTTCAAACATTTTATGGCGAAATTACCGAAAAAAGGGACATAAATGGATAATTTTAGCAAAATTTTTATTTTTTCCTCAATTTACTCGTTTTTTTTCCTCATTTTATGACGAAATTACCAAAAAAAGGAACGAAAATGGATAATTTTAGCGAAATTTCTATTTTTTTCTCTATTTATTCGATTTTCCTCTATTTACTCGTTTTTTTTTCTCATTTTATGACGAAATTACAGATAAAATGGACGAAAAGGGATAATTTTAGCGAAATTTTTATTTTTTTCCTCAATTTACTCGTTTTTCTTCATCATTTTATCACGAAATTAACAAAAAAAGGGACGACAACGGATAATTTTAACGAAATTTCTATTTTTTTCCTTTATTTACTCGATTTTTTTTCCACATTTTATGACGAAATTACCGAATAAAGGGACAAAAACGGATAATTTTAGCGAAATTTTAATTTTTTTCCTCTATTTACTCGATATTATTCCTCATTTTATGAAGTAATTACCGAAAAAAGGGATGAAAACGGATAATTTTAGTGAAATTTCAATTTTTTTCTCTATTTACTCGTTTTTTTCCTACTTTTATGGCGAAATTACCGAAAAAAGGGACGAAAACGGTTAATTATAGCGAAATTTTTATTTTATTCCTCAATTTACTCGCTTTTTTTTCCTCAATTTTTGACGAAATTACCGAAAAAAGGGACGAAAACGGATAATTGTAGCGAAACTTCTCTTTTTTACTCTATTTATTCGTTTTTCTTCCTCATTTTATGACGAAATTACCGAAAAAAGGGATGAAAACGGATAATTTTAGCGAAATTTCTATTTTTTCCTCAATTTACTCGTTTTCTTCATCATTTTATCACGAAATTACCGAAAAAAGGGACGTAAACGGAAAATTTTATCAAAATTTTTATTTTTTTCCTCAATTTACTCGTTTTTTCCTCATTTTATGACGAAATTACCAAAAAAGGGACGGTAACGGATAATTTTAGCGAAATTTTTATTTTTTCCTTCAATTTATTCGTTTTTTTTCCTCATTTTATGACGGAATTACCAAAAAAAGGGACGGTAACGGATAATTTTAGTGAAATTTCTATTTTTTCCTCTATTTACTCATTTTTTTTCCTCATTTAATGTCGAAATTACCGAAAAAAGGAACGAAAACGGATAATTTAATCGAAATTTTTATTTTTTCCTCTATTTGCTCGTTTTTTTTTTCATTTGATGACGAAATTACCGAAAAAAGGGACGAAAACGGATAATTTTAGCGAAATTTCTATTTTTTTCCTCTATTTGCTTGTTTTTTTTTCTTCATTATATGACGAAATTTCCGAAAAAAGGGACGAAAACGGATAATTTTTGCGAAATTTTTATTTTTTTCTTCAATTTACTCGTTTTCTTCATCATTTTATCACGAAATAACCGAAAAAAGGGACGAAAACGGAAAATTTTAGCGAAATTTCTATTTTTTTCCTCAAATTTACTCGTTTTTTCCTCATTTTATGACGGAATTACCGAAAAAAGGGACGAAAACGGATAATTTTAGCGAAATTTCTATTTTTTCCACTATTTACTCGTTGTCTTTCCTCATTTTATATCGAAATTACCGAAAAAAGGGTCGAAAGCGGATAATTATATCGAAATTTGTAATTTTTTCCTCTATTTACTCGTTTTTTTCCTCATTTCATGACGAAATTACCGAAAAAAGGGATGAAAACGGATAATTTTTGCGAAATTTCTATTTTTTCCTCTATTTACCCGTTTTTTTCCAGATTTTATGGCGAAATTACAGATAAAATGGACGAAAAGGGATAATTTTAGCGAAATTTTTATTTTTTTCCTCAATTTACTCGTTTTTCTTCATCATTTTATCACGAAATTACCGAAAAAAGGGACGAAAACGGATAATTTTAACGAAATTTTTATTTTTTTCCTCAATTTACTCGTTTTTCTTCATCATTTTATCACGAAATTACCGAAAAAAGGGACGAAAACGGATAATTTTAACGAAATTTCTATTTTTTTCCTGTATTTACTCGATTTTTTCCACATTTTATGACGAAATTACCAAATAAAGGGACGAAAAAACGGATAATTTTTGCGAAATTTTTATATTTTTCCTCAATTTACTATTTTTTCTTCATCATTTTATCAGGAAATTACCGAAAAAAGGGACGATAACGGATACTTTTAGCGAAATTTCTATTTTTTCCTCAACTCGTTTTTTTTCCTCATTTAAGACGAAATTACCGAATAAAGGTACGAAAACGGATATTTTAGCGAAATTTTTATTTTTTTCCTCAATTTACTCGTTTTTCTTCTTCATTTTATCACGAAATTACCGAAGACAGGGACGAAAACAGATAATTTTAGCGAAATTTTTATTTTTTTTCCTCAATTTACTCGTTTATTTTCCTCATTTTATAACAAAATTACCGAAAAAAGGGTCGAAAACGGATAATTTTAGCAAATTTTCTATTTTTTCCCCAATTTACTGGTTTTTTTCCGTATTTTATCACGAAGTTACCGAAAAAAGGGACGAAAACGGATAATTTAAGCGAAATATTTATTTTTCTCCTTCATTTGTTCTTTTTTTTCATCATTTTATGACGAAATTACCGAAAAAAGTAACGAAAACGGATAATTTTAGCGAAATTTCTATTTTTTCCTCTATTAACTCGTTTTTTTCCTCATTTTATATCGAAATTACCGAAAAAAGGGACGAAAACGGATAATTTTATCGAAATTTTCATTTTTTTCCTCTATTTAGTCGTTTTTTTTCCTCATTTTAAGACGAAATTACCGAAAAAAGGGACGAAAATGGATAATTTTAGCGAAATTTCAATTTTTTTTCTCTATTTACTCGTTTTTTTCCCTCATTTTATGACGAAATTACCGAAAAAAGGAACGATAACGGATAATTTTAGCGAAATTTGTATTTTTGTCCTCTATTTACTCGATTTTTTTCCTCATTTTACGACGAAATAACCGAAAAAAGGGACGAAAATGGATAATTTGAGCGAAATTTTTATTTTTTTCCTAAATTTACTCGTTTTTCTTCATCATTTTATCACGAAATTACCGAAAAAATGGACGAAAATGGATAATTTTAGCGAAATTTTTATTTTTTCCTCAATTTACTCGTTTTTTTTCCTCATTTTATGACGAGATTACCGAAAAAAGGAACGAAAATGGATAATTTTAGCGAAATTTCTATTTTTTTCTCTATTTATTCGATTTTCCTCTATTTACTCGTTTTTTTTCCTCATTTTATGACGAAATTACCGAAAAAAGGGACGAAAACGGATAATCTTAGCGAAATTTCTATATTTTCCTCAATTTGCTCGTTTTTTTTCCTCATTTTATTACGAAATTACCGATAAAATGGATGAAAACGGATAATTTTAGCGAAATTTTAATTTTTTTCCTCTATTTACTCGATATTTTTCCTCATTTTATGACGTAATTACCGAAAAAAGGGATGAAAACGGATAATTTTTGCGAAATTTCTATTTTTTCCTCTATTTACCCGTTTTTTTTCCAGATTTTATGGCGAAATTACAGATAAAATGGACGAAAAGGGATAATTTTAGCGAAATTTTTATTTTTTTCCTCAATTTACTCGTTTTTCTTCATCATTTTATCACGAAATTAACAAAAAAAGGGACGACAACGGATAATTTTAATGAAATTTCTATTTTTTTCCTTTATTTACTCGATTTTTTTTCGAAATTTTATGTCGAAATTACCGAATAAAGGGACAAAAACGGATAATTTTAGCGAAATTTCAATTTTTTTCTCTATTTACTCGTTTTTTTCCTACTTTTATGGCGAAAATACCGAAAAAAGGGACGAAAACGGATAATTATAGCGAAATTTTTATTTTATTCCTCAATTTACTCGCTTTTTTTTCCTCAATTTTTGACGAAATTACCGAAAAAAGGGACGAAAACGGATAATTGTAGCGAAACTTCTCTTTTTTACTCTATTTACTCGTTTTTCTTCCTCATTTTATGACGAAATTACCGAAACAAGGGACGAAAACGGATAATTTTAGCGAAATTTCTATTTTTTCTTCAATTTACTCGTTTTCTTCATCATTTTATCACGAAATTACCGAAAAAAGGGACGTAAACGGAAAATTTTATCAAAATTTTTATTTTTTTCCTCAATTTACTCGTTTTTTTCCGCATTTTATGACGAAATTACCAAAAAAGGGACGGTAACGGATAATTTTAGTGAAATTTCTATTTTTTCCTCTATTTACTCATTTTTTTTCCTCATTTAATGTCGAAATTACCGAAAAAAGGAACGAAAACGGATAATTTAATCGATATTTTTATTTTTTCCTCTATTTGCTCGTTTTTTTTTTCATTTGATGACGAAATTACCGAAAAAAGGGACGATAACGGATAATTTTAGCGAAATTTCTATTTTTTTCCTCTATTTGCTTGTTTTTTTTTATTCATTATATGACGAAATTTCCGAAAAAAGGGACGAAAACGGATAATTTTTGCGAAATTTTTATTTTTTTCCTCAATTTAGTCGTTTTTCTTCATCATTATATCACGAAATTACCGAAAAAAGGGACGATAACGGATAATTTTAGCGAAATTTCTATTTACCTCTATTTACCCGTTTTTTTCCTCATTTTATGACGAAATTACCGAAAAAAGGGCCGAAAACGGATAATTTTAATGAAATTTCTATTTTTTCCTTTATTTACTCCATTTTTTCTCATTTTATGACGAAATTACCGAAAAAAGGGTCGATATCGGATAATTTTAGCGAAATTTTTATTTTTTTTTTCAATTTAGTCGTTTTTTTTCCTCATTTTATGTCGAAATTAACGATAAAAAGGACGAAAACGGATAATTTTTGCGAAATTTCTATTTTTTCCTCAATTTACTCGTTTTTTTCCTCATTTTATGACGAAATTATCGAAAAAAGGGCCGAAAACGGATAATTTTAGCGAAATTTTTATTTTTTTTCTCAATTTACTCGTTTTTTTCCTCATTTATGCCGAAAATACCAAAAAAAGGGACAAAAAAGGATAATTTTTGCGAAATTTCTATTTTTTTCCTCTATTTACTCGTTTTTTTCCTCATTTTATGACGAAATTACCGAAAAAAGGGACGAAAACGGATAATTTTTGCGAAATTTGTATTTTTTCCTCTATTTACTCGATTTTTTCTCATTTTATGACTAAATTACCGAAAAAAGGGACGAAAACGGAAAATTTTAGCGAAATTTCTATTTTTTCCTCTAATTACTCGTTTTTTTCCTCATTTTATGACGAAATTACCGAAAAAAGGGATGAAAACGGATAATTTTAGCAAAATTTTTATTTTCTACCTCAATTTACACGTTTTTTATCCTTTTTTTATGACGAAATTACCGAGAAAAGGGACGATAACGGATAATTTTATCGAAATTTTTATTTTTTTCCCCTATTTGCTCGTTTTTTTTTCCTCATTTTATGACGATTTTACCAAAAAAAGGGACGAAAACGGATAAATTTATCGAAATTTTTATTTCTTTCCTCTATTTGCTCGTTTTTTTTCTTCATTTTATCACGAAATTACCGAAAAAAGGGACGAAAACAGATATTTTAGCGAAATTTCTATTTTTTCCTCTATTAACTCGTTTTTTTCCTCATTTTATATCGAAGTTACCGAAAAAAGGGACGAAAACGGTTAATTTATCGAAATTTTTATTTTTTTCCTCAATTTAGTCGTTTTTTTTCCTCATTTTATGACGAAATTACCGAAAAAAGGGACGAAAATGGATAATTTTAGCGAAATTTCAATTTTTTTCCTCTATTTACTCGTTTTTTTTCCTCATTTTATGACGAAATTACCGAAAAAAGGGACGATAACGGATAATTTTAGCGAAATTTCTATTTTCGTCCTGTATTTACTCGATTTTTTTCCTCATTTTACGACGAAATAACCGAAAAAAGGGACGAAATTGGATAATTTGAGCGAAATTTTTATTTTTTTCCTCAATTTACTCGTTTTTCTTCATCATTTTATCACGAAATTACCGAAAAAATGGACGAAAACGGATAATTTTAGCGAAAATTTATTTTTTTCCTCTATTTACTCGATTTTTTCCTCATTTAATGACGTAATTACCGAAAAAAGAGTAGAAAACGGATAATTTTTGCGAAATTCTATTTTTTCCTCTATTTACCCGTTTTTTTCCTCATTTTATGGCGAAATTACCGAAAAAAGGGACGAAAATTGATAATTTTAGCGAAATTTTTATTTTTTCCTCAATTTACTCGTTTTTTTTCCTCATTTTATGACGAAATTACCGAAAAAAGGGACGAAAATGGATAATTTTAGCGAAATTTCAATTTTTTTCCTCTATTTACTCGTTTTTTTTCCTCATTTTATGACGAAATTACCGAAAAAAGGGACGATAACGGATAATTTTAGCGAAATTTCTATTTTTGTCCTCTATTTACTCGATTTTTTTCCTCATTTTACGACGAAATAACCGAAAAAAGGGACGAAAATGGATAATTTGAGCGAAATTTTTATTTTTTTTCCTCAATTTACTCGTTTTTCTTCATCATTTTATCACGAAATTACCGAAAAAATGGACGAAAACGGATAATTTTAGCGAAAATTTATTTTTTTCCTCTATTTACTCGATTTTTTCCTCATTTAATGACGTAATTACCGAAAAAAGAGTAGAAAACGGATAATTTTTGCGAATTTCTATTTTTTCCTCTATTTACCCGTGTTTTTTCTCATTTTATGGCGAAATTACCGAAAAAAGGGACGAAAATGGATAATTTTAGCGAAATTTTTATTTTTTCCTCAATTTACTCGTTTTTTTCCTCATTTTATAACGAGATTACCGAAAAAAGGAACGATAACGGATAATTTTAGCGAAATTTCTATTTTTTTCTCTATTTATTCGATTTTCCTCTATTTACTCGTTCTTTTTCCTCATTTTATGACGAAATTACCGAAAAAAGGGACGAAAACGGATAATTTTAGCGAAATTTCTATATTTTCCTCAATTTGCTCGTTTTTTTTTTCCTCATTTTATGACGAAATTACCGATAAAATGGATGAAAACGGATAATTTTAGCGAAATTTTAATTTTTTTCCTCTATTAACTCGATATTTTTCCTCATTTTATGACGTAGTTACCGAAAAAAGGGATGAAAACGGATAATTTTTGCGAAATTTCTATTTTTTCCTCAATTTACTCGTTTTCTTCATCATTTTATCACGAAATTACCGAAAAAAGGGACGAAAACGGAGAATTTTATCGAAATTTTTATTTTTTTCCTCAATTTACTCGTTTTTTTCCTCATTTTATGACGGAATTACCGAAAAAAGGGACGGTAACGGATAATTTTAGTGAAATTTCTATTTTTTCCTCTATTTACTCGTTTTTTTTCCTCATTTAATGTCGAAATTACCGAAAAAAAGGAACGAAAACGGATAATTTAATCGAAAGTTTTATTTTTTCCTATATTTGCTCGTTTTTTTTTTCATTTCATGACGAAATTACCGAAAAAAGGGACGAAAACGGATAATTTTAGCGAAATTTCTATTTTTTTCCTCTATTTGCTTGTTTTTTTTTTCTTCATTATATAACGAAATTTCCGAAAAAAGGGACGAATACGGATAATTTTTGCGAAATTTTTATTTTTTTCCTCAATTTACTCGTTTTTCTTCATCATTTTATCACGAAATTACGGAAAAAAGGGACGATAATGGATAATTTTAGCGAAATTTCTATTTACCTCTATTTACCCGTTTTTTTCCTCATTTTATGACGAAATTACCGAAAAAAGGGCCGAAAACGGATAATTTTAACGAAATTTCTATTTTTTCCTTTATTTACTCCATTTTTTCTCATTTCATGACGAAATTACCGAAAAAAGGGTCGATATCGGATAATTTTAGCGAAATTTTTATTTTTTTTTCAATTTAGTCATTTTTTTTCCTCATTTTATGTCGAAATTAACGTTAAAAAGGACGAAAACGGATAATTTTTGCGAAATTTCTATTTTTCCTCTATTAACTCGTTTTTTTCCTCATTTTATATCGAAATTACCGAAAAAAGGGACGAAAACGGATAATTTTATCGAAATTTTTATTTTTTTCCTCTATTTAGTCGTTTTTTTTCCTCATTTTAAGACGAAATTACCGAAAAAAGGGACGAAAATGGATAATTTTAGCGAAATTTCAATTTTTTTCCTCTATACTCGTTTTTTTTCCTCATTTTATGACGAAATTACCGAAAAAAGGGACGAAAACGGATAATTTTAGCGAAATTTCAATTTTTTTCCTCTATACTCGTTTTTTTTCCTCATTTTATGACGAAATTACCGAAAAAAGGGACGATAACGGATAATTTTAGCGAAATTTCTATTTTTGTCCTCTATTTACTCGATTGTTTTCCTCATTTTACGACGAAATAACCGAAAAAAGGGACGAAAATGGATAATTTGAGCGAAATTTTTATTTTTTTCCTCAATTTACTCGTTTTTCTTCATCATTTTATCACGAAATTACCGAAAAAATGGACGAAAACGGAAAATTTTAGCGAAAATTTATTTTTTTCCTCTATTTACTCGATTTTTTCCTCATTTAATGACGTAATTACCGAAAAAAGGGATGAAAACGGATAATTTTAGCGAAATTTTTATTTTCTACCTCTATTTACCCGTTTTTTTCCTCATTTTATGACGTAATTACCGAAAAGAATGACGAACATGGATAATTTTAGCAAAATATCTATTTTTTCCTCTATTTACTCTTTTTTTATCCTCATTTTATGACGAAATTACCGAAAAAAGGGTCGATATCGGATAATTTTAGCGAAATTTCTATTTTTTCCTCTATTTACTCGTCCTTTTACCTCATTTTATGACGAAATTACCGGAAAAATGGCCGAAAACGGATAACTTTCGCGAAATTTCTATTTTTTCCTCTATGTACTCGTTTTTTTTTCCTCATTATATGACGAAATTACAGAAAAAAGGGCCGAAAACGGATAATTTTAGTGAAAATTTTATTTTTTTTTCTCTATTTACTCGTTTTTTTTCTTCATTTTATGACGATTTTACCAAAAAAAGGGACGAAAACGGATAATTTTAGCGAAATTTCTATTTTTTCCTCTATTTATTCGTTTTTTCCTCATTTTATGACGAAATTACCGAAAAAAGGGACGAAAACGGATATTTTAGCGAAATTTCTATTTTTTCCTCTATTTACTCGTTTTTTACCTCATTTTATGACGTAATTACCGAAAAAAATGACAAAAATGGATAATTTTAGCAAAATATCTATTTTTTCCTCTATTAACTCTTTTTTTTCCTCATTTTATGACGAAATTACCGAAAAAAGGGACGAAAACGGATAATTTTAGCGAAATTTCTATTTTTTCCTCTATTTACCCGTTTTTTTCCTCATTTTATGACGAAATTACCGAAAAAAGGGCCGAAAACGGATAATTTTAGCGAAATTTCTATTTTTTCCTTTATTTACTCCATTTTTTCTCATTTTATGACGAAATTACCGAAAAAAGGGTCGATATCGGATAATTTTAGCAAAATTTCTATTTTTTCCTCTATTTACTCGTCCTTTTACCTCATTTAATGACGAAATTACCGAAAAATGGCCGAGAACGGATAACTTTCGCGAAATTTCTATTTTTTCCTCTATGTACTCGTTTTTTTCCTCATTATATGACGAAATTACAGAAAAAAGGGCCGAAAACGGATAATTTTAGTGAAATTTTTATTTTTTTTTCTCTATTTACTCGTTTTTTTTCCTCATTTTATGACGATTTTACCAAAAGAAGGGACGAAAATGGATAATTTTAGCGAAATTTCTATTTTTTCCTCTATTTACTCGTTTTTTCCTCATTTTATGACGAAATTACCGAAAAAAGGGACGAAAACGGATAATTTTAGCAAAATTTCTATTTTTTCCTCAATTTGCTCGTTTTTTTTCCTCATTTTATGAAGAAATTACCGAAAAAAGGGACGAAAAAGGATAATTTTAGCGAAATTTTAATTTTTTTCTTCAATTTACTCGTTTTCTTCATCATTTTATCACGAAATTACCGAAAAAAGGGAAGAAAACGGAAAATTTTAGCGAAATTTCTATTTTTTTCCTCAAATTTACTCGTTTTTTTCCTCATTTTATGACGAAATTACCAAAACAGGGACGAAAACGGATAATTTTATCGAAATTTTTATTTTTTCCTCTATTTACTCGTTTTTTTCCTCATTTCATGACGAAATTACCGAAAAAAGAGTTCAAAACGGTAATTTTAGCAAAATTTCAATTTTTTTCCTCCATTTGCTTGTTTTTTTTCTTCATTTCATGACGAAATTACCGTAAAAAGGGACGAAAACAGAGAATTTTAGCGAAATTTTTATTTTTTTCCTCAATTTACTCGTTTTTCTTCATCATTTTATCACGAAATTACCGAAAAAAGGGACGAAAACGGATAATTTTAACGAAATTTCTATTTTTTTCATCTATTTACTCGATTTTTTTCTTCATTTTATGACGAAATTACCGAAAAAAGGGACGAAAACGGATAATTTTATCGAAATTACTCCTTTTTTCCTCTATTTGCTCGTTTTTTTTCTTCATTTTATCACGAAATTACCGAAAAAAGGGACGAAATCGGATAATTTTAGCGAAATTTCTATTTTTTCCTCTATTTACCCGTTTTTTCCTCATTTTATGACTAAATTACCGAAAAAAGGGCCGAAAACGGATAATTTTAGCGAAATTTCTATATTTTCCTTTATTTACTCCATTTTTTCTCATTTTATGACGAAATTACCGAAAAAAGGGTCGATATCGGATAATTTTAGCGAAATTTCTATTTTTTCCTCTATTTACTCGTCCTTTTTCCTCATTTTATGACGAAATAACCGAAAAAATGGCCGAAAACGGATAATTTTCGAGAAATTTCTATTTTTCCTCTATTTACTCGTTTTTTTTCCTCATTATATGACGAAATTACAGAAAAAAGGGCCGAAAACGGTTAATTTTAGCGAAATTTCTATTTTTTCCTCTATTAACTCGTTTTTTCCTTATCTTATGACGAAATTACCGAAAAACGGACGAAAACGGATAATTTTAGCGAAATTTCTATTTTTTACTCAATTTGCTCGTTTTTTTTCCTCATTTTATGAAGAAATTACCGAAAAAAGGGACGAAAAAGGATAATTTTAGCGAAATTTTTATTTTTTTCCTCTATTTACTCGTTTTTTTTCATCATTTTATGACGAAATTACCGTAAAAAGGGACGAAAACGGAGAATTTTAGCGAAATTTTTATTTTTTTCCTCAATTTACTAATTTTTCTTCATCATTTTGTCACGAAATTACCGAAAAAAGGGACAAAAACGGATAATTTTAGCGAAATTTCTATTTTTTTCCTCCATTTGCTCGTTTTTTTTCTTCATTTTATGACGAAATTACCGTAAGAAGGGACGAAAACAGATAATTTTAGCGAAATTTTTATTTTTTTCCTCAATTTACTAGTTTTTCTTCATCATTTTATCACGAAATTACCGAAAAAAGGGACGATAACGGATAATTTTAGCGAAATTTCTATTTTTTCCTCAACTCGTTTTTTTTCCTCATTTTATGTCGAAATTACCGAAAAAACGGACGAAAACGGATAATTTTAACGAAATTTTTTTTTTCCTCTATTTACTCGTTTTTTCCTCATTTCATGACGAAATTACCGAAAAAAGGGACGAAAACGGATAATTTTAGCGAAATTTCTATTTTTTTCCTCTATATGCTCGTTTTTTTCTTCATTTTATGACGAAATTACCGGAAAAAGGGACGAAAACGGATAATTTTAGCGAAATTTCTATTTTTTTCCTGTATTTACTCGATTTTTTTCCACATTTTATGACGAAATTACCGAATAAAGGGACGAAAACGGATATTTTAGCGAAATTTTTATTTTTTTCCTCAATTTACTATTTTTTCTTCATTATTTTATCAGGAAATTACCGAAAAAATGGACGAAAACGGTAAATTTTAGCGAAATTTTAAATTTTTTCCTCTATTTACTCGATTATTTTCCTCATTTGATGACGTAATTACCAAAAAAATGATGAAAACAGATAATTTTAGCGAAATTTTTATTTTTTCCTCTATTTGCTTGTTTTTTTTTTTTTTCTTCATTATATGACGAAATTTCCGAAAAAAGGGACGAAAACGGATAATTTTTGCGAAATTTTTATTTTTTTCCTCAATTTACTCGTTTTTCTTCATCATTTTATCACAAAATTAACGAAAAAAGGGACGATAACGGTTAATTTTAGCGAAATTTCTATTTTTTCCTTTATTTACTCCATTTTTTCTCATTTTATGACGAAATTACCGAAAAAAGGGTCGATATCGGATAATTTTAGCGAAATTTTTATTTTTTTTTCAATTTAGTCGTTTTTTTCCTCATTTTATGTCGAAATTAACGATATTAAGGACGAAAACGGATAATTTTTGCGAAATTTCTATTTTTTCCTCAATTTACTCGTTTTTTTTCATCATTTTATGACGAAATTACCGTAAAAAGGGACGAAAACGGAGAATTTTAGCGAAATTTTTATTTTTTTCCTCAATTTACTAATTTTTCTTCATCATTTTGTCACGAAATTACCGAAAAAAGGGACAAAAACGGATAATTTTAGCGAAATTTCTATTTTTTTCCTCCATTTGCTCGTTTTTTTTCTTCATTTTATGACGAAATTACCGTAAGAAGGGACGAAAACAGATAATTTTAGCGAAATTTTTATTTTTTTCCTCAATTTACTAGTTTTTCTTCATCATTTTATCACGAAATTACCGAAAAAAGGGACGATAACGGATAATTTTAGCGAAATTTCTATTTTTTCCTCAACTCGTTTTTTTTCCTCATTTTATGTCGAAATTACCGAAAAAACGGACGAAAACGGATAATTTTAACGAAATTTTTTTTTTTCCTCTATTTACTCGTTTTTTCCTCATTTCATGACGAAATTACCGAAAAAAGGGACGAAAACGGATAATTTTAGCGAAATTTCTATTTTTTTCCTCTATATGCTCGTTTTTTTCTTCATTTTATGACGAAATTACCGGAAAAAGGGACGAAAACGGATAATTTTAGCGAAATTTCTATTTTTTTCCTGTATTTACTCGATTTTTTTCCACATTTTATGACGAAATTACCGAATAAAGGGACGAAAACGGATATTTTAGCGAAATTTTTATTTTTTTCCTCAATTTACTATTTTTTCTTCATTATTTTATCAGGAAATTACCGAAAAAATGGACGAAAACGGTAAATTTTAGCGAAATTTTAAATTTTTTCCTCTATTTACTCGATTATTTTCCTCATTTGATGACGTAATTACCAAAAAAATGATGAAAACAGATAATTTTAGCGAAAGTTTTATTTTTTCCTCTATTTGCTCGTTTTTTTTTCATTTCATGACGAAATTACCGAAAAAAGGGACGAAAACGGATAATTTTATCGAAATTTCTATTTTTTCCCTCTATTTGCTTGTTTTTTTTTTTTTTCTTCATTATATGACGAAATTTCCGAAAAAAAGGGACGAAAACGGATAATTTTTGCGAAATTTTTATTTTTTTCCTCAATTTACTCGTTTTTCTTCATCATTTTATCACAAAATTAACGAAAAAAGGGACGATAACGGTTAATTTTAGCGAAATTTCTATTTTTTCCTTTATTTACTCCATTTTTTCTCATTTTATGACGAAATTACCGAAAAAAGGGTCGATATCGGATAATTTTAGCGAAATTTTTATTTTATTTTCAATTTAGTCGTTTTTTTCCTCATTTTATGTCGAAATTAACGATATTAAGGACGAAAACGGATAATTTTTGCGAAATTTCTATTTTTTCCTCAATTTACTCGTTTTTTTCCTCATTTTATGACGAAATTACCGATAAAAGGGACGAAAACGGATAATTTTAGCGAAATTTCTATTATTTCCCCTATTAACTCGTTTTTTTTCCTCATTTTATGACGAAATTATCGAAAAAAGGGCCGAAAACGGATAATTTTAGCGAAATTTTTATTTTTTTTCTCAATTTACTCGTTTTTTTCCTCATTTTATATCGAAATTACCGAAAAAAGGGACGAAAATGGATAATTTGAGCGAAATTTTTATTTTTTTCCTCAATTTACTCGTTTTTCTTCATCATTTTATCACGAAATTACCGAAAAAATGGACGAAAACGGAAAATTTTAGCGAAAATTTATTTTTTTCCTCTATTTACTCGATTTTTTCCTCATTTAATGACGTAATTACCGAAAAAAGGGATGAAAACGGATAATTTTAGCGAAATTTTTATTTTCTACCTCTATTTACCCGTTTTTTTCCTCATTTTATGACGTAATTACCGAAAAGAATGACGAACATGGATAATTTTAGCAAAATATCTATTTTTTCCTCTATTTACTCTTTTTTTATCCTCATTTTATGACGAAATTACCGAAAAAAGGGTCGATATCGGATAATTTTAGCGAAATTTCTATTTTTTCCTCTATTTACTCGTCCTTTTACCTCATTTTATGACGAAATTACCGGAAAAATGGCCGAAAACGGATAACTTTCGCGAAATTTCTATTTTTTCCTCTATGTACTCGTTTTTTTTTCCTCATTATATGACGAAATTACAGAAAAAAGGGCCGAAAACGGATAATTTTAGTGAAAATTTTATTTTTTTTTCTCTATTTACTCGTTCTTTTTCTTCATTTTATGACGATTTTACCAAAAAAAGGGACGAAAACGGATAATTTTAGCGAAATTTCTATTTTTTCCTCTATTTATTCGTTTTTTCCTCATTTTATGACGAAATTACCGAAAAAAGGGACGAAAACGGATATTTTAGCGAAATTTCTATTTTTTCCTCTATTTACTCGTTTTTTACCTCATTTTATGACGTAATTACCGAAAAAAATGACGAAAATGGATAATTTTAGCAAAATATCTATTTTTTCCTCTATTAACTCTTTTTTTTCCTCATTTTATGACGAAATTACCGAAAAAAGGGACGAAAACGGATAATTTTAGCGAAATTTCTATTTTTTCCTCTATTTACCCGTTTTTTTCCTTATTTTATGACGAAATTACCGAAAAAAGGGCCGAAAACGGATAATTTTAGCAAAATTTCTATTTTTTCCTCTATTTACTGGTCCTTTTACCTCATTTTATGACGAAATTACCGAAAAATGGCCGAGAACGGATAACTTTCGCGAAATTTCTATTTTTTCCTCTATGTACTCGTTTTTTTCCTCATTATATGACGAAATTACAGAAAAAAGGGCCGAAAACGGATAATTTTAGTGAAATTTTTATTTTTTTTTCTCTATTTACTCGTTTTTTTTCCTCATTTTATGACGATTTTACCAAAAGAAGGGACGAAAATGGATAATTTTAGCGAAATTTCTATTTTTTCCTCTATTTACTCGTTTTTTCCTCATTTTATGACGAAATTACCGAAAAAAGGGACGAAAACGGACAATTTTAGCGAAATTTCTATTTTTTCCTCAATTTGCTCGTTTTTTTTCCTCAATTTACTCGTTTTTCTTCATCATTTTATCACGAAATTACCGAAAAAAGGGACGAAAACGGATAATTTTAACGAAATTTCTATTTTTTTCCTCTATTTACTCGATTTTTTTCTTCATTTTAGGACGAAATTACCGAAAAAAGGGACGAAAACGGATAATTTTATCGAAATTACTCCTTTTTTCCTCTATTTGCTCGTTTTTTTTCTTCATTTTATCACGAAATTACCGAAAAAAGGGACGAAATCGGATAATTTTAGCGAAATTTCTATTTTTTCCTCTTTTTACCCGTTTTTTCCTCATTTTATGACTAAATTACCGAAAAAAGGGCCGAAAACGGATAATTTTAGCGAAATTTCTATATTTTCCTTTATTTACTCCATTTTTTCTCATTTTATGACGAAATTACCGAAAAAAGGGTCGATATCGGATAATTTTAGCGAAATTTCTATTTTTTCCTCTATTTACTCGTCCTTTTTCCTCATTTTATGACGAAATAACCGAAAAAATGGCCGAAAACGGATAATTTTCGAGAAATTTCTATTTTTCCTCTATTTACTCGTTTTTTTTCCTCATTATATGACGAAATTACAGAAAAAAGGGCCGAAAACGGTTAATTTTAGCGAAATTTCTATTTTTTCCTCTATTAACTCGTTTTTTCCTTATCTTATGACGAAATTACCGAAAAACGGACGAAAACGGATAATTTTAGCGAAATTTCTATTTTTTCCTCAATTTGCTCGTTTTTTTTCCTCATTTTATGAAGAAATTACCGAAAAAAGGGACGAAAAAGGATAATTTTAGCGAAATTTTTATTTTTTTCCTCTATTTACTCGTTTTTTTTCATCATTTTATGACGAAATTACCGTAAAAAGGGACGAAAACGGAGAATTTTAGCGAAATTTTTATTTTTTTCCTCAATTTACTAATTTTTCTTCATCATTTTGTCACGAAATTACCGAAAAAGGGACAAAAACGGATAATTTTAGCGAAATTTCTATTTTTTTCCTCCATTTGCTCGTTTTTTTTCTTCATTTTATGACGAAATTACCGTAAAAAGGGACGAAAACAGATAATTTTAGCGAAATTTTTATTTTTTTCCTCAATTTACTAGTTTTTCTTCATCATTTTATCACGAAATTACCGAAAAAAGGGACGATAACGGATAATTTTAGCGAAATTTCTATTTTTTCCTCAACTCGTTTTTTTTCCTCATTTTATGTCGAAATTACCGAAAAAACGGACGAAAACGGATAATTTTAACGAAATTTTTTTTTTTCCTCTATTTACTCGTTTTTTCCTCATTTCATGACGAAATTACCGAAAAAAGGGACGAAAACGGATAATTTTAGCGAAATTTCTATTTTTTTCCTCTATATGCTCGTTTTTTTCTTCATTTTATGACGAAATTACCGGAAAAAGGGACGAAAACGGATAATTTTAGCGAAATTTCTATTTTTTTCCTGTATTTACTCGATTTTTTTCCACATTTTATGACGAAATTACCGAATAAAGGGACGAAAACGGTAAATTTTAGCGAAATTTTAAATTTTTTCCTCTATTTACTCGATTATTTTCCTCATTTGATGACGTAATTACGAAAAAAAATGATGAAAACAGATAATTTTAGCGAAATTTTTATTTTTTCCTCTATTTGCTCGTTTTTTTTTCATTTCATGACGAAATTACCGAAAAAAGGGACGAAAACGGATAATTTTATCGAAATTTCTATTTTTTCCCTCTATTTGCTTGTTTTTTTTTTTTTTCTTCATTATATGACGAAATTTCCGAAAAAAGGGACGAAAACGGATAATTTTTGCGAAATTTTTATTTTTTTCCTCAATTTACTCGTTTTTCTTCATCATTTTATCACAAAATTAACGAAAAAAGGGACGATAACGGTTAATTTTAGCGAAATTTCTATTTTTTCCTTTATTTACTCCATTTTTTCTCATTTTATGACGAAATTACCGAAAAAAGGGTGGATATCAGATAATTTTAGCGAAATTTTTATTTTTTTTTCAATTTAGTCGTTTTTTTCCTCATTTTATGTCGAAATTAACGATATTAAGGACGAAAACGGATAATTTTTGCGAAATTTCTATTTTTTCCTCAATTTACTCGTTTTTTTCCTCATTTTATGACGAAATTACCGATAAAAGGGACGAAAACGGATAATTTTAGCGAAATTTCTATTATTTCCTCTATTAACTCGTTTTTTTCCACATTTTATGGCGAAATTACCGAAAAAAGGGACGAAAATGGATAATTTTAGCGAAATTTTTATTTTTTCCTCAATTTACTCGTTTGTCTTCATCATTTTATCACGAAATTACCAAAAAAAAGGGATTTAAACGGATAATTTTAGTGAAATTTCAATTTTTTTCTCTATTTACTCGTTTTTTTCCTCATTTTATGACGAAATTACCAAAAAAGGGACGGTAACGGATAATTTTAGCGAAATTTTTATTTTTTTCTTCAATTTACTCGTTTTTTTTCCTCATTTTATGACGGAATTACCGAAAAAAGGGACGGTAACGGATAATTTTAGTGAAATTTCTATTTTTTCCTCTATTTACTCGTTTTTTTTCCTCATTTAATGTCGATATTACCGAAAAAAAGGATCGAAAACGGATAATTTAATCGAAAGTTTTATTTTTTCCTCTATTTGCTCGTTTTTTTTTCATTTCATGACGAAATTACCGAAAAAAGGGACGAAATCGGATAATTTTTGTGAAATTTTTATTTTTTTCCTCAATTTACTCGTTTTTCTTCATCATTTTATCACGAAATTACCGAAAAAAGGGACGATAACGGATAATTTTAGCGAAATTTCTATTTACCTCTATTTACCTGTTTTTTTCCTCATTTTATGACGAAATTACCGAAAAAAGGGCCGAAAACGGATAATTTTAACGAAATTTCTATTTTTTTTTCAATTTAGTCATTTTTTTTCCTCATTTTATGTCGAAATTAACGTTAAAAAGGACGAAAACGGATAATTTTTGCGAAATTGCTATTCTTCCTCTATTAACTCGTTTTTTTCCTCATTTTATATCGAAATTACCGAAAAAAGGGACGAAAACGGATAATTTTATCGAAATTTTTATTTTTTTCCTCTATTTAGTCGTTTTTTTTTCTCATTTTCAGACGAAATTACCAGAAAAAGGGACGAAAATGGATAATTTTAGCGAAATTTCAATTTTTTTCCTCTATTTACTCGTTTTTTTTCCTCATTTTATGACGAAATTACCGAAAAAAGGGACGATAACGGATAATTTTAGCGAAATTTCTATTTTTGTCCTCTATTTACTCGATTTTTTTCCTCATTTTACGACGAAATAACCGAAAAAAGGGACGAAAATGGATAATTTTAGCAAAATATCTATTTTTTCCTCTATTTACTCTTTTTTTTCCTCATTTTATGACGAAATTACCGAAAAAAGGCCGAAAACGGATAATTTTAGCGAAATTTCTATTTTTTCCTTTATTTACTCCATTTTTTCTCATTTTATGACGAAATTACCGAAAAAAGGGTCGATATCGGATAATTTTAGCGAAATTTCTATTTTTCCTCTATTTACTCGTCCTTTTACCTCATTTTATGACGAAATTACCGGAAAAATGGCCGAAAACGGATAACTTTCGCGAAATTTCTATTTTTTCCTCTATGTACTCGTTTTTTTTCCTCATTATATGACGAAATTACAGAAAAAAGGGCCGAAAACGGATAATTTTAGCGAAATTTTTATTTTTTTTTCTCTATTTACTCGTTTTTTTTCTTCATTTTATGACGATTTTACCAAAAAAAGGGACGAAAACGGATAATTTTAGCGAAATTTCTATTTTTTCCTCTATTTATTCGTTTTTTCCTCATTTTATGACGAAATTACCGAAAAAAGGGACGAAAACGGATAATTTTAGCGAAATTTCTATTTTTTCCTCTATTTACTCGTTTTTTTCCGCATTTTATGACGTAATTACCGAAAAAAATGACGAAAATGGATAATTTTAGCAAAATATCTATTTTTTCCTCTATTTACTCTTTTTTTTCCTCATTTTATGACGAAATTACCGAAAAAAGGGACGAAAACGGATAATTTTAGCGAAATTTCTATTTTTTCCTCTATTTACCCGTTTTTTTCCTCATTTTATGACGAAATTACCGAAAAAAGGGCCGAAAACGGATAATTTTAGCGAAATTTCTTTTTTTTCCTTTATTTACTCCATTTTTTCTCATTTTATGACGAAATTACCGAAAAAACGGTCGATATCGGATAATTTTAGCGAAATTTCTATTTTTTCCTCTATTTACTCGTCCTTTTACCTCATTTTATGACGAAATTACCGAAAAATGGCCGAGAACGGATAACTTTCGCGAAATTTCTATTTTTTCCTCTATGTACTCGTTTTTTTTCCTCATTATATGACGAAATTACAGAAAAAAGGGCCGAAAACGGATAATTTTAGCGAAATTTTTATTTTTTTTTCTCTATTTACTCGTTTTTTTTCCTCATTTTATGACGATTTTACCAAAAGAAGGGACGAAAACGGATAATTTTAGCGAAATTTCTATTTTTTCCTCTATTTACTCGTTTTTTCCTCATTTTATGACGAAATTACCGAAAAAAGGGACGAAAACGGATACTTTTAGCGAAATTTCTATTTTTTCCTCAATTTGCTCGTTTTTTTTCCTCATTTTATGAAGAAATTACCGAAAAAAGGGACGAAAAAGGAAAGTTTTAGCGAAATTTTTTATTTTTTTTCTCTATTTACCCGTTTTTTTCCACATTTTATGGCGAAATTACCGAAAAAAGGGACGAAAATGGATAATTTTAGCGAAATTTTTATTTTTTCCTCAATTTACTCGTTTTTCTTCATCATTTTATCACGAAATTACCAAAAAAAAGGGACGACAACGGATAATTTTAACGAAATTTCTATTTTTTTCCTTTATTTACTCGATTTTTTTCCACATTTTATGTCGAAATTACCGAATAAAGGAACAAAAACGGATAATTTTAGCGAAATTTTAATTTTTTTCCTCTATTTACTCGATATTTTTCCTCATTTTATGAAGTAATTACCGAAAAAAGGGATTTAAACGGATAATTTTAGTGAAATTTCAATTTTTTCTCTATTTACTCGTTTTTTTCCTCATTTTATGACGAAATTACCAAAAAAGGGACGGTAACGGATAATTTTAGCGAAATTTTTATTTTTTCCTTCAATTTACTCGTTTTTTTTCCTCATTTTATGACGGAATTACCGAAAAAAGGGACGATAACGGATAATTTTAGCGAAATTTCTATTTACCTCTATTTACCCGTTTTTTTCCTCATTTTATGACGAAATTACCGAAAAAAGGGCCGAAAACGGATAATTTTAACGAAATTTCTATTTTTTCCTTTATTTACTCCATTTTTTCTCATTTTATGACGAAATTACCGAAAAAAGGGTCGATATCGGATAATTTTAGCGAAATTTTTATTTTTTTTTCAATTTAGTCATTTTTTTTCCTCATTTTATGTCGAAATTAACGTTAAAAAGGACGAAAACGGATAATTTTTGCGAAATTTCTATTTTTCCTCTATTAACTCGTTTTTTTCCTCATTTTATATCGAAATTACCGAAAAAAGGGACGAAAACGGATAATTTTATCGAAATTTTTATTTTTTTCCTGTATTTAGTCGTTTTTTTTTCTCATTTTAAGACGAAATTACCGGAAAAAGGGACGAAAATGGATAATTTTAGCGAAATTTCAATTTTTTTCCTCTATTTACTCGTTTTTTTTCCTCATTTTATGACGAAATTACCGAAAAAAGGGACGATAACGGATAATTTTAGCGAAATTTCTATTTTTGTCCTCTATTTACTCGATTTTTTTCCTCATTTTACGACGAAATAACCGAAAAAAGGGACGAAAATGGATAATTTTAGCAAAATATCTATTTTTTCCTCTATTTACTCTTTTTTTTCCTCATTTTATGACGAAATTACCGAAAAAAGGCCGAAAACGGATAATTTTAGCGAAATTTCTATTTTTTCCTTTATTTACTCCATTTTTTCTCATTTTATGACGAAATTACCGAAAAAAGGGTCGATATCGGATAATTTTAGCGAAATTTCTATTTTTTCCTCTATTTACTCGTCCTTTTACCTCATTTTATGACGAAATTACCGAAAAATGGCCGAGAACGGATAACTTTCGCGAAATTTCTATTTTTTCCTCTATGTACTCGTTTTTTTTCCTCATTATATGACGAAATTACAGAAAAAAGGGCCGAAAACGGATAATTTTAGCGAAATTTTTATTTTTTTTTCTCTATTTACTCGTTTTTTTTCCTCATTTTATGACGATTTTACCAAAAGAAGGGACGAAAACGGATAATTTTAGCGAAATTTCTATTTTTTCCTCTATTTACTCGTTTTTTCCTCATTTTATGACGAAATTACCGAAAAAAGGGACGAAAACGGATAATTTTAGCGAAATTTCTATTTTTTCCTCAATTTGCTCGTTTTTTTTCCTCATTTTATGAAGAAATTACCGAAAAAAGGGACGAAAAAGGAAAGTTTTAGCGAAATTTTTTATTTTTTTTTCTCTATTTACCCGTTTTTTTCCACATTTTATGGCGAAATTACCGAAGAAAGGGACGAAAATGGATAATTTTCGCGAAATTTTTATTTTTTCCTCAATTTACTCGTTTTTCTTCATCATTTTATCACGAAATTACCAAAAAAAAGGGACGACAACGGATAATTTTAACGAAATTTCTATTTTTTTCCTTTATTTACTCGATTTTTTTCCACATTTTATGTCGAAATTACCGAATAAAGGAACAAAAACGGATAATTTTAGCGAAATTTTAATTTTTTTCCTCTATTTACTCGATATTTTTCCTCATTTTATGAAGTAATTACCGAAAAAAGGGATTTAAACGGATAATTTTAGTGAAATTTCAATTTTTTTCTCTATTTACTCGTTTTTTTCCTCATTTTATGACGAAATTACCAAAAAAGGGACGGTAACGGATAATTTTAGCGAAATTTTTATTTTTTCCTTCAATTTACTCGTCCTTTTACCTCATTTTATGACGAAATTACCGAAAAATGGCCGAGAACGGATAACTTTCGCGAAATTTCTATTTTTTCCTCTATGTACTCGTTTTTTTTCCTCATTATATGACGAAATTACAGAAAAAAGGGCCGAAAACGGATAATTTTAGCGAAATTTTTATTTTTTTTTCTCTATTTACTCGTTTTTTTTCCTCATTTTATGACGATTTTACCAAAAGAAGGGACGAAAACGGATAATTTTAGCGAAATTTCTATTTTTTCCTCTATTTACTCGTTTTTTCCTCATTTTATGACGAAATTACCGAAAAAAGGGACGAAAACGGATACTTTTAGCGAAATTTCTATTTTTTCCTCAATTTGCTCGTTTTTTTTCCTCATTTTATGAAGAAATTACCGAAAAAAGGGACGAAAAAGGAAAGTTTTAGCGAAATTTTTTATTTTTTTTCTCTATTTACCCGTTTTTTTCCACATTTTATGGCGAAATTACCGAAAAAAGGGACGAAAATGGATAATTTTAGCGAAATTTTTATTTTTTCCTCAATTTACTCGTTTTTCTTCATCATTTTATCACGAAATTACCAAAAAAAAGGGACGACAACGGATAATTTTAACGAAATTTCTATTTTTTTCCTTTATTTACTCGATTTTTTTCCACATTTTATGTCGAAATTACCGAATAAAGGAACAAAAACGGATAATTTTAGCGAAATTTTAATTTTTTTCCTCTATTTACTCGATATTTTTCCTCATTTTATGAAGTAATTACCGAAAAAAGGGATTTAAACGGATAATTTTAGTGAAATTTCAATTTTTTCTCTATTTACTCGTTTTTTTCCTCATTTTATGACGAAATTACCAAAAAAGGGACGGTAACGGATAATTTTAGCGAAATTTTTATTTTTTCCTTCAATTTACTCGTTTTTTTTCCTCATTTTATGACGGAATTACCGAAAAAAGGGACGATAACGGATAATTTTAGCGAAATTTCTATTTACCTCTATTTACCCGTTTTTTTCCTCATTTTATGACGAAATTACCGAAAAAAGGGCCGAAAACGGATAATTTTAACGAAATTTCTATTTTTTCCTTTATTTACTCCATTTTTTCTCATTTTATGACGAAATTACCGAAAAAAGGGTCGATATCGGATAATTTTAGCGAAATTTTTATTTTTTTTTCAATTTAGTCATTTTTTTTCCTCATTTTATGTCGAAATTAACGTTAAAAAGGACGAAAACGGATAATTTTTGCGAAATTTCTATTTTTCCTCTATTAACTCGTTTTTTTCCTCATTTTATATCGAAATTACCGAAAAAAGGGACGAAAACGGATAATTTTATCGAAATTTTTATTTTTTTCCTGTATTTAGTCGTTTTTTTTTCTCATTTTAAGACGAAATTACCGGAAAAAGGGACGAAAATGGATAATTTTAGCGAAATTTCAATTTTTTTCCTCTATTTACTCGTTTTTTTTCCTCATTTTATGACGAAATTACCGAAAAAAGGGACGATAACGGATAATTTTAGCGAAATTTCTATTTTTGTCCTCTATTTACTCGATTTTTTTCCTCATTTTACGACGAAATAACCGAAAAAAGGGACGAAAATGGATAATTTTAGCAAAATATCTATTTTTTCCTCTATTTACTCTTTTTTTTCCTCATTTTATGACGAAATTACCGAAAAAAGGCCGAAAACGGATAATTTTAGCGAAATTTCTATTTTTTCCTTTATTTACTCCATTTTTTCTCATTTTATGACGAAATTACCGAAAAAAGGGTCGATATCGGATAATTTTAGCGAAATTTCTATTTTTTCCTCTATTTACTCGTCCTTTTACCTCATTTTATGACGAAATTACCGAAAAATGGCCGAGAACGGATAACTTTCGCGAAATTTCTATTTTTTCCTCTATGTACTCGTTTTTTTTCCTCATTATATGACGAAATTACAGAAAAAAGGGCCGAAAACGGATAATTTTAGCGAAATTTTTATTTTTTTTTCTCTATTTACTCGTTTTTTTTCCTCATTTTATGACGATTTTACCAAAAGAAGGGACGAAAACGGATAATTTTAGCGAAATTTCTATTTTTTCCTCTATTTACTCGTTTTTTCCTCATTTTATGACGAAATTACCGAAAAAAGGGACGAAAACGGATAATTTTAGCGAAATTTCTATTTTTTCCTCAATTTGCTCGTTTTTTTTCCTCATTTTATGAAGAAATTACCGAAAAAAGGGACGAAAAAGGAAAGTTTTAGCGAAATTTTTTATTTTTTTTTCTCTATTTACCCGTTTTTTTCCACATTTTATGGCGAAATTACCGAAGAAAGGGACGAAAATGGATAATTTTCGCGAAATTTTTATTTTTTCCTCAATTTACTCGTTTTTCTTCATCATTTTATCACGAAATTACCAAAAAAAAGGGACGACAACGGATAATTTTAACGAAATTTCTATTTTTTTCCTTTATTTACTCGATTTTTTTCCACATTTTATGTCGAAATTACCGAATAAAGGAACAAAAACGGATAATTTTAGCGAAATTTTAATTTTTTTCCTCTATTTACTCGATATTTTTCCTCATTTTATGAAGTAATTACCGAAAAAAGGGATTTAAACGGATAATTTTAGTGAAATTTCAATTTTTTTCTCTATTTACTCGTTTTTTTCCTCATTTTATGACGAAATTACCAAAAAAGGGACGGTAACGGATAATTTTAGCGAAATTTTTATTTTTTCCTTCAATTTACTCGTTTTTTTTCCTCATTTTATGACGGAATTACCGAAAAAAGGGACGGTAACGGATAATTTTAGTGAAATTTCTATTTTTTCCTCTATTTACTCGTTTTTTTTCCTCATTTAATGTCGATATTACCGAAAAAAAGGATCGAAAACGGATAATTTAATCGAAAGTTTTATTTTTTCCTCTATTTGCTCGTTTTTTTTTCATTTCATGACGAAATTACCGAAAAAAGGGACGAAATCGGATAATTTTAGCGAAATTTCAATTTTTTTCCTCTATTTACTCGTTTTTTTTTCATTTTATGACGAAATTACCGAAAAAAGGGACGATAACGGATAATTTTAGCGAAATTTCTATTTTTGTCCTCTATTTACTCGATTTTTTTCCTCATTTTACGACGAAATAACCGAAAAAAGGGACGAAAATGGATAATTTTAGCAAAATATCTATTTTTTCCTCTATTTACTCTTTTTTTTCCTCATTTTATGACGAAATTACCGAAAAAAGGCCGAAAACGGATAATTTTAGCGAAATTTCTATTTTTTCCTTTATTTACTCCATTTTTTCTCATTTTATGACGAAATTACCGAAAAAAGGGTCGATATCGGATAATTTTAGCGAAATTTCTATTTTTTTCCTCTATTTACTCGTCCTTTTACCTCATTTTATGACGAAATTACCGGAAAAATGGCCGAAAACGGATAACTTTCGCGAAATTTCTATTTTTTCTTCTATGTACTCGTTTTTTTTCCTCATTATATGACGAAATTACAGAAAAAAGGGCCGAGAACGGATAATTTTAGCGAAATTTTTATTTTTTTTCCTCAATTTACTCGTTTTTCTTCATCATTTTATCACGAAATTACCGAAAAAAGGGACGATAACGGATAATTTTAGCGAAATTTCTATTTACCTCTATTTACCCGTTTTTTTCCTCATTTTATGACGAAATTACCGAAAAAAGGGCCGAAAACGGATAATTTTAACGAAATTTCTATTTTTTCCTTTATTTACTCCATTTTTTCTCATTTTATGACGAAATTACCGAAAAAAGGGTTTATATCGGATAATTTTAGCGAAATTTTTATTTTTTTTTCAATTTAGTCATTTTTTTTCCTCATTTTATGACGAAATTAACGTTAAAAAGGACGAAAACGGATAATTTTTGCGAAATTTCTATTCTTCCTCTATTAACTCGTTTTTTTCCTCATTTTATATCGAAATTACCGAAAAAAGGGACGAAAACGGATAATTTTATCGAAATTTTTATTTTTTTCCTCTATTTAGTCGTTTTTTTTCTCATTTTCAGACGAAATTACCGGAAAAAGGGACGAAAATGGATAATTTTAGCGAAATTTCAATTTTTTTCCTCTATTTACTCGTTTTTTTTCCTCATTTTATGACAAAATTACCGAAAAAAGGGACGATAACGGATAATTTTAGCGAAATTTCTATTTTTGTCCTCTATTTACTCGATTTTTTTCCTCATTTTACGACGAAATAACCGAAAAAAGGGACGAAAATGGATAATTTTAGCAAAATATCTATTTTTTCCTCTATTTACTCTTTTTTTTCCTCATTTTATGACGAAATTACCGAAAAAAGGCCGAAAACGGATAATTTTAGCGAAATTTCTATTTTTTCCTTTATTTACTCCATTTTTTCTCATTTTATGACGAAATTACCGAAAAAAGGGTCGATATCGGATAATTTTAGCGAAATTTCTATTTTTTCCTCTATTTACTCGTCCTTTTACCTCATTTTATGACGAAATTACCGGAAAAATGGCCGAAAACGGATAACTTTCGCGAAATTTCTATTTTTTCTTCTATGTACTCGTTTTTTTCCTCATTATATGACGAAATTACAGAAAAAAGGGACGAAAACGGATAATTTTAGCGAAATTTCTATTTTTTCCTCTATTTATTCGTTTTTTCCTCATTTTATGACGAAATTACCGAAAAAGGGACGAAAACGGATAATTTTAGCGAAATTTCTATTTTTTCCTCTATTTACTCGTTTTTTTCCTCATTTTATGACGTAATTACCGAAAAAAATGACGAAAATGGATAATTTTAGCAAAATATCAATTTTTTCCTCTATTTACTCTTTTTTTTCCTCATTTTATGACGAAATTACCGAAAAAAGGGACGAAAACGGATAATTTTAGCGAAATTTCTATTTTTTCCTCTATTTACCCGTTTTTTTCCTCATTTTATGACGAAATTACCGAAAAAAGGGCCGAAAACGGATAATTTTAGCGAAATTTCTTTTTTTTCCTTTATTTACTCCATTTTTTCTCATTTTATGACGAAATTACCGAAAAAAGGGTCGATATCGGATAATTTTAGCGAAATTTCTATTTTTTCCTCTATTTACTCGTCCTTTTACCTCATTTTATGACGAAATTACCGAAAAATGGCCGAGAACGGATAACTTTCGCGAAATTTCTATTTTTTCCTCTATGTACTCGTTTTTTTTCCTCATTATATGACGAAATTACAAAAAAAAGGGCCGAAAACGGATAATTTTAGCGAAATTTTTATTTTTTTTTCTCTATTTACTCGTTTTTTTTCCTCATTTTATGACGATTTTACCAAAAGAAGGGACGAAAACGGATAATTTTAGCGAAATTTCTATTTTTTCCTCAATTTGCTCGTTTTTTCCTTATCTTATGACGAAATTACCGAAAAAAGGGACGAAAACGGATAATTTTAGCGAAATTTCTATTTTTTCCTCAATTTGCTCGTTTTTTTTCCTCATTTTATGAAGAAATTACCGAAAAAAGGGACGAAAAAGGATAATTTTAGCGAAATTTCTATTTTTTCCTCAACTCGTTTTTTTTCCTCATTTTATGTCGAAATTACCGAAAAAACGGACGAAAACGGATAATTTTAACGAAATTTTATTTTTTTCCTCTATTTACTCGTTTTTTTCCTCATTTCATGACGAAATAACCGAAATAAGGGACGAAAACGGATAATTTTAGTGAAATTTCTAATTTTTTCCTCTATATGCTCGGTTTTTTCTTCATTTTATGACGAAATTACCGGAAAAAGGGACGACAACGGATAATTTTAGCGAAATTTCTATTTTTTTCCTCTATTTACTCGATTTTTTTCCACATTTTATGACGAAATTACCGAATAAAGGGACGAAAACGGATATTTTAGCGAAATTTTTATTTTTTTCCTCAATTTACTATTTTTTCTTCATTATTTTATCAGGAAATTACCGAAAAAATGGACGAAAACGGTAAATTTTAGCGAAATTTTAAATTTTTTCCTCTATTTACTCGATTATTTTCCTCATTTGATGACGTAATTACCAAAAAAAATGATGAAAACGGATAATTTTTGCGAAATTTTTATTTTTTTCCTCAATTTCCTCGTTTTTCTTCATCAATTTATCACGAAATTACCGAAAAAAGGGACGATAACGGATAATTTTAGCGAAATTTCTATTTACCTCTATTTACCCGTTTTTTTCCTCATTTTATGACAAAATTACCGAAAAAAGGGCCGAAAACGGATAATTTTAACGAAATTTCTATTTTTTCCTTTATTTACTCCATTTTTTCTCATTTTATGACGAAATTACCGAAAAAAGGGTCGATATCGGATAATTTTAGCGAAATTTTTATTTTTTTTTTCAATTTGGTCATTTTTTTTCCTCATTTTATGTCGAAATTAACGATAAAAAGGACGAAAACGGATAATTTTTGCGAAATTTCTATTTTTTCCTCTATTAACTCATTTTTTTCCTCATTTTATATCGAAATTACCGAAAAAAGGGACGAAAACGGATAATTTTATCGAAATTTTTATTTTTTTCCTCTATTTAGTCGTTTTTTTTCCTCATTTTAAGACGAAATTACCGTAAAAAGGGACGAAAATGGATAATTTCAGCGATATTTCAATTTTTTTCCTCTATTTACTCGTTTTTTTCCTCATTTTATTACGAAATTACCGAAAAAAGGGACGATAACGGATAATTTTAGCGAAATTTCTATTTTTGTCCTCTATTTACTCGATTTTTTTCCTCATTTTACGACGAAATAACCGAAAAAAGGGACGAAAATGGATAATTTGAGCGAAATTTTTATTTTTTTCCTCAATTTACTCGTTTTTCTTCATCATTTTATCACGAAATTACCGAAAAAATGGACGAAAACGGAAAATTTTAGCGAAAATTTATTTTTTTCCTATATTTACTCGATTTTTTCCTCATTTAATGACGTAATTACCGAAAAAAGGGATGAAAACGGATAATTTTAGCGAAATTTTTATTTTCTACCTCTATTTACTCGTTTTTTTCCTCATTTTATGACGTAATTACCGAAAAAAATGACGAACATGGATAATTTTAGCAAAATATCTATTTTTTCCTCTATTTACTCTTTTTTTTCCTCAATTTATGACGAAATTATCGAAAAAAGGGCCGAAAACGGATAATTTTAGCGAAATTTCTATTTTTTCCTCTATTAACTCGTTTTTTCCTTATCTTATGACGAAATTACCGAAAAACAGACGAAAACGGATAATTTTAGCGAAATTTCTATTTTTTCCTCAATTTGCTCGTTTTTTTTCCTCATTTTATGAAGAAATTACCGAGAAAAGGGACGAAAAAGGATAATTTTAGCGAAATTTTTATTTTTTTCCTCTATTTACTCGTTTTTTTTCATCATTTTATGACGAAATTACCGTAAAAAGGGACGAAAACGGAGAATTTTAGCGAAATATTTATTTTTTTCCTCAATTTACTAATTTTTCTTCATCATTTTGTCACGAAATTACCGAAAAAAGGGACAAAAACGGATAATTTTAGCGAAATTTCTATTTTTTTCCTCCATTTGCTCGTTTTTTTTCCTCATTTTATGACGAAATTACCGTAAAAAGGGACGAAAACGGAGAATTTTAGCGAAATTTTTATTTTTTTCCTCAATTTACTAATTTTTCTTCATCATTTTATCACGAAATTACCGAAAAAAGGGACGAAAACGGATAATTTTAACGAAATTTCTATTTTTTTCTTCTATTTACTCGTTTTTTTCCTCATTTCATGACGAAATTACCAAAAAAATGGACGAAAACGGATAATTTTACCGAAATTTCTATTTTTTTCCTCTATATGCTCGTTTTTTTCTTCATTTTATGACGAAATTACCGGAAAAAAGGACGAAAACGGATAATTTTAGCGAAATTTCTATTTTTTTCCTCTATTTACTCGATTTTTTTCCACATTTTATGACGAAATTACCGAATAAAGGGACGAAAACGGATATTTTAGCGAAATTTTTATTTTTTTCCTCAATTTACTATTTTTTCTTCATTATTTTATCAGGAAATTACCGAAAAAATGGACGAAAACGGTAAATCTTAGCGAAATTTTAAATTTTTTCCTCTATTTATTCGATTATTTTCCTCATTTGATGACGTAATTACCAAAAAAAATGATGAAAACAGATAATTTTAGCGAAATTTTTATTTTTTCCTCTATTTACTCGTTTTTTTTCCTCATTTAATGTCGAAATTACCGAAAAAAAGGAACGAAAACGGATAATTTAATCGAAAGTTTTATTTTTTCCTCTATTTGCTCGTTTTTTTTTTCATTTCATGACGAAATTACCGAAAAAAGGGACGAAAACGGATAATTTTAGCGAAATTTTTATTTTTTTCCTCAATTTACTCGTTTTTCTTCATCATTTTATCACGAAATCACCGAAAAAAGGGACGATAACGGATAATTTTAGCGAAATTTCTATTTACCTCTATTTACCCGTTTTTTTCCTCATTTTATGACGAAATTACCGAAAAAAGGGCCGAAAACGGATAATTTTAACGAAATTTCTATTTTTTCCTTTATTTACTCCATTTTTTCTCATTTTATGACGAAATTACCGAAAAAAGGGTCGATATCGGATAATTTTAGCGAAATTTTTATTTTTTTTTTTCAATTAAGTCATTTTTTTTCCTCATTTTATGTCGAAATTAACGATAAAAAGGACGAAAACGGATAATTTTTGCGAAATTTCTATTTTTTCCTCTATTAACTCGTTTTTTTTCCTCATTTTATATCGAAATTACCGAAAAAAGGGTTGAAAACGGATAATTTTATCGAAATTTTTATTTTTTTCCTCTATTTAGTCGTTTTTTTTTCCTCATTTTTAGACGAAATTACCGAAAAAAGGTACGAAAATGGATAATTTTAGCAAAACTTCTATTTTTTCCTCTATTTACTCGTTTTTTCCTCATTTTATGACGAAATTACCGAAAAAAGGGACGAAAACGGATAATTTTAGCGAAATTTCTATTTTTTCCTCTATTTACTCCATTTTTCCTCATTTTATGACGAAATAACCGAAAAAATGGCCGAAAACGGATAGTTTTCGAGAAATTTCTATTTTTCCTCTATTTACTCTTTTTTTTCCTCATTATATGACGAAATTACAGAAAAAAGGGCCGAAAACGGATAATTTTAGCGAAATTTTTATTTTTTTTCCTCTATTTACTCGTTTTTTTTCCTCATTTTATGACGATTTTACCAAAAAAAGGGACGAAAACGGATAATTTTAGCGAAATTTCTATTTTTTCCTCTATTAACTCGTTTTTTCCTTATCTTATGACGAAATTACCGAAAAAAGGGACGAAAACGGATAATTTTAGCGAAATTTCTATTTTTTCCTCAATTTGCTCGTTTTATTTCCTCATTTAATGAAGAAATTACCGAAAAAAGGGACGAAAACGGAGAATTTTAGCGAAATTTTTATTTTTTTCCTCAATTTACTATTTTTTCTTCATTATTTTATCAGGAAATTACCGAAAAAATGGACGAAAACGGTAAATTTTAGCGAAATTTTAAATTTTTTCCTCTATTTATTCGATTATTTTCCTCATTTGATGACGTAATTACCAAAAAAAATGATGAAAACCGATAATTTTAGCGAAATTTTTATTTTTTCCTCTATTTACTCGATTTTTTTACTCATTTAATGTCGAAATTACCGAAAAAAAGGAACGAAAACGGATAATTTAATCGAAAGTTTTATTTTTTCCTCTATTTGCTCGTTTTTTTCCTCATTTAATGACGTAATTACCGAAAAAAGGGATGAAAACGGATAATTTTAGCGAAATTTTTATTTTCTTCCTCTATTTACTCGTTTTTTTCCTCATTTTATGACGTAATTACCGAAAAAAATGACGAAAACGGATAATTTTATCGAAATTTTTATTTTTTTCCTCTATTTAGTCGTTTTTTTTTCCTCATTTTAAGACGAAATTACCGAAAAAAGGGACGAAAATGGATAATTTTAGCGAAATTTCAATTTTTTTCCTCTATTTACTCGTTTTTTTTCCTCATTTTATGACGAAATTACCGAAAAAAGGGACGATAACGGATAATTTTAGCGAAATTTCTATTTTTGTCCTCTATTTACTCGATTTTTTTCCTCATTTTACGACGAAATAACCGAAAAAATGGACGAAAATGGATAATTTGAGCGAAATTTTTATTTTTTCCCTCAATTTACTCGTTTTTCTTCATCATTTTATCACGAAATTACCGAAAAAAATGGACGAAAACGGAAAAATTTTAGCGAAAATTTATTTTTTTTCCTCTATTTACTCGATTTTTTCCTCATTTAATGACGTAATTACCGAAAAAAAGGGATGAAAACGTATAATTTTAGCGGAAATTTTTATTTTCTACCTCTATTTACTCGTTTTTTTTCCTCATTTTATGACGTAATTACCGAAAAAAAATGACGAACATGGATAATTTTAGCAAGATATCTATTTTTTCCTCTATTTACTCTTTTTTTTTCCTCAATTTATGACGAAATTATCGAAAAAAGGGCCGAAAACGGATAATTTTAGCGAAATTTCTATTTTTTTCCTCTATTTACTCGTTTTTTTTTCCTCATTTTATGACGAAATTACCGAAAAAAGGGACGAAAACGGATAATTTTAACGAAATTTCTATTTTTTTCTTCTATTTACTCGTTTTTTTTCCTCATTTTATGGCAGAATTACCGAAAAAATGGACGAAAACAGATAATTTTAGCGAAATTTTTATTTTTTTCCTCAATTTACTAGTTTTTCTTCATCATTTTATCACGAAATTACCGAAAAAAGGGACGATAACGGATGATTTTAGCGAAATTTCTATTTTTTCCTCAACTCGTTTTTTTTCCTCATTTTATGTCGAAATTACCGAAAAAACGGACGAAAACGGATAATTTTAACGAAATATTATTTTTTTCCTCTATTTACTCGTTTTTTTCCTCATTTCATGACGAAATTACCGAAAAAAGGGACGAAAACGGATAATTTTAGCGAAATTTCTATTTTTTTCCTCTATATGCTCGTTTTTTTCTTCATTTTATGACGAAATTACCGGAAAAAAGGACGAAAACGGATAATTTTAGCGAAATTTCTATTTTTTTCCTCTATTTACTCGATTTTTTTCCACATTTTATGACGAAATTACCGAATAAAGGGACGAAAACGGATATTTTAGCGAAATTTTTATTTTTTTCCTCAATTTACTATTTTTTCTTCATTATTTTATCAGGAAATTACCGAAAAAATGGACGAAAACGGTAAATTTTAGCGAAATTTTAAATTTTTTCCTCTATTTATTCGATTATTTTCCTCATTTGATGACGTAATTACCAAAAAAAAATGATGAAAACAGATAATTTTAGCGAAATTTTTATTTTTTCCTCTATTTACTCGTTTTTTTTCCTCATTTAATGTCGAAATTACCGAAAAAAAGGAACGAAAACGGATAATTTAATCGAAAGTTTTATTTTTTCCTCTATTTGCTCGTTTTTTTTCATTTCATGACGAAATTACCGAAATAAGGGACGAAAACGGATAATTTTAGCGAAATTTTTATTTTTTTCCTCAATTTACTCGTTTTTCTTCATCATTTTATCACGAAATCACCGAAAAAAGGGACGATAACGGATAATTTTAGGGAAATTTCAATTTACCTCTATTTACCCGTTTTTTTCCTCATTTTATGACGAAATTACCGAAAAAAGGGCCGAAAACGGATAATTTTAACGAAATTTCTATTTTTTCCTTTATTTACTCCATTTTTTCTCATTTTATGACGAAATTACCGAAAAAAGGGTCGATATCGGATAATTTTAGCGAAATTTTTATTTTTTTTTTCAATTAAGTCATTTTTTTTCCTCATTTTATGTCGAAATTAACGATAAAAAGGACGAAAACGGATAATTTTTGCGAAATTTCTATTTTTTCCTCTATTAACTCGTTATTTTCCTCATTTTATATCGAAATTACCGAAAAAAGGGATGAAAACGGATAATTTTATCGAAATTTTTATTTTTTTCCTCTATTTAGTCGTTTTTTTTCCTCATTTTAAGACGAAATTACCGAAAAAAGGTACGAAAATGGATAATTTTAGCGAAATTTCTATTTTTTCCTCTATTTACTCGTTTTTTCCTAATTTAATGTCGAAATTACCGAAAAAAAGGAACGAAAACGGATAATTTAATCGAACGTTTTTTTTTCCTCTATTTGCTCGTTTTTTTCCTCATTTAATGACGTAATTACCGAAAAAAGGGATGAAAACGGATAATTTTAGCGAAATTTTTATTTTCTACCTCTATTTACTCGTTTTTTTCCTCATTTTATGACGTAACTACCGAAAAAAATGACGAAAACGGATAATTTTATCGAAATTTTTATTTTTTTCCTCTATTTCGTCGTTTTTTTTCCTCATTTTATGAAGAAATTACCGAAAAAAGGGACGAAAATGGATAATTTTAGCGAAATTTCAAATTTTTTCCTCTATTTACTCGTTTTTTTTCCTCATTTTATGACGAAATTGCCGAAACAAGGGACGATAACGGATAATTTTAGCGAAATTTCTATTTTTGTCCTCAATTTACTCGTTTTTCTTCATCATTTTATCACGAAATTACCGAAAAAATGGACGAAAACGGAAAATTTTAGCGAAAATTTATTTTTTTCCTCTATTTACTCGATTTTTTCCTCATTTAATGACGTAATTACCGAAAAAAGGGATGAAAACGGATAATTTTAGCGAAATTTTTATTTTCTACCTCTATTTACTCGTTTTTTCCCTCATTTTATGACGTAATTACCGGAAAATTAACGAACATGGATAATTTTAGCAAAATATCTATTTTTTCCTCTATTTACTCTTTTTTTTCCTCAATTTATGACGAAATTATCGAAAAAAGGGCCGAAAACGGATAATTTTAGCGAAATTTACATTTTTTCCTCTATTAACTCGTTTTTTCCTTATCTTATGACGAAATTACATAAAAACGGACGAAAACGGATAATTTTAGCTTAATTTCTATTTTTTCCTCAATTTGCTCGTTTTTTTTCCTCATTTTATGAAGGAATTACCGAAAAAAGGGACGAAAAAGGATAATTTTAGCGAAATTTTTATTTTTTTCCTCTATTTACTCGTTTTTTTTTCATCATTTTATGACGAAATTACTGTAAAAAGGGACGAAAACGGAGAATTTTAGCGAAATATATATTTTTTTCCTCCATTTGCTCGTTTTTTTTCTTCATTTTATGACGAAATTACCGTAAAAAGGGACGAAAACGGAGAATTTTAGCGAAATTTTTATTTTTTTCCTCAATTTACTAATTTTTCTTCATCATTTTATCACGAAATAACCGAAAAAAGGGACGAAAACGGATAATTTTAACGAAATTTCTATTTTTTTCTTCTATTTACTCGTTTTTTTCCTCATTTCATGACGAAATTACCGAAAAAATGGACGAAAACAGATAATTTTAGCGAAATTTTTATTTTTTTCCTCAATTTACTAGTTTTTCTTCATCATTTTATCACGAAATTACCGAGAAAAGGGACAATAACGGATAATTTTAGCGAAATTTCTATTTTTTCCTCAACTCGTTTATTTTCCTCATTTTATGTCGAAATTACCGAAAAAACGGACGAAAACGGATAATTTTAACGAAATTTTATTTTTTTCCTCTATTTACTCGTTTTTTTCCTCATTTCATGACGAAATTACCGAAAAAAGGGACGAAAACGGATAATTTTAGCGAAATTTCTATTTTTTTCCTCTATATGCTCGTTTTTTTCTTCATTTTATGACGAAATTACCGGAAAAAAGGGACGAAAATGGATAATTTGAGCGAAATTTTTATTTTTTTCCTCAATTTACTCGTTTTTCTTCATCATTTTATCACGAAATTACCGAAAAAATGGACGAAAACGGAAAATTTTAGCGAAAATTTATTTTTTTCCTCTATTTACTCGATTTTTTCCTCATTTAATGACGTAATTACCGAAAAAAGGGATGAAAACGGATAATTTTAGCGAAATTTTTATTTTCTACCTCTATTTACTCGTTTTTTTCCTCATTTTATGACGTAATTACCGAAAAAAATGACGAACATGGATAATTTTAGAAAAATATCTATTTTTTCCTCTATTTACTCTTTTTTTTCCTCAATTTATGACGAAATTATCGAAAAAAGGGCCGAAAACGGATAATTTTAGCGAAATTTCAATTTTTTTCCTCTATTTACTCGTTTTTTTTCCTCATTTTATGACGAAATTACCGAAAAAGGGGACGATAACGGATAATTTTAGCGAAATTTCTATTTTTGTCTTCTATTTACTCGATTTTTTTTCCTCATTTTACGACGAAATAACCGAAAAAAGGGACGAAAATGGATAAGTTGAGCGAAATTTTTATTTTTTTCCTCTATTTACTCGTTTTTCTTCATCATTTTATCACGAAATTACCGAAAAAAGGGACGTAAACGGATAATTTTATCGAAACTTCTCTTTTTTCCTCTATTTACTCGTTTTTCTTCCTCATTTTATGACGAAATTTCCAAAAAAAGGGACGGTAACGGATAATTTTAGTGAAATTTTTATTTTTTTCTTCAATTTACTCGTTTTTTTTCCTCATTTTATGACGAAATTACCGAAAAAAGGGACGAAAACGGATAATTTTATCGAAAGTTTTATTTTTTCCTCTATTTGCTCGTTTTTTTTCATTTCATGACGAAATTACCGAAATAAGGGACGAAAACGGATAATTTTAGCGAAATTTTTATTTTTTTCCTCAATTTACTCGTTTTTCTTCATCATTTTATCACGAAATCACCGAAAAAAGGGACGATAACGGATAATTTTAGGGAAATTTCAATTTACCTCTATTTACCCGTTTTTTTCCTCATTTTATGACGAAATTACCGAAAAAAGGGCCGAAAACGGATAATTTTAACGAAATTTCTATTTTTTCCTTTATTTACTCCATTTTTTCTCATTTTATGACGAAATTACCGAAAAAAGGGTCGATATCGGATAATTTTAGCGAAATTTTTATTTTTTTTTTCAATTAAGTCATTTTTTTTCCTCATTTTATGTCGAAATTAACGATAAAAAGGACGAAAACGGATAATTTTTGCGAAATTTCTATTTTTTCCTCTATTAACTCGTTATTTTCCTCATTTTATATCGAAATTACCGAAAAAAGGGATGAAAACGGATAATTTTATCGAAATTTTTATTTTTTTCCTCTATTTAGTCGTTTTTTTTCCTCATTTTAAGACGAAATTACCGAAAAAAGGTACGAAAATGGATAATTTTAGCGAAATTTCTATTTTTTCCTCTATTTACTCGTTTTTTCCTAATTTAATGTCGAAATTACCGAAAAAAAGGAACGAAAACGGATAATTTAATCGAACGTTTTTTTTTCCTCTATTTGCTCGTTTTTTTCCTCATTTAATGACGTAATTACCGAAAAAAGGGATGAAAACGGATAATTTTAGCGAAATTTTTATTTTCTACCTCTATTTACTCGTTTTTTTCCTCATTTTATGACGTAACTACCGAAAAAAATGACGAAAACGGATAATTTTATCGAAATTTTTATTTTTTTCCTCTATTTCGTCGTTTTTTTTCCTCATTTTATGAAGAAATTACCGAAAAAAGGGACGAAAATGGATAATTTTAGCGAAATTTCAAATTTTTTCCTCTATTTACTCGTTTTTTTTCCTCATTTTATGACGAAATTGCCGAAACAAGGGACGATAACGGATAATTTTAGCGAAATTTCTATTTTTGTCCTCAATTTACTCGTTTTTCTTCATCATTTTATCACGAAATTACCGAAAAAATGGACGAAAACGGAAAATTTTAGCGAAAATTTATTTTTTTCCTCTATTTACTCGATTTTTTCCTCATTTAATGACGTAATTACCGAAAAAAGGGATGAAAACGGATAATTTTAGCGAAATTTTTATTTTCTACCTCTATTTACTCGTTTTTTCCCTCATTTTATGACGTAATTACCGGAAAATTAACGAACATGGATAATTTTAGCAAAATATCTATTTTTTCCTCTATTTACTCTTTTTTTTCCTCAATTTATGACGAAATTATCGAAAAAAGGGCCGAAAACGGATAATTTTAGCGAAATTTACATTTTTTCCTCTATTAACTCGTTTTTTCCTTATCTTATGACGAAATTACATAAAAACGGACGAAAACGGATAATTTTAGCTTAATTTCTATTTTTTCCTCAATTTGCTCGTTTTTTTTCCTCATTTTATGAAGGAATTACCGAAAAAAGGGACGAAAAAGGATAATTTTAGCGAAATTTTTATTTTTTTCCTCTATTTACTCGTTTTTTTTTCATCATTTTATGACGAAATTACTGTAAAAAGGGACGAAAACGGAGAATTTTAGCGAAATATATATTTTTTTCCTCCATTTGCTCGTTTTTTTTCTTCATTTTATGACGAAATTACCGTAAAAAGGGACGAAAACGGAGAATTTTAGCGAAATTTTTATTTTTTTCCTCAATTTACTAATTTTTCTTCATCATTTTATCACGAAATAACCGAAAAAAGGGACGAAAACGGATAATTTTAGCGAAATTTCTATTTTTTCCTCAACTCGTTTATTTTCCTCATTTTATGTCGAAATTACCGAAAAAACGGACGAAAACGGATAATTTTAACGAAATTTTATTTTTTTCCTCTATTTACTCGTTTTTTTCCTCATTTCATGACGAAATTACCGAAAAAAGGGACGAAAACGGATAATTTTAGCGAAATTTCTATTTTTTTCCTCTATATGCTCGTTTTTTTCTTCATTTTATGACGAAATTACCGGAAAAAAGGGACGAAAATGGATAATTTGAGCGAAATTTTTATTTTTTTCCTCAATTTACTCGTTTTTCTTCATCATTTTATCACGAAATTACCGAAAAAATGGACGAAAACGGAAAATTTTAGCGAAAATTTATTTTTTTCCTCTATTTACTCGATTTTTTCCTCATTTAATGACGTAATTACCGAAAAAAGGGATGAAAACGGATAATTTTAGCGAAATTTTTATTTTCTACCTCTATTTACTCGTTTTTTTCCTCATTTTATGACGTAATTACCGAAAAAAATGACGAACATGGATAATTTTAGAAAAATATCTATTTTTTCCTCTATTTACTCTTTTTTTTCCTCAATTTATGACGAAATTATCGAAAAAAGGGCCGAAAACGGATAATTTTAGCGAAATTTCAATTTTTTTCCTCTATTTACTCGTTTTTTTTCCTCATTTTATGACGAAATTACCGAAAAAGGGGACGATAACGGATAATTTTAGCGAAATTTCTATTTTTGTCTTCTATTTACTCGATTTTTTTTCCTCATTTTACGACGAAATAACCGAAAAAAGGGACGAAAATGGATAAGTTGAGCGAAATTTTTATTTTTTTCCTCTATTTACTCGTTTTTCTTCATCATTTTATCACGAAATTACCGAAAAAAGGGACGTAAACGGATAATTTTATCGAAACTTCTCTTTTTTCCTCTATTTACTCGTTTTTCTTCCTCATTTTATGACGAAATTTCCAAAAAAAGGGACGGTAACGGATAATTTTAGTGAAATTTTTATTTTTTTCTTCAATTTACTCGTTTTTTTTCCTCATTTTATGACGAAATTACCGAAAAAAGGGACGAAAACGGATAATTTTATCGAAATTTCTATTTTTTCCTCTATTTACTTGTTTTTTTCCTCATTTTATGTCGAAATTACCGAAAAAAGGGAAGAAAACGGATAATTTTATCGAAATTTTTATTTTTTTCCTCTTTTTGCTCGTTTTTTTTTCCTCATTTCATGACGAAATTACCGAAAAAAGGGACATAAACGGATAATTTTAGCGAAATTTCTATTTTTTCTTCTATTTGCTCGTTTTTTTTCCTCATTGTATGAGGAAATTACCGAAAAAAGGGACGAAAACGGATAATTTTAGAGAAATTTTTATATTTTTCCTCAATTTACTCGTTTTTCTTCATCATTTTATCACGAAATTACCGAACAAAGGGACGAAAACGAATAATTTTAGCGAAATTTCTATTTTCTCCTCAATTTCCTCGTTTTTTTTTCCTTTTTTTTTGACGAAATTACCAAAAAAAGGGACGAAAGCGGATAATTTAAGCGAAATTATTATTTTTTCCCCAATTTACTCGTTATTCTTTATTATTTTATCACGAAATTACCGAAAAAAGGGACGAAAACGGATAATTTTAGCGAAATTTTTATTTTTTTACTCTATTTACTCGTTTTTTTCCTCCTTTTATGGCGAAATTACCGAAAAAAGGGACAAAAAAACGGATAATTATAGCGAAATTTTTATATTTTCCTCAATTTACTCGCTTTTTTTTCCTCAATTTATGACGAAATTACCGAAAAAAGGGACGAAAACGGATAATTTTATCGAAACTTCACTTTTTTCCTCTATTCACTCGTTTTTCTCCCTCATTTTATGACGAAATTTCCAAAAAAAGGGACGAAAACGGATAATTTTAGCGAAATATCTATTCTTTTCCTCTATTTACTCGTTTTTTTTCCTCATTTTATGACGAAATTACCGAAAAAAGGGACGAAAACGGATAATTTTAGCGAAATTTCTATTTTTTCCTCATTTTACTCGTTTTTTTTCCTTATTTTATGACAAAATTACCGAAAAAAGGGACGAAAACGGATAATTTTAGCGAAATTTCTATTTTTTCCTCAATTTGCTCGTTTTTTTTCCTCATTTTATGACGAAATTACCGAAAAAAGGGACGAAAACGGAAAATTTTAGCGAAATTTTTATTTTTTTCCTCTATTTAGTCGTTTTTTTTCCTCATTTTAAGACGAAATTACCGAAAAAAGGTACGAAAATGGATAATTTTAGCGAAATTTCTATTTTTTCCTCTATTTACTCGTTTTTCCCTCATTTAATGTCGAAATTACCGAAAAAAAGGAACGAAAACGGATAATTTAATCGAAAGTTTTTTTTTTCCTCTATTTGCTCGTTTTTTTCCTCATTTCATGACGAAATTACCGAAAAAAGGGACGAAAACGGATAATTTTAGCGAAATTTCTATTTTTTTCCTCTATATGCTCGTTTTTTTCTTCATTTTATGACGAAATTACCGGAAAAAAGGGACGAAAATGGATAATTTGAGCGAAATTTTTATTTTTTTCCTCAATTTACTCGTTTTTTTTCTTCATTTTATGACGAAATTACCGTAAAAAGGGACGAAAACGGAGAATTTTAGCGAAATTTTTATTTTTTTCCTCAATTTACTAATTTTTCTTCATCATTTTATCACGAAATAACCGAAAAAAGGGACGAAAACGGATAATTTTAACGAAATTTCTATTTTTTTCTTCTATTTACTCGTTTTTTTCCTCATTTCATGACGAAATTACCGAAAAAATGGACGAAAACAGATAATTTTAGCGAAATTTTTATTTTTTTCCTCAATTTACTAGTTTTTCTTCATCATTTTATCACGAAATTACCGAAAAAAGGGACAATAACGGATAATTTTAGCGAAATTTCTATTTTTTCCTCAACTCGTTTATTTTCCTCATTTTATGTCGAAATTACCGAAAAAAACAGACGAAAACGGATAATTTTAACGAAATTTTATTTTTTTCCTCTATTTACTCGTTTTTTTCCTCATTTCATGACGAAATTACCGAAAAAAGGGACGAAAACGGATAATTTTAGCGAAATTTCTATTTTTTTCCTCTATATGCTCGTTTTTTTCTTCATTTTATGACGAAATTACCGGAAAAAAGGGACGAAAATGGATAATTTGAGCGAAATTTTTATTTTTTTCCTCAATTTACTCGTTTTTCTTCATCATTTTATCACGAAATTACCGAAAAAATGGACGAAAACGGAAAATTTTAGCGAAAATTTATTTTTTTCCTCTATTTACTCGATTTTTTCCTCATTTAATGACGTAATTACCGAAAAAAGGGATGAAAACGGATAATTTTAGCGAAATTTTTATTTTCTACCTCTATTTACTCGTTTTTTTCCTCATTTTATGACGTAATTACCGAAAAAAAATGACGAACATGGATAATTTTAGAAAAATATCTATTTTTTCCTCTATTTACTCTTTTTTTTCCTCAATTTATGACGAAATTATCGAAAAAAGGGCCGAAAACGGATAATTTTAGCGAAATTTCAATTTTTTTCCTCTATTTACTCGTTTTTTTTCCTCATTTTATGACGAAATTACCGAAAAAAGGGACGATAACGGATAATTTTAGCGAAATTTCTATTTTTGTCTTCTATTTACTCGATTTTTTTCCTCATTTTACGACGAAATAACCGAAAAAAGGGACGAAAATGGATAATTTGAGCGAAATTTTTATTTTTTCCTCAACTCGTTTATTTTCCTCATTTTATGTCGAAATTACCGAAAAAACGGACGAAAACGGATAATTTTAACGAAATTTTATTTTTTTCCTCTATTTACTCGTTTTTTTCCTCATTTCATGACGAAATTACCGAAAAAAGGGACGAAAACGGATAATTTTAGCGAAATTTCTATTTTTTTCCTCTATATGCTCGTTTTTTTCTTCATTTTATGACGAAATTACCGGAAAAAAGGGACGAAAATGGATAATTTGAGCGAAATTTTTATTTTTTTCCTCAATTTACTCGTTTTTCTTCATCATTTTATCACGAAATAACCGAAAAAAGGTACGAAAATGGATAATTTTAGCGAAATTTCTATTTTTTCCTCTATTTACTCGTTTTTTCCTAATTTAATGTCGAAATTACCGAAAAAAAGGAACGAAAACGGATAATTTAATCGAAAGTTTTTTTTTTCCTCTATTTGCTCGTTTTTTTCCTCATTTAATGACGTAATTACCGAAAAAAGGGATGAAAACGGATAATTTTAGCGAAATTTTTATTTTCTACCTCTATTTACTCGTTTTTTTCCTCATTTTATGACGTAATTACCGAAAAAAATGACGAAAACGGATAATTGTATCGAAATTTTTATTTTTTTCCTCTATTTCGTCGTTTTTTTCCTCATTTTATGAAGAAATTACCGAAAAAAGGGACGAAAATGGATAATTTTAGCGAAATTTCAAATTTTTTCCTCTATTTACTCGTTTTTTTTCCTCATTCTATGACGAAATTGCCGAAACAAGGGACGATAACGGATAATTTTAGCGAAATTTCTATTTTTGTCCTCAATTTACTCGTTTTTCTTCATCATTTTATCACGAAATTACCGAAAAAATGGACGAAAACGGAAAATTTTAGCGAAAATTTATTTTTTTCCTCTATTTACTCGATTTTTTCCTCATTTAATGACGTAATTACCGAAAAAAGGGATGAAAACGGATAATTTTAGCGAAATTTTTATTTTCTACCTCTATTTACTCGTTTTTTCCCTCATTTTATGACGTAATTACCGGAAAATTAACGAACATGGATAATTTTAGCAAAATATCTATTTTTTCCTCTATTTACTCTTTTTTTTCCTCAATTTATGACGAAATTATCGAAAAAAGGGCCGAAAACGGATAATTTTAGCGAAATTTCTATTTTTTCCTCAATTTGCTCGTTTTTTTGTCTCATTTTATGAAGGAATTACCGAAGAAAGGGACGAAAAAGGATAATTTTAGCGAAATTTTTATTTTTTTCCTCTATTTACTCGTTTTTTTTTCATCATTTTATGACGAAATTACTGTAAAAAGGGACGAAAACGGAGAATTTTAGCGAAATATATATTTTTTTCCTCAATTTACTAATTTTTCTTCATCATTTTGTCACGAAATTACCGAAAAAAGGGACAAAAACGGATAATTTTAGCGAAATTTCTATTTTTTTGCTCCATTTGCTCGTTTTTTTTCTTCATTTTATGACGAAATTACCGTAAAAAGGGACGAAAACGGAGAATTTTAGCGAAATTTTTATTTTTTTCCTCAATTTACTTATTTTTCTTCATCATTTTATCACGAAATAACCGAAAAAAGGGACGAAAACGGATAATTTTAACGAAATTTCTATTTTTTTCTTCTATTTACTCGTTTTTTTCCTCATTTCATGACGAAATTACCGAAAAAATGGACGAAAACAGATAATTTTAGCGAAATTTTTATTTTTTTCCTCAATTTACTAGTTTTTCTTCATCATTTTATCACGAAATTACCGAAAAAAGGGACAATAACGGATAATTTTAGCGAAATTTCTATTTTTTCCTCAACTCGTTTATTTTCCTCATTTTATGTCGAAATTACCGAAAAAACGGACGAAAACGGATAATTTTAACGAAATTTTATTTTTTTCCTCTATTTACTCGTTTTTTTCCTCATTTCATGACGAAATTACCGAAAAAAGGGACGAAAACGGATAATTTTAGCGAAATTTCTATTTTTTTCCTCTATATGCTCGTTTTTTTCTTCATTTTATGACGAAATTACCGGAAAAAAGGGACGAAAATGGATAATTTGAGCGAAATTTTTATTTTTTTCCTCAATTTACTCGTTTTTCTTCATCATTTTATCACGAAATTACCGAAAAAATGGACGAAAACGGAAAATTTTAGCGAAAATTTATTTTTTTCCTCTATTTACTCGATTTTTTCCTCATTTAATGACGTAATTACCGAAAAAAGGGATGAAAACGGATAATTTTAGCGAAATTTTTATTTTCTACCTCTATTTACTCGTTTTTTTTCCTCATTTTATGACGTAATTACCGAAAAAAATGACGAACATGGATAATTTTAGAAAAATATCTATTTTTTCCTCTATTTACTCTTTTTTTTCCTCAATTTATGACGAAATTATCGAAAAAAGGGCCGAAAACGGATAATTTTAGCGAAATTTCAATTTTTTTCCTCTATTTACTCGTTTTTTTTCCTCATTTTATGACGAAATTACCGAAAAAAGGGACGATAACGGATAATTTTAGCGAAATTTCTATTTTTGTCTTCTATTTACTCGATTTTTTTCCTCATTTTACGACGAAATAACCGAAAAAAGGGACGAAAATGGATAATTTGAGCGAAATTTTTATTTTTTTCCTCTATTTACTCGTTTTTCTTCATCATTTTATCACGAAATTACCGAAAAAAGGGACGTAAACGGATAATTTTATCGAAACTTCTCTTTTTTCCTCTATTTACTCGTTTTTCTTCCTCATTTTATGACGAAATTTCCAAAAAAAGGGACGGTAACGGATAATTTTAGTGAAATTTTTATTTTTTTCTTCAATTTACTCGTTTTTTTTCCTCATTTTATGACAAAATTACCGAAAAAAGGGACGAAAACGGATAATTTTATCGAAATTTCTATTTTTTCCTCTATTTACTTGTTTTTTTCCTCATTTTATGTCGAAATTACCGAAAAAAGGGAAGAAAACGGATAATTTTATCGAAATTTTTATTTTTTTCCTCTTTTTGCTCGTTTTTTTTTCCTCATTTCATGACGAAATTACCGAAAAAAGGGACATAAACGGATAATTTTAGCGAAATTTCTATTTTTTCTTCTATTTGCTCGTTTTTTTTCCTCATTGTATGAGGAAATTACCGAAAAAAGGGACGAAAACGGATAATTTTAGAGAAATTTTTATATTTTTCCTCAATTTACTCGTTTTTCTTCATCATTTTATCACGAAATTACCGAACAAAGGGACGAAAACGAATAATTTTAGCGAAATTTCTATTTTCTCCTCAATTTCCTCGTTTTTTTTTCCTTTTTTTTTGACGAAATTACCAAAAAAAGGGACGAAAGCGGATAATTTAAGCGAAATTATTATTTTTTCCCCAATTTACTCGTTATTATTTATTATTTTATCACGAAATTACCGAAAAAAGGGACGAAAACGGATAATTTTAGCGAAATTTTTATTTTTTTACTCTATTTACTCGTTTTTTTTCCTCCTTTTATGGCGAAATTACCGAAAAAAGGGACGAAAACGGATAATTATAGCGAAATTTTTATATTTTCCTCAATTTACTCGCTTTTTTTTCCTCAATTTATGACGAAATTACCGAAAAAAGGGACGAAAACGGATAATTTTATCGAAACTTCTCTTTTTTCCTCTATTCACTCGTTTTTCTCCCTCATTTTATGACGAAATTTCCAAAAAAAGGGACGAAAACGGATAATTTTAGCGAAATATCTATTCTTTTCCTCTATTTACTCGTTTTTTTTCCTCATTTTATGACGAAATTACCGAAAAAAGGGACGAAAACGGATAATTTTAGCGAAATTTCTATTTTTTCCTCATTTTACTCGTTTTTTTTCCTTATTTTATGACAAAATTACCGAAAAAAGGGACGAAAACGGATAATTTTAGCGAAATTTCTATTTTTTCCTCAATTTGCTCGTTTTTTTTCCTCATTTTATGACGAAATTACCGAAAAAAGGGACGAAAACGGAAAATTTTAGCGAAATTTTTATTTTTTTCCTCTATTTAGTCGTTTTTTTTCCTCATTTTAAGACGAAATTACCGAAAAAAGGTACGAAAATGGATAATTTTTTCGAAATTTCTATTTTTTCCTCTATTTACTCGTTTTTTCCTCATTTAATGTCGAAATTACCGAAAAAAAGGAACGAAAACGGATAATTTAATCGAAAGTTTTTTTTTTCCTCTATTTGCTCGTTTTTTTCCTCATTTAATGACGTAATTACCGAAAAAAGGGATGAAAACGGATAATTTTAGCGAAATTTTTATTTTCGACCTCTATTTACTCTTTTTTTCCTCATTTTATGACGTAATTACCGAAAAAAATGACGAAAACGGATAATTTTATCGAAATTTTTATTTTTTTCCTCTATTTCGTCGTTTTTTTTCCTCATTTTATGAAGAAATTACCGAAAAAAGGGACGAAAATGGATAATTTTAGCGAAATTTCAAATTTTGTCCTCTATTTACTCGTTTTTTTTCCTCATTTTATGACGAAATTGCCGAAACAAAGGACGATAACGGATAATTTTAGCGAAATTTCTATTTTTGTCCTCAATTTACTCGTTTTTCTTCATCATTTTATCACGAAATTACCGAAAAAATGGACGAAAACGGAAAATTTTAGCGAAAATTTATTTTTTTCCTCTATTTACTCGATTTTTTCCTCATTTAATGACGTAATTACCGAAAAAAGGGATGAAAACGGATAATTTTAGCGAAATTTTTATTTTCTACCTCTATTTACTCGCTTTTTCCCTCATTTTATGACGTAATTACCGGAAAATTAACGAACATGGATAATTTTAGCAAAATATCTATTTTTTCCTCTATTTACTCTTTTTTTTCCTCAATTTATGACGAAATTATCGAAAAAAGGGCCGAAAACGGATAATTTTAGCGAAATTTCTATTTTTTCCTCTATTAACTCGTTTTTTCCTTATCTTATGACGAAATTACCGAAAAACGGACGAAAACGGATAATTTTAGCTTAATTTCTATTTTTTCCTCAATTTGCTCGTTTTTTTTCCTCATTTTATGAAGGAATTACCGAAAAAAGGGACGAAAAAGGATAATTTTAGCGAAATTTTTATTTTTTTCCTCTATTTACTCGTTTTTTTTTCATCATTTTATGACGAAATTACTGTAAAAAGGGACGAAAACGGAGAATTTTAGCGAAATATATATTTTTTTCCTCAATTTACTAATTTTTCTTCATCATTTTGTCACGAAATTACCGAAAAAAGGGACAAAAACGGATAATTTTAGCGAAATTTCTATTTTTTTCCTCCATTTGCTCGTTTTTTTTCTTCATTTTATGACGAAATTACCGTAAAAAGGGACGAAAACGGAGAATTTTAGCGAAATTTTTATTTTTTTCCTCAATTTACTAATTTTTCTTCATCATTTTATCACGAAATAACCGAAAAAAGGGACGAAAACGGATAATTTTAACGAAATTTCTATTTTTTTCTTCTATTTACTCGTTTTTTTCCTCATTTCATGACGAAATTACCGAAAAAATGGACGAAAACAGATAATTTTAGCGAAATTTTTATTTTTTTCCTCAATTTACTAGTTTTTCTTCATCATTTTATCACGAAATTACCGAAAAAAGGGACAATAACGGATAATTTTAGCGAAATTTCTATTTTTTCCTCAACTCGTTTTTTTTCCTCATTTTATGTCGAAATTACCGAAAAAACGGACGAAAACGGATAATTTTAACGAAATTTTATTTTTTTCCTCTATTTACTCGTTTTTTTCCTCATTTCATGACGAAATTACCGAAAAAAGGGACGAAAACGGATAATTTTAGCGAAATTTCTATTTTTTTCCTCTATATGCTCGTTTTTTTCTTCATTTTATGACGAAATTACCGGAAAAAAGGGACGAAAATGGATAATTTCAGCGAAATTTTTATTTTTTTCCTCAATTTACTCGTTTTTCTTCATCATTTTATCACGAAATTACCGAAAAAATGGACGAAAACGGAAAATTTTAGCGAAAATTTATTTTTTTCCTCTATTTACTCGAGTTTTTCCTCATTTAATGACGTAATTACCGAAAAAAGGGATGAAAACGGATAATTTTAGCGAAATTTTTATTTTCTACCTCTATTTACTCGTTTTTTTCCTCATTTTATGACGTAATTACCGAAAAAAATGACGAACATGGATAATTTTAGAAAAATATCTATTTTTTCCTCTATTTACTCTTTTTTTTCCTCAATTTATGACGAAATTATCGAAAAAAGGGCCGAAAACGGATAATTTTAGCGAAATTTCAATTTTTTTCCTCTATTTACTCGTTTTTTTTCCTCATTTTATGACGAAATTACCGAAAAAAGGGACGATAACGGATAATTTTATCGAAACTTCTCTTTTTTCCTCTATTTACTCGTTTTTCTTCCTCATTTTATGAAGAAATTTCCAAAAAAAGGGACGGTAACGGATAATTTTAGTGAAATTTTTATTTTTTTCTTCAATTTACTCGTTTTTTTTCCTCATTTTATGACGAAATTACCGAAAAAAGGGACGAAAACGGATAATTTTATCGAAATTTCTATTTTTTCCTCTATTTACTTGTTTTTTTCCTCATTTTATGTCGAAATTACCGAAAAAAGGGAAGAAAACGGATAATTTTATCGAAATTTTTATTTTTTTCCTCTTTTTGCTCGTTTTTTTTTCCTCATTTCAAAACGAAATTACCGAAAAAAGGGACATAAACGGATAATTTTAGCGAAATTTCTATTTTTTCTTCTATTTGCTCGTTTTTTTTCCTCATTGTATGAGGAAATTACCGAAAAAAGGGACGAAAACGGATAATTTTAGAGAAATTTTTATATTTTTCCTCAATTTACTCGTTTTTCTTCATCATTTTATCACGAAATTACCGAACAAAGGGACGAAAACGAATAATTTTAGCGAAATTTCTATTTTCTCCTCAATTTCCTCGTTTTTTTTTCCTTTTTTTTTGACGAAATTACCAAAAAAAGGGACGAAAGCGGATAATTTAAGCGAAATTATTATTTTTTCCCCAATTTACTCGTTATTCTTTATTATTTTATCACGAAATTACCGAAAAAAGGGACGAAAACGGATAATTTTAGCGAAATTTTTATTTTTTTACTCTATTTACTCGTTTTTTTCCTCCTTTTATGGCGAAATTACCGAAAAAAGGGACGAAAACGGATAATTATAGCGAAATTTTTATATTTTCCTCAATTTACTCGCTTTTTTTTCCTCAATTTATGACGAAATTACCGAAAAAAGGGACGAAAACGGATAATTTTATCGAAACTTCTCTTTTTTCCTCTATTCACTCGTTTTTCTCCCTCATTTTATGACGAAATTTCCAAAAAAAGGGACGAAAACGGATAATTTTAGCGAAATATCTATTCTTTTCCTCTATTTACTCGTTTTTTTTCCTCATTTTATGACGAAATTACCGAAAAAAGGGACGAAAACGGATAATTTTAGCGAAATTTCTATTTTTTCCTCATTTTACTCGTTTTTTTTCCTTATTTTATGACAAAATTACCGAAAAAAGGGACGAAAACCGATAATTTTAGCGAAATTTCTATTTTTTCCTCAATTTGCTCGTTTTTTTTCCTCATTTTATGACGAAATTACCGAAAAAAGGGACGAAAACGGAAAATTTTAGCGAAATTTTTAATTTTTTCCTCAATTTACTCGTTTTCCTTTATCATTTAATCACGAAATTACCGAAAAAAGGGACGAAAACGGATAATTTTAACGAAATGTTTATTTTTTTCCTTAATTCACTAATATATTTTCCTCATTTATGATGAAATTACCGAAAAAAGGGACGAAAACGGATAATTTTAGCGAAATTTCTATTTTTTCCTTTATTAACTCGTTTTTTTTTCCTCATTTTGTGTCGAAATTACCGAAAAAAGGGACGAAAACGGATAATTTTATCGAAATTTTTATTTTTTTCCTCTATTTAGTCGTTTTTTTCCTCATTTTATGACGAAATTACCGAAAAAAGGGACGAAAATGGATAATTTTAGCGAAATTTCTATTTTTTTCCTAAATTTACTCGATTTTTTTCCACATTTTACGACGAAATTACCGAAAACACGGGCGAAAATGGATACTTTTGCGAAATTTTTATTTTTTTCCTCAATTTACTCGTTTTCCTTCATCATTTTATCATGAAATTACCGGAAAAATGGACAAAAACGGATAATTTTAGCGAAATTGCTATTTTTTTCCTCTATTTACTCGTGTTTTTCCTCATTTTACGACGAAATTACCGAAAAAAGGGACGAAAACGGATAATTTTAGCAAAAATTTTTTTTTTTTCCTCAATTTACTCATTTTTTTTTCCACATTTTATGACGAAATTACCGAAAAAAAAGACAAAAACGGATAATTTAAGCGAAATTTCTATTTTTTTCCTCTATTTTGCCTTTATTTCCCACATTAAATCAAATTATGAGCGAAAAAAGCAACGAAAACGGATAATTTTATCAAAAATTCAATTTTTTCCTCTATTTTGCCTTTATTTTCTACATTTATTCACATTATGAGCGAAAAAAGCCACGAAAACTGATAATTTTAACGAAAATTCAATTATTTTCCTCTATTTTGACTTTATTTCTACATTTTATCAAATAATGAGCGAAAAAAACAACGAAAACAGAGCATTGTAAGGAGAATTCAATTTTTCTCCTCTATTTTACCTTTATATCCAACATTTAATCTAATTATGAGCGAAAAAAGCAACGTAAATGGATATTTTTAGCGAAAATTCAATTTTTTTCCTCTAATTTGCCTTTATTTCTTACATTTAATCAAATTATGAGTGAAAAAAGCAACGTAAACGGATAATTTTAGCGAAATTTTTATTTTTTCCTCTATTTAATCGTTTTTTTTCCTCATTATATGAAGAAATTACCGAAAAAAGGGACGAAAACGGATAATTTTAGCGAAATTTCAATTTTTTCCTCTATTTTGCCTTTTTTTCTACATTTTTTCAAATTATGAGCGAAAAAGGCAACGAAAAGTGATAATTTAAGCGAAAATTCAATTTTTTTACTCTATTTTGCCTTTATTTCCTACATTTAATCAAAAATATGAGCGAAAAAAGCAACGAAAACGGATAATTTTAGCGAAATTTCTATTTTTTTCCTCTATTTAATCGTTTTTTTTCCACATTTTATGACGAAATTACCGAAAAAAGAGACGAAAACGGATAATTTTAGCGAAATTTCTATTTTTTTCCTCTATTTGCGCGTTTTTTTTCCTAATTTTATGACGAAATTACCGAAAAAAGGGACGAAAACGGATAATTTTATCAAAAATTCAATTTTTTTCCTCTATTTTGCCTTTATTTCCCACATATAATCAAGTAATGATCGAAAAAAGCAACGAATATTGATAATTTTATCGTAAATTCAATTTTTTTCCTCTATTTTGCCTTTATTTCCCACATTTATCAAATAATGAACGAAAAAAGCAACAAAAACGGATAATTTTAAATCAAAAATTCAATTTTTTCCTCTATTTTGCCTTTATTTCGTACATTTAAGTAAATTATGAGCAAATAAAGCAACGAAAACGGATAATTTTAGCAAAAATTAAATTTTTTCCAGTATTTTGCCTTTATTTCCCACATTTAATCAAAGTATGAGCGAAAAAATCAACAAAAGCTGATAATTTTAGCGAAAATTCAATTTTTTTCCTTTATTTTTCCATTATTACCCACATTTAGTCAAATTTTGAGCGAAAAATTCTACGAAAACATATAATTTTAGCGAAATTTCATTTTTTTCCTGTATTTTGCCTTTATTTCTGACATTTCATCAAGATATGATCAAAAAAAGCAACGAAAAATGATAATTTTATTGAAATTTCAATTGTTTTCTGCTATTTTGCCTTAATTTTCGACATTGTATTTAGTAATGATCGAAAAAAGCTATGAAAACGGATAATTTTATCGAAATTTCGATTTTTTTTCTCAATTTAGCCCTCCTTTTTGTCATTTTATTGAGAAATGATCGAAAAAAGCAAGGACAAAGGATGATATTTGTGAAAATAAACTTTTTTCCTCTTTCTTGCCCTAATTTCTGTCTTTATATAAAGATATGATCAACAAAAGCAACGGAAACGGATAATTTTAGCGAAATTTAAATTTTTTTCGTCAATTTAGCATTAATTTTCGTCATTTGATCGTGATATAATCGAAAAAAGGTACGAAAACGGATAATTTTAGCAAGATTTCATTTTTTCCCTCAATTTAGCCTTAATTTTTGTAATTTAATCAAGATATCATCTAAAGAACCAACGAAAACGGATAATTTTAGCGAAATTTCTATTTTTTTCCTCTATTCTGCATTAATTTTCGTCATTTTAACGAGATATCATCTAAAGAACCAACGAAAAGGGATAATTTTAGCGAAATTTCTATTTTTTTCCTCTATTTTGCATTAATTTTCGTCATTTTAATGAGATATCATCTAAAGAACCAACGAAAAGGGATAATTTTAGCGAAATTTCTATTTTTTCCTCTATTTTGCATTAATTTTCGTCATTTAACGAGATATGATTGAAAAATGCAACGAAAACGGAATATTTTACGAAATTTAAAATTCTTTCCTCTATTATTCCTTAATTTTCGTAATTTTATGAAAATTGTATATTTTAATATATTATTTCCATATAGCAGAAACACATCTCAGAGCTATCTCAAATGTCTAACAACATCTTTCGAAAAGTTCTCAGTCACATCACGTAGATCTGTCTCTGTCCTCTTCAGATATGTCTCAGAGGATATCTTGGAGATGTTTCAGTGACCTTTGGTTAAATCTCCAAGGTATTTGAATCCTCGATAAATATTAATAAAAGTAAACATATTCTAAGTTTCTTATCAGCTGGATGACTATATAATCAATAATAATTTTTAACGCATTTCACACTCATTACATCCCATTTCCCTCTTCAAAAGGAAAACAAAGTAAATACAGGAAAATAAGCCATGCTTTTTTATTGTTTATTAACACAAACATGAAATGGTTTCTAGAAATTTACCCCATTTCTTTCTCTTGGTGCTAATCTCAAGTTTGTACGACATTTCTATTTCTAGTTTTCAAAAGAAAAAAGGCTGTAATTGATCAAAACTTTTTACATTTATTCTTTATGGAAGGAGGTAGAATGAAATGTATGCTACAAATTTGCTTGTTACTTGTTCAAAAATTGTGAGTTCTAAAATCATTTAAAAACATTGTCAGTAAATACGGGAGAAAATGAACTGCTGTTGCAACTAATGCCTATGAATATTAAGTTAGTCAAAATATTTTGGAATTCTCGAGCAGTAACATATATATTAATGCCTACGCCTTTACAAATTACTACAACTTTCGAATCGTGAAATTACATTATTGTCGAAATGTTCTAATTATTTAATAATTATACGGCAGTAAAGGCAATACCAAATATCAAAATAAAATTAATGTCTTACGCCTTTTTGTGGCCGCATGAAGAAAATGATCTTGAAAAGTCTCATAAAAACAGGTATGAGATGCCTTAGGGAGGTATTCCTGGTTTAGCGCTGTGAATGTCTCTGAGAGATGTTATGATATGTGGATTGATTTAAAAACTTTTCCGAAAATTATAAATTCTAGAATTATTCGGAATTATTTTCATTTTGTTGACCATATGTACAAAGAAATATTTGGTCGGATTTTCAAATTAAGTTGGTATGACTCCTATTAAATCTATATGTAATATTTTAAGGTGGTTTTTTCTGTCACATTCATTATGCGTAGATCTATGTTGGTTCCGGTGATGTGTACAATAAGTTATTATATATGTAATAAATATAATATTAATATTGGGATGATTTTGAGCATTTAAGATATCAAGATAATAGTCATGATTTAACAAGCTCTTCATTTTCTGACGTGGAAACTACTGGCCAGAAAAAGCAAATGTCGTCTAACTTAAAAGAACATTGAAATTCATGTGAAAGTAAAATTAAGGAACTGAGAAAACTATTATACAATTCTCTAAATTAATAGAAGGCCTGCCTGTTAACGTGTATGGTCTCAGGTATTGCTTTGAAGGCTTCGATAAAAGTATTATCCACGATGGTCTATAATGTGGACGTACTTCTTGACGCAAGTTACTTTTTATACTTATTTGTTGATAAAATGTATTGAAAATGGGGAAAGATATCTAACAAATAAAATATTAGAAATATTTAAAGCAGAGTGATATAAAGCAAAAACAGCCAGCATAATTTCCTACCTCAGAAACGAGTCCCTTTAAAAAGAGACGCTTATCATAGGTAAATAATGCTACTAAATCCTTCTCTAATAACAATATTTATTATTACTTCACTTAATAGACAAGAAATGGAAGTATTGAAAACGTTTCAAGATTTTGAGGATGACGACGATGAATTTTTATTTCGAGTACTGCTGAGAACAAGAAATCCTAGAATATTTAAGATTCGACCAAATTATTTCAACACATTGAGTGAAGAAGACTTTTTTATAAGGTTTAGACTAAATAAAGAAATGGTGGTTACGTTTTTAGAAAAAATTGCGATGAAAATAGAGCATCGAACAACAAGGTATTGTAAAGTTAATCCAAAGTATCTGATGTATGAAATAACTGCTTGATCATACACTTCCTATTTTAAGAAATAAGGCGATGTCAGCAATGGAACAGTTTCTACTGACTTTAAGATTTTATGCCACTGGTTCGATGCTAATTACGTGTTTAGTCTAATCAAGCACCAAGAGAAGGGGAATAGAATAAAGATTCTTATTTAGGTCGTGAAATATCGTTCACGAATCAAAATTTTGAGAATTTTGATAAAATGCGTGAATATTTTATCAAAATTTCGAGGCTGTAAACAAGCCATCCCCCTTTACAATGAAGGCGATTCCAAGTTCATGTATTTACCCATCAAAATCCATTAAGAATATAAGTCGAGTTAAAATAAATCCTGATAATTAGTGATACACTTTATGAAAAAGAAAAAATTTCATGAGATTTTAACATTTGCTGTGACAAACAATATCCTGTGAAGAATCGCATGGAAAAAGTACCAACATTAAATTATTGCTGGTATATGGTTTGCCTTTAGTCCAATATTAAACTCCATCATGTTTTTCAGATATGTTACTCTAGACATGAAAATATCATCTTTGAATATTTTAACTATAGGAATCATGTCCCTGAATTACAATTATTTGCTGATACAACTGAAAACAATCGCAAACAATTAAGATAATAGTCAAAAAATGGAATCATTGATATTGACAATTGGTTTTGCTCTTCCTGGTACATCTTCTTTCTATTGGTGTTTGTTGCAGAGACAATCTTTGATATATTTCCATTGAGAATCAACAGGCACTCCGCTAGTTTAATTTATTTCATGATTTTCTTTGGTTGCTGTAGGATTATTATTCACTTGGTCTTTTGTAATGTTTAGTTTCTTATTTAATCTTTCTTTAACCCTCAAAGGACCAAGGAGGGCTACAAAATGTCCACCACTTTTCTTTTTCAATATTTTAAGAACTTAATCATGTTATACAATCTAATAACTTCAATACTATTATCTTCCCTTCTTTCTATACTCCCACGAACGTTTAAAACTAACAAAAAGCAGGATTTCTATATTAGCTTACGGAAATACACCATCAAAACCCATTAAGAATATAATTCAAGTTAAAATTAATCCTTATAATAAGTGATACACTTTATGAAGAAGAAAAATTACATGAGATTTTAACATTTGCTGTTACGAACAATATCCTGTAAAGAATCCTACGGAAAAACTACGAAGATTTAAATTTTATTTTTTTAAACGTCAGTAGCAACCAAGTTTTATTTACAGCGAAGTAATTATTTACTGAATTTTTAGTTAGAGTACACAGTTTTAAACAATTTTACTCTCTCTCTACTCAAGGACTTAGTATACTATAGAATTTCCCTCTAGAAAGAAGTATTAGTGGTATATGGTTTGCCTTTAGTCCAATATTAAACTTGAGAATCAACGGACATTCTGCTAGTATTGTGTAATAATTTTATGATCATTACCATTAGTTTAGAAATAGGGCTAAGGAATGGAAGAGGTAATCATTTAAACCAAAATTGACTCTTTGCAACAACCAACATTTATTTCTTTCTTTGGACATTTCAAATACATTCATAAAATACACATCACAATTTTTTGTCACATTAAAACAGTGATACAATCACAGTCAAGAAGGTAGAAAATAGTATTCTAGGAAATAGTATAGAAAAGAATCAGACAAATAAAGAATGAAACCTGTTGATCAGACAACCAATTAGTATGGTCTCAATACATATAAAAATACAAACATTTATTCAGTTCTCAATAGCGTAGAAAGATAATTTTTCTCATATCCTAAATGTGCTCTCTTGTGTAGCAACAATTGAAATTCAAAACAGTTGTATAAATGTAAATGCACCATCGATACAAGATTTATTGTACCGATGTGGAATGCTGTTTATTAAAACAAACCATAGAAAAGTTATTACTTTCTGCCACTATTTATCTGGTAAGTCATCCACCAACTCTTTACCTTTAAAAAGTTGTCTGAAAATAGTACCTAACATAATGACTTGATCAATTAAACTATTATCGCAACATATAAGATTGCAATTTCATATGATAGAATCCCTTATCTAAACAATAATCATTTGAAGAAGTTTATAATAATCAATTAAGGAAATTACGTAACCCTAAGCTTTAGAATCAAATTCAGAGATTAAATAGGAAATTCCTGATGATGTTTTTGAATTAACCATAACATTTGAAACAACATACCGTAGAAAAATGCAATACCACTCCATAACAAAATTAAGTACGAATGAAATATACACTATTTTTAAGAAAGAAAAGATCTCACTGATATATCATAAAAAATTATGTTTTCCTTGCCATATAACTCTCCATAAATATATTATACAGACGATGTAAGTTCTCTATAAATTGTACATTTGCATGGATTCATTCAGTAGATGACTTACAACATAAATAAATTTCTCCTCATCCAACATTGAGCAACTTTTTTTATTAAATACTCCCAACTATATGAAAAAAAATACTTTTTGAGATCACGCATCACAAGACCTACAACTTAATTCTTGTGAAGGAGTAATACCAATAAGATTACCCTGTCTGTCCGAAGAAAACTGTTAGACGAAGTTGAAACATTTCAAACATAAAATATTAAAGCACTTCTACTCAACTTCCTGAAACAAAAGAACGAATAACACCGAACACATTACAAATTTATATTGAAATTAACTGATAAAGTCTATCGGGGCAAATTTAAATTTTACTCTACCAGCACCAAATGATTGATAGGAAATGGACAGATTTTGATAAGTAGGATCACAACAGCTTTGATCTAGCTAGCAGATACATGTACATTTTACAAACAATTTTTAACTTGGGTGTGACAACAAATAGTAGATTTATCGTTAGACATCAACCAAGAATCTCAGGCCACGAATATATATGAAACATCATTTACTATCTTATTCTTATTCAACATAATTTATCATAGTTAGTCGAGAATAAAATAAAAACACACTCTTCCACAGATTGTATTTTTAAGAAGGTGTCTATTTTCGTTGATACATCAACATGGTTTACATTCTGTAGAAGTTACTAAGTATTTTCATTTTATTTATTACATACAGTATGTTGAATAAGCATGCTATAATGCAAGAAAAACAATGTCGCCAAAGAGCAGGGGTTTCAGGTTCTTTGACCTCAAGAAGCCTGCTTTAACGGACACAAAACATCGTCACGAGAGAACCATCAACATGGAAGAGACAAGCTTGAGCTCATACAGAATTCAACAGAGCTATTCACTAACATGAAACAAGTACAGGAAGCGTACAGGTTAGCTAAATGGGCATTCATGGAAAGAAAACATCCAGTTCTCAGATTGAAGACCTTTAGGGTATTTTGACCAGAGAGAGCATAGCCAAACACTGACATCGGAAAACCAACCATGTTTTCTAGGCCTACGGTTGCTTCTAAAGGCAGACAAATGTACAAGTATACATCCCATAAAAAGATGTCTAATATAATGATAATTTCTACTGGTCTATTTAAACATCTACACAATCTTAAGTACTTCTTAGAGCCCAAAACCTTCCATAGTAAACCATTCGCCACGATGGTAAAATAATTGGTTTCTATACACATTTACATAAATATATTTGTAAACATATGAATATATATCTATACATGTGATACATTGATGTTGATCACATTTAGATCTATCTTCAAGTACTATGCTTCATAAATTCTCTGCAACTTTGACAGTGTTTCCATAGAAACAATGATGCTTTCGCATCACAATAGTTGTTTTTTCTAAACCCCCCTTCCGATTATATCCTTGCTACTGATACATTATCCTAACCAAATCTTGGATTTTTCACTGCTTATAAACACTTCTAATTTACCTTTTGTGTAAATATGATTCTCCTTTCTCTCCCATCAATATATAATCATTTCCAAATATATCCAATTCCAAATTTGTACAAAAGTACAATCTCTAGCACAGCCTGTCAAAGAACACACAAGGTATCTTACTCATCACAAATTTTGGTTTCATATAAAGTCGGACAATGTAACATCATCTTCTCAAAACGAATCATCGTTCCTGCTAAATAAGTCAATCACAGCAAACCCTCATCCTCTTTCAAAAGAATAATATACAATGGAAATAAAATTGGTCTGGACAAAATTTGCATCCAAGAATGGGTATACCTCAAAAATTAAATTAACCATGAAATTATAAAAAAGACCGACTTACAGAGAAAGGTTTGTATGAAAAGGTGAAAGACAAGACGTAGGTTTGTGAATCAGCAAATATTTGCTCTTTCTCAAAATATATAAAATGCCTCACGATTGATGGCAACTCATCAGAAAGTCAACTTGAATTCATCATGAGGAAAAGAGTTTAATTCAAAATTTCTATAGATATAACCTTCAAGTACTTTCAACTATATTCAGATAATTTTAGGCCTTTAAATTATAATATAATTCTCTAAAGATGAAAGACTTCCTCAATCTCAAAAACCTCACAATTAATGTCTATGTGAAACAGTAGGAGGACTTTTATTCAAACAGAACTACTTGCATTGTAATTGCATACTACAACACCAACAAAGACTAATGAAAATTATTTAAGTATATTTGAAAGAAGAATAATCAGAAAAATATAGCAATCGTTGCAATCCAACTTTGGAAAATGCTCTGAAACCCAAAAATATTATCACATAATGGAATAAACACTCAGCAAAAGCCTTCGTAGCAGATCAAAATAGAATTTATAATATGATGGGTTTCACACACATGCAAAACCTCCCATTGAGACATACAGGAGTTTGAAAATGTATTTTTACTCATTGATGACTAAAATCAGTGGAAGCAGCTGTCACTTTGTGGAATTCCATTACTGGAAAAAATAAGCACAATGTATTCAATTCCACAGCTTGATGATGACAATGACTAGCTGAAACCAGTCGTGTATGTGGTGGAATTAAAAATTTGTGGAATAGAGTATATTGTGTTTATTTTTTCCAGTCATTGATGACTTTTTAAGTCATCATTTGCTTGTACCCGAAAGGGATTTTCACAAAATCCTGTGAAATATGAGAGATTTTAATTGCTCTACGATACAAATTAAGTAAAAATAATTCTTTGTTTACACCATACAAAATATTGATTTAGAGATAGATAAGAGATTTTTCAATTTTTTTCAGATTCAGGTTTTTTGGGAAAGATTAACTCCAAAGTAGAACTCAATGTCCGTCTACCATTGGTTTCCACCATTTAAAGATGCTGAAGAATTCAAAATTGGTTCTCTTCACATTAAAACTTCTTAAAATGTAAAAATAACACAATTATATTAAGTTTTAAGCACAAATGACTTTGATATCCTAACATAATAAGTATATACATTTTTCATATATTCTCATACATATATAACAAAAATAAGATAAAGTTAAAAAGCACCATCTTTCAAAAAATTATGATAAAAACTGTAAAAGCACTATAAAATTTACCTCAGAATATTAAAATTAATTATTACCGTTTCATAAGGAACTAGGTTGATTTTAAAGTTTGTCAAAAATAAGCTTATAGAAACAGTTTCTTGAGTAGATAAACTGTAGTTTAAAATAAAGAGCATTGCATACACAATCAAATCTAGAATTATTTACAATATAAAATGTAATTAAATCCAAAGCAATCATCTTGATTTTTCGCTTCCAGGATAGAGAATATAAATTTATCGCCTTGAAACATTTCTAAGCAAGCAAAGAAGTGATTCTCAAGGATCTTGGTCAAGGATGGCAAATACATGCATGCTAAAAGAAACTAGTTTGCTGTAATTACTAGAAAGCACTACCTGTATATCAAAATCTCTCATTGTTTACATCAAATGGAGTTTTGGCTGAAAAGAGAGAAACCAAAGACAAGGCAAGAGTGACAAATTCTGAAATAGTACAGTAGAAGATTGTTTATCCAAACATCTAAACAACGAACACATCCAAACAACGAACATTTCACGATAGATATACAGTAATTTTGAACACCACCACTATGTGAATTTTGCGCCGATCTTTCGCACGTGTGCACGAGTAAGTATTTGCACTATATTAATTAACCTTCTAAATGGAAAAAAATTAGAAGAAAAGGTCTCCAGCAGCTAGTTCAAGCGGTGGGAACGTCAAAAGAAAAAGACAGGTGCTGACGTTACAGCTAAACGTGGGCTGATAATAAACAAACTAGATCGTGGCGTCATTTCATCTAATCTTCAGCAGAAATACAATATTAGCAGGAAAACTATACATGATATAAAATCATAGAAGGACCGAAATCTTCAATTTGTTGCAGAATCTGACTCAACGGTAGTCATTTCGAAAAGAAAAACCTTGCAGGGATGGTCATGTGTAATCTTCTTTAAATAAAAGTTTTCAATAATATTTACGTGCATTATCGTCACTTATTTCGTACTGTAACCCATCAAAGCCTTTTTGTCAGTTCCTTTTTCTCATTCAGGTTAAAGTACCTATTATCCGAACATATCCTTTTTGCGACCTCGGTCCCAAAACGTTTGGATAAACGATCCTCTACTGTATATAGAAGAGAAGTAGAAGCAGATGAAGAATTTTCTGGATGGACAATTTAAAAATGGTTGAATTGCAATGAATTCTTTAGAAGATGGAAAAAGAAAGAGAGTTTGACGAATTCCAATCCCCAACAGGAGTGGCACAAGAAGAAGATTATAAATTCATATATATACTCAACTTACATATACATATGAATTTACTTGTTAGAGCAACATCTAAGCATTTGAAATATAGTCAGTGAATCTGATATTTGCGCATCAGTCCTCTGCTAACAGAAATTAGCTGCAGCGTACCAATGTAGTTACCATCCAGGATTTACTTGTACCATAGAATAATTAAAAAAAGACTCACCAGTAGAAGAATGTCCCCTTGAGATATCTTCGTTCATAAAATAGAGCAATACAAAGAGGGCCCTAAGAGGCAAGGAGTGCCTTTCAACAGAGAAGACCGTTTTTGAGCATCAAACATTGTAGTTTCGTTCCTGAAGTCTACGCTTAAGATGGAAACTACAGAAATGCATCCCAACACTTAAGAGGAGTTATTCAGACTTGAATAAGATTAGAGGTAAACTGAATAAATGTGGAAGACCAAATACCCTATTTACTCTGAAATAACAGACCACCTTTTAGGTCCTGTTTTGGCTCTAAAATTGGTTCCACGACTATAGGTCGATAGCCAAAGGGTCGACGTGGAAAAAGGTCGACAGCAAATAGGTCGCCATAGAAAATGGTCAACCCAACCCTACCCTACCCAACCCAACCCACTGTACTTGCCACTGTCAATGTACTTGATTGATATCGTTTCCATTAAGTCCCACCTGAAAGAAATAGTAAAATTACAGATTGCAAAATTTTTAGCCATCTTTTTAATTTAATTTCGAACTTTTTCCACTGTGACCCATTTACTGTCGACCATTTTGTATGGCGACCTATTTACTGTCGACCCTTTGGCTATTGACCTTTTGGCACGGTAACCTATTGGTGTGAACCTTTTGTCGTCAACCTAATTGCTGTCAACCTTTAGTCGTGATACCCTAAAATCAGGCTATGCATTCGAATCGACAGTACACAAGATTCGTGCAGAATACTACTCGTGCACAGGGCCAGCCGCATCCTTGGCTCATCTTCAATCTATGTAACTCGTCAAACGTTATCAATATATTGACTTTAAGAGCCACTAAATACTTGACTGTAGGCCGACAGTTTTTATCAGAAAGGGAATTGGCTAGCCCATCAAACTTTTTCAAAGACCGATTTTGAAATGTTTACTGAGCAAACTTTTGTAGAACTCCTGCTGTACACAACTACCTGCATTTCCTATACAGTGCATACTTGTATAAATATACATATATAGCACCATATAGGTGTATAGTGCAGAGGTATACAGTGGGACTGCATTATTTAAGGTGCGCATTACATTTGCAGGCAAAGCATTTCTTGATTTCCAATGCCTCTAAATTTGGGATGCACATTACATTCGATTGCGTGTTATTTTCAAGTTAATGCAGTATATTTTGAGTAAGAACAAGGAATGTATTGGTCAGACCAAAGAGTATACGAATGACTAAAGTGACAAAAACCCTGACAAGTTGATGGGATTCTTAATCGTTAACATTTTTACTTGAATATTTAAAGCCTATCTTTATACACTAGGCCCATCTATCAGAGATTTGAAATCTTCAGAGAAAATCAATTTACTTCTCGAGTTGATTCTCAAAATTTATCAAAATCATTCCCAAAAAGTCGGTTTCAAAATCTGGGGTAGGTAAAAAGTTTCAGGGACTCCCCAGACAATATTTTGAAAATACTTTGAAGTAGTGACACCTTTGGTACTGTAATGATATGAATCTCTTTACGATGTGGCCACAGTACTCAAAAGTGTCTTACTTTAGAGAGGAATCAAATTTAAACAAAAGTATGAAGCTAGCGATTTACACAGATAAATAAAATCACTGATTTACACTGACATAAAACCATTTTTTGAGCATTCTTCCTCCAAAGGGAACCCTAGAATACCATATTATTCATGACTCGAGGTGGGACAATATCTTGAGAAAACCTTGGAACTAAACTTCTCTTACTCTCCACTCAAAGAACCGTGGATTCTTTAGCAAGGGACGGTGCCAATGGTTGGCTTCCTCCAGATATATTCCCTGAAATCTGCAGTCCATTTTTCTTCACAACAACCTGGGCCTACACATTTGCTAACGGATAAGACGGAATAGCAAAGATTTCACCACATTAGATGCCTCTGCATCTGATTGTGAAATATATGCACTCGGAGCCATTAACAGGGTGGCCACAGAACAGGATCTTAAAAATTGATTTTAAGGTTTTTCCAGGTCAGGTCGAGGATTTTTCAAGGTCAAAATACAGTTTTTGGTTTTTACTAAATTCTTCCATTAAAATTTGGAATTTATTCCAATAAAAACAAGGTTCAACTTTCAAACTTTACCCAGAAATTAATGCTTACCCAAATCACCGGCACGAATGTTGAGGGTTGGTTATGTATGAGGCTTTGGAGTTTTCGCATTGGCAGCACTGCTGCCAGAATTTGAATGAGTGGTTTATTTTGGATTGAACCAGGATAACGAGTTGGATCAGGATTTTTTGAGGTTTTGCAAAAAAATCAAGGCGTTTTCACGGTTTTTCAAGGTCAGCAAAAATTCAAGGTTTTTTCAAGGTCCTGTGGCCACTCTGCATCAACTTGTTGGCAACTGGAGGGAGATTAGATTTAAAAAGATTGAGGGGACGAAAAGATTGTGTGTTGCCATAATGATCATTTTGGCATGGATGCCAAATTGGTGCATCATGAACTGCCGACAGGGACTCTTGGCATGTTGGTGTAGGCAAAGGATATCACTGGGTTACAACAAACAATTGAATAGACCTATTCAATTTCCTCTTCATACCTTTCACTAGACCTCAATGGATTCTGTTTTGAACCATTTGGGTAGCCTTTTAAACTGCGATTGCAATAACTATTACTAGGCTTCGTTAATGAGCTTTGTATGCTATTAATACTTGCTTTAGAGGAATCTGTTTATATCATAGATGTTCTTGTAGCCGATGCGTTCACAGCACTGCAGCAAGAACCATCTTCTTTTTTGATATGACAATTTAAGACAGCGACCAACCTTGTGTTGGTACCATATTTTTTACTTCTGCGATCATTTGAAATAGCTGCTTCTTTCACACCAATGCTTACGGTACCAACTTCTTCGATTTTGACAGAATTGTTCAACACTGCTTCTGGGTTTACATCTTTCCTGTTGCTATTATCTCCTTTAGTAGTGGAATTTCTATTCAAAACAGCTGTTGGTTTTACACCACCATGGATGGTGCCACCTTCTTCAATATTGGCACCACCATTTAAGGTGGGTGTTGCATTCAAAGCACTACTGTCCTTACCATTTTCTTCGGTTGTGGATTTTATATTTAATACGGCTGTAGGATTCATACCAATGCGGTTCATACCATCTTCTTCAGTTGCAGAGTTGCTATTGCAGGCAGCTTCTGGTTTCAAAGCACGTCCGTTGTTAAAACTTTCGTCAATTGCGAATTTGGTTATTAAAATAACTTCTGGTGTCACAGCACTGCTTTTGGTGCCACCTTTTCTGATTTCGATACCACTGTTTGAGTGAGCAGCAGGTTTTGAAGACTTTCTGTTTGCACCATCTTCTTCAGTTGTTGAATCACTGTTTGTAACGGCTAATGCTTTTAGACTACTGCTAAAGGTACCACCTTCTTCAATTTCAATACCACCATTTGAGACAGCTGCTGCGTTTATGGCGTTTTTGTTGGTACCATCTTCTTCATTTGTCAAATGGGCATTTAATACAGCTCTAGGTTTCACACCACTAAGGGTGCTACAACTTTCTTCAATTGTGGGATCTGTTATTGAAACAGTGAAACTCATATCACTGCAGTTTGTACACTCATTTTCCATTTTGAGGTCACCCTTCAACAACGCTGCTGGTCTCTCATCACCATGGTTTGTACCACCTTCTTCAGTTGCGGAGTCACTGTTCATGACAGCTGCTGGTTCGGAAGCTCTGCTTTTGGCAAAACCTTCTTTTACATTGACACCACGACTTACGACACCTGGTAGGTTTTCAGCATTTCTGCTTGCACCATCTTCTTCGGTCGTTAAATCAATATTTATGACAGCTACTGGTTTTGAAGCACTGCTTTTGCTAATAACTTCTTCTACTTTGACAGCATCATTCACAACAACCGGTGCTTTATTAGCATTTCTGTTTGTACCATCTTCTTCAGTTGTTAAATCGATATTTACGATAGCTACTGGTTTAGAAGAACTTCTTTTGGCAACACCCTCTTCTACATTGACGGCACCACTTACAACACCTGATTGGTTTTCAGCATTTCTGCTTGCACCATCTTCTTCAGTTGTTAAATCGATATTTATGACAGCTGCTGGTTCGGAAGGACTGCTTTTGTCAACACCTTTTTCTTGTTTGATAGCACCACTTACAACATCTGGTAGGTTTTCAGCATTTCTGCTTGCACCATCTTCTTCAGTTGTTAAATCGATATTTATGACAGCTACTGGTTTAGTTCCATCATTTAATCCTACTGTTGGTTTCAAGGTGCTGCTGTTGCTATAACTATCTTCAACTGCTGATTCGGAAATTAAATCAACTTCTGGTGTCACACCACAGCAGTTCTCTTCTTCAATTTTGAAACCACCGTTGGAGACAGCAGCCGGGTTTACATCTTTCTTGTTGCTACCATCTTCTTCAATCTTGACACCATCCTCTGGGTCCACATCATTTCCATTGGTATTGCTTTCTTCAATTTTGGAACCACTGTTTAGGGTAGGCACCCTAGAGGTTTCACTTCTCTCTGCATCTTCCTTGTATCTGGATGAACTCGCTGAGAGATTTGAGGTGATGCTTTCAGAATTGTCGGAATTAGTCCTAGACTCAGCACTGAAGCTAACCTCTCTTGATATAGCGGCTGATTCAGAGCCTTTTACATCATCTTCTGGAAGCTTCGAGCTTGTTGCTGTGGTGAGACTAGTACTGCGTGAAAGTTCACATCTACTTTTGTTGGAAGACTGGCATCTGACAATCCTATAACATAAATCCGTGGAAGCGCACTTTTGCCAAGAATTGCCATCACGTGGAGACTCAGGAAGATCCATCAATATCTCTGACTTTCCTAATTCCACTCTTTGCCTTTTGCGGTGTGTTGAGGCAAACTCCTCATTTTCACTGCAATCATAACCTCTTCTCATTCCAGTACAAGTGAAACTAGTGTTTTGCAATGTTCCTTCCCCTGCGTCTGTTACTGTACTAATAGGTCCGATTTGGGATACGTTGTTGCTAGTTTCACTTTGGTATCTAGAGTCCCTGGAGGAAGTGGAGTTTGCGACAGCAGTACTAATGTGAGTTTCCTTTTCAGGCATTACTGCATTTTCATAACTGGTGGACAGAGCAGAGTTGGATGGATATATAACCACTGAAGAACTTTCTGCGTGGTTATCTTCAAGCTTACTCATAAGAGAACCAGTATTACTACTGCTAGAACTTGGGCTGGAACCTTCCGATCCTTTCACCGATGGACCACCACATGCATCTGTTCCACATTTGAATGCTCCTTCAACACTATGATACAATATTTTACTTCCCGAGATTTCCTCATTAACACTGGATCTATCAAATATCAATGTTGATGTGTTTTGGCTATCATCCGCAAGTTCAGAGGTACTAACAGCAATAGGATCCACAACTTTTCCTTCAGGCCTTTCGTCTGTATTATTTGCATGGCTGATGGATATGCTACTCTCAGATCTTTCTTTAACTGCACCGAACTTAACTGGTATGGCACTTGGATTGGTCTCTTTCACATGCATAATCCCAATTTTCGAGAGAAAGTCAATCAATCTGATTTTGGCTTTGCTGACTTCTCCATCACAACTATAACCCAACCTGATAGACGTTGAGGTTCCATCTTTGAAATGGATTTCCCTTGGGATAGGTTTGGTTGGGTCAGGAGGATCAAGGCTCATTGGTAACACTTTCCATTCCACTTTTCCTGGTGTCGATGTAAAATTACGGACGCCAGGAAAATCAAAAGAATTCACTGATACACTTTCTGATACATCCAGAGACGATCCCACTGGATTCTGAAACATGGATGAACTTTGATCTACAGGGCAAACACCCCCGCTTTGAAAAACAAGATTGTTGAGCTTATCAACAGAATCGTGTCTGCAACTGTCAGATGAAGGCACTGCCCCAGAGCCCTTTTGAGATGTCACAGTTTCTTCAGGTCTAGGATATACTTTGCAGCTTCCAGTATCACTGGTTGACCAATTACCCCGAAAAATTGCAAATCAGAACCTAGATGAATAAGGTAAGACTTGAGGGCTGTGATGGTTTGGTGACACAGAACTCCTTGAATCCTCTAAAGGAATAGTTTTGGATGGATTTTTCTCTGGGTCTTCCATCCTGGAAGACAAGTGACTTTGTCCAGGAATTCTTTCATTAGGATTACTATTGGCAGTAAAATCCATTTTCGCACTAGTTAAGTTCTTGAAACAATATCCAGATGCACCGTCACCACGGTTTAAAGAATCCTCATAGAACCTAGGTGGATCCGGTAAAGTTCTGGGACAATTTTCATGAGACTTCAAACTTTCTGGATGCTCAGCTGAAGGATTAGATAGAGACTGATTTCTTGTTTGAGTTTCATCGCTAAATAATGGTTGGTTCTCTTCAGAATATCTTTGTTTAGATTCCGAATTTATACAGCTGGAACTACCACTCACATTTTCTGGTGTACCTTTCGAGCTGCTGGAATATCTGCTACTGGATCTAGTTGTTGGTGCATAGCTTTCAGCAGCATGATTATAAGAAGGAAGAGTGGGGTTTTGTTCCCTCACTTTAGCACTGTCAATACTGACGCAAATGGGACTTACACTGCTGGATGCTGTCTCCCCAGGTAACTTCTGACTTAAGTCTAATGGTTTGTTTAGTGAATCATAGGGAACAGACAGGGAATGTTGATTGTTATTGATAAAACAATAATTTGACACGAACGATGGTGGAATGGAGGGTTTTGGGTGTCCATCTTCTGACAAATTTGCTGATATTCCAGTTGTTGAATGTGAACCCAATTCGCTTATTGTGGTTGCTGTTGGAACGCCAAGGCTCAAGTTCAAATCCTCATTGAATGAGGACCTTTCTTCAGTTGCAGGATTTGAAACATTGCTTTCATCAACCTCACTACCTTCCTCCTCATGAATGCATCCCGCATTATTTGACGTACTTTGTTCTGCTGGAGAATCCCTTCTTTCTCCATGTTTGTGAGACACAGGAGCTTGGACTGGAGAGATATTACTTTCAATTTCAGAATCTTCATTTTTACACTCACGTTCAGAGTTTGTGCCAGATTTACCACAAGTCAAAGGCTCTGCAACTTTATCACTTTCATATGGCTCACCTACAGTTGTTGAATCTTGCGATGTAACCATTGAAACACAAGGTTTGGATACATTCTGTGACTGGCTGTTTCCCGACTCCTCTGAGCAAACTCTTGAATGGGTACAGCTGAATCCACGGTCAGAACCTACCGAACTAGTTAACGATGCACTGATGTTTGTTCTACCAGCGTCTCGTTGGAATGTGGAAGATTTTACAACTGCAGGATCCAAATCACTCTGATATGAACATTTCTTGTCCAATACAACAACAGGCTTACCTCTTAGTTTAGCAATAAGTGGTATGAGAAACCACGAATGTGGATTGACACATCCGGTTCTATGATCTACGCCCTCCAAGGTGCTTCCTGATGAGCTGATATTGTTGCTACTCTGACTGAAGTCACACTTTGGTGAACCTTCTCCATCGATCTGAACATCAGACTTGCCACTCAACTTCTCATCTTTGGGTATTTCACCAGCAGCACGACTATTTGCATAGTCCTTTGAACCAACAGGTGTAGCATTGGATGTCGATGTACAGCTCCCAGCAAAAAAATCGAACGGCGTACTCTTAGCTGCATAAGATTGGAGGGTTTGAAATACAGCGCTTGGCAACACCGTATGGCCAAGAGATAAGGTTGGCTCTTATCTGAGATCCTCGGGAATGCTATACAAGCGATTTCTGGAACCTTTTCGTTAAATAGTAAGGTATTACATTTTGAAAAGGACAATGGCTGTCAGTTGGAAACAGATTCCTCTCTATTAGTCCCAACATTTTCCACCTTCACATCATTTCTGGATCCCTTAAGTATTGACGGCTACAAAACATTTATATAATAACATTTATTGTTAAATTGAAGTATAAATTACGTTCAATTGGTCTGAATATAAAAAAGTCACAAAGGTTCATTTAGTAGGAAACGCTCATTTTTTAAATTTCATTCGTCGCAGTTAAAAGATTACATCATATTTTTAAATGAATGAGGATTTTGAATTTGCTCATACCATATTTCCATAAATAAGTTAATGTAATATATTTACGATACGATTATCTGAAGAATATCACAATCACGTAGAGCACATAGATAACTCAGTATTTCTCGCTTTCATCTGTGGTAGTATTTTATAAGTGATTCGACAGCGTAGGTTATTTCGCGCGTAGTGTCCCACCGGGAATCGAGCCCGGGACCGCTTTCATCCAAGTCGAACGCGCGTTCCATTTCCCTTTCCGGAGTCTCTCTCCATATTGGCATTAAAAGCCCTCGAGTGTTCCGATCTACCTGGCCTATCATTACAATTATCATCATGTCGGACATCGCTTAATCGTTTTGGCGAACACCATACTGCCCGGGCTGCGGAGCATATGACCTATGAGGTAAATACCATTATTTTATGTTAGACCATAGACAGATTATGACACTCCAGGTAGTTTCATTATTCGATTCTTGCGGTTGCAGACAAAATGGTGAGGGAAAAATTAAAATTTAGAGTGTTTGCGGAAAATCGCGAAACGTTACAGCTAGGTAGTTTCAATGTTCAAATCTCGGATTCTCACCGTCATCCCAAGAGCGAAAGTCATAAAGAAATAAAGCTAGTCATAGTAAACTGATGAATTATTTGTTATAAGCAAGCGTAATATTCGACTTAACTAGAAAGACATGTGCCGGCATAATTTTAGGAAATAAAAATTGTATTTACGAAGAAATAGCGACCAGTGAGATTTTTCTCCGAATTTCACAGTGTATCATAAGGACCGAGACAGCCGAATATGAGGCGGAGTATTTGTCGCTGTGAGAAATATTTTAATAATTAATCCAGAAAACCTTAAAAGCCGGGCGAACAGCAAGACTATTTGCTGTTCAGCAGTGACGTAGTGTCCATTGGGTTCACTGGTTCACTGAACCCCCTGAGAAAACTACTGCACTATTTTTCTATATACCAATGTTCTTACAATAACCCAAATATCCTTGACACCAATCACAGGGCCTATTTTTGTTTTGTTGAGTCGCGATTCCTGCCGCTTTTGATTCCAACTAGCTTGACTTCGCGCGAGGTTCACTTTCTTACGTGAGCCCCTTCAGCTGACGCATTATGGGTGAAGAGCGGTGAGGGGAAAGAGGGGCATACGGCCTTTAAACATGAGCCGATCGCTGCACTACGTTGCAGCGACAGCCGACGAGAATGGCTTCATAAAATTTTCGGAAATTTGTTTGAGGCACTTCCCGGCAAATTAGAGAGTTGAAATTCGAGAGTTCGTGGAAGCTGTGCATACCCAACGAAAACTACAAACACACCCTCGAAGATTATCCTTGGTTCGACGCTAGGCAAGGGCAAATATTCTCCTAATTAAAATGCATTGCGGCGATTTTTCAGTTTTTTTAATGCCTTCTATAAATACATTACGTATAAGCTGATTAACTTTTCCCTGATGATCCATGGTTCGATTCCAGAGAACCATTTACATTCTTCTATGCATTGCAAATGGGGATAGTGGAATTTTATTTTAGGATCGTCCCGGTATGATATCGACGTAAAACTTTAGATTAAAAGCTATGTAATGGCTACTCATGATACGGAGCAATATTGTGAATTTACGGATTTCGTTCGCATCCAGTCTACACATTCAGTTACGTTGTTGTGGTTGCTTGTGGCGTATTCAGCACACAAACCTACTGCGTTACGTGTTTGTGAACAGATTTTCTTGCTCTTCACGATGACTAGTGTCCAATTTCTGAAAGACATTAATATTTTCTCTCTTTCTGTCTAAGAAAAGTGTGCAATAAAAGAAGTAGGGAGGCCTATTCCTTTGCTGAAGCTATCTCAGAGTCAGTAACAGATACTGCCGAGTGTTTAAGCAAAAATATATGAGAGAAACAGTTAGATTTGTGGCTGTTACTCTTCCAATAGGCTATACTGTTTCCCCTGTTTGCTCTTTGCGAAAGACAAGGACGCGACCTGGACGAAAATAGGTGTGTTTGATTTAAGGCATCTCAAAAAATTACAAAGCATGATCTTTCGAATCCAGGTAAAAATGCCACGGGCAAAATTGCCACCGAACTCAACCTATCGGCTTTTAGCCAAAGTTATCTTTAAGTGCCAAGTGGAAAACAATGCCGATATGTGATCTAATAATTATGAAAATTCTGCTGTGACATTTTTACCTTCCACAGAATTCCAGTGTGGAATATTTACCCTGGTATTTTTACCTATCAAAATGTTTGGCATTTTTACCTGTGATATTTTTACCGATCACCGATCTTTCAGTTTTGGGTAAAATGGTGATCAAAAATAATTCAACCTTGAATAATACAATTTAAGGTAATTGATTTACTTTCTAATGATTATATTTTATTTTTCAGCAAATAAATACAACTTAGTCAAACGGTATTTTGGTCTTTAAAAATACATACGAAGAAATATGAAGCAAGAATTAAAAAAAGCTCAATTTTCGTGAATGTGGGGATTTTGTGCAACAAAGTCATATATTGATTCAACCCGAAATTTTTATTTTCATATTTCTACTGCTTTTATCAGCGGTTGTTGTGAATTATCCTGCGTCCATGAAAGCAGAGGCAATATTCCAGTACGCGCCACAATATTCAACCATATTCGCAGCCACTTTAAAAAAATACGGCTTTTGAAGTGAACCCCCTGTTTTTTTAGTTACGCGCCGCCACTGGTGTTCAGTGTCATATAGACACTGTAAGAAAACGTATTTCTCTCTTTCTATCGCCCTTCCGACGGCGGCGACAATTCCCCAGTTGGTCTCTGTGGGACACTGAGAAAATTCTAGGAGAGTAAACTCAGTGCAACTGTATCAGTAGGTGGGGATACTAATCTACCAGATATAAACTGGACAAAAATATCCTTAAGTAGCAATAGTCGAGATAGAACTTCATCGCTGAAATTAATATAATTATTATCTGTATTCGCGCTCGAACCGGTAAAGGCAGAAAGGACTCGAGTAACTCCTCACGAAAAAGATAATATGCTAGATCTCCTTGCCATTAGCCATTCTCACATAGTGAACAGTAACAATGTGATGAAGGCATATCCGATCATAAAATAATAACAGCAGTGCTCAAGATAGATGCTCTCTGAGTTTTAAACCCCTCCCGTCTCTTATGTATCTTTAAAAAGCCAACTTCCCCGCATTTAAGGTGTTTGTTGAAAGTAAAAGTGAAACTCTTATCCGTTTCATTTGCAATAATTCATTAGATAACAGTTGGTCTGCAAATCTCCGCAACCTTCGAGAAGTTATCTCTAAATTTGTTCCGACGAAAAATTTTCGATATCGTCAACAACTGCGATAAGTAAAACATTCCCTCCTAAGGAAACAAAGAGCGTTAAATTCTTATATGAAATCTTTTCCACGCAATAAAAGAAAATGCAAAGAGCGTCGGCATAAATATTTAGATATCAGGAGTGGAGCCAAGATTGAAGTCCACAATGAATTTGATGATTACAGAAAATTACTGAGCAAGTTGAAGATGAGCATCAACGCGTTTCCCGGGCTTCTCCCATTGTAAATGAACTATCGATTGCCATTATTAATTGTAGAAGCATTAAAAACAAAGTAGCCGATCTTGAACATCTTATCCGAAGTAACGACTCCGACATAATTATAGGCACCGAAAGCTGGCTAACAGACGATATTAATGACTACGAAGTATTTCCTAAAGATTTTAAGATTTATCGTAAGGACCGTCAGGATAAAGTGGGTGGAGGAGTATTTATAGCGGTTAAAAGTTCTTTGCGGAGTAGTTCACATACGTATCCTAACAGTTGCATCGAGAGCGTATGGTGTACCATTAGTCAGCCAAATAAACCCAATTTACATGTATGTGCTTTTTACCGGCCGCCCAACTCTTCGCGTCATGTTTTGCGTAACCTAAACGATGAAATAAATTTTTACTCGCGTAAAAACAACAATAGCATAATGATAATTGGAGGAGATTTTAATCTTCCAGACATCGATTGGCAAAAGCATGTAGTCAAGAAAAGAGCTCGGGACAATGACTCTTGTAGGACCTTGTTAAATTTAATACAAAAAAATTCATTACACCAGCTAGTCAAAAAGCCTACCAGGGAATTAACCATTTTAGATCTTTTTCTTTCGAACACCCCCGAACGAGTATCTAACACATCTGTTTGCGATGGAATATCCGATCACAAAGCCATAATTATAGATTTCGACCTTAACTTGGTAAAGCACAGAAAACCCAAGCGCAGAGTTTATCTTTACCCGCGAGCCGATTTCGAAGGATTTCGTAGTAAACTCATGTACAAATTTCTGGAGTATAAAACGCGCGCGATATGTTTAAATACCGAGGACACGTGGAATCTCTTTGTAAGAACAATGCGTGACCTAATGGATACATTTGTACCCTCAAAACTTTCAAATCAAATTAATGAACCTAGATGGTATAATAAGGAGACTAGGAGAGCACTAAAGAAACAGAGGCGTTTGCATTCCAAATTAAAAGCCGCTGCGAGGCAACCGAACAGTATCAACACAGATCAAGTAAAGAGCGAACATAAGGAAGCAAAGTCGGAAACTAAACGAATTATGCGAGATGCCCTCCGTCAATATAAAAAGAAGATTTTATGCGAACACTTGGAAGAGGACCCAAAAGCGTTTTGGTCGTACGTTCGTGAGGTCCAAGGTAAAGAGCAAACTGTTGGTTCATTAAAGGATACTTGCGGTAATATAGTAAACGATGCTAAAGGCAAAGCTAATATCTTAAATGATTTTTTTCGAAGCGTTTTCACGTCTGACGATACATCAAATACTCTCCCGAATGTTGATAAACCTGAATCAATGTCGAAAATCACCTTCAGAGAAGACGGCATCATTAAACTATTGCAACAGATTAAACCGAATAAAGCTCCGGGTCCTGAAGACATACCGGCTCGAGTGTTCAAGGAAGTTGCGGAGAGCGTAGCACCTTTTCTTAAAGTTATATTTGACAAGAGTATGAGCGAAGGAAAGGTCCCGAAAGATTGGAAAATTGCGAATGTCACGCCAATATTTAAAAGTGGCTCTAAGGACGATCCAGCTAATTACAGGCCTATATCTTTAACATCACTGAGTGGTAAAATTATGGAACATATAATAGCTAGCTCTTTAATGGGTTTTCTTGAAACGTCCAATTTCATAATTAGGAATCAACACGGTTTTCGTAAGACTCGTTCTTGCGAGTCTCAGCTGGCTCTATTAGTACACGATGTTCTAAACTCTGCTGAAAAACATAAGCAAGTCGATGCGATATTTTTAGATTTTCGGAAGGCTTTCGATAAGGTACCTCATCATAAATTGCTGTACAAATTAGAAGTTGCGGGTATCAATGCACAAGTTATTAACTGGATAAAAGACTTTCTCACCGATAGAGAGCAACGAGTAGTACTCGATGGTATTAGTTCCAACTTGGTTAAGGTGACCTCGGGCGTCCCTCAGGGCAGTGTAATTGGACCGTTGTTATTTTTAGTATACATCAACGACCTCAGCAATCACATTGAAAGCAATGTTAGGATATTCGCAGACGACACAGTCATTTACAGGGAAATAGTTAGTTCAGAGGATAGATTAACCCTTTCGAACGACTTAGACAAAATTATGAATTGGTGCGATGATTGGCAATTAGAGCTTAATGTAGAAAAGTGTTCGGTAGTTAACTTCTTCGAAAGTAAATCTATAATAAATGATTATTCTTATAGTCTCCGAGGGGCAAACCTAATGACAGTAGAATCCGTAAAGTATCTTGGAGTAACTCTCACGAATAATCTATCATGGAGTGCCCACATCCGAAATATATGTGGAAAAGCACTTAAGAAACTCGGCTTCGTTAAAAGAATAGTCGGTAAGAGCGAAGAAAAGGTTCGCGAGCGATGTTACTTAGCGTTAGTTAGGCCTCACCTTGAGTATGCATGTAGTGTATGGGACCCCGCCGAGAAATGTCATATTCGGGATTTAGAAAAAGTACAACGAAAGGCGATACGATTTGTAAAGAATTGCTACGATAAAACAGCGAGTGTCACTCAGATGTTACAGGACGCGGGATGGGAATCATTAGAAGATAGAAGAAAAATTCAAAGGATAAATTTATTAAATAAGTTCAGAGAAATTACGTTTTCAGATGATGTAACCGATATAATGCGACCCCCCTGTTATATGGGCCGTGCTGATACTGCCCGAAAGATTAGGGAAATAGATGCTAAAACGAATCGTTTCAAAGATTCATTTTTTCCGCGAAGTATACGCGAAAGCAACCGTTTAGGAAAATAGAGTCAAGGTGCTTACACCCCCTGCCACACGCCGAAAGGTGGCTTGCAGGGTTCTTACATAGACATAGACATAGACATAGACAGCTCAGTCACGTTACGCGCGCGTATCGCGATACTATCGTGATAGTAAGAAGATAATAAGAAATATCCTCGACCAGAAGGCATAACTACCTTCGTTATATCTACGCTTGCAGATGAGCTTGCCTTCCTCTTCTCTGTTTTATTTAGTAAATCTTTAGATGAACATTTGGTTCCAGTCTAGTGGAGAAAAGCGCGCATTTCTCCAGCACGTACCGGAAAAGGGGCGTAAGACAAAGCCGGACGATTATCAACCGATATCGTTAACATCTATATTTTTTAAGATTCTTGAGCGCATAATATTCAGTTACTTGATGCGTTTTCATGGCGATAATGTTGCAATCACGTGCAGTCAACAAGGTTTCCGCAAAGGCTGCTACTTGGCTATAAGATGAAATAGCGAAATAAAATTTCACTTGTTGCCTAGCTGTATCCTTTAGTTTTGAATAAAGAAACGACTCAGCTACGATATATTCATAAATTATGAGAAATCTTAAACAAGGGTGTATTTCCACAGCTTTTTTTAATACGTATGGAGAAACTCCAGCATCGTTGTCGGTGGCAGTGAGAACGGGCCCCCATTCCACCTTTCCCCTCCATTTCCACCTCCAACCACGAAGCTGAGAAATCAGGGAGATGCGAAAATGTAAGAGGAAACCCAGATAATTGATAGCATTATCTTAAAAGTCAAGCAAGTGACGTATCTGGCAAAAGATGAAGCACAGCTTGGCCATCGGACTTTCCGGAATCTCTTTACATTTAGATCTTCACCTAGCTAGTCGCCATCGGCATATGGCAGAAGCAGCTTTAGAGGGTAACATTGATCGTATACCATGTTTTCCTCTCTGATGCTTCGCGGAGAGAAAGACCAGTTATTTTCGTAACTTGATTGCAATGCAAATGTTTATAAGAGGCTTTCGTAAAATTTCCCCAATTGCGAGACTGCTGTATAATTTAACCGCTTACCTGGCGCGCCCGGTTATATCCGTAATCCGATATCGCTAAAATCGAGACATGCCCGAATATATCCGTTAAAATCTCTCGTTTTCGCTATGGACGAATCATACACATCTTTTTCCGCCCTTTGCTCTTAACGTTAGGTTTTAGTTCTTCGAGGCCACAAACAGACCTTGCGAATGGTATACAAACTTCTTCCAAAGGTTCCTTCATTGATTACATGATTTGTGCTCGTTTACAAATTGACTAAATTTGGCGAGTTTATGAAATCTTCATAAGCAGACGGAAGATCATATTTTTCATTATATGGTCCGTTCTTGCGTAAGTATATGACTATAAAAGGAGCACTATTTATTTTTACAGACAATTTAATGCAAATTACAGCAAGCTTATGGGGATAACTATTGCTTTCCCGATAAAACTTTATCAACCGTATTTTAGTAGTAACGCTCTGGTTACTGTATGAAACTTTTATACATTTGGAGATAACATGAAAACTAATAATTTATGTTCATTTTGTTAACATAGTAGTAGTTTTATCCTGAATATCATACATAAGATTATAATATTTTATCACCTAAATTTCTCACGGCATTTTCTCTAGTCTGCGTGATAAAAGTCGCTGACGCGTACGCGATTAAGACCAACATCGGAGGATGGTCTCTGAATTTCCGCTGTCGAATCACTTATAAAATACTATTACACATAAAAACGAGAAATAAAAAACATTGCGTTATCGATATGCCTTGCATGAATGTGATTTTCCTCAAACAATCGTAGGGTAAATATTTTACTACATTAATTTATTTACGTTTAAATGGAACGAACGAAGCTCTAAAAATTATGGTTTCCTAAAACATGAACCTTTATAACTTTTTTAAATTCAGAGTATTTCGAATTGTGAACTCGAGTTTTGAACATTGAAACTACCTCGCTGTAACGTTTCGTGATTTTCCGCAAACACTCATAATATTATTTGTTTCCTCACCATTTTGTCTCCAACCGCAAGAATCGAATAATGAAACTGCCTGGGGTGTCATAATCTGTCTAAGGTCTAAACTAAAATAATGGTATTTACCTCATAGGTCATATGCTCCGCAGCCGGGGCAGTATGGTGTTCGCCAAAACGATTAAGCGATGTCCGACATGATGATAATTGTAATGATAGGCCTGGTAGATAGGAACACTCGAGGGCTTTTAATGCCAATATGGAGAGAGGCTCCGGATAGGCATTTGGACAGCGCGTTCGACTTGGATGAAAGCGGTCCCGGGCTCGATTCCCGGTGGGACACTACGCGCGAAATAACCTACGCTGTCGAATCACTTATAAAATACTACCACAGATGAAAGCGAGAAATACTGAGTTATCTATGTGCTCTACGTGATTGTGATATTCTTCAGATAATCGTATCGTAAATATATTACATTAACTTATTTATGGAAATATGGTATGAGCAAATTCAAAATCCTCATTCATTTAAAAATATGATGTAATCTTTTAACTGCGACGAATGAAATTTAAAAAATGAGCGTTTCCTACTAAATGAACCTTTGTGACTTTTTTATATTCAGACCAATTGAACGTAATTTATACTTCAATTTAACAATAAATGTTATTATATAAATGTTTTGTAGCCGTCAATACTTAAGGGATCCAGAAATGATGTGAAGGTGGAAAATGTTGGGACTAATAGAGAGGAATCTGTTTCCAACTGACAGCCATTGTCCTTTTCAAAATGTAATACCTTACTATTTAACGAAAAGGTTCCAGAAATCGCTTGTATAGCATTCCCGAGGATCTCAGATAAGAGCCAACCTTATCTCTTGGCCATACGGTGTTGCCAAGCGCTGTATTTCGAAGCCCCTCAATCTTATGCAGCTAAGAGTACGCCGTTCGATTTTTTTGCTGGGAGCTGTACTATGCTCTGACAAATCGGCTACCAGTGGTCTCCTCTGATGCTTATTGGTGCTCACTCCAGATACATCTTTCATGGAGGTTTCTTTGAGGGGGGTATTCAAACTGATGGCTTTGGCATCTTTTCCACGAACATCATTTGACAGACTGCTGTTACTACATGTGAGTGGTAAAGTAGAACCACTACTTTTTTGGTCTACCTTGCTTTCAGATATCCTCACCACAGAAGGAGTTGAAGCCCTTTTCTCAGGAGTTTCATTACATACTTCCTCAATAGATGGTTCTTCAGAGCTGCAGTCGTTATGTGACATGTTGGCTCTAACCAAAGAACAGCTTTCATCATTCCGAGCCTTAGATTGATTTATTTCAATAGGATTCATACCATTTCTTTCTCGACTCATTTCATCTATATTTTCTGGACGTATTTTATCTTCACTTGCTTCTCCTACCACAGCGGGATCAGAACCACCACCTTCACTCTTCTCTACTGCATTAGTTAAGTTCCAGGAAGAGCTGCTTTCATGCTTACAAGGAACATTAACGGAGTGTTACTCACCGATTTCATTCAAACTCGGTAGATTCAGAGCTGATGGTGAAAAAATAAGATCTGTGAAATCATTCGTCCCCTCGTGACCTAGGAGCCGAGATATTCGAGGTCAAAAATTGCAAACTGACCACCCGGGCCCCTCGCTAAGACGCCGTACTCCTAGACGCGGATACCGGGCGGGAGTGCCGTCGCATGCGGTCGCCGCGAAAACGAAGCGCGGTCGGAAATTCGAATGGTTTTCGGCGGTTTTCATTCTACAATTTATAAAGAATGAAATAAATTTCGATTACATGGATTCAAATTTGATTTGTATTTACTTCGTATTTTTATACACAAAAGTGAATTTTTTCAAAAAATCTTTGAAACACAGATTAAGTTCACAGTGAGCATTCACTTTATGAAGGTTGTATTCCCACATACAGTTTCGTCTTGTACATTTTCGCATCGACTTTCATAAATATTCGCATTAAAACAATGCTGCACCGGAGTGAGAAGAGAGTCGGGGTGCTGCTCTATATATCCTGCTTTGAACCACACGCACTTAATAAAATTATTAAATCTGGGGCCTGGAATTGAAAATGCGTAAGGGATTGTAATTTTAGGATACTATCCCTCTGAAAAAGGGAAATGTCTAGTTGATCTAACAGCACTCGATCAGAAACCTTCCGCACGAAGTCTTTCCAAATTCTAAAAAAATATATATCCAGTGGCTGAATAAGTCCTGTGGTCATTGGAGGAATCAATTTAATCACTAACCGGTGGGTGTGTAAATAGCCTTTCTTATTCCCCGGTATTCTGAGAATACAAGAAAGGAAAAACCGCACCTTTTGAGTGGTCTCAAAAGATTAGAAAATTTTGTTAATTTCCAGTTTGGTTCACGGATTGCTCGGATACCCACGACTTCACTCGTTGCTGTCGAAACTCATCGCGTATAGCTTTCGGTCATTTTTCTTCTAGTCATTTTTTCTATTGGACTTTTTATCGGATAGTTTTCTATCATTTTCTACTCCATACATCGTCATGGCGATAAATGTACGGAACGTTTTAAAATTGTAGGGAAAAACATTTGCCTCGGCAACTTCGTATTCGGAACCAACGGAGAAGGAAATGGATCTTGCAGAAAGGTTAGCATGTAAGTATTTCACGAGTTAGATCAATAATTCGTATACAAGTAAATGACATTATTTTGTTTCCCTCGTGTCATTATTTTGGTGAATCACAATTAAACTGGATCCTTAAATCATTAATTACAAGAACTCCTGTAATTAATAATAATAAGTAATTAAAGTAAGTCCTGCCTTCAAGGAGACGAATATTTTGTGATATCGAAGAAGATTTGTTGTTTGACTTGGGTGATGGAAGAGATGAGACAGTTGAAGAAGACATCAGCAGTGAATCCCAGGGAGAACAAGATGATACATCTCCTACTTCTCCTTCATCTTCAACGTCTTATTAAGCTTCCCCCATTAAGAAAAGGAAACCAGAACCATCGATGCATCAGAAGAGAATGGCTGTTGACTTTTGGAAGTCTGGGAAGAAAGGGCCATTGAAGTTGGATACAATTCGACACAACTTCAGTTTCGTTTCATTTCCCTTTTTCAGAGGGATAGTATCCTAAAATTACAATCCCTTACGCATTTTCAATTCCAGGCCCCAGATTTAATAATTTTATTAAGTGCGTGTGGTTCAAAGCAGGATATATAGAGCAGCACCCCGACTCTCTTCTCACTCCGGTGCAGCATTGTTTTAATGCAAATATTTATGAAAGTCGATGCGAAAATGTACAAGACGAAACTGTATGTGGGAATACAACCTTCATAAAGTGAATGCTCACTGTGAACTTAATCTGTGTTTCAAAGATTTTTTGAAAAAATTCACTTTTGTGTATAAAAATACGAAGTAAATACAAATCAAATTTGAATCTATGTAATCGAAATTTATTTCTTTCTTTACAAATTGTAGAATGAAAACAGCCGAAAACCATTCGAATTTCCGACCGCGCTTCGTTTTCGCGGCGACCGCATGCGACGGCACTCCCGCCCGGTATCCGCGTCTAGGAGTACGGCGTCTTAGCGAGGGGCCCGGGTGGTCAGTTTGCAATTTTTGACCTCGAATATCTCGGCTCCTAGGTCACGAGGGGACGAATGATTTCACAGATCTTATTTTTTCACCATCAGCTCTGAATCTACCGAGTTTGAATGAAATCGGTGAGTAACACTCCGTTAATGTTCCTTGTTAGTCTCTGGAGGCCTGCTTCTTTTACTATTCATTGGTGATTTTGCTGTTTCACTAACTGCTGGATGTGAGATGTTACTTTTGAAGTCTTCCTTTCCGGTGTCATCCTGGGAGTTATGCTTGTGACCAGTGGGAGAATTGTCATCTGAAGAATGACTTATTTTCCAGTTGTCTTCCTGAGATTTCTCAGCTTTAAATGCTTCTGGATTAGAATGGATTCTTTTTCCAGCTTCAGTTGGGTGACTACTTAAAGATTGATGAATTAACGTATTTGTTGCCTTTGATCGCGGGCATTCATCTTTCTTTGCATCTACCACCACATTAGAATCTGATTCATGTTGTTCCTGATCCTCATCCTTATTCTTACCATTAATTAAGTGGCTGGCAGAGCTACCTCTTTAGGAGGTCTACTTCCTTTGGTGTTCATTTGTGATTTGGCTCCATCATCAGGATCTGAAACCCTACTCTTGGTTTTAACCTGAGGATCATGCTTGTGGCTAGAGGAACCACTGCCTTCTACAGAAACACTGCTTTTCTTATTGTGTTTCTTGGGCCTTGATGCCTCTGGATTAGTATGGCTGCTCCTCGCACCTTGGGTAGGGTGTCCATCCACAGAATGATGGCTATTGTGACTTTCTTTAGATTCCAGGCATTTTTCTTTGTTCGATTCTTCAATTGTGGCAGGATTGGAACCTGGTTGTTCACTACCTTTGTCCTTTCTTTCTCCATTACTGAACTGGCTGGAAGAGCTACATTCTTCTTTCTTTTTTGCTGGACTGCTTTCTTTGGTACCCACTTGTGGTGTTGCTGTTTTTCCAGAAGCCGAACGTGACCCTTTACTTCTCCCATGTTCTTTCTTGGTTTTAGCCTGAGAATCATGCTGCTGAACCAAAGAGGCTTCTAAAGAATTGCATCTTTTATTATTTCTGATATCTGAGTCTTTCTGATGCTTCTTGGCCCTTGATTCTTCTGGATTAGAAAGGATGTCTCTTGCAGCTGAGGTTGGTTGGGTACTCCCAGAATGATAGCTATTGTGACCTTTTGTACTTTGTGCTGAAGCCTGCAGACATTTATCTTTGTCTGCTTTTCCTAAAGCGGCAGGAGATGAACTATGCTGTTTGCCATTTTCATCCTTCCCTTTACCGTTAGTTGTGTCGCAGAACCTGCATTCCTTTTTCTGTTTGAGAGGTCTACTTCCTTTACTATTCATTGGTGTTTCACCAGTTCCTGGATTTGAGACATCACATTTAAAGCCTTGCTTCTTACTTTCAGTCTGAGATGTATGCCTATGTGCAGAGGAAGTATTGGATACTGCTGGAGGAAATATTTTCTCAATGTCTTTCTCAGATTTCCCAGCTTTAAATACTTCTGGATTGGAGTCGATGTTCTTTGCTGCTTGGGTTGGGTGTTCATCCGCAGAATGACAGCTATTGTGACTTGATGTACTGGATGCTGTAGCTTGCAGACATTTGTCTTTGTTCGCATCCCCTACTGTGGCAGGATTGGAACCACTTTGCTCACTACCTTCAACCTTCTTTTTGCCGTTACTGAACTTCCTGGAAGAGGGGCATTCTGCTCTCTTTTCAAGACAGCTTCCTTTAGCATTAATTTTTGACTTGGATGTTTCGTCACCTGCTGCACATGAAATGTTACTTTTGAAGAGCTCCCTCTTGGTTTTAACCTGAAAATCATGCTTGTGTCTCAAGGAGGTGTTGGCATCAGCAGAAATGCCTCTTTTCCTATTGTCCTTATGAGGCTTCGCAGCCTTTGATTTCTCTGGATTAGAACGGATAGAACCAGCTTGGGTTGGGTCTTTATCCATAGATTGATGTCTATTGTGACTTGATGTACCAGATGCTTTAGATTGCAGACATGCATCTCTTTTTGATTTTACAGCTGTGTCAGTATCCAAACCATCTTGTTTTCCACCTTCATCCTTCTTTTTACCATTAGTTAAGTGGCCGGAGGAGTTGCTTACAGTTCTCTTTTCAGGACAGCTCCTTCTTTCACTATTGATTGGTGATTTGCCTGTTACTGTGTCTGCTGAATGTGAGACCTTACTTTTAAATCCATCTTTCTTGGCTTTAACCTGAAAATCACGCTCGTGACCAGAGGAAGAGAGACTTCTTTTCTTATTCTCTTTCTGAGATTTAGCCTTATATGTTTCTGGATTGGAATGCATGTCATTGGCAGCTTTTGTTACGTGTCTGTGTACAGAATGATGGTGTTGGCGACTTGATGTACTGGGTACTGTAGAGGCATTCCCTTCCTTGTCTTTTCTTGCACATTTGGCTTTTTCTACTGTCTTCGGATTAGAATGCAGGTCATCAGCCCTTTTCTCATTGGTTGTTTCTTTACAGAGGGCCTTTGATGTCTTTTCAACAGCCGTACTCACTTTACGACTCGCAGCTTCTGCGGATTCAGAGGATTTTCTTTCCTTATCCAGACATTTGGTGGATTTCTCCACAGTAGGAAATGACGCACTGCTTTTAGTACCTCTGTTGATTCTTTCGTCATCTACAGAGTGGCTGGAGCTCCTATGTTGGGCACCAGTTTCAGAGCGTCTTTTACCTCCTGCGTTCATTTTGGGTCTTCTCGGGGCAGAAGATTTTAACTCACTACTTTCATTTCCTCCACTGCTAGTTCTACTGCTGGAATGAGAGCTCGAAGTTCTGGATTTTTTCTTGAATTTCGAATCCTGCCTTTCGTAAGCATCTCTGTCTTTAATAGATTTGGATATTTTCTTGGTATCTGAATTTGATACACTTTTCTCACTCTCTTCGCTATCGGATGTGCCATTGGAGTTGTGGGCAGAAAGGTTTTTCTCTTTTATAAGTGCAGAAGTACTTCTTCTCCTGGCAATTTTCTGCAATTTAGAAGACTCCATACCAGGATTTGAAGTATTGCTTACAGTTGGTCCATTTGCATTCCTATCGCTGGAATCTTGTCTACAGCCTCTTGCCCTCGCGATTATTCCTCTACTCTGCGAGTTGGATAAGATTTGAATCAACATCCGTTTTTTGTTGTTGCATTCAGAAGTGTTTAAGGCACGCTTCAATTCATCCCTGCTTGCATCATTGCTGGAACCGCTGGAGGAAGATGCTCTAACACTCCTCGGGTATTTTAATGGTTTATATGTTTTAGGTGCACTTAGACTAGGAGTTCTAACTTTAGATGAATCTGTGTCGCTTCCATCCTCAGGGTTGATATATGATGATGTATAAGATAGATTGATATATGAGATGATTATACAGATAAGAATCAAAGGCTGAACTTCCTAGAACAGTTCGAGATAATTTCTCATACAAATTCCACAAAGTGTACCGTGGTTAATGAGCACCTCTTTCCTTCCCACTCTCCACTGATTTGATGCGTTTTACCTCCTGCTGACAGTATCCCTCTACCTACAGTTCCATGCCCCTGACTCACCCCTTTCTTCTCTCTCTGCCGTCCCCCATCCCTTCTTTCCCTAATTCCTTATCTTTCCACCAGTCTTCCTTGTATATATAATTGCTTACTGTTTTTGCTATGTCACTTGATGATGGCGATCAATCGCTGAAACTAGTCGTGTATTTTTATTTTTATTTGTTTTTAATGAACTTTTACTGTGGAAAAATTACAATAATCTTCTCCTTCATCTTCTATCATTCTTATTTCCAACCTCACATACCTTATGTTTATTAGTACAATCAGCAGCCCAATGGCCCCGCTCATGGAATGCATAGCATTCAATTTCAGGGCAATATATACTGATATGTCCTAGCTTATCGCATCGGAAACAGCGCTTAACATTCTCATCTCTCTTGGCTGCTGATGTAGCCTGATTCCATCTCGAGTTTTCTCTCGGCTGAAATTTTCTTTCCCTGGTTAGGAGCGCCAGCTGGTTTTTATCCTCTGTCTCAGTCATCTGCAGTCTCCGTCTCTCCTCATCCAAGAGTCGTCCCTTTACCTTCCGCGTCGTTAGGCTCTGCTCCTGAAGGATGTTCTGTACAAAGACGTCGTACTCCTCCAATGGAAGTCCAACAAGAAGAAAATTTGCGATCACTTTGTCGTTGAATTCGATCCCTCCTCTCTGTACCTTCTTATTCAGCCTCTGGATTGAGGCTGCGTATTCTTGCATGCTCACTTCATGCGTTTTCGTAACATTCACCATCTCTTTCAATGCCTGCAGTGCATGGTACTTCGTCGACGTTACGTGAATTTCCTTGAGAATTTCCCATGCCTGCTTTGCGCGCGTACATTCTTCGATATCTAACAGAAAATCATCTCCCACGGTTTTATACAGAACCGAAAGAGCCTTCCTATTCAATCGCGACTGGTCAACATTAAGCTCTGTATCATCGAACCCAGGGTCCACAGCATTCCAACAATTTTCATCGATCAAGTGAGCTTTTACTCGCAACTTCCATGCGAAGTAATTGCCGTTAGACAATTTCGAAAAATGTACATAATCACGATCATCCGCTGCCTCGGCCATCTTGGTCTAAAAGTTTGTCATTATACAATCACAAATCAAGCTGCTATATCGCAATCTCACATTCACAAATCGATCAATTACGTTCTGGGCCCATAACCTATTGTTTAAGTTCATTAGCGCGGTGAAATAACAGTCTAGACATTCTATAGAAAAGAGTTTATTGCAGCAAACATTCTGCACACAATCAACCACCATTACAGAACAGGACGCAGCAGTATGGCAGCATGGGTAAACAGTAGCGCCAAAATACAGGCAATGAAAAAACAAAATCAAACTCGTTGCTGCCAACCTTGAAATGCAAACATACATAGTAATGACATACGCAAATATACAACACTTACTTTCACATAAATCAAAGCAAACTTAATGGTAATTCAAAATATAAATTAACAAGGGGTAGGAACTAATACAATATTGTATAATTCTGGTCTTTGTAGACAAACTTATTGCTATAAGAACGTTCTCCTTGAAATATGTGTAAGATGTACTGCTTAAGGAAACAATTTGCAATTTATAATAAATAATGCAATTTAACTAATAGATTTTATGGTATCTATGCATCCAAAAAGTTTACATCTTTATATTAAAACCCAAATTACTTAAAGAAACAAATATCTTTTCTTATAAATAATGAAAACAGAAATGCAATTGGATGCTCATGGAGTTATCGATAAACTTAAGTTCTTTGCAAATACCAAACATATTGCTGGTATTGTACCTGTTCATATAAACCTGATACTGAGAAAATCACATCTTTCTTCATATAACATGCATTTATAAGGCGACTTGCATCGACTGACCAGGTTAATCTTTTTGTTGCTTTTAATCTTCTTTCACTTGCTTCCAACCAAGTTACAAATTGAAGGTTTTACAATTCGATGAAAATTTAGTGAAATGGTTGTCAAAATCATTTTATTAAACTCAATTACATTACATCCAGTTGTCACAAAACAAACTCTTAGCATCATTCTCCCTTCACTTACTTTTCCCCCTCAACAAAGTTCCATGATTTCCTGAGGACAGGGGAAGAGAATGGTAGTGTCTGGACCCCAAAATTCAGCTGTTTCTGAAAGAGGAATTCTATGAATGTAACTATTATCAGACAGATTGCACTGGATGATGGAAAATGTCACATCTTCCATCACATTATCAACATAACTATGCGGCCAAGCACTTATGAGGATTTTAGGATATTAAGTCAGCGTAATTACTATTTTTACATTATAAATACACACATGAACTTCTAAAAATATTCTCATACCAGCACAGGGTCCTTTATTTCTTCTATCCCCAGTCTGTCTGAAGGTATATAAGCTGCAGTAGACTTTCCTCCACTTTTTAGAGGGGTTACAATAGACTCTGCTCCAGTTCCACCAGCATGCTTAATCATTCTCAGCCTCTCCATGTCTGACATCCAGTCTTTCCAACACTGATGACAAACGTAGCCAATGTTGTAAAACAGCTGAGTACTCACAACAGCTCATCAAAACAATAGTTTCAATTATGCATTCTATTAGTTACCTTAATCCACCTATCCATGACCTTCTTGACCCACTTTTAGTCATACTGTAAACCTGTTCATCACACAATTGATCTCTTGTGGTTGCTTCTTGGGCCCCACAAATCTTGTTTTGAGTCAATTTAGAGTGCTCCTTGATAAACTCATGCATTACAATTCTTTGTTAAGGAGACATCCTATCTCCTCTCAAGACTTCCCTTTCTGAAATAAAATTACAATGAAATATTAGCATTTAATGATTGATATCAATTTTATCTTATAAATAGACCCTTCTCCAGATATACCTATATATAAGTTATATATAGGGGATCAAAATTCTAACCATGTTCCACAAGTGCCACTGCCTCGAAATGTTTACAACATATTGGCCATAACGTGTAACCTCCAGAAAATAGCCGACTTTGAACCTCGGTGTCGTGGGTTTGATTCCAGAAGGCCCCAAAGTTGCGATTTTCTCCATAAGAATACATGGCGGGGATTTTCGAAAATTTTTTTGTGGCACTTACCGGTAAAGGAGAGAGTTGAAACTCGAGGGATCGCTAGAAGCCGTGCATATCCAATGAAAATCAGAAAGACATTGCCGAATATTGGGTATGGTTTGATGCTACGTCAGGGCAAAAATATATCTATACATCTGGCTAGTTCAAGGCTGTCATACTTAATTCCACGTCTGTTAGACACTTCCTGGTGATAATTTTCAGACTTTAAGATGAAGGATTTCTGATTCATCCATCAATACTCCATCCAATGTTATCTAAGGCTTTCTTGTCAAATAGGTTCTTCTTGTTTGGTCTCTGTAACAGTTTTGATATCCAAAATTCATGATGAGGTTTCATTTCTACTATAGAGTAATACTAGGGCTTCATAATCTTTGTTTTACTTCCTTTTTAATTTATCCGCAATCACTTTTCCTACATATTTTTCAATAGAATAGCCTTAAATCCCCTGCAAAATGTATACCATCACATTGGTAGAAGAAACTCAAAGTAATATACCCTTCTGCCTGTGGTTTAATAAATTCTGCTAGCGTTATCTAAAGTTAAATCTACCAACCATTGCAAAAAGCTCTGCTCATGCATTTGGTTCAATAGTGAAAAATTGGGGACAATAGCTCATTATTGCATGCATTCAAGTCTTTTCTTACAGCTGTTGAAGTCCCCAAAAAGTAGTTATGTATTTCTTCACAGAAACCTTAAGGTTTTGGCTGGGTGTTGTAGAGTTTATATAATAAAATATATCAGAAAGTATATATATCAGGGTTTTGTTTGAAGGTGCTTAAGGGTAAACGATGTGCATATATCTGCGAATGCTTGTCAGTCCAGGTTGGTGCTAATGTTTGCCGATATTTAGAAGTCTAAATATGGCAAGCTGCAGTCGTACAAGATTTTATTTTTGTTCCCAAAATCAGCACGTATAAGTTGGCTATGTGAATGCAATTGTTTGTCAGTCAAAATTGGCGACTGCAAATGATTGTGAAAGAGGGACTGCATGTTATTGCAAACATGGCGTACTCATTTATTTGTGCCATTGATTGACTTTTTAAAAATCTACAAAGTTTTTGTGTTTACGACAGACAAAGCCATTTTTGTTGGTGGAATTCTGACTAGTCACTGACTTGTTTTGTATTAAACTGAACACTCTGACCAAGGATGAAATTAATAAAGTGAATTTTGTGACCAGAACTCCAGTTCCAATCAGTCATTCAACCATTTTTTATGATTTAATTCTGCAAAAAAAATGTCTGCAATCCATCAAACTGAACTTTATTTGCATTTCTTGTACGAGTGACGTTAAGAGTCGTACGGACTATCATTTTAATTTACAGGAATCAAATTAATTTGCACAGTTATAACAGTTATGACTGTATACAGAATTTATTCAACAGTAACTAGGCAAAGTGTCAAAGTTCGCACAAATAAAATCCACTTTTATATTTTTGGCCATCTTTCTTCAATTCTAGCACATTGTTCGGAGTTATGTACCTCCCAAGCAATCCTTACAGCTGGTGCTGCGTTAATTTTGGCCAGGACTATCCATTAGAATATATGGTAAATAAAAAATGAAGAATGCTTGGAAGGTAGAAGATGAAATTTAATCGCAGAAAGATAAGTTATCCGAAATAGAAATGGTAGAACATAATTTCCTATTAACTTTCTGTTTACTGTTGTATGACCATGGAAGAAGGAAAATATATTATTGTTCCAAGACCTCACTTCGAAGAAAAATCCCGCCCAGACTCATCAATTCTTATTGGAGATCGGCGCAATTGGCGAGGAGAAAAAACAAGAAAAAAGCAGCTGACGAAACCAATTGACAACGTTCCTGGCGCAAAAATACACCTTATTTACGGAAGATAATATTTGGATAACAGTGAGTTAGGGTGTAATTGGCTATTGGGCATAACGTGTAACCTCCAGAAAAAAGCCGACATTGAACCTCAGTGTCATAGATTCGATTCCAGAAGGCCCCAAAGTCGGGATTTTCTCTGTAAGAATACATGGTAGGGATTTTCAAATATATTTTTGTGGCACTTTCCGGAAAAGTAGTGAGTTGAAATTCAAGGGATCGCTAGAAGCCGTGCATATCCAACGAAAATCAAAAAGGCATCTTTGAATATTATCCATGGTTCGATGCTAGGTCGGGGCAAAAATCGGCCATTTAAAATGCATTCTGGCGATTTTTATGATTTTTTTTGGACCTGTATCCGATGGTATGGAAACTTGAAATTCGGCATGGAGTTAGATATCATAAATATATTTCATAATCAAATTTTACATATTCACTGATGGTCCTTGGTTCGATTCCAGAGGGCCATTTACATTCCACAATGCATTTCTTACGGAGATAACGGAAACTAATTTTAGGTACTACCCGGCATTATATCGACTTTAAACTTTGTTTGGAATAAGATCAAGTCCAAACATGTCATATAATGCATTCATAGCTGCCAATATGTGTTGGGTTCGACACCAGGCGTCTCTACAATCAGTCACTTATCCGATTTTTAAGAATTATTTTGAACCCCTTCCCAATAATGTTAAAACTTGGAATTCGGCATATAGATAGATATCATAGATAAATTTAAAGAACATTTTTTAGATTTTCAATATCGTCCTTGGTTTGAATCCAGAGAGCCATTTACATTCGTGAAAAGTAGAACGTCGTTTGAGGCAGTTGCAGCCAATATTACTGCTTGAATTTTCATACGTATTTACAGAAGATGATCTTCTGATGTGCTGCATAGCAATTTCACCAAAAAGACCCTGGTTCGATGCCAGACGATTAAATTGTAGCGAATTTTAAGAATATTTTCAATCGTTTTTTTTTCTTTTGAGGACCGTCCCGATTTTATGCCGATATGAAATTAGTGTTGTCGATCGGCTTGCAGTACGCAAGCTACATTTGAATCGTTGATATATATAATCATTACTCCAAATCATTACTTCGAAGAAAAATCCCACCCAGAGCAATGAATTCTTATTAGTAATTGGCGCGATTGGCGTGAATGAAAAACAAGAAAAAAGCAGCTGGCGAAACCAATTGACGAGGTTCCAGGCGCCTGAATACATCTTATTTGCGTACGATAATATTTTGATATCAGTGGCTTACGTTGTACATAGTCATAACATAAATTAAGTGTAGGCGATAGCTCTAGAATAATGCATTGTATTTTTAATAAATAACGGAAGCAGCAATTGAATTCCTTCCCTCAATTTACTATAAGCTTCATCGGTAAGTATGTTTACGATGTTTTGTATGAATTCGATGGAATTGTGATAGTTAATGCCACTTCTTTGCATCATAGTTGTTGCGTTGAGACTCATATGCAGTGAATCTCATCTCATCTCAAAATGGGCGAAATAAGGCTGGACTACAGTTGTAGGCTGTGTTTGAAGGAAGGATTTTCACTCACAAACATATTCACGCACCGTTCTGAAACTGGAAATCCTTTATATAGGATTATTAATTTCATTTACGAGATGAAGGTACGTGTGTGAATTTATTTCCCATATTTATATAACAATGTGATGTAGAGGCGTAATTCTAGGTCTTTATTTTGTTATTTTTTCCGTTTGAAATTGTCGTTGACATCTTACGTACAATAATCAACTTCCTTGTAACATACAACGAAGATTGTGTTTGCAAGTTACACAAAAATTATTGTAGATTATAGTGCGATGTTGAACTAATAATTCGAAGGTAATATCTCATTCAAAACTAGTTTATTTTCATTACTCTAAACTGTCGGTCGTTGTTAATCTGTTATGAAATATTATATTTTTATGATGTAGATCTTCGAGAACGATGGTCTTCCGTCTCAAATCTGCTCCCCTTGCATGTGGAGAATGATAGAGTTCGATGCATGCAAAAGAAACGTCCGTTCTGCTGAAGCTGAAATTATGAGATTGCTAAACCAAACAAGACCTGGGCCCTTATTATGACTTTCTTTCGATAAGTGATACGTTTACTTCGAAAGCCTGCCTCCGGAACGAATATCACACAAAAACGGTATTAGGAGACCAAGTTACCTATCATTCGTTCGGAAGAACGTCTGCGATAAGTCGTTCGAACGGCGTTGCCAAGTTGACCGTATTTTTGGGATTTTTGGCCGGAAGTCGTCATAGAAATCGAGGTTTAAGGTCATTTGGCGGAAGAAATTCAACTTAGTAAGACATGTGGTATGTATGATCCATTGTAAGATTTCAACTTTAGTCGTATGCAGAGTTAATAATGTATCATGGAATGTTTTGCGAGAATGAGATATGCTTTCGAAGATAATTATATGGTGTAAGTAGCAGTGAAATGATAGCATTTAATTTCTTAGCCATGATTGTGTAGCATAACGTAATAAGGTTAGTGTTGCGTTTTAATGTGTAATGTCCCTACGTAACTGTGAATTAATGTTTCATAAATTAATTTAGTATGAAGCTATGTAGAGTTGAACGGGACTCCAAAGGATAGTCAACTTTTTGGGGTTCGATAATTTGAACACAAGCATCCAAATGTGATTGTACCTAAAAGTGAGAATTTATCTCTAATAATTATCAGCAGCACTCATTCACTCTTTGGTTACATCTTATTTACCTATTCTTAGTTACTGCAGACTTTAACTATTCAATATTTGCAAGTATTTATATATTTCTGTTTTGACATGCTTCACTCTGAGGTTACATCTTATTTATCTATTCTTATACTTACTGCTGATTTTAACTATTCAATATTTGCAAGTATTTATGTATTTACTTTTGACTACCAGGTTTCATTTATCTTTGGGTAGTTCTAGTAGATTTTTACTTATGATTGTTTGGTAGTACTTAGATATTTATGTATTTACTTGTTTGAATCTCAGATTTTGTCTTCCTTATATATTCATACTGCTTGGAGAACTTCACTATTAATTCATGGCTACTATTTAAATATTTATGTATCTTCCTATTTTACTATCAGATGCCATATTTCTAATAGAACGTTTGCTTTTTAAAGATTTTAACTGTACATAAACTCTATTAAAAGATTTAGTTTCTTTTCCTTTTCTCAATCCTAATCTCGCTTTCCTCAATTTCTTTTGGCATATAAAGATATATAAAGCATATGTTTGTTTCTTAGAGATATGGAACTTCTTATGACTTCTTATGTTCCTACTGTACTACTTGCTGTAAACTTCATTGAAGATACACAAAAGTCACTAGATATATCATCCATTGCTTCTTTTCTACTTTCTTAAGCTTCTCTGAGTAGGTTTCGCAGTTTTTTCACGCTCACCTTCCTGTGGGCGTTTTTCTGCACTTAAATAAAAGGATTGATATCAAAACATGGCTTTCTTTTACATCATGCCCTACCTTCCTTGCGTTAATGTAATCAGTGTAAGGAAATAAAAGCACTTATTTAAAGATGATGTTCTCATTTTTAACGTACCCAACTATCCGCAGATCGCTAATAGGTTGAAGAAGGTCGTAAAAAAGAAGTACCGAGATGAAGGTGCAAAATGTTTATTCAACCTACGTATATTCAATTCTTGCTCACAAGTTAAAGAAATCAAAACCATGAACAAAACAGTAAACCTTGCTCAAGGAAAGAAGTTGAACCTTAATTATTAAGTATATGTAGTATTTATACCAGGTTGCAACAGTATTTCTTTCACTTAATATGCAACTATGTATAGCATGAAATAATTTACCAAAAACATAAATCTCGGTGAATGACAAAGTTCAAAGTAATTACATAAACGATATAAACGTAAGAAATTGCTGTCTAGTATCTCGAAAGGATTACTAGCATCCCGTAATGTCCTCCGAATAGCTCGTAAACGGTTTCTTCTCCTTCACATATGCAATCTCGTCCTCCATCTTTACTCTTCCTTGGCTAGCAAAAGTCTCTATCGCCACCTCCAGAGCAATCGATAGCTTCGTTCGATAAGTTTCGAATATCACGTAGGTCATAATACCACTTTCGACTGCGCTTTCGTTAACTGGCAAAACATGGCGGATTTATCGAAAATAACGGTAATTCTATCGAATATCACTTATCGAAAGAAAGTCATAATAAGGGCCCTGTAAGTTGTCTCCTTCATAACTATATTATTTCATTTATGTAAATATCCGTGATCATTCACGTTCCTTGATTTTATGTGTGATGTAGTTAAATTTTAATGGGAAATTGCTTTTAAGCGTCCGGACGAAGCTCAGAACAATAGTTTAGTAATGAAGACTGGAGATACCGAAATAGTATGTCTAATACCATTGATATCATCCAAAATAATGTATGAAAGTGACAAGAGGTTTATTTAAATCTGTCTATTTACAGGACGGAGCAAGTGAAATGGGAACTAAGTGTGATACTGTTCATCCCGAGGTAAGAATTACGTGGATATACGATAATCAATTTGAGACTTGAAATTGTATGTTGTATATGTCCGTTATTCTTCGTGTTTCTCGATTTTTTCTGCCATGTAATTAATTCTTTTCGGTTTAATCATTTTTCAGCATCCGGAGGAAACATACGATGATAGTTTATTAACAAAGGCTGAAGTGACTCAAACGGTATGTATTATACTGCTGATATTACACAAAATAGTGCATAAGAGTGACGATAGATTTATTAAAATCTGGCTATTAACAGGATGGAGCAAGTGAAGTGGAAATTGATTGTGACACTTTTCACTCTGAGGTAAGTATTATTTTTTCACGTGGAAAGGTATTGAAGTGGTGTTAGATAGTGGACAATGATAAACATGACATTCGCTCTTTTCCAAATGTTGTGCGTACGTCTCATACAATTACAGTACTAATAGCAAGCAGTAAAGACGCCTCAGCTTTTGAATTGCCTTTATTATGTTATTATTAATGAGATATAAATTATTCGATTTATAGAATCAAGACTTATATGATTGACATATTTAGCAAATTAGTGTTTAATTGTTTAATGAGATTTTGACAGTTATAGCAATTACTAAACTTTGTTTGAGAAGTATAACGGAATGTTATTTATTTTCTAGATTAATGTAAAAGAAGAAATCGAAATAGTGGAGTGGCAAATGCCGGAAGAGATGATAAGAGAGGAAATGGATGTTGAGGTGCGTGTTATACTTTGTTACTTTTGGCAGTGAAATGTTATTTACTTAATTTGATATATTGAAAATACTATACATTTACTTCAGGGACAAGGCAATAGAAGCCCTATGAATATTGATCATGGCTCTTGTTCTTCAAAAGTGGTGAGTTCTGCATGATTTAATGATTATTCTGTTTACTCTAACTGAAAATTAAAATGATAAGAAAACTCATTGGATGTTGTTTGGGATTTGACATTGTTTGCATACATGTTGTGTATACTTTTTCTGCCTATTAATCTCTTTTGTTATTGCAAATATTTTTCAAATTAGATTTCACAAGGGAAGGACTCGGAGCTAAAGGAGAGTGAGCTATTTATTGGCAAATTGGATGCAATTCAGGTAAATACATGTATTTATATGATTTAGTGAATGTCATCTACGTCTTATCTGCTCTTGAATGTACAATTTCTATGACTGGATCACACTTATTCGTTGCAAATACGGTGTGAGTATGAAAACAGAGAAACATTTGGGAAACCTTGTGACTAATAACTGTATTGATATGACTGTTGATACAACAGAATAAAATCTTAAGACTATTTACCATAACTTAATGCCTCTTCTTCTTCTTCGTTGGCACTACAGCCCCGTGTGGGCCTCCCTCAAGACGCCTGTCTACTCTCCCCTGTTCTGCGCTTTCTCCCACCATCTTTCAATCCTCAGAGCCTTTATCTATTTTTCCAAATCCATCTTTTCCTCTTCTTCTTTTTCCATCCATCCTTCCATGTAGAAATTTCTTGGGCTGCCTTTCTTCTTTCTACATGACCCAGCCAAGCTATTCTCTGAGCCTTCACTATTCTCACTATGTCCTTGCCTCTTATACTATTTTCCATTTCCTTATTTGTGCTTTTCCTCCAAGTTCCACCGTTGTTGACAGGGCCATATATCTTTCGTATAACTTTCCGTTCAAATATCCGCAAAGCCTCTTCATTAGCAGCAGACGTGGTCCACACTTCTGCTCCATATGTCACATCTGGTCTGATGAGTGTCTTATATATATTGATTTTCATGTCCCTGGTTAACAGGGTGGACTTCGGGAGCTTAATATTAGCAAAATATTGCATACATTAACCTCTTGTCGATCTCCTCTGTCATTGCGTTCTTACAATTTAAAGTAGTATCTAGGTAAGGCCCGTTTCACATGGATGCGGACAGTTTTTGTCCGCAGCACAATGTCAGTTGTGTGCAGCTTGCCAAGGTGGAAGAATCTAATGCATCCAAGTGCAATTCAAGCAATTGCTGTGTACCAGGTTATGGAAACACAGAAGAAAAATACCCTTTCATTTAGTTCCATATGCTGGAGGCAAAAGGTCTTTATATGACACCCCATAAGTTCTTTCTACTTCTCCAATTAACAGCTCAGTGTCAATATCCATGGCAAAAGACGCACTCGCACTGTTCTCTCCAAGCTTGCTCTGATTCTACTGACAAATCTGCTTGGTACGCATCAGCCGTCTGTGTTCATGTGCAAGCACAAACCTGTCTCTGTGGCCCGTAAGCGTGCATATGATCTGCGAGCGTAGGGGCCATACGGATGGCTGCTCCGCGTGCAGACTGTCCGCACTCATGTGTAAGCTTCCATTAACGTCAATGGAACCTTATCCGAGCGATGACCGTCTGCGTTCATGTGTGTGACGAATTTCTAGGGAAATTTGGCCATAGTAAGTTGCCCATTTTTAAGTTGCCCGTTTACAATTTGCTGCCAGAATGGCTCAGTCAGAAAGGCCTCAGGCAGAAGGGCTGAACAGAGAAGGGCCGTTAGAAAACATGACTTTTATACTGACCAGTGCAGTGATACTGTCGGCGATCGGACTAATTAACACGGCGGAGTTCTGTGACAGTTTCTAGCAACGTGATTGGCCAATTTGCGGAACCCCTTTCGTTGCAAATTTCTGTGCTTCATTGTTTTTCCCTCTTCTTCACCAAACACGGACTCCTCCACAGAGAAGGTCATTTCGCCCGAGAGCGTTTGTCGCTGAACATTACTCATCGACGCCTGTGGCGGCAGACTTTCTTTCTTTCCTTGTGAATTTACGTGGGACACTCTCTAAAGGCTAAGTTCATATCATTATTATTTGTGCAAACTGAACCATATTATTTGATTTGTGTATAATAATCTGCTATTTTCACTTGTTCACATTTAGTTAGTATTATTTTTCTGTGGTATCGTGCTTGAGAGTATTATCCTTGATAAAGGTCTTTCAGAGTCATTGTTTCTCATTATTTCGTATTTTGTCGTTTGTGTCGCTGGCCCTGTTGACTTTCTAACAGGTATTTTACAAAAATAATCGAATGCCGTGTACCGGTGGATGACAAGGTGGGTTCGCCTTCGTTTCTATTGGGTATACTGCAACATGTGAAACGGGCCTAATTGAAGCTTTTTACATTCTCAAAGTTGTACTGTCCAAATGTTATAATTGGGGTCCACGCTCTGTCTTCAATCGCAGACATTTTCATATATTTTGTTTTATTTTCATTAATTTTAAGCCCCATATTCTGGCTTTTCAGCTCTAAAATTCCAAATATTTCTCTCAGTGAGTCCATACCTCTTGCCACTAAAACAATGTCGTCAGCATATGCATAGGCCTGTATAGATTTATAAACAATCGTTCCCTCTGCTCTCAATTCCTTCGTGGCTTCATGAAGAGCCAATAATACTGCAGAGAGTGAGTCCTCTTGTCTCACTCCGGTTGTTATATCAAAGGCTTCACTAGTCTTGCCTCCAATAAAAGCCTTGGCTCGAGATCCTTCTATGGACATATTTATCAGCTTAATTACTTTTTTTGGTATTCCTAATCCTTCTAAAGCATACAGCATCCTCCTCCTCTTTACGCTATCAAACACCTGCTGGAAGTCAATGAGCAGCATATGCAGATCAATGTTGTATTCGTAACATTCTCCATACTCCGTCTCATTACAAAGATTTGATCTGTTGTTCCTCTTCCTCGCCTGAAGCCACTCTGGTATTCACCAAGGATTTCCTCAGCGTAGGTCTCCTCTGCAGTATACTAGAGAAGATCTTATAGGTGACCTTTAGTAATGTGATACCCCTGTTATTGCTACACTGCAACTTTTCCCCTTCTTGAAAATAGGGTAGATAAAATAGGTCCTCCATTCCTCTGGCATTTCCTCTTTCTCCCATATTTCACATATCAGTCCATGCAGGTTCTTCATTAGATGGTTTCCTCCATGTTTGATCAACTCAGCTATGATTTGATCCTCCCCTGGGGCTCTCCCATTTCGCTGCCGCTTTCCTCTACCTCTTCCTTAAATGGTTTAGCTAACTCATTTTCTCATCTATTATTCTTACAAATTCTTCATCTCTTTCTTTTGAGTTCCGTAAAATATCCAGTCCATCTGTTTAGAGCTTCTTCTTCTGATTCAATCAGCCATCCTTTCTTATCCTTACAGGCATTTGTTCTTGGCTGAAATAAATTCATCATCATTTTGATTGCCTGGCATTACTTTCTGCTTTCATTGTGTGTGTTTAATTCCTCAATCTTCTCCCTTAGGAATAGTTTTTTCTTATTATTCTATTTGCTTGTCTTCTACTTTCTTTGTATCCTTCAGAGTTTTGTCTCGTCTTAATCTGGATACTTCTCTTTCTATCTTCCTTTCTATAGCTCTTCTGCAGTCGTCGTCAAACCATTCTTCACTCCTTACTTCCTTTCTTTCTCTTATAGTCTCCTTTGTAGCCTCTTCCATTGCTTTCTTTATTTTACGAGGGTCGTCCAGAAAGTAAAGAACGTTTTTGCATTACTAAATAAAATCGAAAGATATCAGCATAAAATTTTACTCACGAAATCACAGAACCTTAATTCACTTTTCAATATAGTTGCCATGGTTATCAAGGCACTTATTATAATGTGTAACCAGTTTTTCAATACCAATGTTATACTCTTCTACCACCAAAGTTCTTAGCCAGGATGTCACTGCTTCTTTGAGCTCTTAATCGTTTCCAAAATGTTTTCCTCTGAGAAACTCCTTTAGTTTGGGGAAAAGATGAAAATCACTGGGTGCCTGGTCAGAGCTGTAGGGAGGGTGTCCAAAAATTTCCCACTTAAGGTGTTGAAGCTCTCTCTGTGTTTGTGCTGATGCATGAGGCCTAGCGTTATCGTGAATCAAAAACACTTTCGCCGACAACATGCCGCGTCTTTCGTTTTGAATGGAACGTTTCAATCGCTGAAGGGTTTCACAGTATGATGCTGAGTTGATTGTTGCTCCTCTCGGCATAAACTCCACATGGATTAAACCCTTTCGGTCCCAAAAAACAGTGGCCATGACTTTTCTCGTGTGCATATTTGGCTTTTCTTTCCTGTGTTTTGAGGGTGAGTTTGTGTGATGCCACTCCATACTCTGGCGCTTGGTTTCCACTGTTTTGTAAGAAACCCAAGTTTCATCTCCCGTTACAATAGGATCAAGAAATCTGTCACCGTCAGTGTAGTATTGGGTCAAAAACTCAAGGGCTGCTCCCATCCATTTCATCATCTGAACTTCAGTCAACACCTTAGGTACCCATCGAGCGCACATTTTTTTATAGCCTAGGTGTTGTGTCACTATTTCATGTAGGAGAGATCTTGAAATTTGAGGTAAATGTTCATTAATGGTGAAAAAAGTGAAACGCTGGTCTTCCTGAATTTTTTCTTCAATTTTTGCCTGCAAATCCTCTGTGATGAGAGATGGCCTCCCACTCCGTTCTTCGTCGTGCACACTGGTTCTTACTTGATTTAACATAATGCACCATTTCCTCACTGAAGATTCATTCATTGCATTGTCTCCATAAACATGCTTTATTTGCCTATAAATTTCGATGGCCCGAACATTTTGTGCATTCAGAAAACGAATGACACTACGCACTTCACATCTGGTGGGATTTTCTATACGCGCAGCCATTTCAAAAGATCACTGAACGAAGACGCGTCTCCAAACAGATACTAAAGCTGTGAGGAGGAAGATCAAGCTATGTGATGAGCATGCAATTTTGGTCTAAGATAAGCAGTGCCAAGTATGATACGCAAACGTTCTTTACTTTCTGGACCACCCTTGTATACCATTTTCTCTGGACTGTATCAGTTACACTGAGATTCTCCACTCCTTCTTCCAGTTTCTTACCCAGTATTTCTTGGTATTGGGCGACAGATGCAGGTTGCTGAAACTTTCCCACATTCCACTGAATTCTCTTGGGCCCTTCAATACAACCTACATTCGCAATTCTCTCTCTAAACTTGGCCTTGACCAAATAATGATCTGAGTCACAATTAGGGCCTCGTGCAGACCTTACATCAATAACTGAAGATACATATCTTCTGGAGACCAGAACGTGATCTATTTGGTTAACCATTCCTGTACCTGGCATTTTCCAGGTTCCCTTATGTATTTCCTTATGTGCAAAGCATGCACTTTTGATTATTAGTCAATTAGATTCTGCCTTCTGGCTTTGCATCATTCCGTTTACATTTGTTTCCATATGCAATGAGTGTTTCCCAGCTACTTGCTGCAAGAAATCTTCTCTACCCATTTTTGGATTGAAATCACCCAGTGTAATCAACAAATCCTATTTGGGTATCTTGTTGCATTCTCTATCAGTTGGTCATAAAAAACGTTCTTCTCCTCGTCGCTAGAGTCTTCTGTAGGCACATAGGCTGGGATAATAGATAAGTTTCTAAAGTGTCCTATGGGTCTTAATTTGCACACTCTATCTCCAAAGGGCTCAAACCCTAAGCAACTTTTCTTCATTTTGGTATTAATGATAAATCCTGTTCCACATTGTCCATTTCTTGTTTTAGGTCCACTATAGAACATTGTATAATCCCTCTTATTCACCCTTCCACTCCATCTTACTTCCTGCAGTGCCACTACATCAATCCCGTATCTCAGTACTTCCTCAGCAATCTCTACCATTTTCTAGCTTTCAGTATAGTTCTTACATTCCATGTAGCTAACGTCAATGTTGTGTTCAGTTCCTGTTCGTTTGCCAGGTTCATCATCAATTAATCCGTCCGTATTCCAAGGCTTCTTTTTGGGTTTTGTAAAAATATATTTGTTTAATGGTGTGGGGTTGTTAGTCCCACGAACAGCCCCCAACTTGGAGGTGTTGCTCTTAGTCTGGCCTATCACCTGTCCGGCTTGAGTGACCCTACCAGGAGCCTCAACTCCCCCCGGCATAGCTCGCAGGATCCCTTAGGCACACAAGCCCCCCCCATCACTTCAAGATGGTGATACCAGCTGTGGGGTATAGAGTTCGAGTATGAAAACTAATTAACATCTGGAAACCTTGTGTCCTATAACTGTATTAATATCACTGTTGATACAACAATAAAATCTTAAGGTTATTTACGATTACTAAATGCTATAAAATTAAATATATCAGTGAAAATTAAATTTCGCAGAAAAGGTCAAAGTAGAAGTTGAGGAATTGAATGAAGAAGTAATGAACCTTCTGAGCAATTGATGAAAAATTATTATCTATTCTCAGCTTATATTGCTTCTCAGCTTATTTTTCATATATTCTCTTAATAAATTTCAGAAAGAACAATATTGATCAAAATTTAAACAAAATGCAAGATGTAACATTAATTAAAATACATTGATCAATTAATATAATTAATTAAAATACATTGAGGTAGATTTTCATTTTTTTTTATGCTCTTGTTAGGAAACCTCCTACTTTGATACACAAAAGAAGAGACCCAGATTCCTCAAATCACACTCTCTAATCACCTTTCTGGTCTTCTTGTTCAATGCTCGGTAAACAATACATAGTCTATTATCCCTGCTGCCTTCTCTACTAACAGTGTGGGAATTGCGTACTCTGAAGTCGACTCTTGTACTATTCCCAACTTCATTAATCCCTCTACTTCTGTTTGCATTTCTCGTTGTTGAGAATATGGTAACCGGCTAGGTCGTTAATTCACCTGTTCTTCATCATTTAACTCAATTTCAAAACTGGTTAATCTGACAGATCCTAGTTCCTCAAGGTTTTTGGCAAAACATGGTCGGTATTTATTGACCACATTGCGAATCTGTTGCCTCTCTGCTTCATGAAGATTTCCTCCCACATTAATTTCGCCTGGTTCTATCGGTGTTTTCTCTTCTACATTAATTCTACTTTCCTCTGGCTCCAATGAATCCAGTACGATATTTAATCTTCCATCTCCCTTTTGAATCCAAATCCCCTTTTGGTCAAGAGCGCTTCGCCCGATGATCATGGCGTCTTCTTGCGCGTAATCGGGGATAATCAACACCTCTACTTTGATGCTCACGTTATCTATCTGGAGAGCCACCTATTTCCAGCCGATTGCCTCCCATGCATTTCCTCCAAAACCCACTAGCCATCGCCGGCAAGTCTGGAATTGTAATCCGATCTCTCTCGCCACGTCTTCCCTCAGAGTTACCACGTCGCTTCCTAGGTCAATGAACCCGACCACATGATTCCCATTTATTTCTATCTGTTTGTGGTATTCATCCCTTATTTGCGGATTGGTGGTAGCTATTCTGTTTACGTTTCCTTCTTTTGAGGACTGACGATGCCTTAAATTCCTTAATGGACAATCTTTCATCAAATGTCCCTGTTTCATACAATTGAAACATTTATTATCGCGCTTCTCTTTGGAGCAATCCTTGACCCTATGCCCTTGCTCACCACAATTAAAGCATCTTTCAGTAGCTAATCTCTTTTCTCCCGCCCTTCCGGGTCTTTCTCTTGATAATGAGGCCTGGACAGCCGCCGGTTCAAAATATATTTGATCATGGATGCGTCGTCTATTTCTCCACGTCTTGCGATGGCTTTCATCGAATATACGTAAACCTCATACGTTTCTTTAGCATCCTTCTTTCTCTTTGTTAGGCAGAGGTGGACATCTGCTTGATCGGCTGCCGAAGGGAAATTACAAAGTAGTCTTCTTTTGAACACGTCCCACGAGTAGACCCTTCCGCTACACTGTTTACTCGCAGTCCCTCCGCCCCGCGTAACTTTGTAACTGCATGTGCTAACAGCATGAAATGATCCCAACCGTAAGCAGATGCCACCCCTTCCACTCGCCGCACCCATTGTACTGATGTGAATCCCTACTCCACCGACAGTTCAAATTCTGGGCGCAATCTTTCCGCGAGCGAAATATGCACCGTTGCTGAACTTCCCATCATCGTGCACTGTCCCGTACCTAGTAATTCTTTTTCTCTTTCTAAAACCTTCTGCTCTCAATCTAGCAATTCTCTATCGAGCTGGAGGAATTCTCTTTCCCTAGCTACTTGGTACATCGCACCACTTACCTCACTAACTTCTTGCACTCGACCATTTCGTCCCTCCGGATCTCGAAATTCATTAATGCCCTTAGCCTGAGGTAGCCATGTTGCGAGGGGAAGAAGCGGCTACAGGAATACCTAAAATGCTAAATGAACGAGACCGACCTATTTCATGCCCAACAGGACGCCTTCCCCACTCAGGTGCACTTCCGCGATCTCTATTCATCTTGCGTCTCGATTCCTCACGACTGGCCCAAAACACTTTGCAGTTCACTTACTTACAGTTTTTCACTTCCTGAGGTGTATTTGGCGATAATCCATTATGTGAATATCCCACCGCTGCTCTGTTAGGAAACCTCCTACTTTGGTACACCAAAGAAGACACCCAGACTCCTTGAATCACACTCTTTATTCTCCCAAGGCTTACACATGCCCATCTCGAGCACTCCCTCTAGCCGCCATTGCTCTAGTCTCTCTACGTTCCACTGTTCCTTAAGATCCTGCCTCGTGGCAGCACCTGTCCGCTTGCCCCTTCTCCCTTTCCATTTCCCACACAATTATCGATATGTTACGAAGTTCTAGATTTGTTGGAAGATGTATATTAAGAATTGGTTTAAGGTAATAATTTTAAAAAGACCATACTGTTCCTGGGTTCAATGCCAGAGCACATTAAAATTCCTTATATAAAAATATATGGGATGATTAGAATGTAATTTGAAGCAGTTGCAGCGAATATTTCTGCTTGAATTTTCACATATAGCTAGAGATAGTGATCTTCTATTGTGCTGCATTGGCAGCATTACCAGAAAGTCCTAGGTTCGATGCCTGGCGGTAAATATTTTTCCCATCTAAAAAATTTGGAGTATTTTTAAAAATGTTTTTGATGGACTTATCGAAATGATAGGAAGTTCTCGCTCTGCTAGAAGATGTGTATTAAGAATCCATTTAAGAAAAAAATTGTATTAGAACATGCTGTTCCTAGGTTCGATGCCAGAGCACATTACAATTTCTCACATAAGGAATATGAGGGAAAAGTTTGTCGTCATTTGAGGCAGTTGTATCCAATATTTCTGCTTTAATTTTCACACATGGTTAAGGATGGTGACCTTCTATTGAGCTGCATAGTAAGTATCACCAGAAAGACTGGGTTCGATTCCGGATGAATAAATTGCAGCAATTATTAGAATATTTTAAAACCTTTTTTTCTTTTGAAAAGCCTCTCGATGAGATGCCAACTTTAAATTAGTGTTATCAATATGCTTGAAGTATGCAAGCTACATTATAGTCCTATTCCTTTATATGTACGAGTAAAAAAAAGAATAAGCATATTGACAACACTAATTTCATATTGGCATCATATGAAGAGGGTCCTCAAAAGAAAAAAAAAGATTGAAAATATTCTTATAATTCGCTGCAATTTAATCAACTGGCATCGAACCCGGGTCTTCCTGGTCGTACTTTCTATGAAGCAGAACAGAAGATCACCACTTCTAACTATGTGTGAAAATTCTAGCAGAAATATTGGGTGCATCCGCATCAAACTACCTCCTAGTAATCCCTCATATTCCTAACTTAAGAAAAAGAAATGTTTTCTTGCATTGAACCCAGAAACAGCATGGTCTTATACAGTAAAACCTGTCTAAGCTGGAATCTCAGGGGACCACGCTATTTTTCCTGCTTAAGCAGGGTTTAAGGGTTTCCTTCTTAGACAGGTTAATCCAATATTCACGCATGTATATGCAGATTACTTATTACCTAATTAATTTTCAGTAGTCATTGGTTGTGTGTAGGCCTCAAGGGAAAGAAAGGAAACAAAAACGGCATTTAATGCTTAAGCGAAAAATAATGTGTAGGAAGAAGAATTTTATTGTAATTCAATTATTTTCCTTTATAAATCCAGAGCCTGTGAAGTAGATTTGAGGCTTTAAAAGTAAAATAATTCAGTTTTAGATTCTGTGACACAATTATTATCAATACAAAAACACAACTAAAAGTTATTTAAAGAAATTGTCCAATTTTAATTGCTTTTTTTTCGGAGATTTCCTCATGCTGCTAAAAGAAAATTCTTACTTCTTCACCAGGAGAAGAAAAACATCCAGACGATGTCCTAGAGACAATTGAAATCGTGCATTTATCTGCGGAAAAAGGTTTCCTAACCAATGAACACACCTTCCCCTTACCTCACCTCTTATCTCCCTTCCCAAAAAGATATTCCCATGACCTCTCCTTCCCTTTCTCCTCCAGCCCTTCAGGACATTTAAGCAGCTTTTCAAAAACATCTGTACCAGAAGATGCTACTCCGGTAGCGAAACCGGTCGAAGCAAAATAAAAGTGTGACAAATTTACAGTGTTTTTCTTCGTTACCTAAATGGCTTTCCACGAGGTAACGCCTGATCATCTAGATTTAATTCAATGTTATCAGTTTCTGTGAAAGCATTGTCATCGATATTCAAATAATGTTTTGCATTCGCAGCTTTCGCATCTTTCATTTCATCCATCAAACTTTGTATTTCACTGTAGTTGTAATTTATTCCCTCACAGTTTTGGAAACACTTTCTCACACATTCATCCTTCACACACTTCACTGATTGGCTTAAAAATGTGATAGCATCTAACACATCAATTTTCAAAGTTAAGTCGGACACTCTCTCACATTAAATTTTGTGGTATTAGGCCGGACTTCGTGGAAAGCGATAATAAGAAATTAGTAAAGCACTTCGTAATTTCCACAATACTATTTATTTAAAAAACGACTGGTTTCAGCTAAAGCCATCATCAGGACCTGATGATGGCATTAGCCGAAACCATTTTTTTAAATAAATAATATTGTGGAAATTACGAAGTGCTTTATTAATTTCTTACTCTCTCACATTCTTCCATTCTTATAACAAGATGCTGGAGCATCAGTTTCCTGTAATTTATCTTTACATTTTGGATGATTCCATTGCCCAAAGGCTGCAGAACTGATGTTGTGCTAGTAGGCAGGAATACTAGTTGAACATTTGAAAGTTTAATTTTTGTGTGGCATGTAGCATTGTCTAGGAAAAGGAAAATAATCCTATTTTTCCTTTCCATTCGTTTATTCAACTTATACAAGAATTCTTCGAATTTAGAGCCGGTCTTCCATGCTTTTTTATTTGATTTCCATTCCACAGGAAGTTTGCTGTTCTTGAAATTTTTTAAAGCAGAGAGGATTTTCACATTTTCCGATTACCAACGGTTTTTCTAGTTTTCCAACAGCAAATGCAACCAAAAGCACCGTTTTTTTCTTTTTAATACAGACCTCTGGAACGCCTTTCCCCTTTCATCTGCAACATTTTATTTGGTAAGGTTCTGTTAAACAAAGCTGTTCCATCAACGTTTCCTATGTTATTGGGGCTGTAATCAGAGATTATCGTACAACCTTTGGGTAAGTGGCACGCTTTCCTGTGCTAAGTCAAACTCCATTTACATCATTTATATCCTTTAACTTCTTGTGCCAATTCTTCACAGTAACTTTATCTACGTCTTCTGCTTCCACACAGGAGATATTAAATGTAATGCAATCTCTTTTCCTAAAACTATGCAACCAGCCATTTGATGCAGAAAAATAATCAAGGTTAAGTATTCCTGCTGTCTCTTTGGCTTTTAATTGCAGAATTGGTCCAGAAATTGGAAAGTTCTTTGCTCTGGCTGCAGAAAACTACTCAAACACAGTGCGATTTAATTCCATGTATTTTGTGTCTCTTTCCTTCATACTGGTTAAGTCATTTTTGCAACTTAATAAAAATCTCTCCATAATTTTGTCCTTTTCCTTCATGATGTTGTAAATGTATGTCTTCCCACATTTAAAATGCAATGTCACTTTCTCAATAGCCTTTTTTCCTCATTGACCATTTTAATGACACTAATCTTTTCCTTGAGATTTAAATTTTTCAGTTTTTTATCCATGATCTGTGAAAACAAAGAATATTTTTCAATATAAAAAAACAATAGATTCCTAAAATAGAGTAAATTTTTCCGTTGATCTAACAGATGAATAATAATACTTACAGCAGTTGGTATTAATCCAAATTCTCCTAACTCTTGCTAGAAGAGAGAAGAGTGATCATATGTCTCACACTGAGAGATAGACTGTAGGGACCATAAACACTTTTCGGGACACAATTAGAGAACCCCAAGGGACCAAACTTTTCACTTTAACCAGAAACTTAAATCCTTCCTTGTAAAATTCTCTGACTCTATTAAGATTTTCCCACCAGAGAGGCCCAAACGGATATGGAAAACTGCATGGAATTTCCTAGTTTCCGATTTTGATTCAGTGAGACAATGAATGGACACAACCCAAGGGGCAAGCCCTCCCTTCACTCTCCTATTGTTCCGACGGATTAGTCCTAGTTCCATGAATTCTACATCTCAATTTTCCCTGGCTTGGGGAATACCCAGGGATGACCCAGCTCACAATCAGTTCGGCTGTTGAAGGCACTTGCCATTCAGTATTGCTTTCGCTACTTCATTTTTATAACTAAGGTCCCATAATCCTCTTGAAATGAATGTTCTTTCAAACATAGCATCTTCGGAACGGAAGGGGTGCATCAATGGTAAGCATATCGTAACTCAAACCATAAAACCCAACATAATATCTTCAAGTTTAAAAATTTTATTTCCATCTTTCACAGATTCAAACATGCATCATTATGCAAAGCAATTCTGATATTTCCGGCTTTGACAAGTTTCCGCCCCAGACAGTTTCCGCCTCTCACAGTTTTAACTCCATAATTTTTTTTTCTTAAACAGACTCCTAATATGCATCTTCTAACTGAGCGAGAACTTCATTTCAATAAGCGCATCAAAAAAAAAATGAAAAACTTCCTCATTGTATTTTAAAGGTCAGTTTTTTGCATCGTCCAAGCATCGAACCCAGGATATCTTCCGTAAAGGTCATTTATGTTCTCAATAGATCCTGACCATATAAATAGGCTCCTTGAGTTTCAATTCTCTACCTATCCGGGAAGTTATTTTTTTTTAATTCCTAAACATCAAAGCAATGCTTTTAATTGAGAAAAATTGGGGCCCTCTGGAAACAAACCCATGATACTGAAGTTCAAAGTCACATTCTTTTTGCCAGTTACACATTATGGCCAATAGGTCATAAAAATTTCAAATCAATGATGTTTGTGCTTTAGCCTGTGAATAAGTATCCTATCTATCTATCTAATATATATATGCTTCTCTGGATTGATTCATATATATATACGAGTGAAATGCTGCTTGCATATTGCAAGCATATTGATGACACTAATTTTAAGTCAGCATCATATAGAGAGAGTCCTCAGAAGAAAAAAAAGGATTGATAATATTCTTAAAATTTGCTGCAATTTAATTGTCCGGCATCGAACCCGGGTCTTCCTGGTGATAATTACTATGCAGTATAACAGAAGATCACCATCACTAACTATGAGTGAAAATTCAAGCAGAAATATTTGTTGCAACTGCTTCAGACTGCGTCCTCCTTTCCCTTATATTACTTATGTGAGAAATTTTAATGTGCTCTGGCATCGAACCCAAGAACAAGCATGGTCTTATCTGAATTTTTTTTTGAACGGAGTCTTAATATACACCTAAAAGCAAGAACTTCCTATCATATCGATAAAAACATTAAAAAATTAATTAATATCTACACCAATGTATTATATATGGGGGACATATTTGCCGATTGGCATCAAACCCGGGTCTCTGACAATACTATCTATGCAGAACAAAGGAATATCACTATCTCTATCTCCGGAGAAGCATCTATATATAATAGATGTAAATCCATGCTGAAAGGATTAATAGATATGATTAAATTTTTAAAACATGTTCTTGAAATAAGTGTTAGCAGTTTTAAAGAGAATTTTTTTTTAAATTCCTTCCCAATAACATGGAAACCTAAAACGGGGCTTGTAAACAGAGGTCATAAAGACATTTCATGTACAGAGTATACCATTTCCCTATAGATCCTTTGTTCGATGCCAGAGCACCATTAATCCATGCATTGGGGATAATATAATCTTATTATAGGACCTTCCCAATCTGACATTGCATTTAAAATTTGGATTATATAAGTGTTATATTTATTTATATCTTGCAAAAAGGTCCTGGGTTCAACACCAGATGGCTGTATTATCTGAAATGTAAGATGGAAATTAAAATTTCTTTTTATTTGCTGATAGAATAGAAATGTATTACTTTAAACAGTTTGTAGGGACAGGTACAAAAACATCATCAGTACACTTATCCAGAATGCAAGCAAGTTTTACTCTTATAAATATCTATATAATCACAGTAACAGCATGTTACGCGAGATATATACATTTCTTACTGTTAATTAACATTCTAAGCTTTTTCTTTTTCAATATAAAGTTTAGAATTTTAATGAACAGTATTAGCAAAAATATAAAACTGTCATGTATCATTCACACCTCCCAAAGTCTATATGAAAAGTTTAACTTTTTCAAAGAAGTACATTTTTTAGATTTAAGCCCATCCATTTGATTATTTTCGATTCTTTTGATTATAGGAATTGTACAGGGTTTTGAAGAAAGGTAAATGTTAGATGACAGATGTAATTATTTATATACTGTTAATTAACATTTTAAACCAAACCTTGTTGTACTTAAAACTCAAATTTGCTTTGTATTTATGATTCAAAAAATTGAAATATTTGTTTTTGACAAAAAAATCAAACTTTAAGGCCATTGTTGGAGACCTAAATACTTTTGAAATCGATAAAAAAATTTTCGGGGAAAACATGTGATCAAAGTTACAAACTTTTGTCCTCTTGAAATTTTGAATTTGGAAAAAAAGATTTCTGTGACTTATGCAATGGAACTGGGACGAGTATACTGAAACTCAACATTTTAGTTAGTTGTGTCATTTTTGATGTGGAAATACACCAGTAATAGTAAAATCAAATCAAAAACAGGAAAATTGCCATAATACAATATGAGAAAATAATATATTTCACAGAAAATATAGGATAAAACATTTAAAAAATTAAATTGCCCTTAGGCTGGTTGGTGCCTCATCCCCTCTGGCATAAGCTACTTAGAGCAGAGAGGAATGAGGTTCACTAGGCAGCATAAGGAGCAGGAAGTTTGCCATTGCTTTCCTCACTCAGCCAGGATGATATTAGCGGAGCATGTCCACCCAAGTGAACCACAAAGAGTAACACTTTTCTTGTCAGTCTGTAAAGAGAGACCTTGATCAGTGCAATTATTCTCTCAAAACCTCGGTAGCTTTCATTTCATCACAGAAAAGATCAAGAATGGGACAAAAGAAAATGAAAGATACACTTTTCTCTATCCTGTGCCACATGACAAATGAGAATAGTCCATTAATCAGAGAATGTGATGAAAAATGCTAAAAATGACATGTGAAAGCTATAACTATTTCAATCTCAGGTTGGTTCAATGTTCGCCCCTCCATTTGCCAAGTCTCCGATGGCTAAGCTGACGAGCCTCAAGTCCACTCTGAGTTCACGATCGAGAGAAGAGCCAGAAAAGGGGCTGTCTCCTACTAAGCAGAAGCCTAAACCATGCTGGAGACAAGACCTCGGCAAAGTACCCACTTCTGCAAGGAAGAGCCTTCAAGAAAACACATCTGTGCAATCGCATACTGCGAGGGGAACCATCTCTGCTCTCTTCTTCGGCTGCAAAGGGGGACTTATGTAGTCTAATTGTTTTACCTGTTGGAATGCTGTGTTTAAGAAGGCAGCTCTTTGTTACCAGAAGCATTAATTACTTGTTTTGCAGGTGTATTTATCTTCCAGATATCATTTTTTGGTATGTCAGCTCTAGATGTAACATGCATATTCCTGTGAAATGGTTTTGTGTATAATTTTGTATTTATTGATATACTAGCGGACATGCAAATCTTTACATCTGGCTAGTTCAGGGCTTTCATACTTAATTCCTGTAAGATACTTCCTTGTGATGATTTTCAGACTTTTAGAGGAAGGATTTCCGATTCATCAATCAATACTCCATCCAATGTTCTCAAAAGCTTTCTTGTCAAATAGGTTCTTCTTGTTTGGTGTCTGTAACAGTTTTGACATTCAAAATTCATGTATGTGTTTCATTTCTACTATAGAGTAATACCGGGGCTTTATAATTTTTGTTTTACGTTCATTTAAATTATCCACCATCACTTTTACTTCATATTTCTCAACATAAAAGTTTTAAATCCTTTGCAAGATGTATTCCATCACATTTCTGGAAGAATCTTAAAGTAATGCACTTCTTCTGTCTGTAGTTTCATAAATTCTGCTAGCATTATCTAAAGTTAAATCTTCCAACAGTTGCAAAAAGCTCTGCTCTTTCATTTGGTTGATTAGTGAAAAATCGGGGACAATAGCTCATAATTGCAGGCATTCAAGTCTCTTCTCACAGCTGTTGAAGTCCCCAAAAAGTAATAATGTATTTATTCTCATAAGCCTCAGGGTTTTTGCTGGGTGTTGTAGAGTTTATATAATTAAATTTATCAGAATGTATATATAAGGGTTTTGTTTGAAGGTGATTTAGGGTAAACTATATCTGTGAATGGTTAAATATCTTTCTGCGTATCTTCGATCGAAATCTTCATCGCATTGACTAAGGGAAAAGGAAACAATACAATTGTGAGCTTACGCAAAGGTTGAATATCTCGAGTTCTGTCTGGGAAATGTTGAAATCTTTCATTCACACAGTCATTCAACTAAGAGTAAGTAAGAGTTGGCATTTTCTTTCCTCAGCTTCCAAAACTAGTTTTCACTTTGCAAACGCTGTTTGAAATACACTTAACGCTTGTTCTTAAGTCTTAACCAAAAGCGGTGAGTAGTGCATGAATTTCACTGGATTTACCGCTAATTATGTGGAGTGATATTCCTCTTCTTCCTTTAAATCAATTTAGCCAACCATCTATGCGATGGAAATTTTCAAGTTTCATGCTCTTCAGCTTTCGCTGTTCTGCTGATTGGAATTCCTAGAGATCATTGCTGGGGGAACCATTCAAATAGAATGGACTCGAACTCTGTATTATCCACAGGTTGTAGTTTTTTGGACCCTCCTGGAGTATTTTTCCTCAGGAATGCAGACTCTATTTTTTCTTTGTTCTTCAAAATCTTAAATAGAAACAACGATGATAGCCCATACCGTCTGCGGGTTTTAGATTTACTCGCAGTTTCTCTTTTGCACAATTTCAAATTTCTTTGCTAAACCTAAAGCCTTTCATTTACTCTCCATCACAGAACTGTCACACTAGACACCCGTTTTTGGAAAGCTCTGAACGGACTCGCGTCTAATGATTGAATGATGGAAGAGCGATAACCATCATGTGGAAAGGCACCCCTAATTCATATCAAATTTCTTTCTCAAGATATTTTTCATTCACATGCTTTGTAACTAATGACAGTGGCGCAAGGGAGAGGTTACTGTGGAAATCCGAAACAGCTCTGCTTTTATCTTTTATATCCCCTCCCATTAGACAATTTGAAGCCAAGTTTCTAATGAAAACAAATCTCACGGGTAGATGCCAATAAAATGGGAACTCGATTCAAACTGCTGACTAGAGGGGTCATCCCCGAAAAAGAAACAAGAAACAAGGGGATAAGATATAGGAGATGTGAATCACAGAGGGGATAGTGAAACTAGTGAGACATCTTCGATTACGAGATATGCTACCTGCAAGGTGGCCCTCGTTATAACGATACCTCAGATTTCGATCAGTCGTTATAATTGAAGTAACTCCCTATCCTTTTTGCTTTGAGACAGAAAATGTTCAATGAATCACTCGCTATAACGCAACCCTCATTATATGCTATACTCCTTATAACGGACTTCTACTGTAACTTCAAAATTAACATCAGAAAGAAGTTTTCTAATATCAGGACCAATGAAGATACCCTCTTTGATTGTTGCTTTACTGATGACTGGGAATCGATGATACAGCTACCTTTATTGTTAGGGGCCTTGATGAATTGCTTTTTAAGCCCAAGTTTGATATGAAACAGAGATAAAGTATGTTTGGGTGTCAACGAAAGTTTTTTGTTATATGTTTTTCGAGCCTACAATCCACTGTCTACGTGGTCATTCTTTCTGGGCCCAGTGATGTAACCTTGCTCAACTGTTCCACTCACACAGAAAGCAGGGGTGCTTTGTGTAACCTGTTTAAACCTAACAAAATACCTATCACTTTAAAATCACCAGACACTTGCCACTAGTGTTTCTGGTACTTCAATTTACACAACATCAGCACAGCTGATTGTTAATTGGTCACCTAAATATTGCTAAAATTATAAACCATTGCCAACAAATATGGAATGATTCCAAGAAGCATTTTTACGAACCATCACTCATCATAGTGTTAGTGAGGCTCTCTGTCATCAAAGTTCATTTGGTTGAAGTAAGGTTATTCTATCAGATATCGGGTGAAATAATGGAAATATTGCCCTTATGCCTATCAGTGAATAACAGGGAAAATATATATCAAAAGAAATAAAAATAAGATATGAGAATTACTAGAAACAACGGGTTATTCCTTACAGATTTGGTCTAGCGTGGGTGTGTAATATGGGGTTGCCTACACTCAGATTGTCAATTAATTATTGCAACAAAACTAAGGCTCATTAAGGCAAATGGCAATACACTTTTTCATTACTCTACTTCCTGCATCACCACAAAAATTTCATCAAAATCCCTTAATGGGCAATCTTTCATCAAATGTCCCTGTTTCATACAATTGAAACATTTATCATCGTGCTTCTCTTTGGAGCAATCCTTGGCCCTATGCCCTTGCTCACCACAATTAAAGCATCTTTCAGTAGCCAATCTCTTTTCTCCCACCCTTCCTGGTCTCTCTCTTGATAATGAGGCCTGGACAGCCGCCCGTTCAAAATATATTTGATCATGGATGTGTCGTCTATTTCTCCACGTCTTGCGATGGCTTTCATCGAATATACCTAAACCTCATACGTTTCTTTAGCATCCTTCTTTCTCTTTGTTAGGCACAGGTGGACATCTGCTTGATCGGCTCCCGAAGGGAAATTACAAAGTACTTTTGAACACGTCCCACGAGTAGACCTCTTCCGCTACACTGTTTAATCGCAGTCCCTCCGCCCCGCATAACTTTGTAACTGCATGTGCTAGCAGCATGGAATGATCCCAACCGTAAGCAGATGCCACCCCTTCCACTCGCCGCACCCATTGTACTGATGTGAATCCCGACTCCACCGACAGTTCAAATTCTGGGCGCAATCTTTCCGCGAGCGAAATATGCGCCGTTGCTGAACTTCCCAACATCGTGCACTGTCCCGTACCTAGTAATTCTTTTTCTCTTTCTAAAACCTTCTGCTCTCAATCTAGCAATTCTCCATCGAGCTGGAGGAATTCTCTTTCCCTAGCTACTTGGTACATCGCACCACTTACCTCACTAACTTCTTGCACTCGACCATTTCGTCCCTCCGGATCTCGAAATTCATTAATGCCCTTAGCCTGAGGTAGCCATGTTGCGGGAGAAGAAGCGGCTACAGGAATACCTAAAACGCTAAATGAATGAGACCGACCTATTTCATGCCCAACAGGACGCCTTCCCCACTCAGGTGCACTTCCGCGATCGCTATTCATCTTGCGTCTCGATTCCTCACGACTGGCCCAAAACACTTTGCAGTTCACTTACTTACAGTTTTTGACCTCCTGAGGTGTATTTGGCGATAATCCATATTGTGAATATCCCACCGCTGCTCTGTTAGGAAACCTCCTACTTTGGTACACCAAAGAAGACAACAAACTCCTTGAATCACTCTCTTTATTCTCCCAAGGCTTACACATGCCCATCTCGAGCACTCCCTCTAGCCGCCATTGCTCTAGTCTCTCTACGTTCCACTGTTCCTTAAGATCCTGCCTCGTGGCAGCACCTGTCCGCTTGCCCCTTCTCCCTTTCCATTTCCCACACAATTATTGATATGTTACGAAGTTCTAGATTTGTTGGAAGATGTATATTAAGAATTGGTTTAAGGTAATAATTTTAAAAAGACCATACTGTTCCTGGGTTCAATGCCAGAGCACATTAAAATTCCTTATATAAAAATATATGGGATGATTAGAATGTAATTTGAAGCAGTTGCAGCGAATATTTCTGCTTGAATTTTCACATATAGCTAGAGATAGTGATCTTCTATTGTGCTGCATTGGCAGCATTACCAGAAAGTCCTAGGTTCGATGCCTGGCGGTAAATAATTTTCCCATCTAAAAAATTTGGAGTATTTTTAAAAATGTTTTTGATGGACTTATCGAAATGATAGGAAGTTCTCGCTCTGCTAGAAGATGTGTATTAAGAATCCATTTAAGAAAAAAATTGTATTAGAACATGCTGTTCCTAGGTTCGATGCCAGAGCACATTACAATTTCTCACATAAGGAATATGAGGGAAAGGTTAGTCGTCATTTGAGGCAGTTGTATCCAATATTTCTGCTTTAATTTTCACACATGGTTAAAGATGGTGACCTTCTATTGAGCTGCATAGTAAGTATCACCAGAAAGACTGGGTTCGATTCCGGATGAATAAATTGCAGCAATTATTAGAATATTTTTAAACCGTTTTTCCTTTTGAAAAACCTCTCGATGAGATGCCAACTTTAAATTAGTGTTATCAATATGCTTGAAGTATGCAAGCTACATTATAGTCCTATTCCTTTATATGTACGAGTAAAAAAAAGAATAAGCATATTGACAACACTAATTTCATATTGGCATCATATGAAGAGGGTCCTCAAAAGAAAAAAAAAGATTGAAAATATTCTTATAATTCGCTGCAATTTAATCAACTGGCATCGAACCCGGGTCTTCCTGGTCGTACTTTCTATGAAGCAGAACAGAAGATCACCACTTCTAACTATGTGAGAAAATTCAAGCAGAAATATTGGGTGCATCCGCATCAAACTACCTCCTACTAATCCATCATATTCCTAACTTAAGAAAAAGAAATGTTTTCTGGCATTGAACCCAGAAACAGCATGGTCTTATACAGTAAAACCTGTCTAAGCTGGAATCTCAGGGGATCACGCTATTTTTCCTGCTTAAGCAGGGTTTAAGGGTTTCCTTCTTAGACAGGTTAATTCAATATTCACGCATGTATACGCAGATTACTTATTACCTAATTAATTTTCAGTAGTCATTGGTTGTGTGTAGGCCTCAAGGGAAAGAAAGGAAACAAAAACGGCATTTAATGCTTGAGCGAAAAATAATGTGTAGGAAGAAGAATTTTAATGCAATTCAATTATTTTCCTTCATAAATCCAGAGCCTGTGAAGTAGATTTGAGGCTTTAAAAGTAAAATAATTCAGTTTTAGATTCTGTGACACAATTATTATCAATACAAAAACACAACTAAAAGTTATTTAAAGAAATTTTCCAATTTTAATTGCTTTTTTTTTGAGATTTCCTCATGCAGCTAAAAGAAAATTCTAACTCCTTCACCAGGAGAAGAAAAACATCCAAACGATGTCCTAGAGACAATTGAAATCGTGCATTTATCTGCGGAAAAAGGTTTCCTAACCAATGAACACACCTTCCCCTTACCTCACCTCTTATCTCCCTTCCCAAAAAGATATTCCCATGACCTCTCCTTTCCTTTCTCCTCCAGCCCTTCAGGACATTTAAGCAGCTTTTTAAAAACATCTGTACCAGAAGATGCTACTCCGGTAGCGAAACCGGTCGAAGCAAAATAAAAGTGTGACAAATTTACAGTGTTTTTCTTCGTTACCTAAATGGCTTTCCACGAGGTAACGCCTGATCATCTAGATTTAATTCAATGTTATCAGTTTCTGTGAAAGCATTGTCATCGATATTCAAATAAAGTTCTGCATTCACAGCTTTCGCATCTTTCATTTCATCCATCAAACTTTGTATTTCACTGTAGTTGTAATTTATTCACTCACAGTTTTGGAAACACTTTCTCACACATTCATCCTTCACAGACTTCACTAAGTGGCTTAAAAATGTGATAGCGTCTAACACATCAATTTCAAAGTTAAGTCAGTTACTCTCTCACATTAAATTTTATGGTATTAGGCCGGACTTCGTGGAAAGCCATCATAAGAAATTAGTAAAGCACTTCGTAATTTCCACAATACTATTTATTTAAAAAACGACTGGTTTCAGCTAACGCCATCATCAGGACCTGATGATGGCATTAGCCGAAACCATTTTTTTAAATAAATAATATTGTGGAAATTACGAAGTGCTTTATTAATTTCTTACTCTCTCACATTCTTCCATTCTTATAACAAGATGCTGGAGCATCAGTTTCCTGTAATTTATCTTTACATTTTGGATGATTCCATTGCCCAAAGGCTGCAGAACTGATGTTGTGCTAGTAGGCAGGAATACTAGTTGAACATTTGAAAGTTTAATTTTTGTGTGGCATGTAGCATTGTCTAGGAAAAGGAAAATAATCCTATTTTTCCTTTCCATATGTTTATTCAACTTATTCAAGAATTCTTCGAATTTAGCGCTGGTCATCCATGCTTTCTTATTTGATTTCCATTCCACAGGAAGTTTGCTGTTCTTCAAATTTTTTAAAGCAGAGAGGATTTTCACATTTTAGGATTACCAACGGTTTTTCTAGTTTTCCAACAGCAAATGCAGCCAAAAGCACAGTTTTTTTCTTTTTAATACCGACCTCTGGAACGCCTTTCTCCTTTCATCTGCAACGTTTTATTTGGTAGGGTTCTGTTAAACAAAGCTGTTTCATCAACGTTTCCTATGTTATTGGGGCTGTAATCAGAGATTATCGTACAACCTTTGGGTAAGTCGCACGCTTTCCTGTGCTAAGTCAAACTCCATCTAAATCATTTATATCCTTTAACTTCCTGTGCCAATTCTTCACAGTAACTTTATCTACGTCTTCTGCTTCCACACAGGAGATATTAAATGTAATGCAATCTCTTTTCCTAAAACTATGCAACCAGCCATTTGATGTAGAAAAATAATCAAGGTTAAGTATTCCTGCTGTCTCTTTGGCTTTTAATTGCAAAATTGGTCCAGAAATGGGAAAGTTCTTTGCTCTGGCTGCAGAAAACTACTCAAACACAGTGCGATTTAATCCGATGTATTTTGTGTCTCTTTCCTTCATACTGGTTAAGTCATTTTTGCAACTTAATAAAAATCTCTCCATAATTTTGTCCTTTTGCTTCATGATGTTGTAAATGTATGTCTTCCCACATTTAAAATGCAATGTCACTTTCTCAATAGCCTTTTTTCCTCATTGACCATTTTAATGACACTAATCTTTTCCTTGAGATTTAAATTTTTCAATTTTTTATCCATGATCTGTGAAAACAAAGAATATTTTTCAATATAAAAAAACAATAGATGCCTAAAATAGAGTAAATTTTTCCGTTGATCTAACAGATGAATAATAATACTTACAGCAGTTGGTATTAATCCAAATTCTCCTAACTCTTGCTAGAAGAGAGAAGAGTGATCATATGTCTCACACTGAGAGATAGACTGTAGGGACCATAAACACTTTTCGGGACACAATTAGAGAACCCCGAGGGACCAAACTTTCACTTCAACCAGAAACTAAAATCCTTCCTCGTAAAATTCTCTGACTCTATTAAGATTTTCCCACCAGAGAGGCCCAAACGGATATGAAAAACTGCATGGAATTTCCTAGTTTCCGATTTTGATTCAGTGAGACAATGAATGGACACAACCCAAGGGGCAAGCCCTCCCTTCACTCTCCTATTGTTCCGACGGATTAGTCCTAGTTCCATGAATTCTACATCTCAATTTTCCCTGGCTTGGGGAAAACCCAGGGATGACCCAGCTCACAATCAGTTCGGCTGTTGAAGGCACTTGCCATTCAGTATTGCTTTCGCTACTTCATTTTTATAACTAAGGTCCCTTAATCCTCTTGAAATGAATGTTCTTTCAAACATAGCATCTTCGGAACGGAAGGGGTGCATCAACGGTAAGCATATCGTAACTCAAACCATAAAACCCAACATAATATCTTCAAGTTTAAAAATTTTATTTCCATCTTTCACAGATTCAAACATGCATCATTATGCAAAGCAATTCTGATATTTCCGGCTTTGACAAGTTTCCGCCCCAGACAGTTTCCGCCTCTCACAGTTTTAACTCCATAATTTTTTTTTTCTTAAACAGACTCCTAATATGCATCTTCTAACTGAGCGAGAACTTCATTTCAATAAGCGCATCAAAAAAAAATGAAAAACTACCTCATTGTATTTTAAAGGTTAGTTTTTTGCATCCTCCAAGCATCGAACCCAGGATATCTTCCGTAAAGGTCATTTATGTTCTCTATAGATCCTGACCATATAAATAGGCTCCTTGAGTTTCAATTCTCTACCTATCCGGGAAGTTATTTTTTTTTAATTCCTAAACATCAAAGCAATGCTTTTAATTGGGAAAAATTGGGGCCCTCTGGAAACGAACCAATGATACTGAAGTTCAAAATCACATTCTTTTTGCCAGTTACACATTATGGCCAATAGGTCATAAATATTTCAAATCAATGATGTTTGTGCTTTAGCCTGTGAATAAGTATCCTATCTATCTATCTAATATACATATGCTTCTCTGGATTGATTCATATATATATACGAGTGAAATGCTGCTTGCATACTGCAAGCATATTGATAACACTAATTTTAAGTCAGCATCATATAGAGAGAGTCCTCAGAAGAAAAAAAAGGATTGATAATATTCTTAAAATTTGCTGCAATTTAATTGTCCGGCATCGAACCCGGGTCTTCCTGGTGATAATTACTATGCGGTACAACAGAAGATCACCATCACTAACTATGAGTGAAAATTCAAGCAGAAATATTTGTTGCAACTGCTTCAGACTGCGTCCTACTTTACCCTTATATTACTTATGTGAGAAATTTAATGTGCTCTGGCATCGAACCCAAGTACAAGCATGGTCTTATCTAAATTTTTTTTTGAACGGAGTCTTAATATACACCTAAAAGCAAGAACTTCCTATCATATCGATAAATACATTAAAAAATTAATGAATATCTACACCAATGTATTATATATGGGGGATATATTTGCCGATTGGCATCAAACCCGGGTCTCTGACAATACTATCTATGCAGAACAAAGGAATATCACTATCTCTATCTCCAGAGAAGCATCTATATATAATAGATGTAAATCCATGCTAAAAGGATTAATAGATTGGATTAAATTTTAAAACATGTTCTTGAAATAAGTGTTAGCAATTTTAAAGAGAATTTTTTTAAAAATTCCTTCCCAATAACATGGAAACCTAAAACGGGGCTTGTAAACAGAGGTCATAAAGACATCTCATGTACAGAGTATACCATTTCCATATAGATCCTTGGTTCAATGCCAGAGCACCATTAATCCATGCAATGGTCAGACTTTTTTCAAGTCCGTTTTTCCTTGGGAATTTTCCTGGGTGCACGCCCTTATGTGCAAAGTCACCTAAACCCTTTCCTTATTTGGGATAATATAATCTTATTTTAGGACCTTTCCAATCTGACATTGCATTTAAAATTTGGATTATATAAGTGTTATATTTATTTATATCTTGCAAAAAGGTCCTGGGTTCAACACCAGACGGCTGTATTATCTGAAATGTAAGATGGAAATTAAAATTTCCTTTAATTTGCTGATAGAATAGAAATGTATTACTATAAACAGTTTGTAGGGACAGGTACAAAAACATCATCAGTACACTTATCCAGAATGCAAGCAATTTTTACTCTTATAAATATCTATATAATCACAGTAACAGCATGTTACGCGAGATATATACATTTTTTACTGTTAATTAACATTCTAAACTTTTTATTTTTCAATATAAAGATTAGAATTTTAATGAACAGTATTAGCAAAAATATAAAACTGTCATGTATCATTCACACCTCCCAAAGTCTACATGAAAAGCTTAATGTTTTCAAGGAAATACATTTAGCAGATTTCAGCCCATCCATTTGATTATTTTTGATTCTTTTGATTATAGGAATTGTACAGGGTTTTGAAAAAAGGTAAATGTTAGATGACAGATATAATTATTTATATACTGTTAGTTAACATTTTAAACCAAACCTTGTTGTACTTAAAACTCAAATTTGCTTTGTATATATTGTTCAAAAAATTGAAATCTTTGTTTTTGACAAAAAAATCAAACTTTAAGGCCATTGTTGGAGACCTAAATACTTTTGAAATCGATAAAAATTTTTTGGAGGAAAACATGTGATCAAAGTTACAAACTTTTGTCCTCTTGAAATTTTGAATTAGGAAAAAAAGATTTCTGTGACTTATGCAATGGAACTGGGACGAGTATACTGAAACTCAACATTTTAGTTAGTTGTGTCATTTTTGATGCGGAAGTACACCAGTAATAGTAAAATCAAATCAAAAACAGGAAAATTGCCATAATACAATATGAGAAAATAATATATTTCACAGAAAATATAGGATAAAACATTTAAAAAATTAAATTGCCCTTAGGCTGGTTGGTGCCTCATCCCCTCTGGCATAAGCTACTTAGAGCAGAGAGGAATGAGGTTCACTAGGCAGCATAAGGAGAGGAAGTTTGCCATTGCTTTCCTCACTGAGCCAGAATGATATTAGCGGAGCATGTCCACCCAAGTGAACCACAAAGAGTAACACTTTTCTTGTCAGTCCGTAAAGAGAGACCTTGATCAGTGCAATTATTCTCTCGAAACCTCGGTGTCTTTCATTTCATCACAGCCATGATCAAGAATGGGACAAAAGAAAATGAAAGATACACTTTTCTCTATCCTGTGCCACATGACAAATGAGAATAGTCCATTAATCAGAGAATGTGATGAAAAATGCTAAAAATGACATGTGAAAGCTATAACTATTTCAATCTCATGTTGGTTCAATGTTCGCCCCTCCATTTGCCAAGTCTCCGATGGCTAAGCTGACGAGCCTCAAGTCCACTCTGAGTTCACGATCGAGAGAAGAGCCAGAAAAGGGGCTGTCTCCTACTAAGCAGAAGCCTAAACCATGCTGGAGACAAGACCTCAGCAAAGTACCCACTTCTGCAAGGAAGAGCCTTCAAGAAAACACATCTGTGCAATCGCATACTGCGAGGGGAACCATCTCTGCTCTCTTCTTCGGCTGCAAAGGGGGACTTATGTAGTCTAATTGTTTTACCTGTTGGAATACTGTGTTTAAGAAGGCAGCTATTTGTTACCAGAAGCATTAATTACTTGTTTTGCAGGTGTATTTATCTTCCAGATATCATTTTTTGGTATGTCAGCTCTAGATGTAACACGCATATTCCTGTGAAATGGTTTTGTGTATAATTTTGTATTTATTGATATACTAGCGGACATGCAAATCTTTACACCTGGCTAGTTCAGGGCTTTCATACTTAATTCCTGTAAGATACTTCCTTGTGATGATTTTCAGACTTTTAGAGGAAGGATTTCCGATTCATCAATCAATACTCCATCCAATGTTCTCAAAAGCTTTCTTGTCAAATAGGTTCTTCTTGTTTGGTGTCTGTAACAGTTTTGACATTCAAAATTCATGTATGTGTTTCATTTCCACTATAGAGTAATACCGGGGCTTTATACTTTTTGTTTTACGTTCATTTAAATTATCCACCATCACTTTTACTTCATATTTCTCAACATAAAAGTCTTAAATCCTTTGCAAGATGTATTCCATCACATTGGTGGAAGAATCTTAAAGTAATACACTTCTTCTGTCTGTAGTTTTATAAATTCTGCTAGCATTATCTAAAGTTAAATTTTCCAACAGTTGCAAAAAGCTCTGCTCTTTCATTTGGTTAATTAGTGAAAAATAGGGGACAATAGCTCATAATTGCAGGCATTCAAGTCTCTTCTCACAGCTGTTGAAGTCCCCAAAAAGTAATAATGTATTTATTCTCATAAGCCTCAGGGTTTTTGCTGGGTGTTGTAGAGTTTATATAATTAAATTTATCAGAAAGTATATATCAGGGTTTTGTTTGAAGGTGATTTAGGGTAAACTATTTCTGTGAATGGTTAAATATCTTTCTGCGTATCTTCGATCGAAATCTTCATCGCATTGACTAAGGGAAAAGGAAACAATACAATTGTGAGCTTACGCAAAGGTTGAATATCTCGAGTTCTGTCTGGGAAATGTTGAAATCTTTCATTCACACAGTCATTCAACTAAGAGTAAGTAAGAGTTGGCATTTTCTTTCCTCAGCTTCCAAAACTAGTTTTCACTTTGCAAACGCTGTTTGAAATACACTTAACGCTTGTTCTTAAGTCTTAACCAAAAGCTGTGAGTAGTGCATGAAACAGGCAAACTGCTTAAGTGACACAGTACGATTCCAAATGACCAAAAAGACTTTTCTGTGGGTGATGACATGAGATGAAATTAGTTTTGTACCACTAAATTTTCCAAGCAAAAAATGGCTTTTGCCTGAAAGTCTTAACCTTGTAGGGTGTCATGCAAAGTTGCAAATCACCTGTAAAATATTCCTCAGATGTCCTGAACTATGATTGTTCCCAAATAGCAGAAAGTTGGACGATTTGTACTGGAGTTGTGTGCAAATATCTGCCAATGCTTGTCAGTCCACATTGGTGCGAATATCTACCAATGTTTTGGAGTTTAAATATGGCAATCTGCAGTGGTACAAAATGTTATCTTTGTTGCCAGGATCAGCACGTATGAGTTCGCTGCAGTTGTATGTGAATGCATATGTTTGTCTGCCTAAATTGGCGAGTGAAAATGATTGGGAATGCACGAGTGCATGTTTTTGCAAACATGGCATACTCATTTATTTGTTGTGTTGTTTTTTCCTTCTTTAAATTTACTAATTATTTTTGTGTTTACAATGGACGAAGCCATTTTCGTTGGTGGAATTCTGGCTAGTCGCTGACTTGTTTTGAATTAAACTGTAGACTCTAACCGAGGATGAGATTAATAAAGTGAATTTTGTGACCAATACTCCAATTGCAATCAGTCATTCAACAATTGTTTACGATTTAATTCTGTAAAAATTTTGTCTGCAATCGATCAAACGGAAGTTTGTGTGCATTTCTTATTCCAGAGACGTTTATAGTCGTCCAGAGTATCATTTTAATGTGCAGGAATTAAATTAATTTACAGAGTTATGGCTGGAAAACAGAATTTATTCAAAAGTAACTATGCGAAGTGTCAAAGTTCGCACAAATAGAATACACTTTTAAACTTTTGGCTTGCTTATTTCGATTCTAGCACATGGTACGAAGTTATCTATATTAGAATAAGTGGTAAATAAAAAATAAAGAAAGCTTGGAAGGTTAGAAGTTGAAATTTAAATTGAATTGATTTCAATTGATCGCAGAAAGATAAGCTATCCGTAAAAAAATGGAAGAACATAATATCCTATTAACTTTCTGTTTACTGTGGTATGACCATGGAGGAAGGATAATATATTATTGTTCAAAGATCATACTTCGAAGAAAAATCCCGCACAGACCTATCAATCCTTATTGGTGATCGGCGAGATTGGCGAGAAAAAAAAACAAGAAAAAAGCAGCTGACGAAGCCAATTGACAACGTTCCTGGCGCTAAAGTACAGCTGATTTACGGAAGATAATATTTGGATAACAACGACTTAGGGTGTAAATTGCTTAAATATTCATAAGATAAATTAAGTGTAGGCGATAGCTCTAGAATAATACATTGTATTTTTTAATAAATAACGGAAGCAGCAATCGAATTCCTTCACTCAATTTACTATAAGCTTCATCGGTAAGTATGCTTACGATGTTATGCATGAATTCGTTGGAATTGTGATAGTTAATGCCACTTCTTTGCATCATAGTTCTTGCGTTGTGACTCATATGCTGTTAATCTCACAAAAATGGGCGAAATAAGGCTGGACTACAGCTGTAGGCTGTGTTTGAAGGAAGGATTTTCACTTACAAACATATTCTCGCACCGTTCTGTAGCTGTAGATCCTTTATATCGGATTCTTAATTTCATTTACGAGATGAAGGTACTCGTGTGAATTTATTTCCCATATTTTTGTAACAATGTGATTGGAGAAACTAAATTCTAGCTCTTTATTTTGTTATCTTTTCCATTTGGAATTGTCGTTGAAATCTTACGTACAATAATCAACTGCTTTGTAACATACAACGAAGATTGTGTTTGCAAGTTACACAAAAATTATTGTTGAGTACAGCGCGGTGGTGAACTAACAATTCGCAAGTAATATTTCATTCAAAACTAGTTTATTTTCATTACTCTAAACTGTCAGTTGTTGTTGTTAATCTGTTATGAAATATTATATTTTTATGATGTAGATCTTCGAGAACGATGGTCTTCCGTCTCAAATCTGCTCCCCTTGCATGTGGAGAATGATAGAGTTCGAAGCATGCAAAAGAAACGTCCATTCTGCTGAAGCTGCAATTATGAGATTGTTAAACCAAACAAGACCTGTAAGTAGTCTCCTTCATAACTTTATAATTTTATTTATGTAAATATCCGTGATCATTCACGCTCCTTGATTTTATGTTCGATGTTGTTAATTTTTAATGGGAAATTGCTTTTGAGCATCCGGACGAAGCTCAGAACAATAGTTTAGTAATGAAGACTGAAGATAAATGTTATATAATATGTCCTAATGTCCTAATGTTGTGCGTACGTCTCATAGAATTAAATTACTAATAGCAAGCACTAAAGATGCCTATGTTGTTGTTGTTTAATTTATGTTATTATTAATGAGATGTAAGTTATTAGATTTATAGGATCAAAACTAGTTTGGTTGGCATATTGTGGCACGATAAGTGTTTAATCATTTACTGAGTTTTTTACAGTTATATCAATTACTAAACTTTGCTTGAGAAATATAAATGAATTAAATTTATTTTCTAGGTTATCATTTAATGAGAAATTGAGATTGTGGAGTGGCAGATGCCGGAAGAGGTGATAAGAGAGGATATGGAAATTGAGGTTGGTGTTATATTTAGTTACTTTTGGTAGTGAAATGTTATTTACTTAATTTTATATATTAAAAATACGGTGCATTTACTTCATGGACAAGGCAATAGAAACCCTGTGAATATTGATAATGGGTCATGTTCATCAAAAGTGAGGAGCCTTGCATTTTTTCGTAATTCATAATTATTATAGGTGTTAGAAAATTTTTTTTTCCAAAATTTTTTGATTTGAAAACCATATTGTGGTGTTTTGTGTTTTTATTATGTTTCCTAAATTTAATGATACTAATTTTCACTGTCTCATTTAAGCAAAGGAATGATATTAGGCAGACTTTAGCAAACGCATTGAAAATATTATAAACTGTAAATTATACAAAATATTGAATTAAGTTTATTTAAAACTGCTGTTTACACCTAAGGAAAATGCTTTCACAGCTGCAAATGATCAAAACATTATATTTTTATTAAAACATATTGACGTGATAGATGTTAGGAAAACCTACTTCCCCTTCTGATTTCCGACCAATTTCCATTCTCTGTTCCCTTTCTAAAACCCTCGAAAGAATAGTTTTCAATCAAGTTTCCGATTATTAAAAAAAAAAACAAAGAAAATTTACCAATTCCAATCAGGTTTCCGCCGTGGTTTTAGTACTCAATCTGGTCTAATAAAAGTAACAGATGATATTCGTTTTGCCACTGATAATAATTTATTCACCGTTCTGGTCCTGTTCGACTTTTGTAAAGCCTTTGATCGTGTCAACCACTTACTTTTACTAAGTAGATTGAAAGAACTAAATTTTTCTACCAATGTTTTGAATTGGTTCTGGTCCTACTAAGATGGTAGGAGCCAGGCAGTTATGGGATTCGGCAATGACTTGTCATCGTGGCTACCTATTTCTAGTGGAGTATCACAGGGATCAGTTTTGGGACCTCTTTTGTTTTTGTTATACATTCTTAATATTTCAGACAGTATTAAGCACTGTAAATATATGCTCTACACGGATGACTTACAAATCTATCTTCATTCGACCCTGGATGACTTGCCTGCCACAATAGCTGCCATCCACTTAGACATCCAATCATTATGTGCGTGGGCAAACAACAACAACCTTCTATTAAATCCCAGTAAGACGCAAACCATAATCTTCGGAAACTCTAGGTCTCTAAGAAATATTGATTTCGCTAATATCCCCAATATTATTATAGATGGTTCTGTTGTCCCTTTTAGAAATTCTGTCCGAAATCTTGGCCTCACTCTTACTAACACTATCTCGTGGAATTTTTTAGTCTTTGAAATTTCAAATAAAGTAAATAAAACCTGGTATCAGTTAAAACTACACAAGAATAATCTACCTGTAGCAACCTGTAAAATGCTAGTCTCCACCCTTATCCTACCGGCATTTGACTACTGCTCTCTTGTATATGACGACCTGACCGCAGAGCAAGACCTTAATTTACTCCGTCTTCTCAACAACTGTATTAGATTTATTTCTAATCTTCGTAAAATCGAACATATCTCCAGTCATTGCCGTGAATTGAAGTGGTTAAAACCAAATATAAGAAGAAAATATATTCTTGGTTCATTCTTGTTTACTGTTTTTCACGAATCTCAACCACAGTATATTTATGACCTGTTTACATACAAACAATCTGTATCCTCTAAATCTACCTGGTCTGGCCCAAACCATCTTGTTTGCCCAATTCCTCGCACCAACGTCTATCTAAAATCCTTCCTGCTCGTTGCCTCTAAATTTTGGAACACATTATCTGTACAAATTAAAAACTCCAACTCGTTGTTTTCTTTTAAAGAAAAATTATATAATTATCTTTTGGTTACGTACAATTAATTGTTTGTTAAATTATAGCCTTGGTTAATTTTCTTATTTATAATTTTGTTATTAATTAATTTTTTTACTATTCATGAAATACTGTATGAGCAGATATTCTTGTTGTACTTTCTTTCTGCTCTTATGGGAAATATTTATCCCAGAGCATAATAAAATTATTATTATATTCTATTCTACTCTCGATATCCAACTTTTCGCTGCTGTCATTCTTTTGCTGCTCTACTAGTTGATCGTCTGTCAGCAAACCACAAACAGCAGTTTCTGCATCTACAACAATAAATCATCAAAGGAGCAGTTTATGTCCAATGTGCTGGACACAGTTCTCCAGCTTTCAGGCACTAACTCCGAATTCAGCTCAGCAGATCCATCCACAGAATCATATTCAGTAATTCTTGCAAACCCGAATGTTTGAAACACTTATTCATACTTTCTGTAGATATTTTCCCCAGGCCAATATAAACCAATGGATTGCCTCCAGGACATTCCGATTGGTGCGTGTTTCTTTGACATTAACTTCCTCAATAACGTTTTGACGAGGAGTAATCTAAATTGTTGCTTTATACCTCAACTAATGCCCTGATCTAATGTCTAAAACAAACTTTTCCTGTTAGGGGGAAAGAACACAAGCTCTATGTTCGTCAATATAATGATGGGGTGGGCCGGACAGCAATCCACGAACAGGACAATTTTTCTACATCTCCCTCCAACTTTGGCATCAAAAGCCTTTAGCCACTGTGTAAAAATCTGTCCTGTCCTTTGCCGTTGTACTCGTAAGTACAGGGAATATTTTGCTGACCACAAAAAGCTTGGGGACGCATGGATTTTCCAGTAGTTAATGGTTTTAGTTTATCACATCCAGTCATGTTCGTGCAGAGGAGAACTGTAAGCCTCTCCTTACTCCTTTTTCTACCTTTGCAGCGGTCGCCCTTAACAGACAAAGTTTTTTCCATCAGTAAATTGTAAAACAGTGCTGTGTCATCCTCATGTATATGTCCTAATTATGTGGAGATTAAAAACTGTTTTTCACACGAAGTACAAGGCCTATCTTACAATTTATAGTATTGAAACAATAATTTGCTTTTTGCATTACTTACCTTTTCTTCGTATCTTTCAAGGATTGACTTGAGAATTGGAAGCAAGTCATGTACTGCTTGCACATTTATTTCACTGGATTTACCGCTAATTATGTGGAGTGATATTCCTCTTCTTCCTTTAAATCAATTTAGCCAACCATCTATGCGATAGAAATTTTCAAGTTTCATGCTCTTCAGCTTTCGCTGTTCTGCTGATTGGAATTCCTAGAGATCATTGCTGGGGGAACCATTCAAATAGAATGGACTCGAACTCTGTATTATCCACAGGTTGTAGTTTTTTGGACCCTCCTGGAGTATTTTTCCTCAGGAATGCAGACTCTATTTTTTCTTTGTTCTTCAAAATCTTAAATAGAAACAACGATGATAGCCCATACCGTCTGCGGGTTTTAGATTTACTCGCAGTTTCTCTTTTGCACAATTTCAAATTTCTTTGCTAAACCTAAAGCCTTTCTTTTACCCTCCATCACAGAACTGTCACACTAGACACCCGTTTTTGGAAAGCTCTGAACGGACTCGCGTCTAATGATTGAATGATGGAAGAGCGATAACCATCATGTGGAAAGGCACCCCTAATTCATATCGAATTTCTTTCTCAAGATATTTTTCATTCACATGCTTTGTAACTAATGACAGTGGCGCAAGGGAGAGGTTACTGTGGAAATCCGAAACAGCTCTGCTTTTATCTTTTATATCCCCTCCCATTAGACAATTTGAAGCCAAGTTTCTAATGAAAACAAATCTCACAGGTAGATGCCAATAAAATGGGAACTCGATTCAAACTGCTGACTAGAGGGGTCATCACCGAAAAAGAAACAAGAAACAAGGGGATAAGATATAGGAGATGTGAGGCACAGAGGGGATAGTGAAACTGGTGAGACATCTTTGATTACGAGATATGCTACCTGCAAGGTGGCCCTCGTTATAACGATACCTCAGATTTCGATCAGTCGTTATAATGGAAGTAACTCCCTATCCTTTTTGCTGTGAGACAGAAAATGTTCAATGAATCACTCGCTATAACGCAACCCTCGTTATATGCTGTACTCCTTATAACGGACTTCTACTGTAAATTCAAAATTAACATCAGAAAGAAGTTTTCTTATATCAGGACCAATGAAGATACCCTCTTTGATTGTTTCTTTACTGATGACTGGGAATCGATGATACAGCTACTGAAAGGATTTACCTTTATTGTTAGGGGCCTTGATGAATTGCTTTTTAAGCCCAAGTTTGATATGAAACAGAGATAAAGTATGTTTGGGTGTCAACAAAAGTTTTTTGTTATATGTTTTTCGAGCCTACAATCCAATGTCTACCTGGTCATTCTCTCTGGGCCCAGTGATGTAACCTTGCTCAACTGTTCCACTCACACAGAAAGCAGGAGTGCTTTGTGTAACCTGTTTAAACCTAACAAAATACCTATCACTTTAAAATCACCAGACACTTGCCACTAGTGTTTCTGGTACTTCAATTTACACAACATCAGCACAGCTGATTGTTAATTGGTCACCTAATTATTGCTAAAATTATAAACCATTACCAACAAATATGGAATGATTCGAAGAAGCATTTTTACGAACCATCACTCATCATAGTTTTAGTGAGGCTCTCTGTCATCAAAGTTCATTTGGTTGAAATAAGGTTATTCTATCGGATATCGGGTGAAATAATGGAAATATTGCCCTTATGCCTATCAGTGAATAACAGGGAAAATATATATCAAAAGAAATAAAAATAAGATATGAGAATTACTAGAAACAACGGGTTATTCCTTACAGATTTGGTCTAGCGTGGGTGTGTAATATGGGGTTGCCTATACTCAGATTGTCAATTAATTATTGCAACAAAACTAAGGCTCATTAAGGCGAATGGCAATACACTTTTTCATTACTCTACTTCCTGCATCACCACAAAAATTTCATCAAAATCCCCGGACAAAAGTGAGAGTCTCCCCTTGTAAGAAGTACATTAGTGCCTGATGAAAAAACGTAACATGAGATTTAAAATAAAATAAGATGTGATATGGGAAAATATTATATGCCATTCTTTTTATGACCTACTTCTACTGTATTATTGAATAGAATCTTTAGCCTATTTACGATTATGAAATGCTATAAAATTCAATATGTCTGTGAAATTTAAATTTTGAAGAATTGGGCAAAACAGAAGTTGAGGAATTGAATGAAGAAGTACTGAACCTTCTGAGCAATTGATATAAAATAACAATCGGTTCTCAGTTTATACGGTTGTCTTTGATTCCTTGTCTATGGATGTCTGTTATGCCTTGAGAGTTTCACAATGTTTTCATTACCATTAATCAGCCGTTTTCTTTTGAATTATTATAATGAGAAGACTATTTTCATTTTTAAGAAAGAAAATTACTTTAACTTGTTTCAAATTGGTACTTATTTAGACTATTTTTCATTTCAGCTCACTGGATCGACGGATATTAAGAATTTCATACATTTGGAGGCATCAGAAGAATGTGTTAAGAATTCAATTGAGGGAGAGACCATTTCAAGTACTCAAGGTATCTCTGACGAAAACAGGGATAAGGGGATACCTTGGAATTATTTAAGAGGTGATATTCTACCAGAGGAGAAATCATTATCTGCTGAGCTGTCAAAAAGGATTCTTGATGATACAGAATCAGAACTGTCTCATTTAAAACCCCCTCTTTCTAATAGGAAGTACGAGTTTGTTTGTGATATTTGTAAAAAAAATTGTGCAAGTAAGAAGAATTTGGGCAACCATTGTGGCACTATAAGTGTTTAATCGTTTACTGAGTTTTTTACAGTTATATCAATTACTAAACTTTGCTTGAGAAATATAAATGAATTATATTTATTTTCTAGGTTAACATTAAAGAATAAATTGCGATTGTGGAGTGGCAGTTGCCGGAAGAGGCGATAAGAAAGGAAATGGAAATTGAGGTTGGTGTTATATTTAGTTACTTTTGGTAGTGAAATGTTATTTACTTAAATTGGCATATTAAAAATACTGTACATTTACTTCATGGACAAGGCAATAGAAACCCTGTGAATATTGATAATGGGTCTTCTTCATCAAAAGTGGCAAACCTTGCATTTTTTCATAATTCATTATTATTATAGGTGTTAGAATTTTTTTTTTCCAAAATTTGTTGATTTGAAAACCAAATTGTGGTGTTTTGTGTTTTTATTATGTTTCCTAAATTTAGTGATACTAATTTTCACAGTCTCATTTAAGCAAAAGAATAATATTAGGCAAACATCAGCAAAAGCATTGAAAATATTATAAACTGTAAATTATACAAAATATTGAATTAAGTTTATTTAAAACTGCTGTTTACGCCCAAGGAAAATGCTTTCACAGCTGCAAATGATCAAAACATTATATTTTCATTAAAACATATTGACACGAAAGATGTTAGGAAAAACTAAACATTTTTCTTCGTGGAATTAGTCAAGATTTTGTGATAATCCATAATGGAAAAAAGTTTTGTGAATTTAGTGCAAAAGATCAAAGCTGAATTCCAGTAAGAAAAGATGTCAAGAGTGATAAAAAATATGAGAAAAATATGTAAATAATTCAATTATTATAAATTGTACATTTATTTAAATAATACCAAAATTACATTTCCCTCTCTTACTAATGATGCAAAAATCACCAAAATCCGTGCTGCTTATTAAAACTGCCAAAATTATCGTTATTTGCTAAATTAGCCAAAATTCACGTTATTTGTAGGTTTTCTCACTTATTGCAAAAAACAAACTCCACTAATAATTATTGTGTTTACTCTAATTGAAAAATAAGAATACAGTGGTACCTCGAGATACGAGTAGCTTGACATACGAGTTTTTTGAGATACGAGCCGGAGCTCGGGCCATATTTTCGTTCAAGATACGAGCCCAAATCCGAGATACAAGCCGTGTTTCCGGAGCGTCCCGCTAGTTATGGAAAATAAAGTAACCGAAAAAATCCCATATTTTGAAGCCAGGAAAAAAATACAGAAATAATAGAAAAACATGAGCGTGGCGTACGAGTGATTGAACTCGCTAAGATCCATGACCGTAGTACATCGACAATTTGTACGATATTGAAGCAGAAGGATGCCATCACGAGTGCTACACCACACTTAAGAACTCACACAGAAGAGAAGCCCTTCAAATGTAAAGTCTGCTTCAAATGTTTTATTGATTAGGATCGTCTCTGTTTTTCTGCTGACTGAATCACAGTGCTGATAATTTTTTACTTTTTTAAATGATTTTTTCTTATTGTGATATATGTTTTTGTGGTAAACAGTTCGAATAAATTTGATAGAGAGGAAGTTTCGTCTTGTTGATTATTTGTAATAGTGTAGGTTGAATATTTCTGAATTCTTTATTTTATCTGTAAATTCAGAAACAACAAAATTTTCAATATTTAAACGAAATGCAGGACCTAACATATTTGGCGACACATTATTCCATTATTTTAATGCATGATTATTATTTGCATTATTGTACGTTGAGAACATTTTAGGAGCTTCACAAAGGTTGACTTTTTGTAGGTATTATTAATAATACGACATTTAGTTTTTATATCAATGATTAAGTGAATTGTTTTATAAAAAGATTTATATTTGATCTATGTCCTTGCTAACCCAACCTGGACAACAGAAATTATTTCATGGTACACCTTTTACATACATATATTTTTTTGGTGAGTCAAAAGATAACTTTTTCTTTTCTTCTTAACCTTAGAACCAGATAATATACCATAACCACTAGAACATGGTTTCGACAAAAATATTCCTTGAGGGATTTCATTTTTTTTTTTTTACTGCCTCTTTACATTTTGTTTAAGAAATCAGTGCTGCAATAGAAGAAAGAAGAACTTAAATTCTTTTAGAATTTTAATTTTTTTAAATGTGCTTGCGTTCAATAGCAATATATTTTATTTACAATTTGAAATAGCATGCTGCCTGAAATGGGCAGTCTAATAATTTTCATCGACCCCTACAAATTCTACTTAATTAGATTAAGTGTAGCCATATTTCCCTAAATTTTAATTTATTTTCAATTGAAAAGGTTTAAAGTAAACAGATTATGGGACTAAAAACAGCAGTTGCTATAAATAATAATCTATATGTTGCTCGTCTCTATTTTGGATATGATACAGCACATCTGTTTTGCCCTCTTAATTTTTGGTCGTTATTGAATTACCAGCCCCATGGCTTCAAATTCAACTTTTTCAATTTTTCTGTATCTTACTTAAGAAGAAAAAGTACTTTTGCATACTGGGCCCATATGATACCTTTTCCATTTGTGTAGTTAAAATAGGATTACGCTAATCAGTTCGTTAGGTTTTTGTATAAACTGCATTATATATCAAAAATTCAAACTTTGTTATATCCTAAGATATCGTTAAATGTGAGTACGCCTCTTGTTTTATATTCCTAATAGCTGTTTTCAGTCATCTCTTTGAGTGAAAGCAATCGAGGAAGCTTTAACTGTATGGAACTCCATCCTAATAAATGGGTGGAAATAACTTATGTGTTTTGACCAACCGCATCCCTGCAGAACCCAACTGAAAAATAAACCTCACCCATACAATAGCTCAGGCAGTAAAATCCAGCTCGCATCATCCTTCTAGCCCCTTTAATGCGAGTAGAACTTTAACATCAATTAAGAATACCCTTGTGTGCGAAAATTTAATCCTAACCAAATCCGACAAAAGAAAGTGCATGGTGATTATGAAGAAAGACGACTACATCGGTAAGTGCCAAACCTTTTTTCTGGAAAACAATATAGTGACCGTTCCGGACCCAACTATGTGTTTACAGAAGAAAGTGAAACGTTTAGTGAATAAGTGCTCCCTTTTTACACCAAATAATTCTTTTAAGGCTATCAACTCAAACTCTCACCCCCTAGACTGTATGGACTCATTAAACTTCATAAACCTGGTATGCCCATTCGCCCTGTGGTTTCTTGTGTATCTTCACCTACGCACAAACTTGCTTCAATAGTGAATAATTTACTAAAGTGCATAACCAATTTCTCGCCTAGCTACAGTGTAAAGAACTCGATTGACACAAAAACTTAAAAACCTTAAACTGTGATTATTCTAAATTTGTGTCCTTTGATGTTAAAAATTTATTTACCAGTATTCCGAAATGTGATGTTCTAAATTAAACAAAAGAAATGTTATTGAATCTTAATATTGATATGTGTGTAATTACGGATTTGCTCTCTCTTGTTGATATTTGCATATCTTGTAATTATTTTTTTTTTCAATTCCACATTTTATAACCAACCAGATGGCTTGAATATGGATTGCCCCTTATCCCTTTTGTTATCTGAAATATTCATAAAAAATTTGGAAACAAGATTATTTAGCAGTGATAATCTCCTGATAAAACATGTTAACACCTGGCTAAGATATGTGGATGACATTTTCTGTTTATGGAATGGTTCTTTAAGACAGTTAAACATGTTTTTGGATTACTTTTACTCGTTACATCCCAACATCAACTCCTCTTTAGAACTAGAATCTGATAAACAACATAATTTCCTCGATATCACATTATCAAGATAAGAAAACACGGTTGAGTTCTCCATTTATCGCAAACATACATACACTAATCACACGCTAGTTCCCATCATCCCACAAAACATAAACACGCAGCTTATCATAGCCTAATACACAGACTCATGCAAATTCCCCTCGATCTCGAAAATTGCACACGGGAATTAAATATCATCAAAGAAATAGCCATCGCCAACGGTTACACCGATACACTAATTGACACGATTCACACACGAAAACTAAGAAAACTAAACATATCCAAAATATACCCCACTTTCCCAAACACGGTAAATTCAATTTGGGTGAAACTCCCTTTTGTAGGCCCCCTTTCTTACAACATTTCTAACCTTCTCACTCCCTACAATGTCAAGCCCGCATTTAAAAAACACACACAACTTAGGTAAAATACTTCTTAATAATAAAGATACTTTTAACCATAAACGAAAAAGTGGCATTTACAAATTACACTGCAACGATTGTGGGGCAATTTACTTAGGTCAGACGTCCCACAATTTACAAATAAGAACCAAAGAACACTTCAATTCATTCCGTAACAATACACAGGCATCACATTTCGCAAAACATCTAGATAACAATCACACTTCAGATTTCTCCTCTACTCTATTACATTGTGAACACAAAGGACGCAAACTAATACACCACTTAAAAAACAATTACACACTCACTAACATCCATCTTTTCCCTAATTATTCTCCCCTGCTCTCCATTGTTAAACTGCTTCCCCTTCCTCCTCCCCCATAGCTTCTGTTTGTTGGCTGGTTTTTGTACCTTGTGTGTATATATATGTGTACTCCTGTATTACTCATCGCTTGATAATGGACTAACGTCCGAAACCGGTCGCGGTATTAAAAACTTTTTAAAGTGGGATTTTTGCAAAGTTATTTCCACCCATTTATCTCTTTGAGTATTCATGACTTTGAGTTATATAAGCTGTGATAGAAGCCTAATTTGTTTCCTATAAAGCCAAACATGAGAGAGGTAAGTGTGGATATTAATTCAGTAAAGTACATGTGCTGAATAATAGTGGTTTTATCAAGTATTTCAACTTAATTCTTGTGTGCAGGGTTAAAGATGCACGCAAAACATTCCAGACCCAAGCATCGCAGAATTTGTCAGTCAGGGATTGGTCTTGGACAATCAGGTAAAGTGTTGAAGGAATTCTTAAATGTTCTCTTAGTTTGAAATAATGCTGAACTTTTTGTCTGGATAGCTAGGTATTGCTGGATTGTTTCCACTTATGGATTAATGTTTTTATTCTCTCATTCAGATGTTTATAAAGCAGGAAGAAGTCTATTGCAATATTTACGCTTTGGGAAATGCTGAAGAGGAAGCTGTAAAGAGCTACAACCAGGTAACAAGTTGTTATTATCTGGCAGTATGAACTGACTGCTTGAGGATTTTCATGGAGAAAATCTTTCTACGCAAACGCAGATGTTTATTAAGCAAGAGCAAGTATATTGCAGCAGTTTTTAAACCCAAAATGCAGAGACAGACAGGAAAAACCCAAAGAAAAAAACCTTATCAAAAGCCAGAGTTCAATCTATAGCAAGAGTGTGAGCAAAAGACACTTTGCATTGCATTGTTTGCCATGTTAAGAAACACATAATTACAAATTTATTGTTATTGTTTTAGGGATCCCCAAAGATGTATTTCTGTTGAAATCTCGGAGTAGAATTTTTTCATGAAAACATTGCCTTCTCTATAATATGTACATGGAGAAAGTAGAAACAGCTTTACAACTAAAATGAGAATATAGTTATGGGTATTTAAGAGTTCACTTGTATAACTAGATTCATCAACTAACTTAGTTGGTTGATACTAATTTATCCATTAATCTATGTCAAAATATAAAATGATATACAATGTGATTACAAATTCATTTTAGTTCAGAACATAAACATCATAGAAATACATAAATACAGTATATCATTAACTTTAAAAAATCCTAAAAGTGACCTCATCTATATTGTTATTAATTTTTACATTATATTGATCATGTTTGCTTTCCAAGTGTAAATCCGGGTTCACACAAAGTTAATCCGATGTTAGAGAAAATGGTATTTCATAAGTCTTGGCCTTAGTTTCTGGTACTGGATTTTAATGAATAGAAAATTTTTCACTTGTAATTTCATACAGGATACAGGAAAATAGATTTACTGTATATGCCTGCGTATTAGTCGACCCCTAAACTTTTGAGGTGAATTTCAGGTTTAGCCATGTTCAGCTGGGTGTCCCAAAAAAAATGGGAGACCAGGTTAATGGGCAATTAACTAACGGATTCTCACGAATCTTTCAGGGCACATCCTTTGCTTAAAAATAGTGGACATATTTCTGGCTGTTTAACTCAATGTGCTTTTGTTTATAAAAAAATTAGGAACTAAATATCAGAGCTAGGCAACAACGCCATACACCTATATTGCTCGAGAAAATAGGAATTTTGTTTTCTTCCATTTCGTTCTCTGATAACTTATCTTTTTACTTTCTCCATATATGAAGTATAGAGAAAGTATTGTTTTCATGAAAAAATTCGACTTCGAGATTTCGACGGAAATACATGTTTTGGGGTCCCTAGAACACGTTTTGACCATTTTCGGAATGATGTCTGTGTGTATGTGTGTGTGTGTGTGTGTGTGTGTGTGTGTGTCTGATAGTGGGCGCTCTAACGTGAAAACTATAAGTCGTATCAATACCAAACTTCATATATAGTACTCTGGTGTGTGCTGTCAGAGTTGATTAGTTTTTGGAGTAAATCGGTCATCCGAAAGTCGAGCTTTATTCATTAAAGCTCATTTCCGGTTTTATAAATATCTCCATAAATATAATATATACGTATATTGTATTACTTATAAAAGTTTTAGAAACTGTAATTTACTATAACTTTTGTATTCAACATATTTTTGTATCACCGGTTAATTAGGAGTTATTCGTGAAATACTGATAAACCGGAAGAAGATGATTATGTACTTTGTGGGCGCTCTAACATGAAAACTATTTGTCGGATCAACACCAAATTTCATATATAGTAGTTTTATTACAGTCGTTAGAGTTGATTAGTTTTTGGAGTAAATCGGTCAACCGGAAGTCGAGCTTCATTCTTCAATGCTCATTTCCGGTATCAAAATATCTCCATAAAAATCATATTTAGGTATATACTATTATTTATAAAAGTTTTAGAAAATGTAATTTAATATTACTTTTGTAGAAAACATATTTTTGTGTCACTAATTGTGTAGGAGTTATTTGTGAAATACTGATAAACCGGAAGTTGCTGATTATGTACGTTGTGGGTGCTGCGGGCGAAAGGCCAATTTCATCGTTTTTCATCGAATATGTCCCAAAGACATTATTTATAATGTTTGTGACGTCAAAGATAATATGAATGAAATTAATCACTTATCTTCCAAGTTTAGATTGAATATAGAGTTCGAAAATACTGTCGTAGATTAATATTTACATCTTATATATATGGAGAAAGTCATGTGCTGGCCACATCAGATTTTTTCGATTAAATATCATGTTGATACGTTCCAATCATTCCTTAATTTTGGTTTCTCTTTATTCTAATATCTGTTATATATAGATGCTTCTCCGGATTCATTCATGTATCTATATATATATATATAGAGAGGATACAAATTCACAGGCTAAACCACAAGCGTCATTGACTTAAAATTTTTACGACATATTGGCCATAACGGGTAACCTCCAGAAAAATTGCGACTATGAACCTCAGTGTCATGGGTTTGATTCCAGAGGGCCCCAAAGACCAGATTTTTCCCGTTTAAATGCATTGCTTTGATTTTCGGGTATTTTTAAAAAATACTGTCCGAATAGGAAGAGAATCAAAACTCAAGGAGCCTATGTATACAGTTATTATCTATCAAAAACATAAATTAATTTTAGTGGAAAATATCCTGGGTTCGATGCTAGGTCAAGGCAAAAATCTGCTGTTTAAAATGCATTGTGGTGAGTTTTATGATTTTTTTTGGACCCCTTCCTGATGGCATGGAAACTTGAAATTTGGCATGAAGTTGGAGATTATAAATTTATTTCATAAACAAATTTTACATATTCACTGATGGTCCTTGGTTCGATCCCAGAGGGTCATTCACATTCCTCAATGCATTTCTTATAGAGATAACAGAAAAAAGTTTTAGGTACTTCCCGGCATGATATCGACTTCAAAATTTGTATGGAATATGATGAAGTCCTAATAAGTCATACCGTGCATTCACAGCTACCAATATTTCCTGGGTTCGACACTAGGCGTCTCTACAATCAGTAAATTTTCCGATTTTTAAGAATTAATTTAAACCCCTTCCCAATAATATTCAAACATGAAATTAGGCATGTAGATAGAGAACATAGATACATTTAAAAAAAATGTTTTAGATTTTGAAGATCATCCTTGGTTCGAATCCAGAGAGCAATTTGCATTCGTGAAAAGTAGGACGTCGTTTAATGCAGTTGCAACCAATATTTCTGCTTGAATTTTTACACAAAGTAAGAGATGGTGATTTTCTGTTGTGCTGCATAGAAAGTATTTCCAGAAAGACCCAGGTTCGATGCCAGATGATTAAATGGAAGTGAATTCTAAGAATACTTTCAATCCTTTTTCTTTTTCTTTTTAGCACCGTCCCGAAATGATGCCGATATGAAATTAGTGTTGTCGATCTGCTTGCAGTATGCAAGCTACATTTTACTTGTATATATATATATATATATATATATATATATATAACTTCGTACAGAGGGCTAGATTGAAAAAAGCTGGCCAGAAATACAAAAGTGGATTTTGTTTGTGCTTACTTTGATACTTCGCTTAGTTAGTGCTGAATAAATTCCATATACAGCCATTACTATCATAATTAAGACAATTACTTTGATTCCTTCACATTAATTTTATACAGGGGATTGAAGTCGACCTAATTTTCCACAAAATTCCGGTCATACATTTTTTGCAAAATTCTTAATCAAAACTGCAAGCAACATTTAGGAATTAGTAGCCTTTTTTGTATGGTCTAGCTATCAAATCCTTAATATCGAGCCCAAGTATCTGCTCACAGATATTACCATAGCTTTCTTGTAAATCTTCAAAGTTCAACTGTTTTCTTCCTTAACAAGCAGTTCATTGTATGGTAGTTAAATAATTAAATATACTAGTTGTATCCTTTGTTTTCTGTTTCGATCATTATTATTTAACTGACTTTCTATTGTTTTATTTAAGAGAAAGATATCTACAACATCATTTCAGTCAGAAGCAAGTCATTATTTGATCATCTTAAAATTGATGACTGTTTTCTCCTCCAAGAAAGAAGGTTTCGACGCTGAGGACAGTAAACGATACAACTGAAAGAGCGGTCAAGTTAATGCAAGACTTTTATGGTTTAATCACGGTTGGGGAGGAAAAAAAGCAATTTTTATTACGTTGTGTACAAGATCACCGGAAGATTTATTCTGACTGCGAACTTTAAAAAGAAATTTTCAAGGATAATGTTTTTTACAAGTTAGATAGTAAACATACATGATTAGGGAATATTGCTATTTTATTTACTAATACATTGAGTTCTGGAATCCTTCCATAATAAATCAGTACAAATTTTCATTTCTCATCTTTGGCTTCTAGTCGGCACGGGTTACCATAACTCAATCTCAGTAATATTTATTATGTGAGTTATAAAGGCCAAACAGAAAAAAATATAGGGTATGCATATTTTAAGTCGCAAAAATATGGAAGAAAATAAATTCCTATGAATTCGAGAGATATTTAGCATTATGGGTGTATAGCATAGTTGCCTAACTCTGATATTCAGTTGCTAATATTTTATAAACAAAAGCCCACTGAGTTGGAAGGCCAGGCATGTGCTCACTATTTTTGAAAGATTTGTGAGAATCAGTTTGTTAATTACCCATCAACCTAGTGTGTCCTCCTTGTCGGTACAAATTTTCATTTCTCGAAATTGTTTGGCATCAAGTAGGTTTCCATAATCCAATCGCAATAATAATTACTAGGTAAGTTTAAAAGACCAAATAAAAAAAATAGAGGGTATGCATAATTTAATTCACAAAAAATTGTTTCCATTATGTCTTGGGACACCCTAATGTTCAGTGAATAAGTTGACTCAAAAAAAAAGACAACACCACTTCCCCCAGCTCCATTTTATGGGAAGGAAAACTACGGTATACATAAATATACGATAGCTTAAGGAATATTGACTGCATAAGATTAAGAAATTGCAGTCTTATTCCTCTTATTAAGAGGAATAAGACTGCAATTTCTCCCCTCTGCTTGACTATTACACAATTTTCTTTTGTTGATAACTTTCAGGCTACACAAATAAAAATGCATTAGGAAACAGAAACACAATGATAATAAAAATTACTATAGAAATAATATAATAAACATAATTTTATATTAACTCGAGATCTATATTGGATTAAAAGTGTATGGTGTGGTTGCCTGACTCTGATATTCAGTTGCTATTTTTTTATAAACCAAACGCCATGAGTTAAACAATCGGAAACATGTCCACTATTTTAAAGCAAAGAACGTGCCCTGAAAGATTCCTGGCATTTCCCTTGTCGTTATATAAAAATATTCATTTTTGAAATTGTTTGGCATCGATTCGGCAGAGGCTAATATAATCCAATCGCAATTATATTTATTAGGTAAGTTAAAAAGGCCAAATAGAAAAAATTAGAGGGTATGCGTATTTGATTTTGCAAATAACATCTTTCCCTTATATCTTGGGACACCCTAATACACATCGATGATTATTATTTAGGAATATTATTTGTTGCTAGAGGAGTAAATAGTGATTGATGTTCGCTATTTTTTAATATAAGGTTATTAATACTACACCAGTTTTTCATACATTGAATAATTAAGCAGCGTTGGAAAGTATATGAAAGTGTGACAGCAATCATCACACTGACGTCATCATTCATTACAGTTATAATATTTCTTTACTTATTTATTGCGTTTGAGATACGCAGTGCTATACAGGCAGCAACCCAGTTGGGGTAGTAGTAGTAGTATTGTTAAAAGTGCTTCGACAGCTTAGGTCATTTCGCACATTGGCTCCCACCGGGAATCGAACCCGGGACCGCTTTCACCAAAGGCAAACCCGATGTCCACATGACTATCCGGGAGCCTTAGCAACCCAGTTACGGAATCAACGTCTTGAATATGTTATCAAAGCAAAATAGAGATTTAAATAATAGAATGAGAAAATTATAAGAACACAAATACCCTGAAATCAAAATATTTAATGATGATTAACCCCTTCCCTGACGAATTATTTTGAGAATTCCGTTCAAAAAATGTCATATTTTTTTTTTAATTTTCGAATTGCTCTAGTAAATTTACAAAAGTTGATTAGGTCAATTTTTTTTCAAACTTATTTTTTTATTGTTATTCCACAGCGTATTTATTGTTAATTTTGACGCTCTTTCTCTATATTTAGAATTATTTCAATATTTTACTACATATGAATGTTATTCTTACATATATTATAAAATATTATGTAAAGTTTATCTATATAACGTGTAATACAATTTTTGTTCATCAAAAATATACTTCAGATGACTTTTTCTGTCATTATAAGAGAAAATGTGTTGTGGGTGGCCTATATTTCCTCAGAGCCAAAAATGCTGACTGATTTTAAAATTTTACTAATTTTTTCCTAAGCTTTCCTGTAAATTCCTATTTAGTTATTCTTCTTTAATTTGAGATAATTGTTATTTCCACGGGGTGGGAATCTTACAATTATGTTAATTTGAATATGCTAATATATTAGCAATTTTACAAATATCTATGGTGAAACCAAAAAAAAAAACTTAAGTCTACTTTCAAATACTTCTTCTGAGAAATCATAGTTATACTATTACATGGAACTACTAAAATACCATAGTTCATTTTTCAGTATGCAATAATTTATTACAAATTAAAGTTTTTTTATAAATTTAATTTTGTATGATAGTTTTTGAAGCATGGTGTCACACACAATGGCACATCACAATCTACACACATATATCTAGTCTCCCTCCGTAACATTTTTCCCTTTGAATCCCGCTTTCAGGAACAAACAGTACACTTTCTCGTTGGATTGGATTTTTTCTCCGTAGCTGGGATGGCGTCTGGGAAATGTCTTTCAGTCAGGCGGCGAGGGTGTGGCACTGCAGGTGGTCTTCCCACCTTTGGGGATGGCACAGATGGGTGGTACACTTCAATTAGTTTTTCCACTAAATCTAATCTAAAATCTAAATGGGCACTTTTCCCTCCTAATTTCTGATACAAAACAAAAGAATTCGACACACAAATCTCCATAAAATGCAAAAACAATTTTTTATAATATTTTTTCCCTCTTTTCCTTGGGATTGGATAATCAGCTAAATGCTGGTTCACCCTATCGACACCCCCCATTGTTTGATTATAGTCTACCACCACCCTAGGCTTCACAATAAACTTTCCCCTTTTCTCCATCCTCTGCATCTCACTGTTGTGCACTGTAGAAAGCAAAGTCACCTCCTTTTTGTCCTTCCATCGAAGCACCATGATCTTCCCTCTCTGAAATGCCACAACCTCTCCTCTCTTCAATTTTTTGCCTTTCATTTGTTCGGGCATACCTTTTCGCGTTGCACGCACAGTGCCGTAAATGTCACTAGAACGGGAAACAAGAGTCTCTGCCAATTCGGGGGAGGTATAGAAATTGTCAGGGGTAACACAGTATCCTTTGTCAAAAAGTGGTTTCATTAGCGACATCACCACCTGAGAGGACATGGGCATATTCCTGAAGCTATCATCCATGATCGTACCTTTTCCTGTGTAAATGATGCTCGACCAAACATAACCACTCCTTGATTCATACAAAAGAAATATTTTAATCCCAAACCTTTCCCTTTTCTGAGGGATAAATTGGCGCCAACCTAGTCGTCCTTTATATAAAAGGAGACTTTCATCCACAGTTATATCCCTTTCCGGAGTATACAATTCACTAAACTTCTCCTCCAACATTTGATAAATCGGCCAAATCTTATTTAGTTTTGGGTTTGGATGATTTAGGGGATCGTATTCGTCATTGTTGCTAAAATGCAAATATTGCCTAATATTAGCAAATCTCCGATACGACATGGTATCCCCAAAAAAAGGAGTTGCCAATATGCGCCTTCTGGACCAATAATGCTCTTGGTCTGGCTTCCGAATAATGCTTTGCAGGATTATTAGCGCAAAAAACACTCGCCTTTCTGCAGCACTGGTTTCACGCCATTGGGATCTCGAACCGGATGGTTTTCCATGAAGACATTGTGAGGCATACCGATTGGTTTCACTGGTGATATGCCCTATCACTGCATCATCGAAGAAGAGTTCAAAATACTGTAGAACACTAGCATCCGGAGCAACTTCAAAATTCATCGATGACTCTCCTTCAAAGTGGAATCTAGGACAAGGCGGAGGACAAGGAATTCCCAATTCCCGCCACGCTTCTTGCGAAGGTTCTCCGAAAGGGACGGGCTCTCCCTCATCCTCTGTGTCTCGATCTGTTTTCATCTTGAAACTCCACATCAGAAACGTCACTTTCGTTATCACTTGCCATCACTAACTGGCAAATTGATTACACCAGATATAGCAAAAGTTATAACGAAGAGAAGATAAGGATCACGAAATCTCTAAGGATAATGCTAAAACGCTATCAGCAGAGAGAAGTAGGAATGCTAGACGTGTACGCTCGAGAGGACAACGAATAACTAAGAAAGCTTTGATGCCGTTTTGAGAGCAATTCTGTATTTCCCCAAAATGGTGTGAATATTCCTAACGGTAGATCTTTTTGAGATTCATGGTTAGAAATGAACACCGGGAGTATTGACCTGAGAAAGGGATAAAGACACCGGGTTGGGGGTGAAGACATCGTTCCATTGTCATTGTCACGGATCTTTTACCCACATTTCAAGCCAGGCGTCTTTCTATCCCTCTCCACAAGGATTACCACTCGCACGACTTGTAAAGATTGACCGTTGGGTTTGGGTGAAGGACCCTTGGGTGGTCTGCGACGGTGTCTCGATTCCATAGACAATAGAAGGGAAGGAAATGAATGCAGACCAAGAAAATCTTGTGAATAGTGCCTCCGAACACAGCATGATAAACTCCATTCCTCTAAAGTAAAAAGGGGAAACCGCACTAGCAAGTGTGAACCTCTTTGTTGTGCCGCAAAGCTAAGGGGTCATGAAGCAGATTCAACCGGGAGGAAAGGAAATAAGACCGAGATCGTAACCCACAGTTGAAGTTCCAAGGAATTTGTTCTAGTGAGCCAAGGGAGTAATAATATAAAACAAGACTGGATTATTTTATATCTAATCCTGTTCTCGCATCCTACTTTCTCTAGGTTCAATAATACGTACCATGCAATTTCTTAGTACCTGAATCTCAAGACGGATTGAGTAATATTTATTTTGACGTACATATATTGATTGGTGGTTAGACTTCATGATATAATGGATATCATCTTCATATACTGCTATAGAAAATCACATAAGAAATTAGATCAATAACAAAATTTTCAAAGACCTCCGTCTGTGCGTATGAAGATCGCGGTCAGCGCGAGCGAAGAAATTATGTAAGCAATATCGATAAAGAGAAAGGATATACAAGATGATTGTATACGCATTGTATTTTTAGATCTCAAATACGTATATTTACAGTGAGAAAATAAATAGAAGACATGTATTTCATACGTGAGTCACGAATAATGTATGAAAACATTTGTATGAAATATTACGGCAAAGACTTTTGAATCGAGTAAAATAATGTTCAAACTATCCGCTAGATGTACAAGGTATTCCATCCATATGCGGCATCTGGTAACAAAAAAGGTAACTGCTTTGAGGTGACGAGATAATTCGTTCCGGACAGGAAGGAGGAAGAAAATTTCGGATAGGACGAGTTAACTCGGCCGCGTCGAAAAAGGAGCCACCTATTAGGACGAGTATACTCGTCCGCGTCAGGGAAGCGGTTAAGAAGAAAAAAAAATAAAATATCACAAAATAAAACAATAATTTTGCTCTGTTTAAAAAATTTAAATTTTAAAATATAATCAAATTGTTAATTTATGCATTAGCGTAATGATTTAGTGAAATAAAGGTTACTTTTCTCAAGATGGTGGATGTTTAGAACTGCACTCTCAGACAAAAATCATTGCCAATTCCATAACATGAGCGATAATAACAAACTTATTAAACATCTTAAAAGTCTACCTATTGCAATGTCATCTGTGAAAATTTCGTGCAAATACGAGGGTTTTTAGGGGTAGAAAAAGGCTGAAGTAACTGTGGACCCTATTGAGAAAAATTCCAAATATAGCCATACACACCTAGGTGTAATCAACTTGGTATTAGTGAGCCATTTCCTGTGGGAATATTTTATGGGGAAGGCAAACCTAAGCCACTTGCAGAGTACCTCTCTGAGTTTCTGAAAGAAGTAAGAGATTTAACGAATGATACTGCCAGCATATTTGGGAGACAGTGTGCATTAAAATGCAGGTTTATTTGTGATGCACCTGCACGTGCATATATTAAGTGTATTATGGGGCATAACTCACTGAATGGATGCAAGAGGTTTGAACAGGAGGGCAAAAGTATAGGGCAATTCATAATATACAGTAATGTAGTTGGCCCATTAAGGACTGACGATTCTTTCAGGAATGGAGAAGACCATCACAAAGGAGACTCTCCTTTGAAAGAAATAGGTACTAATTTCATTTCTGACATACCTCTTGATCCCATGCATTTAGTGGACCTTGGAACTTTGAGGAGGATCTTAAAATATATCTTGTCTGAAGGTAATGTCATGACTAGACTTTCTGCTGCCAGTAGACGCATTCTAGATGCCAATATTGAGGAAGTATCGCCTTTCTTACCCAGTGAATTCACCAGAAAAGTAAGGTCTCTGCATTATTTTTCTAAATGGAAAGCAACTGAATGTCGACAATTCCTGTTATATGTTGGACCAGTTGCTTTGAGTGAAAACATCCAATGTATTCAAATGCTTTCTGTTGTTCCATTCTGCAATTTTCATCATGAGCAATGAGAGATTAATCTGTTCCTTCTTAGATGATGCAGACCAGTTTTTGAAACACTTTGTGTCTTATAGTGCTCAAATTTTAGGGAACAAGTTCTTATCTTACAACATCCACAGCCTGATGCATTTATGTAGTGATGTGAGGAATCATGGGTCTCTCCTAACTTTTAGTACATACCCATTTGAAAGTAAGCTAGGGCGGACTAAAACACTTGTGAGATCATCTCATCTGCCACTGCAGCAAATATTTAAAAGGCTATGTGAGAAACAAATACTTGGAAGGGCAAACAATGATCCTGGGAGGCGAGGAGTAGTTGGTGAACATTATGAAGGTCCTCTGCCTGATGGAATTAATGTTGCTGGCCAGTTTCATTCTTATGAAGGCATAAACTACATTTTAAAAGATCGTCATCCTGATAATTGTGTGTATTTGAGTAATGGGCACTATGGATTAATACGCAATATTTTAACTTGCAATGATGGTCACTCAACTGTTGTCAGAATTGTTACACAAGAGTTTAATTCATTTTCTGACTTTTATTCATATCCTCTTCCATCTGGGAAACTTGGTGTTTATAAATTATGGAATCTGTCGTGTGAAGTCAAGGTGTATGAATTTAAGGACATACAGTATAAAGCAATTCTTTTGCCCTATGGATAAAAACATGTTGTATTTCCTTTGCTTCATTCATTCTAGGTGAGATTGCTTCCATTTTAAGACTTATATTTAATGAAAATGAGATTTGCTGTTTCATTTTTGCATTCTAAAGTTTTTCTTTGATGTGAATTTTCTATTTTGGGATTTGTTAATCATTGATAATATTTTTTTTCCAATAGACTTAATATTGTGTTGTGGACTTCCTCATATGGTTTGATGATGCTGAAAAAGCTGCAAATGTGGAGGCAATGCGAGAGACAGCCGTGGTTCCTGAACGGTGGCTTCTCCCAAATAAGGACAAATGCCACTGGCCAAACGATTTCAGGGAGAACATGCTGAAATACCCAGTAGACACATCATGGCCTTTGCATGATATTGAAGTGAGGGGCACGTATGGTAATTTCAAAATAATATCTCATGTGTTTCCTTCTCTCTTGTTTCTTCTTTTGCACTTATTCAATCTGTTTTCCAGATTCATATCCTAAGGCTAGGCTGAAACTACCAAAGGCCTGTGATACTGACAGTTTTGAGTCGGCTGCTGAGAATGAGGAGACATTGAGAAGAAAAAGGAGGAAACCTATACGGTTCAGCCCTGAATCTCCTACATCAGGCAGTGAAAGAGATGAGGAGTTACCATCGACTTAATTACAAACAAAGGAAAGGATCTGCATTAAATGAAGGAATGCCATCTCCTCCTAAAATTTTCTCAAGGGTACTAGGGTACAAAAATGAGACTAGTAACAGGCAAAGTAAGGAGCAGTTTAGTTATAATCATAAAACTGTTATATTGAACAAGGAATTCTCTCATGTTATGAGTACCTTTCTATTAATTGGTAAAAATTAAAATATTTTCCTTCTCTAGCAGATGATGAAATAAGCTGTAGAGAGCAGATTGCAATCCCAGGGCCCTCTTCTAGAGATATGCATATATCAGAAAATTTAACTGAACTGGCTCACAGCAAATGCCAAGGTGATTTTTATGCTATTAAAATTTTATTATTCAAGTACCCTTTTTTCAAGTCTTGTAGAGCTAATTTCTTTTTTTGCTTTTGTTAGATGCACCATCTCATAGAAACTTGGAGGATTTGCAGAAAGGAAGTAGTATGATGCAGTCCTCATGGGCATTAGATGATGAGTAGCAAGGAATCAAAGGAAAGCAAAGGAATATACATGTTTTATCACATACATAACTGTAAATATTTCTCTGTTGTTGACTTTTTCCTGGTGATCTTTGCAGGATTGAAAAAATGCCTGAAGGAAATTTTAAAAAACCAGGAGCAAATCAAGTGTACTTTAAAAGCTCATAGTGCAATACTAGAGAATATATTTGCACACATCGGGAGTGAGTCTTCTCCAGACAAATTTTCAAAGCCTCCTGGATGGCCCTCAGTGATGCCTCTCCCTGATCATGAAGCTTTAGAAAAATTCGAGTTCTTCCTGGGGAAAAGAGAAAAGAGAGATTTTGTGGTATTGTGTAACATATATAATGACCCAAATTTACTTTTTAACTATACCCATGAGGCTCCCGGATAGTCATGTGGACAGCGCGTTTGCCTTCGGCGAAAGCGGTCCCGGGTTCGATTCCCGGTGGAAGCCAATGTGCAAAATGACCTAAGCTGTCGAAGTACTTTTAAAAAAATACTACTACCAACTATACCCATGATACTAAAACTTTTCTTTTTTACCACAGACTAAATACATTTCATTGAAATGTTGTAGCCCAAAAGGCTATGAAGATATGGCAAGGAACATTTGCCGCTTTATTTTATCATAGCATTTGAAACTGAAGCTGAACTGGAGGGGTACTGAGCACAAGAAAGGCCTCCGCAATACAAAAACTGCTTCTGCTCTGACTGGTGTGTATTTTCCCCCTAATACAGAGTATTTGTTTATCAACCTGAATAGTTTTATTCATTGAAAATATATCACTTGTCATTACTCATTACAGATGCAGTTCTGTTCAAATACCCTGGATCGGGCTCAAAAGCGATAGCCAAGACTGTGGGCTCATGGCTTAGAAATAATATTCCTTCTGATAAAAGGGAAGAAGGAAATGAAGCATTATGCATTGACTCTGGTGATGACATTAGTCAATAAACATTTGATGGACTTCTTGGTTTTGAATAACTCCTATTAAGAATCCTGCTAAAATATGATGATTTACCATGAAAAACAAGAATGTATGCTTTAGATGCAAACTTACAAGGCAATTTCTTCGAGTTTTTTTGTTACATGCTTAGTTTATATTTATAAGTTTGCCACATGCTAAGTGTGGTGGATGAGTTGTTGGATTGTGAAATATATTGACATTGGCATTTGTAATTCTGGAGTTCCATGTTCTAATTAATAACAAACTGATTCCTATATGTTGTTTCTTTTAAGCTTAATCCGAAATAAATATATATACTATATATTATATAATTATATGTATAATATATTATTCTTTATTAAAAGTTAACACTATACCACCAGCTGCTTGTCTATCGTTTTAGATTTAATTATAATTGATCATGTGAAATTTGTGGGAAGTCCTGAGATGCAAAAACATTTTCATTTACAGCACATTTTCTGGTGTATTCTGCATCCTTTACCCTTCTTTCAGTTAATTAAATGACTACTTGATGGAACTATTAATTTTCTTTACGATTTATGTGGATAATATACATCTGAGATCTTACGAAACGGCAATATTACTAATCAAAATATTTGAATTTGTCCAACACTTTGATATGTTTTATCTTTTGAAATATCTTTCAGGGACTCTTAATTTACCCGTTCAATTACTTTTAAGGAAGCTCAATTTATTTCAAAAAAATTCAAATTTATTGTTCTCAAAGTATTCCAAATATTTGGGTTTTCAAATGTTTCCTGTTAAAAGTATTCAAAGTGGTTTCAAATATCTAGGAGACTTCTCAAAGAGATCTCTGTTACATCTCCAAGACAATGCATCATATTTATACTGCACCTGAAATGCAGTAAAAAATGTGCATTCACAATGCACATTTAATGTACCAAAAAGGCGTGGACTAAAATGTACTTTCAATGTGCATAATGAATGTACATTAAAAGCACATATAATGCACTTTGGCTCTGCTTGGAAGAGATTAAATTTATATGACCTTTACAAAACCAAGTGAAATAGTACAGATTTGGAGAAAAGTTCACTTAATGATTTCTTAAGCATGGATAAACTCACTGCAAAAAAATCAAAATTTTAGGAAGTGCATTAGCCTCTCTTGTTATTCTAGTAAATAGAGACTTATATATTTCTATTATATACAGATGCTTCTCCGGATCCATTCATGATATACCCATATACCCAGATAGGATACTAATTCACAGGCTAAACTACTGGCGTCATTGACTCGAAATTTTTACCACGTATTGGCCATAACGTGAAACCTCCAGGAAAAAAGCGACTTTGATCCTCAGTGTCATAGGTTCGATTCCAGAGGGCCCCAAAGTCCCGATTTTTTCCGTTTGAATGAAATACCGTGATTTTCGGGAATTAAAAAAAAATACTTTCCGGATAGGTAGAGAAATAAAACTCAAGGAGCCTATATATATGGTAATGATCTATCCAAATCATAAATGAGTTTTACAGAAAATATCCTAAGTTCGATGCTAGGTCGAGGCAAAAATCGGCCGTTTAAAATGCATTGTGGCGATTTTTATGATTTTTTTTGACCCTTTCCCGATGGCATGGATACTTGAAATTCGGCATGAGGTTGGAGATCATAAATTTATTTCATAATCAAATTTTTTGTATTCACTGATGGTCCTTGGTTCGATCCCAGAGGGCCATTTACATTCCTCAATGCATTTTTATAGAGATTACGGAGACAAATTTTAGGTACTTCCAGGCATGATATCGATTTCAAACTTTGCACAAAATAAGTTCAAGTCCTTTAAAATCATACTGTGCATTCACAGCGTAAATATATTTCCTGGGTTCGACATCAGGCGTCTCTTATATCAGTAGTTGATCCGATTTTTAATAATTATTTTGAGCCCTATCCCAATAATATAGAAACTTGAAATTCAGCAAATAGATAGAGGTCATAAATAACTTTCATGAACATGTTTTAGATTTCCAAGATCGTCCTTGGTTCGAATCCAAAGCGCCATTTACATTCCTGAAAAGTAGATCGTCGTTTGAGGCAGTTGTAGCCAATATTTCTGCTTGAATTTTCACACATAGTAAGAGATGGTGATTTTCTGTTGTGCTACATAGTAAGCTTACCAGGAAGACCCGGGTTCGATGCCAGACAATTAAATTGCAGCGAATTTTAAGAATATTTTCAATACCTTTTTTTTTCTTTTGAGGGCCGTCCCGATATGATGCCGACATGAAATTATTGTTGTCGATCTGCTTGCAGTATGCAAGCTACATTTTGCTCGTCTATTATATATAGATGCTTCTCCGGATTCACTCATGATATACCCAGATACCCAGATAGGATACTAATTCACAGGCTAAACTACTGGCGTCATTGACTCGAAATTTTTACCACGTATTGGCCATAACGTGAAACCCCCAGGAAAAAAGCGACTTTGATCCTCAGTGTCATAGGTTCGATTCCAGAGGGGCCCAAAGTCCCGATTTTTTCCGTTTAAATGCATTACCGTGATTTTCGGGAATAAAAAAAAAATACTTTCCGGATAGGTAGAGAAATAAAACTCAAGGAGCCTATATATATGGTAATGATCTATCGAAATCATAAATGAGTTTTACGGAAAATATCCTAAGTTCGATGCTAGGTCAGGGCAAAAATCGGATGTTTAAAATGCATTGAGGCAATTTTTAAGATTTTTTTTTTGCCCTCTTCCTGATGGTATGGAAAATTGAAATTCGGCATGGGGTTAGAAAACCGTAAATATATTTCATAATCAAATTTTACATATTGCCTGATGGTCCTTGGTTCGATCCCAGAGGTCCATTTACATTCCTCAATGCATTTCTTACGGAGAAAACGGAAACAAATTTTAGGTACTTCCCGGCACGATATTGACTTCAAACTTTGCATAAAGAAAGATCAAGTCCATACAAATCAAGCTGTGCATTCACAGCTGACAATGTGTCCTGGGTTCGACACCAGGCGTCTCTACAATCAGTAACTGACCCAATTTTTAATGATTATTTTGAACCTTTTCCCAACAATATAGTAACATGAAATTCGGTATGTAGAAGGAAATCATAGATACATTTCCAAATCATGTTTTAGATTTCCAAGATCGTCCTTGGTTCGAATCCAGAGAGCCATTTACATTCGTGAAAATTAGAACGTCTTTTGAGGCAGTTGTAGCCAATATTTCTGCTTGAATTTTTACAAATAGTTAGATATGGTGATCATCTATTGTGCTGCATAGTATGTTCACCAGTAAGACCCCGGTTCGATGCCAGGGGATAAAATTTCAGCGAATTCTAGGAATATTTTCAATCCTTTTTCTTTTTCTTTTGAGAACCGTCCCGATATAATGCCGACATGAAATTAGTGTTGTCGATCTGCTTGCAGTATGCAAGCAACATTTTACTTGTATATATATATACACACTGGGGTTCAAAAGTCTAACCATGTCCCACAAGTGCCACCGACTTGAAATTTTTACGACGTTATGGCCATGACGTGTAACCTCCAGGAAAAAGCCTTCATTGATTCTTGGTGTCATGGGTTTGATTCCAGAAGGCCCCAAAGTCCCAATTTTCTCCATATGGATACATGGTGGCAATTTTCAAAATTTTTTAATAATATTTCCCGGACAAGTAGAGAATCGAAATTCAAGGAGCTTACAGATATGGTCAGGAACTTTTAAAAACATGAATGACTACTTATAAGAACATCCTGGGTTTGATACTAGGACGATTCAAAAATCCCGCATTTAAAATGCATGGTGATAGTTTTTCATTTATTTTTTTGATGCAATTATCGGAATGTAAGGAACTTTTCGCTCAGCTAGAAGATATATATTAAGAATTGGTTTAAGAAAAAAATTTCATAAGCCCGTACTATTCCTGGGTTCGATGCCAGAGCACATTAGCATTTCTCTTATAAGGAATATAAGGGAAAAGTAAGTCGTCATTTGAGGCAGTTGCAGCCAATATTTCTGGTTGAATATCAACATATAGTTAGAGATGGTGATCTTCTATGGTGCTGCATAGTAAGTATCACCGGGAAGACACAGGTTCGATACCAGACGAATAAATTGCAGCAGAAATTAAGAAAATTTTCCATCCATTTTTTTTTCTTTTGAGGACTCACTCTATGTGATGCCGACAAAATATTTGTGTTATCGATGTCCTTGCAGTATGCAAGCAACATTTTACTCGTATATGTATATATATATATATATATATATATATATATATATCTGTCAAATTTTAATTTAAGGAGGTAGTCGAAATGTAACTTGAAGAATCGAATGAAGAAGTATGGAAGGAATATCTTTTGAGCATTTCACATAAAATAGTAATTACATTTCAGTATCAGCTCATATTTTTGTCTATGTTTCATTCTATATGGGAATCAATTATGCTTTGAGAGTTTCAACAGTTATTAAATATGTGTTAAAGGTTCATTCTTACTTTCTCCATATAGTATACAGAAAGTAACGTTTTCATAAAAAAACAACTTCGAGATTTCAAAGGAAATACATCCCTAGAACACATTTTGACCATTTTCTGAATAATGTTCTTTATAATAACTATTAACCATATGACTACCAAACCTCCTATATAGCACTGTGGTTGGTGTCGTTAGAGTTGATTAGCTTTTGGAGAAAATTGGTTAACCAGAAGTCAAGCTTTATTTTTCGAAGCTCATTTCCGTTTTTGCAAAATTCTTCCATAAATCTGATATTAACCCTTCAGCGCCCAAGGTTTTTTTTTTTCTCGGAAATCGAAGATTTTACTAGAAAACATGGTTTATGGCGTTAGAATAGTGCCTTGATCGGTAAAATTCCTGTACACACGATATTAAGCGCGGGGGAGTCGGGTGCCGTATGGCACCGCTGGGTGGTAATCATAGCTATATGCAACTAACTTATTATGGTCTATGGTTATTAAAACTAATTGGAAAAGACGTGCGTAAAATTGGTATTTATTTATTTGTTGCTTTAAAAATGTAGCAAAACAAAAACATGAACCCATCCATTGGGTTTTAATCAAATGTAAAGTGTCTTACACTAAAAAAATAAACGTACATAAAAACTTGCACATGCGTTACAACAAGCATAACTACCTGTGCAGAACATCAAGATTGTTTATGCACCGATTATACACAAAGTTACATATGAATATCGACCTTTACATATTATAACGCAAGTACTAAAAAGCTAGAAAAATCAGACTCTCCTTTTCAAGTCCAAACCTACATATTCTTTGGTTGATTATCAGGTCCCAGTATTATCACATGAGCTCAAAAAAGTAATTAGGATAGGAGCAATCTCGAACACCAACAAAAATTAGGAACAAAAACAATACAAATCATTCTCCTAATCTCTACTACTAGAAAGCTTACAAAATCTTAGTAGAATGCTTTTAATAAAGTTAACAATCTATCAAAAATACCATGAAAAGCTGTAGACCACCTTATTTAGGCACGTGGTACGCGATGAAGCACACAACGCACAACCCTACGTTACGCTTAGAGCCAAATCCAAATTTTGTTCGGGGCGATGATTTTTCAAAAGCTTTTCTTGAATCATATCCATGAAGGCTCTCAACTTCCAAAACTTGTCCGTAGGGTTGGGCTTGGTATTGTCTGCTAGATGCAAGTAGCGCTGTATCTCCAAAAACCGATTTCTTCGCATACTGCAAAACACAAGATCGTTGCGGACGTCTCGTGCCTCTTCCCAATACTGACGTTTGTCTGGAACTGTATTGTAGCCAGAAAGTATGAGTTTGCCAAGGAAAACCTTGATTTCCTCTACGGTGATGTTAGGCAAGCTCGAGGCATTAGAGAAAAGTGCATACTTGTTACTTTCCTCAGCAATAAAACTGATGACGTCTTGATCGAAAAACATTTCAAAAATGTCGACAGCAGTTTTATCCCGCAACGAAAGGTAATCTGCTTCTGGAAAAATCTTTTCCTGAGTCTTCAAATAGACGCCTTTCTTCCATTTAAATTGTTGTTTCGGGGCACCTTTCTTCTGAGCAGATTTCTTCTTCGACTGTGATATTTTTGTGCTTTTTGATGTTTGGCCGCGCTTACGTTTTGGTGCTGATATTTGACTTGTATCAGAGTCAGTACTATCCTTGTCCCTAGATTTGCCAAAAAGATCTGTGGCATCTGCTTTATAATACACTATTTCAGCCCTTGCTCTCAACTGCCTCCCGGAAAGGTTGTCAATTGCTCCTCCGTCGTCCTCATTGCCAGAATCCTCATCGGTTAGAATGTTTCTTTCTGGAGGTTCTATGTATATACATGATACATCATCAACCTTCTCCTCTTCTAGGTAATCAAGAGCCTCTTTGACAGTTTTGGTCCTGGAAAGAATACTCGGAATTAGGAAACCATAGTTTGAGTTATAACCGGCCAATTTTTGTTTTGCTTTTAGAACGGAATGTGCACACTATTTTTTTTCTCGGTTTCTTCTTCGTTGCAGAAGAAATGCTCAAACATAAGATTATAAATAAATTACACATAAAAAATAAAAAAGTACTAAAATCGCGCTTTTTGCCGGGTAGGCCTATATTTATTACGTAAGACAAAAATATTGCCTTCTTTTCATTGCGCGAAAGAAATGTCGGGGAGTGATTAGTAATCAAAGTATGTCTATACGAAGAAACAAAAAAAATATAAAAACAAACATCAGAAATAGCGTCACACCTCCTTCCTACCAGCCATATCCCGAAATAAAAAAGAAATATTCGTAAATAATATTTTCTTTGCCTAAAAGCAAAATTTAACTCCGAAAATACCAATAACATATAAAAACAGCATTTTCTGGTAAACTGCACCATGGTGCTAGCTAGCCGCCCAGCGGTGCCAAACGGCATCCACCGAAAAAAACAATGCCTCTACCGCAATGTAATGAAATCTGACTCAAGATAAGTACTTATGAGGGCACTATGACTTGTTGGCAACACGTAAATCACACTGTAACCTCAAATTAATAGTTAAAACAATAATTTTTAGAAGCTTACCTTTTTCTTGAAGACATGGCGATCATTCCTCCTCGACTTGTTTACGCAAAATGATCCTTTCTCGTCGACTGCAGACGCGAATGTGACACAGAGGGGTGGAGAGGATAGAGGAGAGGTACCTAGATAAACGTAAATCGCCATACAAGCAAACAGAGCGGCGATGCCGGAATTACGCGTCGCTTTTTCGTTGGGTGCCAAACGGCACCTCTGGGCGCTGATGGGTTAAGGTATATATAGTTACCTACAAAAAGTAACCAAAATTGTATTTTTTTATATATTACTGGCATAGGCATCTGTTTTCAATAAAAATGGAGAAAGTCATTGCGTCATGTTTAGATATTTTTTCCTTAAAATAGGATGATCATATTAGTCCGTACATTGCAAATCTTGCATGGCTTAAGGTAAAAACTGGAAGAAAATATATGCTTGGATCATATTTGTATAGTCTTGATAGATAAAAAAAAAACAGAATACTCGATTCAATTTTTTCCAATTAGGGATAAAAAGTCGTATGTAATGATCAGAATGCCTCTCAACTACTTAACATCCCAAATCACAGAACCACTGCATACAAAAACTCTTTTTGTATTGCTGTGGCAAATCTATGGAATAGCATTTCTAATGATATTTAAGTATCTAATTCATTGTTTCTTTTCAAAAACAAACTAATTCATTATCTTCTTGCATTAGAAATGGAATAATGTGCCATTCATGCCATGGTGCTATATAAGATGTCTATTATTTTTATAACAAAAATTTATCTGGGTTTAATTTAATTAATAATGAGCTGTTTTGTATTTATATTTCTTTTCTGTTTGATATTAAGTGGACAAAGAAGTCCATTTTTTCTTTCTTTCTGGATAATTTCATTTCCTTTTCTTTGCTCTCCTTCTTTTGAATGCCTAAGGACTTGTTTCATGCTTAATACTTTGACATGTTTTGTTTTGTTAGTAATTACTAATATTCTTCATTTCAGGCCACTGTGTCATCAGAATCACGGAATCATTTAAGTTTGGATGCTTCCGAAGAAACTGTTGGAAATTCATTTGAGGGAGAGAGCATTTGCACTATAGAAGATAACTCTTTTGTAATCAGAGAGGCCAATAAAGGGGTAACTGAGGAAGATCTAAGAGATGATGTTGTACCAGAAGAGGAAACAACATCTGTTGAGCTGACAGAAAGCATTCTTAATGATAAAGAATTAGATGTGTCTCATTTAAAAGCCCCTCTTTTTAAGAGGAAGAGTGTGTTTATTTGTGATATTTGCAATAAGCGTTTCGAAACTAAACAGAATTTGGGCAACCATGTTAGGGTTCACAATGATGAAAGACCCTTTAGTTGTAATGTATGTAAACAAACATTTAAGCATGATGCTGCGAGGTATGTACATGAGCTAAGACACCTTAGGGACAAAATGAGTTTCAGAAAGAGTAAAAAGGGAAGCAAGAAAAATCAGTATAGTTGTGGTGTTTGCGCAAAGAATTATAATACAATAAGTATTATATAATATAATAAGTATAGGATAGAACTTAATTTTCTAAATATTCAGTATCTATCTTATTCAGTATCCAATTTTTACTATATTAAGACATAGTTCCATTATCATTTTCAAAATGCTGTGACCATTATTTTTGGTTTTCAAAGTGTATTAGAATATAGCAGTTTCAAAATATAACAAAATATTTAAGAACTCTGAAAACCTTTTATATTGATATTTTGAATCTGTTGATGCTCTCTTGGACAAAACGATTACATAGCTGTAATCCAATTATACATTTAAACTCCAGCAAAGGTTATAAAGATCAATTAATAGCAGTACACCTGTCTGGAGTAAACAAACCTACCGACATGCATGAGTCCAATAAAAGTATATTCTGGCATATAATTAATAAATAAAACATTTCATGACTTACAATTACATTTGACGCATTTATTCTTTGCAATATATGTTCATTTCCACCCTTATGTTTTATTTTACAAATTTTATGTATATTTTGACGTTTTCTTTTACCAAAAAATGGTCAGTAAGCACATCATGGTTATTTTTGGTTATAGAATCAATTATGTGACTTAGTATTGGGAGTAAATAGATATTGTTTTTAGTAAGGGTGTCATTTGATGTTGCTACTCTAAATTACCATAATAATTATGATAAATTTTTAATTAAGTTGTTGTTCTGTTTTGTAACACATTTTTATTTGTGTGGTTAGAGTGATTCCAAAAAAGGCACTTGCCTAATATTTATGCAGTGGTGTGTAGTTGTAATGTTATCTGAAAGAAATACCAATTGTACAAGTATGAAATTGGATTTTTTTTATAATAATTACAAATCTGATATTTGAAAATATAAAACATATTTTATTCAAAATAATATCCATTGGAATTTATATATTTTTCCCACCTCTCCAGCAAGTGGTTTGCCACTATTCACCACATAACGTTCCGGCTGCAAATGCTGTTAATGGGGTACAAACACATTAGATAGTGCCAACGTCGTATAAAGGAGGCCACAACATTGACATCACGGTAAGATTATTTTTCAAAAAATGTTATATAAGTAAGATTTTCTTCCATATCAAATTCATTTACTCATAAAACAAAAAAGCAGAAGGTTAAAAGACAGAACCTGTTATTCAATTACAGAAGATGATCCAACCTGCAGCATTAGCAAATTGTGCAAAAAAATAATAAAAATATCCATTTATGAGATATTAAAGAAAGAAGCAGCATAAAATTATTTACGTTTCCATTTTTTATCGCCATGAGTGAATTTGCTATAATAATAAAAAAGATGCAGCCAATTCTTTACTCATTTATTAAGTACGGAGGGACCCTCATAGAGAAGAACCGTTTTTTTATTGTTTTTCTATGTTTTTATCATGTTTAAACCTGGAAAAGTTTAATATTTCACTGTTTAAATATATGATAAGGAAAAATGTTAACATTTAAAAGCTCGATTACCTTTACCTACACAAAAATGCATAAAATATTAAGAAGAAAAGTAATATTTGAAAGCTTAAATACATTAATCTACATGAAAACATAGTAGGAAATACCTTTTACATTGGAGATCAGAGGAAAATTCCTCTTGCTTAAAACCACAATATAAATCATCAGTGAAGGCTTTCTATATCTTTAAGCAAATATCATGTAAATAAGAAATAAAATATAAATATTTTGCACAATTTGTTTTTTAAATGCAAAATAAGATCTCATAGTATAACACAATCTATACAACAGAACATTATGTGACGAGAAAGTTTTCAAGAGTAAAATTAATAAATTTACAAAACAACCATATTACCAGATGTCTTCATATTGGAGATAAAAATGAGTGGAGATATAAAGAAAGAAATTTTGGAACACATATGATAATGAGTTAGAGGTTAAATATCTCCAATAGCCATCTTTGTTGGCACTCCATCTCTTACTTCCAGATGGCTGAAGAAAGCAAGAAAATAATGCCTCAAATTTAGAATACCAAAAGTACTTTTCAAAGGCAATGCCTCCATCCTCAAAGGTCATACGACAAAACTCATGTATCTTGGGAACCCCTATGTAGGGAGGTATCACCTTCATTAAGTACTGTATCAGTTGACATTTTGAGGTGAATTTCAGGTTTTAGCCTATTTTCAGCATATATGTCGACCCAAAAATTGAGGCAAAACCTCCTCCCTAGCTCCATTTTATAGGAAGAAAAACTACAGTATCCATAAATATATAATAGCTTAAGGAATATTTACTCCATAAGATTTAGATGCTAGAATTGTTTATTTCAGCTGCTATGTCAACTTCTTGCCTCTGCTTAACAATTATACAAGTTTCTTTCCTTGTTATCACTCAGGCTACACAAAAATGGATTATGAAACAAGCACAATAGTTTCAAAAATGTATTTTAAAAATAATGGTAATATAGTATGGTAATATCAAATCACGACTCAGCTAAAACAACTTTGATGGTAACTCTGCCTAACTTCCAACTCCTAATGCTAAGTCAATTCAAAACAATAATATAAACAAAAAACCATGGTGCTCTTATTGATCTTTTTTAAAAAAAAACATCAAAATACATATTAAATTTTTGTAGAAATACTTATGAAGAAATTAATATAATTTGTAAAGAATAAATATGCTTCAAATTTATTTTAAAGATATGAAAATGGTTTAATAATTGAACCTCATTATGATGAAAACATGTCTTAACATAATATACTTTTGATCAAAATTGTATTTTTGGGTCTGAATTGCTTTTTTAACATAATTTGTGATCTTCTTCTGTTCCTTGTTTGATCTGAAAAATATAAAAAATGGGTTATTTAAAACTTTATAATAATATTGATTTTATAAGCTCTAACACATGTATATTGCAATTAAATACAACCTGGAGATAAGTAAGAGCCTTGTTAAGCTTTTTTGGATCAATAGATTGAGCTAAAGGGGCTTCTTTTCCACTTTCTATCTCAGTATATTACTTCTGAATACCTAAACATAATAATAATGCCGCAAACGTCAAACAGCTAATGTTTTTGAGAGATGGATACACATAAAATATGGTAAATTCTGTCAATCTTATAGACAAGGACAAAATAAAATTTTATTGAAACAAAAGTTGAGATTTCTAAGGGTTTCTTGAGACAAACATTTCAAATATTAGGATATAGAATTAGAAAATTAATACTTCAAACTGCTGAAATGACTGATTCCACTATGAATATGTAACAGCTTAACTAATTATGGACACAATAGTCTGATTCTGATTGTGGATCATAAGATTAAAAGGACCCATCAAATCTAAATAAATATCTAACATACATTCAAAGTTTCAATTCAGAAGGAGCAAAATATATAATAAGACATGAGACAAAACATACCAGAATTAAGAGATGCCATTGGGGTTGTCCTTGTAGAATAAGATGTGAGGCAGGAGCTGAGGTTAACAAGGTGATGTAGAGAGCAAAAAATAGAATAGGGGAGGAGCGTGAGTAATATAAATGGCACTCACTTGATGAACAACTACCAAGATGCCAGAAAGAGCCATTAACTACTATAGATCTATTTTCTTGATAAAGGCTGCAGATAGAAGTGAACATAAAGTACATTAAAACATAATTAGAAAGTGATATCAAATATTCTAAAGCATGGCGTTTAAGTGATTGGTTTTTTATTTACATTTACATAATTCAATCAATTCAATATCAATCAAACTGAGACTTACACAGTAACAGAAGGTGTAGGGTATAAAAAATGCAGGCCCTCTAAACAACTAGCAATTTCAGTACTTCCTCATTGCTTAAAATAGTAATTTATGTCAAGAATAATATACAACATTAGCAGCTGAGTCTTACTTACTTCTCCTCTTCAATTGGTAGCCAGTTACTCTGTCTGCAATAAAGTTTTATGATATTGTCATTCACCCAAAGGCTTAAATACTTAACTATCATATTACAGCAAATGATGATCTGGGAAGGCATGAAACACACTTGACATATGCAAAAGAAGAAAGGATGAGGATTTATTCAAAGTAATTCATACCATCAAAGTGCCACCACTAGCACATGTCATCCCAGACCTTTCCTCACATTCACCTTTAACGATTTTCTATGGTGGTTACAGAACATTTATTCAGATTTTACTATACAATCCTTAATAATAACAAAATTTTCTCGAGTTTACCTGCATTGGATAACTGCAGCGTAGTTATCAGAGAAGCCATTTTTCTGGCATCCAAGTTGTTTTTTCACCAAATAATTCCCCATTATTCTTTATTTTGGGAGAACGCTTGCACCTCCCATACTCCTTCTGTTTTACAACCTGGACCCTCTGATCAAAATAAGAAACCTCCAACCAAGCACTAAAACCTCCCTGGCCAACACATAATCCATAAAGATTCAAATTTAAGGTGAGGTAATAGAATAGCCACTTCCATGGGAGCATGTAACATTTATCATTGCAGTATACTTTGGGTAGAACTTGTTACTCTACCTCCAGAGTTCTGAAGATAACCTCACCAAAATTTTCATGACAGATGCAGGTCACATTCAACTTCTCCCTAACTCCCTGGGAATATACCATCTTCCTCACAAGGTTGCAACATTGATATAGCCCGTGGGTGGCAATAGACAGCAATTATTTCCTCTTCCTGTAAGAGCCACACCTGTGGCACCATAGACACTGGCTTGGTGTTTTCAAAACTGGTAGTGGCATCACTGCATGCTGTTGCACCTGCTCTACTATATTCCATTCTATATTAATTACTTAATTTTGGATTCCTAATGAGAAATTACAGATTCATCCATATAATTTAATTGTCAAAATCATATTTACCTGTTTCTCATCCTCTTTGTCTACTATTAGATCACTCTCCTCTTGCCTAAGCTCTTCTCCTGGTTCATATCTAATATAAAAGCGATTTGTTCTAGCAATCAATATTAAGGCAATGCACTGACATGTAATTATTACCTTCCCTACCATTTGATCAGCTGATTGCCTTCTAAACTTACAATGGAAATAAAAGGTTTACTTGACCCTTAGCTGAGCATTTAGTTTGGCCTAATTCCCACAATGAACATGGATTAATCTATATCAACTTCATATATATATTTACAACCATGATGAACCAATTGGTAATCAAGAGATAAACCATGCATTTTCCACTGCCCAAGGCTTAGCTTTTGTACATACACCCAAATATGTTTGCCTCCTTTAGGGCATGAAGATGCTGGACTTCAAATGCATAATTTATTTAATCATATTTGAAAAATTTGAGGCATACATTTTTTTAATAATTTTTAATAGATCTGAGCAATGTAAGGAAAACTTTATGGTTAAATGCTAGATTAATATTATACAAAAATATTACACACATCATATGCATAAGTATGAATTGAGATTGCTGCTTTTATGAAAAATATATGGATACTATAAATTGGTAACCTTTCAGAGTGTTTCTTTATTTCAGTATGATTCTTTAAAAGAAATTACTTATTGATCTATATAATTAATAGGAAGAATTTTAATTACCTGCTTTTCGGTTATTATGCCAGTCAATAGATGACCTTCCTCTTGCCTTTGATCTATGTCTACTCTTGAAAACACCTAATTTCCCAAAAAAATTATTAATAAAGACCTACAGTCAGAGTACCATTCAGCTCAGTTCTACAAGAAAACATTTTAAGGGAATTCTTCCAATTTATTTTCAGGGAAAATAAATTTTAAAGCAAAACTGATCAAATGCAATGCTTGATCTGTTATAACCTAAATTTTTCTTAACTATAAAAAAATGCACATTGTAGTAATTATTTTTTTTTTCATTTTTGATTCCAATTTTCTACTGTATTATTAACTGTATACTAAACCTCAGTAATGGGCTAGTCTAGCATTGGAGGGACTGCTAGAAGCCTTGCATATCCAAAAAAAAACCAGAAAGAGATTTTCAATGATTATCTTTGGTTCGACGCTTGGTAGGGCCAAATATCTCCTTTTTTAAATGTATTTTTTGGATATATATGATTTTTTTAAATTCCTTTCCCAATTTTATGGAAACTTGAAACTTGGCATGTGGAAAGAGATCATATATATATTTTATGAGTAAGAGTTGCTTGTATTCTGCAAGCATGTTGATAACACAAGTTTCAAGTCGACATCGAACTGAGAGGATCCTCAAACATAGAAAAAGTATTAAAAATGTATTTAAAATTTGCTGCAATTTATTCATTGAAGAAGCAGCTGCTGTGTCAATATCTATACAACTCATCGTGTAACTGGAAAGCCGAGGTTTGTCAAACTCATTCCTTTGCATATTCCAGTTGTGATGAATGCAGTGTCCACAACAGAGTAAAAGACCAACTACAGTCCCTGTGAGACTTAAATCACATCAGTTGGACACTCGCTGAACTTTGGGAAAGTATTCTTCAATAACAGTGAGTAGAGGGATGATTGATAATGGCTTTGGTGAATGGTAAATATTTTTGCCTAACATAAGACTATGGGCAGAAATGGAAAAATAAACATGCTCACTTTTCAATTCACTTTGGTGTAGTGAATGTTGTTGCTGCTATCCTAATATGAAGAATGGACCATTTTCATTTGTCATGCGGTTCAGGGTAGAGAAAAATGTATCTTTCGTTCTCTTTTGTCCCAGTCTTGATCATGGATATGATGAAATGAAAGCTACCGAGTTATGAGTGAATAATAGCACTAATAAAGGTATCTTCTTAACAAATGCCAAGAAATGTGTTGCTCATAGAGAAGATGTGCTTTACTTGCATGGACATGTTTCCCATGTAGCATTATTGCTCAGTGAGGAAAGCAATGGCAAACTACCTCACTCCTCATCCTGCCAAGTGAACCTCATTCCTCTCAGTCAGCTCTTAGTAGCTTATGCCAGAGGGAATGAGGTACCAAGCAGCCTTTGGGCTGAATACTTAACAGTAAATAGAGAATGTAAGAAAAGAATGATTGCTGAAAAATTCTATGCATCTGCCAAGTTAGTGATTAAAAGCATTAAATACTGAATTGTAGGATTACTCAATTTTGTGATTGTCTTAGTTATAATTACTACTTAGTAGTCACTATTGCATATCTTATTTATTATGTATACACATGTATATATGCTTGCTTATTTAAGTGTGTGTACGGCTTCATGGCAATGAAATTTTTTAAATTTTGCTTGTGTATTTCTTTATCACTTCTTCAACCAATTGCTGAGTGGTTAAGGCTGAGGAGATATAAATTCTCCTTGGAATTCCAGTAAATTCTTCGGCTTTGTGATTAATCTTTTCTATCTTAGATTATCTTTTCCCTCATTGCACTTGCAATTAACTTGTAAAGGCATCCACAGCTCCTTTTTTGTCTTAAGTTGACTGTGGAAGTGAGTAAATCTGTGAAATTATGACTATTGTAACACATATGACGTACGACTGTTTTGGTAAGTTTTCGTTGGTGAACTCTATTTTTCTTATTAAAATGTCTACACAGATTTTTCAAAGATTTTGTCTTAATCTTTATTAGATATATTTGAATTTATTGAACTAATTGACATCTACATTTTTAGGTACTCTCTTAAAACATAAAAATAAATAAAGGTGAATATTATTATTTTTTGCTAGAGGTTTTTCACTTCTTAAATCATTCCACTTACATTTTATAATACCTAATGTTTAACACTCAGAAATAATAATTAGCTCTATTGATTTTACAATTTTGGCACCAAAATGGATCTGTTGAACGGAATACAACTTTGTCCATTTAAGAACAAAAAGAAAATAAATACAAACAGAATGTCACTCAAAAATTATAAATGAAATTAAACCACCGCTACATTTTTATTATAAAAAATAATATACATTTTTACATTACATCAAAGCATGAATGGCATATTATTCCCTTTCAAATGAAAAACGATAATGAATAATTTGTTTTTAAAAAGAGACAATGAATTAGAATCTTTAATACAATTATGAATGCTATTACAATGCTTTGCCACAGCAATACAAAAAGATTTTTGTTTTGTAGTGGTTCAGTGTTGTGGGATGAGTAAGTATCAGAGAGCCATTCTGGTTGTGGCATTAGACTTTTTGCCACTAATTTAAAAATATTCCATCAAGTATTCTGGTTTTTTCTCTATAAAGAGAGCTTATCTTTAGCCATTGGCAAAGTATTGAGTAATATGATCATCCTTTGTTAAGTTAAAAATGAACCTTACAAACATTAAATAGCCATTGAAAATACCAAAGCATAAATGAAGCCCATATACAATGAAACATAGACAGAAATATAAGCTGATACTGAAAACTGAATATTATTTTTTCTTAAAGGCTAAAAAGAAATTCATTCAATACTTCTTCATTCAATCCATCAAGCTCTACTTTGACTACTTCTTTAAATTAAAATTTGTCAGATGTATATTTTTATAGCATTTAGAGATCCTAAATATTCGCGAGTTTCTATTCCAAGACATCAACAGTGATATCTATACAGTTTTAAGTATCCTCAGTACAGTATTTTTCTTACAGAAACCGTAAACTATATGACACAGAGAAATTGACATGTTTCACAAACAAGAGTTGATAAATAATAGAAGATATATATTAATTACTTAAACATTATTGTAATTACCTGAACTGCACCAACTTTGTCATTAATCATCTCACTCTCTTCCTGCTTCACCTTTAAGTCCGTCCCTGGTAATATCTAATTTAAAATAATTTAAATTGTATTAAAGGATTTATCAAAGAAATTAATACGAAGAAAATGTTTTCACGCTATGTACACCAACAAAGTCAAATCTCAAGCAACATCCAATGAATCTTTTATATGATATTATTTTCCAGGGAAAGTCAAAAGAATTGTCAACAAATACAATGCTCACCACTTTTGATGAACATGACCCATTATCAATATTCATAATGGTCCTGCCATAATGCAATACTGGTTCAATTTGTGGCCCCTAAAGGAAATATATAGTAATGTGAATATATGAAATTCAGAAAATAAGATTTGATTGTTAAGAAGCTATTACATATTACGAGTAAAATGTAGCTTGCATACTGCAAGCAGATCGACAACACTAATTTCATAACGGCAATATTTCGGGACGGTCTCGGAAAGGAAAAAAAGGATTGAAAATATTCTTAAAATTCGCTTCAATTTAATCGTCTGGCATCAAACCCAGGTCTTTTTGGTGAAATTTCTATGCAGCACATCAGAAGATCATCTTCTCTAAATACGTGTGAAATTCAAGCAGAAATATTGGCTGCAATTGCCTCAAACGAAGACCTACTTTTCACAAATGTTAATAGCTCTCTGGATTCGAACCAAGGACGATCTAGGAAATATAAAATATGTTTTCGAAATGTATCTATAAGTTCTATATAGTTCTATATGCCGAATTTCAAGTTTTAATATTTTTAGGAAAGGGTTCAATATAATTCTTAAAAATCGGATCAGTGACTGATTGTAGAGACGCCTGGTGTCGAACTCTGGACATATTGGAAGCTGTAAATGCACAAAATGGCTTGCTAGGACTTGATCTAATTTCATACAAAGTTTGAAGTCGATATCATACCGGGAAGTACCTAAAATGTGTATATATATATATATATATATATATATATATATATATATGATATATGAATGAATCCAGAGAAGCATCTATATATAATAGATATTCACATCAAATTCCGTGGTTTCTCTTTTTGACTCTTTAGGCATCTGCCACTCTTCTATGTCAATTTCTTTTTCAGTTGGAACCTAGAAAAACATAAAAAGGTCGACTAAGTTCTCAACAAAATTGTAATTACTATAACTGTGAAATACTCATTAACCATTTAAGCTCCAATAGCACAGCAATATATAAACCAAACTATATTTATCCTATAAATGTTATAGATGATGTATAATAATTATAATAATATAATAAAAGTAAATCAAAGGCTGAGTCATCTACAAGGGTTACTATAAGTATTGTATTTCTATTCTAAATGGGCCGAATATACAGCATTTAAGAGTACTGTGAATGTCATATCCATCCCTTATATCCAACTTAACTTCAAAACTTTTCCTTGATAATACGTTTACATAAACTTACCGAGTGTGCAGAATCAGATTCCATGGACGAGTCATAATTCTCTCTATCGCTACAATTTCCCATAGAAACCTAAATGTAAATGAAAGTAAGGCAAATTATCGGAATGTACTTGAGATGTGCGGGAATACATATCAAAACTAAAATAGTAAACATCAATAGTATTTGAAACAGTACTCACCTCGTTCAATAATTTCACGATTTCTGCCTTACCAAAACGGACATTCTTTTTATAGGTGTAGAATTCCTGCACTTTCCACAAACACGGAGAACATATTCGGGGCGGCAGGCCGTCGCCGGAGCATATCTATGGAATAGAAATGATAATACTTCATCAACTCAAGGAAATCACACGTAACAGCGATCTCTATTTACTCAATGGAATTAAATTGCCAAGCTGAAAACGTGCAGAAATCATATATGTAAGAAACTGGCACAAGAATTAAAATGAAACGACTTCTTATGATGCATTGTTTCGTGGTAAATAACGATAAAGCAAAAAATTACGTAATACATTAAATTCAATAGTCTCTAAAGCAAAAATCAGTAATCGGAATATGAACATAAAATGGCGATACTGCTTTCGTGGATAATAACGAAGAGATAAACCTAAACAAATGTGTCATATATAAAGTACAAGACTCTAATGAAATAATAAGGAACACATGCATGAAAAAAGACGAGCAGTGTTTCTCGGACCATAAACTTGTAACACAACAACGTCAGCAAATATATATCACAACCAACACAACAAACTAACCTGTAAATCGTAAACAAAGTTCAAAGCACTGTAGACCAGATCGCCAGATGGAGACTGGCTAGAGAAGATATCATTGAAAGCATAATTCCCCTTCAGGCAAAGCCTGCAGCAGTTTATAACTATTTTTCCCATCTTCGGAAAGAATTAGAGATTAATTGGAGACAAATATATTACTCCTCTAATTATTGTAAACATTGGGAATAGAATTTCTCCGTTCTTATTATCACCGAAATAAATACTACACTAGACCTCAGATATAGAGAAAAGTATGAAATAGTTAGTGTGTAGGAAACAAAAAATGAAGATTTGAGAGTGATTGAACCATCAACAACTAGTGCCGACCGTTATTTCCTAATCCACTCATAACATGAAAACAAGAGCGAGCTCCGAATTAGTATGAGCCAATGGGGCAACACGGGAACACGCTCCACAGAAATGTTGCCAATCCAATTTTGAAAATGTTGCTCATGAACACTTTTAGTGACTCTTTTATAACTCCCTAAAAAGTATAAATGGAATACGAAAGTTTAAATTTGTATCCAATATTAAAATTTTATAAGAATACTAGGTCATAAACAATAAATATGAAATATAGAATAGAAATATTATTTTTTTACATCTCGATCCTGCTGTTATTTTATGAGGAAGTAAATCAAATATTTTGCAACAAGAGTATCTGAAAGAGAGTCAAATTAAGAGTAAATAATCTTTACAGGGTAAAATGTCTTGAAACCAAAAAATTATCACGAAAAGGAATAAAAGTTGGAAGATTTATTTTTTCAATTGTGACGTTGGCAACTATGTCGCGAAAGGTGTTTTAAGAGAAAGATCATGAAATGGCAGATGGGTAGAACGCTTAGAATGCTTCCTATGAGCTTTCCGGGTTACCACGTCTCTACCAGTGCGATACTTACAACTTTTCCCACTAGTTGATGTACTCTTTGGCTGGAGTGGCAAGTAGGTTCTTTATTCCCGGCAATCCAATCCAAAGCAACGTAACTACTGTTAATTCGTCGGTACCGAGAACAAGATGTTCATTGGTCCTCTTACCGTTTATCATATCATATAAAGTTATTCTCGTACTGTTAAAATACATTCCGGTGAAGGAACGAAGACTGTAACCTTGACTCCTCTCCAATCTTAAACAATTCATAGGTTTTGCAGCTTATAAACAGTAATCCTTTTCGAAGATGAGTGAAATAACTTCAGTTCTCTGTAGGCTTTGCTTGAAGGAAAGTTTCACACTACATAATATCTACTCCAGCCATACTCTATCAGGGGAGCTGGTTTACCGTGTTTTGAATTACGTTTATGAGTTAGAGGTAGGTACTTCTATATGTTTACAGTATACTTGTTACGTATTGATGCTCCGTATAAAAAACTTCTAGGCATTGTTAATTCTCATTGATTATTATGACATGTACATAGCTTAGGTGAGATTATGGCGTTTAATGAATGATAATATGTTAAGTACGTATAATTTAAACGTTATGCTTCGCGAAAGTAATGCAGTTCCTTCTTTTCCCTCTATGAACTCGTTCTGTTTCTTTGATGTAAATACTTCATTGTTGTTATTTACAGTTTGGTTTAATTATTTTATTTCGCTAAGTTCGCTGTTCAGTTTGTTGATATTTGTGTGGTGATGCATTATCCTTTCTTTTCTTTAGATAACCCCCGACGACGGTCTTTTAACTCAAATATGTGCTCCGTGCATGTGGAAGATGCTCGAATTCGAAGGGTATAAGAGAAATGTTCATTTTGCGAGAGTCGAAATTGTAGAATTATTGAGCAAATTAAAATACGTAAGTACGACGATAGCATAAATTGCAGTAGTTTTTATGGTTTGCTGCTCTTCCTAACGTGCATTGATATAATTGATTCTCTATAACTTACGTTTAGGCATCCACCGGAGGTTGTGGCAGCCGTGAGAGTGATGAAAGGCCTATTTAAGCAGATTCTGCACAAGAGGTATGTTTATTGCTACTTATTATATCAAGGCATAAAATTGATATTTAGGTTGTATACCCTGGGGAAAAATTACATGTGAAACAAGGTAAAACCAGGTAAATCAAGCATGGAATTACCTCGTATTAGGTCGGTTAATTCCGGAAGTAGCTCGTTTCAACTCGTGATCCCCTTATGTTTATGCAACACTCTACGCCAAAGGTTTGCAAGGTCTGTTTTTACGTCGGAATAACTCGTTTCATCTTGCTGTTCCCTTACGCTTATGCAGCACTCTACGCCTAAGGAATGTTAGGCTCTGTATTCATATCGGAACAACTCGTAACACCTCGAACTGCATTTACCTCGTTTTGTCTTGTAACTATCTGAGCTCGAATTACATGGAATGACCTTGTTTCTTGTGTCACCGTATCAACCTGTTTTCAATTTATTAAACAGCCATCTAGGAGCGTTTCACGTTGTACGACATCCATGGTTTCTACGCAAGAAAGAGTTACAAATATAATAAATTTGTTTAAACTAATTGATAAAATTTGTAACTCAGCCATGTGTCGTGAATATATTAATGTATAGTCATTAATAGGTTTAAAATTAAACGAAGTCATCTTCACTGTGACTGACCCAGAAGGTTCTCAGCATAGCTCGTCTCACACGGCTGCAGAGTTACTGTGTGAATCAGTTGTTTTCAGCGCGAGTATGGCCAACGTCTCTTCTAATGACCTCATACGGACAAATGCGTATTACCTCGTATTGACTGTAATTAACGCACACCGTATTGTACTCGTTTCCCATGGATTTAGCATGTATCCGCTGTAATCACCTCGCATTTACTGTATATAACCCGCACCTTATTTTACGAGAGCCGTAAAACGTATGGCCGTATGGAAAACCAAACTACTTAAATAACTGCATAATTAGCGCACCTTCAATTATACTGAAGAAGATACCCATGCATGCCATCCCTGGGCAAAAATCCACTTTGAACGTGGTTAGTCGGAATAACTGTTTTTACCTTGGATTACCTCGAAATTCAGCTCGTATCAGCGCGGTTATGGCTCACTTACCATGGAATCACCTCGCACGGGATTACCTTGCATTACCTCGTTCCAAATGGATCAAGTTTCCACATGGAACTACCTTACTTTACCTGGTGTCGCATTATCTCGTTTAATTACGAGGATTTAGCGTGCATCAGCTGTAATTACCTCGTTTTCATTGTATATAACCCGCACCTTATTGTACGAGAGCCGTAAGACATATGGAAAACCAAACTACTTAAATAACTGCATAATTAGCGCACCTTCAATTATACTGAAGAAGATACCCATGCATGCCATCCCTGGGCAAAAATCCACTTTGAACGTGGTTAGTCGGAATAACTGTTTTTACCTTGGATTACCTCGAAATTCAGCTCGTATCAGCGCGGTTATGGCTCACTTACCATGGAATCACCTCGCACGGGATTACCTTGCATTACCTCGTTCCAAATGGATCAAGTTTCCACATGGAACTACCTTGCTTTACCTGGTGTCGCATTATCTCGTTTTATTACGTGGATTTAGCGTGCATCAGCTGTAATTACCTCGTATTGGCTGTATGTAACCCGCACCTTACTTTACTCGTTTCCAATGGATTTACGAAACCATCAGCTGTTGTGACGTAGTTTTTCATTGGAATGAACCTGCACAATTTGTCCCTCGTCCTTTTTCCTACCAGGATAATAATTACAATATTCCTATCTTTCATGAATAATAATATTTATTGGACTACTATGGTTAAATATCTGTGAATGATTTTCTACCTACTCTGTATTTAGAAAGACTTTAAATTTGATTTTAGACGAAATGATTAAAACAATGTAAACCTGTTTATTTATCACGGTTAATCATGTAACTAAGAAATGAACAAGAGACTTTTATAGGTAACTGTAGGTTGTCATCAATAGGATACATCTTGGTGACAAGAATAAATACAAACATTTGTCATAAGATGGTTAAACAACCTCATAAGCTAAACCATAAATGGCACCGGATGACTTAGAATTCTGATAAAATTTTCAATAGTGATACTAAAGTTCAATAAGAAAATATCACGATATAAGAACAATTACCGAGGGTTGTAATACATGAACACACATCAAAGGCAGAAATATGACAGATATAGGAGTAGGAAAGAGGAAGAAAACCACAGCAATTACAATAATTTTTACATTTTATTTATAAAAGTATTCATCAAATAAGGGAACATGGATAAGGCCTTTCAACATGTAACATTATAAATTTCATTTATAAATCAGGAAATTATGGCAAACTTTAATAACAACACAAGTTGGTAGGAGCATCTGGACCAGTACAAGTGAGGATATATTAACCTCTTCCTTACAGAAAGTATCCTTTCCAGGAATGGATTATAACTAAAGTTGTTCCAAACCACAAACCTGAAAAGTTGGAAGCAGTCATAATAAGATATAAATAAAACAGTTATAATGAAGGTACATTTAAAATATATTGCACAAAAAGAGCATCTACAGCTCAAATCTGGATAAATTTTGATTTTATACTCTATGTTCCAACAATGGTACAGATACTTTGAAACTGCCCCCTCATGCGAATCAATTAGGATATTTCTTACCTCTGGAGTATTTTCACAAAACTTGCTCACATTACTACTAAACTAAGGGTATCCAATAGATCTGAAATGAAATGGGTTTATACTTTCTTCTTTGTCATACGTAGAATGTGATTAATTAGAGTGCAAAGCACTAAGTCTCAGCTTAACATCTTATAATATGTTGCCACCTCTCTACCTTAGGAAGGCGAATAATCACCATGTCATCATGATCACTGTGAGAAACACAGATATAAATAAAAATGGTTATAACAGATCACTTACTTACAATTTTCCCTTGAAGCCTACAAACAGAAATGACTGTTTGTTTAGTTCCAAGAAAACTGTTTTTAAACCAATATTTCATGATTACACATCTTCCTTCTCTGGGTCACATTCATCTACAAAAGTGACAAAGGCATTAAGTTAAATTTGAGAAATCTAATCTACTGAAGATATGAATAACACTTGTTATAACACATCAAAAACTTACTTAACATTAGCCAACTAATTGGCAATTAATAGGTGTTCTTCTTCCGAGAATCAATACAGTGTCTCCAAATCAAAGTACAATTTTTCATTGAAGCCTACAAACAGAAATTACTGTTTGCTTAGTTCCAAGAAAACTGTTTTTAACCAATATTTAATGATTACACATCTTCCTTCTATGGCTCACATTCTTCTTCAAAAGTGACAAAGGCATTAAGTTAAATTTGAGAAATCTAATCTACTGAAGATATGAATAACACTTGTTATAACACTTCACAAACTTACTTAACATTAGCCAACTCATTGGCAATTAATAGGTGTTCTTCTTCCGAGAATCAATAGAGTGTCTTCAATTCAAAGTACAATTTTTCATAGAAGCCTACAAACAGAAATGACTGTTTGTTAAGTTCCAAGAAAACTGTTTTTAACCAATATTTCATGATTACACATCTTCCTTCTCTGGCTCACATTCATCTACAAAAGTGACAAAGGCATTAAGTTAAATTTGAGAAATCTAATCTACTGAAGATATGAATAACACTTGTTATAACACATCAAAAACTTACTTAACATTAGCGAACTCATTGGCAATTAATAGGTGTTCTTCTTCCGAGAATCAATACAGTGTCTCCAAATCGAAGTACAATTTTTCATTGAAGCCTACAAACAGAAATGACTGTTTGTTAAGTTCCAAGAAAACTGTTTTTAACCAATATTTCATGATTACACATCTTCCTTCTCTGGCTCACATTCATCTACTAAAGTGACAAAGGCATTAAGTTAATTTGAAAAATCTAATCTACTGAAGATATGAATAACACTTGTTATAACACATTAAAAACTTACTTAACATTAGCCAACTCATTGGCAATGAGTAGGTGTTCTTCTTCCGAGAATCAATACAGTGTCTCCAAATCAAAGTACAATTTTTCATTGAAGCCTACAAACAGAAATGACTGTTTGTTAAGTTCCAAGAAAACTGTTTTTAACCAATATTTCATGATTACACATCTTCCTTCTCTGGCTCACATTCATCTACAAAAGTGACAAAGGCATTAAGTTAAATTTGAGAAATCTAATCTACTGAAGATATGAATAACACTTGTTATAACACATCAAAAACTTACTTAACATTAGCCAACTCATTGGCAATTAATAGGTGTTCTTCTTCCGAGAATCAATACAGTGTCTCCAAATCGAAGTACAATTTTTCATTGAAGCCTACAAACAGAAATGACTGTTTGTTAAGTTCCAAGAAAACTGTTTTTAACCAATATTTCATGATTACACATCTTCCTTCTCTGGCTCACATTCATCTACAAAAGTGACAAAGGCATTAAGTTAAATTTGAGAAATCTAATCTACTGAAGATATGAATAACACTTGTTATAACACATCAAAAACTTACTTAACATTAGCCAACTCATTGGCAATTAATAGGTGTTCTTCTTCCGAGAATCAATACAGTGTCTCCAAATCGAAGTACAATTTTTCATTGAAGCCTACAAACAGAAATGACTGTTTGTTAAGTTCCAAGAAAACTGTTTTTAACCAATATTTCATGATTACACATCTTCCTTCTCTGGCTCACATTCATCTACAAAAGTGACAAAGGCATTAAGTTAAATTTGAGAAATCTAATCTACTGAAGATATGAATAACACTTGTTATAACACATCAAAAACTTACTTAACATTAGCCAACTCATTGGCAATGAGTAGGTGTTCTTCTTCCGAGAATCAATACAGTGTCTCCAAATCAAAGTACAATTTTTCATTGAAGCCTACAAACAGAAATGACTGTTTGTTAAGTTCCAAGAAAACTGTTTTTAACCAATATTTCATGATTACACATCTTCCTTCTCTGGCTCACATTCATCTACAAAAGTGACAAAGGCATTAAGTTAAATTTGAGAAATCTAATCTACTGAAGATATGAATAACACTTGTTATAACACATCAAAAACTTACTTAACATTAGCCAACTCATTGGCAATGAGTAGGTGTTCTTCTTCCGAGAATCAATACAGTGTCTCCAAATCAAAGTACAATTTTTCATTGACGCCTACAAACAGAAATGACTGTTTGTTAAGTTCCAAGAAAACTGTTTTTAACCAATATTTCATGATTACACATCTTCCTTCTCTGGCTCACATTCATCTACAAAAGTGACAAAGGCATTAAGTTAAATTTGAGAAATCTAATCTACTGAAGATATGAATAACACTTGTTATAACACATCAAAAACTTACTTAACATTAGCCAACTCATTGGCAATTATTAGGTGTTCTTCTTCCGAGAATCAATACAGTGTCTCCAAATCGAAGTACAATTTTTCTTTGAAGCCTACAAACAGAAATGACTGTTTGTTAAGTTCCAAGAAAACTGTTTTTAACCAATATTTCATGATTACACATCTTCCTTCTCTGGCTCACATTCATCTACAAAAGTGACAAAGGCATTAAGTTAAATTTGAGAAATCTAATCTACAGAAGATATGAATAACACTTGTTATAACACATCAAAAACTTACTTAACATTAGCCAACTCATTGGCAATGAGTAGGTGTTCTTCTTCCGAGAATCAATACAGTGTCTCCAAATCAAAGTACAATTTTTCATTGAAGCCTACAAACAGAAATGACTGTTTGTTAAGTTCCAAGAAAACTGTTTTTAACCAATATTTCATGATTACACATCTTCCTTCTCTGGCTCACATTCATCTACAAAAGTGACAAAGGCATTAAGTTAAATTTGAGAAATCTAATCTACTGAAGATATGAATAACACTTGTTATAACACATCAAAAACTTACTTAACATTAGCCAACTCATTGGCAATGAGTAGGTGTTCTTCTTCCGAGAATCAATACAGTGTCTCCAAATCAAAGTACAATTTTTCATTGAAGCCTACAAACAGAAATTACTGTTTGCTTAGTTCCAAGAAAACTGTTTTTAACCAATATTTAATGATTACACATCTTACTTCTCTGGCTCACATTCATCTACAAAAGTGACAAAGGCATTAAGTTAAATTTGAGAAATCTAATCTACTGAAGATATGAATAACACTTGTTATAACCCATCAAAAACTTACTTAACATTAGCCAACTCATTGGCAATGAGTAGGTGTTCTTCTTCCGAGAATCAATACAGTGTCTCCAAATCAAAGTACAATTTTTCATTGAAGCCTACAAACAGAAATTACTGTTTGTTTAGTTCCAAGAAAACTGTTTTTAAAACAATGTCATTGATCCATTTGTTCGAACAATCTGTTCATTTCTGGTCCTCCTGTTGTGAGGACTCTCCCTTGAAAATGCTGGTGAAAATGATGTAATATGCTCCGAAGTGAAGCTCATGAATCTGAAATTAAGAACTACGTATAGTATTTAAGACACTTATTCTTAACCATCAAATATCCTAAGCATTTTATCACACTGATAGTTATGGATAATATCAATTTATAGTGACGGATACATACCTCACTATACCTTGTTGGAGTGAAGTTCTCTCTCTTATTTGCTGGAATCCATTTGCTGGCCAGGTCAGCATCTTCAGGAAAACCAAAAACTTGAACCTTTTGTCCACCCCTGTAATTCCCTTGGCAGCGAGGAACAACACACTTTAAAGTCATTTCTAATACGCACTTATTCCTCTAACATGCTGTCACTGAACACAGTTAATTCAGCTTTAATATGTTACTTCTCAAAAAGTAACATAACTTATATACATTCACTTTTTATATAAATTTAGATTTTCTCTTATTGAACATTGTCATATCACTAAATAAAAATCTACACTCCTGCAGAAATACTTATTTCCTGGGAATTTCAGAGCAAGCATCAAATCAGATTACATTAAAAATATAAATAACACAATGAGCAATTGCAAGGCTATTCAAAGTCATCCAATTTGCGGGATCTTCACTGCACCTCAAATGTGCATGCCAACAAGCACAAAGAATTGTTTGTTGTACCACTTACAAACACACACTTTTCCCTCACAGCATTCACACTCACTGTTATTACACTGTTTGTTTCCTCAACCGAAAAAATGTGTGAGCAATGTGCATAACTCTCGGAATGTTTGCAGAGTAACAATGAAATAACAAGCTGGCAGGAGCCCCTTTTATACAAAATTTTGTCAATCCTGCCAAACTCCCCACTGCTAAGGATTACATAGCTGTCATCTGTCCTACAGGTCCTGTAATCTGACGAGCTATACAGAACACCTTTCACTCTCATTCTGTGGTAGCATGTTGATGGCTGAGGGACATGGACACCCTCATAAACATGACCTGCTCCTAATAAAACCACCTGCCCACAGTCAGTTCTTACAACCTTTTTATTTTGTTTTACAGCTTTCAGGGAGGTACAAAATTTTCTAGCTGTTTGAGAAAGAAATTGATGCTGCCCTAGCCAACTCAAACAGGAAATCCTTGCTTTATATTTAGCAATTTGCATAACCACACTTTTTGGTTCATGCACAACTCTCTTTATTTGGTAAATGCCAGACTCATACGGAAATGTTGATGTGGACCACAGAGGGCCTGTCATCTCTACAGACTTTGGTAAATGGAGTAGCAAATGGACATTGAATGTCATTGCACTATCTCCGTAAAAAATTTGCATCTCCCACACAAATTTATGGAGAGCTACTGAGGAGTTCTCCATATCTGACTCTGTCACTTTTTTCTTTGAGAGTGAGTGGATGCTTCCCACAAGGAGGGAGAAGTGCTTCAGGTAGAGATCTGGCAACACTCCACTCAAGCAGGGGATGCTGTAGTAAAGCAGCCAATTTCTCCACTCACTGGCTTTCCACTTCTCTCGCTCCTTCAATGATCTGGGCAGCCTTTGCAGTTCAGAGGGAGGCCGGATATGTAACAAACATTTATCAATAGCCTCCCTAGCCTTTGATTTACCTATGTGGTAAGCTTTACCTGGGCTACACATCCATATCTCCATGAGCTGTCTGGAGACTCCCAAGAGAGTGCTGTGCATATAATCTGGAGGTAAACCCCACACCAGATCGAAGTCCTCCAGCCTAGTCAACTGTGTGATGCCTTTCACACCCCTTGATCTCTCCATCCCCCTTGAAACCCTCTCAATGTCTTCCAGGACAGTCTCATGTGTCCTCTGGGTATATGGAGGCACATTTTGTACATATTTTATGGTATTGCCAACAAGGACACCAGGATGGTGGCAATAGCTGCAGCCCATATAGCCATTAAATTGATAACTGTTCAGCAACTTCGGTCTGGCTACTGAATCCACACAGAAACACAGGCTATACAATTTTGAGGTCAGTAGGGAATCACCACATCTCCAGGTGACACCTACAGATGCCAAGGTTTTCGCCTCCTCCACTACTTTCTCAAGCATAACCTGGATCAAGGGCTCCCCTTTCCCAACCCAAATGCCCCAAATTATGGGTGACTTGAACCTATTCTTCGGACTAAGTTCGTTCACAGTCAATTGAATAGGCCAAACAGCACGCTTTGAGGACTTAAAGAAAGATGCACCATCCATGCTTACATTATAAGTCAGTTTCTGCAGGTTCTTAGCGAAATTTCTCTTATATAATTTACCAGAAGAGATGTCACTTACATCATTCTGACCGCTGGTCAGGTACTCAGCGTCCCTTTCCAAGCAGCTACGGATCTCAGTGGCAATATTGAAGGTCACAAAATAACTATCCCCTTTAGAGGAAGCAACTGCATTACACGTCGGGCAAATAACTTCTTGACTGCAGTTAGTTGAGGGGAATGAGGCAAGGTTCTTTTTGCACACTGAACAGAAGAAGTGGTACGTGGCATCTTTATGAAAGTGTAGAAGAGCCTTCTTTAAGGTATACTTTGGAGATTTTAATACCTCCTGACCAGCAAAGATATCTACCATATAGAAAATGTCTAGAATGGCTTTCTCTGTTAATTTATGCCTCATTGCCAAACTCAAAATCATTAGAATCACATCAGCCCTTGATATCGACCCCAAAAACATGTTACTGTCGGCATCTTCAATGAAGCTAGAGGTCTGTGGATAGTCCCTGTCATTGATTGGAGCCCCTGAAGGATCCTCTCCTGTCTGGCTTTCAGCAGGATTCCTTATGTAATACTCAGCTCCCATTTCTCCAGCAACAGGAAGATCAACTAGGAGATGAGATATGACAAGAAATATAATAATGTACTGAGAGCAGAGAAAATATTCCTCAAAGAAAAGAATTGAATGAGAAAGGGAATAACATAAGTCTATGTAACATTATTCTATGTACAGTATGAAGAAAATAAAGATTTCACTGAGCTGTGATAATGAAGAAACTCTACAGCACTTAGAGGAATAAAGTTAAGCCTTGTTTGATAAGTAGGATTTCCTAACTCTATGTACACCAGAGGGAGACAGAAAGGTACCATCTCTTTATGCCTAGCATGCTTTAAAGGCTTTTGTGATGTTATAAATACTCGCATAAAAACATTGCTTTCCATGCTGCAGAAGTAGTATTGGAATAGAATTTGGAAACCTTAACCATAAGGACCTTTACGGCCAACCTGCTATCAATCTTTTCTGGAAGTAATTTCTTAGACTTATATAATAAAAGACTTTCTCACCGATAGAGAGCAACGAGTAGTACTCGATGGAATTAGTTCCAACTTGGTTAAGGTGACTTCGGGCGTCCCTCAGGGCAGTGTAATTGGACCGTTGTTATTTTTAGTATACATCAACGACCTCAGCAATCACATTGAAAGCAATGTTAGGATATTCGCAGACGATACAGTCATTTACAGGGAAATAGTTAGTTCAGAGGATAGATTAGCCCTTTCGAACGACTTAGATAGAATTATGAATTGGTGCGATGATTGGCAATTAGAGCTTAATGTAGAAAAGTGTTCGGTAGTTAACTTCTTCGAAAGTAAATCTATAATAAATGATTATTCTTATAGTCTCCGAGGGATAAACCTATTGTCAGTAGAATCGGTAAAGTATCTTGGAGTAACTCTCACGAATAATCTATCATGGAGTGCCCACATCCGAAATATATGTGGAAAAGCACTTAAGAAACTCGGCTTCGTTAAAAGAATAGTCGGTAGGAGCGAAGAAAAGGTTCGCGAGCGATGCTACTTAGCGTTAGTTAGGCCTCACCTTGAGTATGCATGTAGTGTATGGGACCCCGCCGAGAAATGTCATATTCGGGATTTAGAAAAAGTACAACGGAAAGCGATACGATTTGTAAAGAATTGCTACGATAAAACAGCGAGTGTCACTCAGATGTTACAGGACGCGGGATGGGAATCATTAGAAGATAGAAGAAAAATTCAAAGGATAAATTTATTAAATAAGTTCAGAGAAACTACGTTTTCAGATGATGTAACCGATATAATGCGACCCCCCTGTTATATGGGCCGTACTGATACTGCCCGAAAGATTAGGGAAATAGATGCTAAAACGAATCGTTTCAAAAATTCATTTTTTCCGCGAAGTATACGCGAAAGCAACCGTTTAGGAAAATAGAGTCAAGGTGCTTGCACCCCCTGCCACACGCCGAAAGGCGGCTTGCAGGGTTCTTACATAGACATAGACATAGACTTAGACATTATAAGGATTCCATTGATACATTTTGTAAGCCTGTGGTTTATCAGTCCTTAATAGATGAAGTGATGACTAATATCGCAAAAAATGATTGCATCCAATTTCAATTCCCGCTTCTCCAATCATATGGGAATTACCTCAGAAATAAGAAACCATAAGGGTGAATTACACAGTTCCTGTTGGATTTACAGGAGATTCTTACGTAAGCATTTGCCAGAACTGCTCTAAAAAAAATCGAAAATGAGACAAGTTATGGTTTATACTCTGATGGCAACACCAATAATGAAATGGAGGCTTTTCATAAAAAGCTGACCTATCACTTTAAGAGTGTTCTTCCTCTAAGGAAATGTAAAATCTATGATTCTCATTTACATAAGAATTATGGGGTAGCTTCTGAAATGATAGACATGAGTAGGTATAAAAGAGACGATAAGACTGTATATCAAATCAAAAGCCTCAAAGGACGAATAACAAACTTGAACACAAGAAACACTTACACTTGCTGTTAAGGAAATTGTCAAAAAACTCAAAATGTTTTTTGATAACTGAAATAGATGCCTTGTTACGTCATCACAAGTGCTGGTAATCTTAATCAATCTTTTGCAACAAATAGCATCTGGGTCATTCCATGTCAAACGCACTGCATTTGGAAAGAAATTTTTCTTAACCATTTCAGATTTTCATAAAATTTTGTAAACTTATACAGCTTGTTAATACTAAGGTTAGTTCATTGTTAGTGATTATAATAGGTTCATTAAAAATTATTTATCATATGCTTGCTTATTAATATTTGTTATTAAGTATACAGCTATATCCAGGAACATAGCAGTAGGTACAAAACAATTTTTAAAAGTTGATTTAAAATTAAAACTATATATTGGGGTGTGTTAACAGTGAATGTTTTGCCAATATGGAACCTAGTACTGTCAGAGTGCAGTGTTATAACCCACTGAAGAAAGCAAATCATTTTATTAGAGACAGAAAAAAACTGATAAATGTCCCAGCATGGATGACTGGATTATTTCCACGAATGCCTATTGGCTTCATGATTTGTCATATCTGCAGATAAGATGTAACAAAGCTTAAAAATAACAGTGCTAGAAATGCTGATGCTGAGGATTATTCTGGATTCGAGGAACTCATCCAGGAGGAAGACCCTGCCTTCACTTCAACTTCAATGTTGTACAGTCACTTAACACATCTTTCGAAGAGCTAGGCTAGAGTTCCACATCGACTCAAAGAAATTACAACTAAGCACTATACAGCAATGAAAGTTAAAAAATCTCTTCGGCAGTGAAATGTAACCTTTTTGTTGCCGAGACCACAGATATATATTACTAGATAGGCAGCGCCTATGCTTTTCCGTAGGTAGCGGTGAAGCCAGCAAAAGAGAAATTTTGTGCGTAGCCGCCATATTACCGTCACCCTCCTGAACCCATCTTGGCTTTGATAGCATAGGATTTCGTGCCGACTTTTTCTGTTGTTTCCTCTGCAAATAGGAAGAGTGGTGAACCATTGTGTTGTGTGGGGATGCACCTTCAAGTATACTTCGAGGAAGAAAACTCCTGGTGCTGAAAATGTGTCCTTACACAGGTAAATAAATAAATTACTTATAGCCAACGGAACCGCATTGTTGATGATAGCTTGTACTTTGAGACTATTTACTGATTCCACCAATTTAAATTTACATTTATATTAATTTATGCAGGCATTTGCACATTTAATCTCGTGGTAAAATTTCACTTAGTCGAAATATCATCGATATTAAGGGAGATATTGAATTTCTCTCAAACAGTCCTAAAGTGAAATTTTACCGGAAAATCTCGTGACTTGGCCCTACTTTAGACGTGCAAAATTGAATGTTTGTAAGCGATTCGTTATTTTCAAAGAAAAATAACTTTTTGAAAGGATTCAAACCTTGTTTGATTAAATTTATTCAAGCCATAAAGTTAAAAGCAATATTTTTTATCTGTAGCATCAATTGTAATTAAAGAGATCCTTATTGGGATTGATAGTTTCTTGCTTCGTACAATAATTAATATATATAGAGAAATATCAGTAGATTTATTCACTTCGATTACATACTTACAATTGTATATTGTTAAATTCATTGACTTCAATTCTTATTAAATATTAGGTATTTGTTGGTATGTATAGTAAAAAAATCTCCCGTTTTGTAGTGTAAACATTTCGGCTTGTTAGAATTTTTTTTCGGTGGGACGAACTTCACCTATAGAATTAACCCTCATAAATAAAATGTACATTAGACCACAGAAGGAATATATAATTTTTATACATACATATGTGTGGAAGGAACTTAAGTATTCTATATTCACTTAATATTGCAATAATAGACTCTTAGATATTAAGGTGCGAAGCAATTTGTTTCCTAATTTTAATGATATATCTCAAGATAAATTAGGACATTATTGTCATTTTTTACTATTATCTCATCATTAGCAATTAAAATACATCTATGTCCTGTGTTTAATAATTGCTGTGAAAGTGTTGAGCAATTTTCAATTGCATTTTGTGTTTAAATAAAATGTATACTACAGGTCTTAATTTCTCATACGAATTTATAGATTTCCATTGTAGAGAAATGTTTTTGGAGAAAATAGATTAATCCCTCACTTTATACCCAAAAGTAAATAAAGATCCTCAATCAAGAAAACTACTTGAGTCATCAAATGGACAGCAAAGTGATATCATTATGTGAATTTCTGTCATGTGCTTACAGTTGACTATAAATTTTTATACTACTTCGGTTTTACAGATGATTCAGTGACATTAATTCCTTTTGGGTGCTGCATTGCCATTGCCATCAAGAATTAAGATCATGGCACCAGAAGATGGAAAACTTTCCTGGAAGCCCTCCATAACAGAAACCTATGCTCTTTTCTAGTACTTGATTCTGCTAGTGTTTTGGATGATTCAACCACAGTGTTTTTTTCAGTGTAGTGTCAGTAAAGACAAATGAATTGTAAATAAAGATTGTTTCTAAATGGACATTTTCTGTTTCTTTATATTCCTTGATTCCTATGGTGTAGTTGTGTGTTTGAATTTGATATGGATTGGTTTGTCTTGGGAGATTAATCTTCATTAGAGTGTGAACTACTGCCTCCAGTTAAAACCTTTTAAAATGGAATTAACCTCTATTATGGTTTTTAAACTGTTATTGTTAAAAACTGTTAAGTTCAATCGTAATAACCATTACGTTCTGGTTTGAGGTAGGGTATGAGCTTCATTCCCTTCCCTCAACGTTGTTGGAGCAATGAAGTTATATTTTGCCTCTGACTAATTAAGTAAAATTCGGTTACAACTAGAGGGACGGAGTTTACACCTGCATTATTACGGGAAACTGCGTGGGAAACAAAACACTGTAAAGCTAAATTTCATAAGTAATTTATTAGCGAATGATGTTTTAATGATTTACTCCCACTTCAAGACCCCACTTTCATAGAAGTTAATAAAATATGTACTCTGATCTTTTCCTTTAGCGCGATAGTGTTCAGCGTTTGATTGTTACATAATTCAATGTGCCGCCAACCGCGTTGACATAATTGCTGGAAGTGACGGCACGTTGAGAAAAAATTCGCCTCAAAGTTACTTAGTATTGGTGTTCTGTGAAGTTACCCACCACTAACAAAGAAAATAGTCAATGTAATCATATCGGGGGACATGGTGAAACCCGCGGTACATTCGAAACCGCGTAAAAGTGAGGGACGTTATAACCAGAATTTAACCGTATCTAATCTATGTATGAAGCTGCAGAATTCTTACCTAGAATATATAGCCTTGAAAATCTCTATTGTTTAAATTATATCTGACATAAACTTCATATTTCAAACATCAATATCATAAATAATTTCCCAGTTACGGTTATTCCACTAACAGAGACGTCCGTGTGCCATGCAATAAATTATACTTATACTTATATTAAATTATATTATAACTTATTATAAATGTCTTTATTTTTTAATATCTTCCGCCTTGTCGATAAAATGATTGCAACCTCCGGCTCTAAATCAGTCAGTTATTAAGGAATGTTAATCATAATCTAAATAGCGGAAACATTTTTAATCTTTTGTGTGCATTGCTACCTTAGTTTCGCTCTCGGAGTATGTTTTTATCATTTAACATTTGGTATACTTCGAAAAAAAATATTTCTCTCGGTTACTATAACTCAATGGAGAATAATGGTTATTTTATCTGTTATTCAAGTTATCTGTATTCAAGCCATTAATTCCGTTTATCGCGTAGTGTTACGTCCTGCTCCTATGAAATAGAATACGAATACGCTCAAATTTGGGTGATCGTAAGATGGCCGCCATGCGCATCACGAGGCTTCACCCCCTCCACCGCCACTGCCTATCTAGTAATATATATCTGTGGCCGAGACTAAGAATTCGAAGATGAGTAAGCCGGGCAATGGATTGAAGGCAAGGCAAAAAGGATTAACAGTTAAAATAATCAGATGTAAGTAAGACTAACATTTCAAAAAGACTAACTTTACGCAATCCTAAAGAAGCTAACAAAAAGAAATGTGTGAGACCTCATTTAAAATAGTGATAATTGAAAATTGTTTTTGTACCTACTGCTGTGTTCCTGAATAAAACAGTATAATGAATAAGAAATGTTATTCATAAAGAAGCATCTGATAAAGAATTTTTAATGTACCTATCATAATGCCTTAAAAATATTTACAATTATTTTACATTAGCCCTAACATTTTGTAGGCATATTAGGAATGTTTTAGGCTATGGACCTTTTGGAAAAATTTGGAATAAAAGTTACCCGAGTGTTAAAAATCTAAAAAAGAAAATATTGACACAACTGGATAACAATGGAGAACCAGCAACATAAGTGTCTTTTTAACAATGAGCCCATTACCACCCCACATTCATATTTTACTATATGATTCAAAATAGTACTAAGTATAATTGCAATCCTTCCATTAAGCATAAATATACCCTTCCATTTGAAATTATAGGAAAGAAGATACTGGATATGTTAGCACATTAAGATTGACATAAAACTGTAAACAGTATAATTTCTTACCTTCATTGTCTTCATCTGCGACACGTGTTCTGGAGGTTGGGGATGCAGGACATCCGTATCTTACTTTAGACCGTCTTGGAATAGCTGCTTCATAAGCTGGGTCTAAATAACGCTTACGTCGCCGCAGATGAGCCATGTGAACTGGATGCTATTAAAAGTAACAATATAACAGATGTTCATTTAAATGTTCGTGCTAGCAAAAGGCAGAAGATATGTATTGACAAAATGTTCCATTAAAATATTAACTTAATATTAGCAGTTAATCAAGGTTAGAAGTTAAGTGGAAATTTATTCCTAATGTGCATTTATCTGTATGAATTGAATTCAGCAATAGGAAAATGTTGCGCACGCATATGTAAAAAATATGCTTACATAGAATAAATATTATTAATCCGAAATACTACAAACCTCAGAGGAAGCTGCGGATGTGATGTTGGTTCCAAGGTAATGGAATCACCTCAAGGATCTTCTACGTTGAGAATCAGGCAGAAGATAATGAATTCTACTATAAGGATGATGAAGACCACGAGGAAGGAAGACTGGAACGTATCAACCGCAAGAACACCAATACTAAGTATCAACCACAGAACACCAATCCTAAGGTATCAACTATTCAAATAAAGGTTCCTTTCGTTCCTATGCTTTCAATTGGAAGAAAAGGTGAATTTGGTGAACGGAGGTATTTCCGGAGAAAGCGGAGACCGTGGTGGAAGTTGGCAATTTTCCAAGATATTTTAGAGAAATTGGAGTAATGAAGACGAAATTATAATTTACTTGTTAGGTTGTTATTTTTTTCTAATTTTGACTCGATGTTTTCCGGGTTTTCCGTTTGCTGTTACATTTCACCTTTTACTAGTTAGCTTGTTTGACGTCATACGCCAGCGTCATTATCCACTTCCGCTTCCTCGCGACCATGCTTTCGCCATGCTTTCGTTACTTCATTAAGTATGTGAATTTGTGAACACAGGAAGTACGAAGCTTGTTGAAAAGTTGAATATTCTGTTGAGTGCATTTTAGGAGAAGCTAACTGTAAGTATAATTAGTAAGCGCTTCTGCCTTTCTTGCTTATCTGAGATATTTTGAGTCTTGTGTTTAATACTCATGAATCGTTCCGTATTTTGCAGTGAATATGTTCGCTTATGTGGAGTTCCTGGATGACCGCCAAAGAATGGTGGTACCATTGAGCCATGTTCAAAATTTCACAATGGATTGTGATTTCAAATTGAAGAAGTTCTATGTGCGATGGGAGGATGCCGATGGCGAAGAACACTTTTATCAAGCACGTGTGCTGGAAATCGGTGGCAAGTACCCTGTAACACAATATTTTTGTAAAATGTATGTAGACCTTTTATTCATAAATTTTATTTTACGCAGATGATAAGGATGAACTGAGAAGAAAAATTAATAGCGGTAAGCGGAGCGGAGAGCACCGCTCTCCGCATTGGCATCCGCGATGTCTGAGACGGAGGAAGAGAATCCTCCCCAATCATCTGTAAGTACACGCTCCTTAGTTAAGAGTTCCATAGTTCTCTACTGCTGTTTTGGAACTTACATTGTTATGATTTTCATAGGGTAGTCGGGAGGAAATGTTAAGGGACCTTATGAGGAGGGAGGTGGAAGACCGGAGTGAAGATGATGGTGGAGAGCTTGAGAGGTTGAGGAAGACGGTGCGGGATTTGGAGGGCCGAATTAAGGTACTCGAGAAGAGGATCGAGGAACTCCAAGACACCTTAACAAGTGTAAGTAATTTCAAGAATGTACTGGCCGATCTGCAAAAGCTGCCAGAGGAGTTGCGAGAAGTTGTGAAAGGTAGGTGCATATCGCAGACATTATAAGTATTATGTTACCGTGAGTCCATTTCCTTAACTGGGAATTTCATATCTGGCTCAGTTTTCTGCGTTAATTCTTGCTGTTGGCCTATTTCTTATTTATGGTAAGATATTTTCTGTGCGACTAACTAAAAATTGTGTGAACATATGTGTTCCTCAGGTGTACGGGATGAGATAAAAGACCTGCCAGCTTCCGTGACCGTGCCAGCAGATGAAGTGGAGGGTCAAGTAAGTAAAATTTCCTCTTTCGTTGTTCCCTTATTTTAATTTTCAAATTTATTAATTCCTCGGGTATCTTCATATTTTAGTCTCGCCTCTTATGAATGTTTGTTTTATGTGGTGTTATGTAAGTTTTATCGCTAGTGTGATCAACAGGTTCATTTAGGTAGAGGCATATACGTCTCCAGGGAGAAGATGGAGAATGTGGAGGCAGCGGCTACGTCAGATGCTGTGTACGTTAAGAATTTAGCCTTGGCGGTTTGGGGGTTTGAGGAGCTGAAGGGGAGATCTGTTTTTGGAAAACCTTGTCCCTCTAAGGACACTCCAGCTAAGCCACCATTGACACCAAGGAAAATTAATGCCATAGCTGGTATGCATCTGTATTCCATTTAAATATTTAACGTTCATTGTAAAACCAAATGTATTAGTGCTAATGTATTCATGAATTTTCGTTATTATTACAGATTCCTACGGCACGTACCTACGTAAGAGAGAGCGGGAGGAGTTATCCATTCAACAGGAGGTGAAGAAAGTAAAGACTTATATCTGTGCAAAGATTCAGGATCTAAATCGCAATAAAAAAAATAAAACGTAAATACTTGTCATTCTATACTTTGTTCTTGAACCCTTCCTTGCTTCTGTTGAACAGGCTAGTGAAAGTCCTACCTAGGATCTAACATCTGATGCTTTTACGAACGTGTCAAACGGTTGAAACGAGTAAAAGGTGCTGGTTGTATACAGTCAATACGAGGTAATTACAGCTGATGCACGCTTAATCCATCTGTAACGATTAAAAGAAGGTACGGGATGTATACAGTCAATACGAGGTAATTACAGCTGTAGCACGCTAAATCAATGAGAAATGAGTAAAATAAGGTACGGGTTGTACACAGTCAGTACGAGGTCATTACAGCTGAAGCACGCTAAATCCATGTCATACGAGTAAAATAAGTTGCGAGTTGTATACAGTCAGTTCGAGGTAATTACAGCTGAAGCACGCTAAATCCATGTCATACGAGTAAAATAAGTTGCGAGTTGTATACAGTCAGTACGAGGTAATAACAGCTGAAGCACGCTAAATCCATGTCATACGAGTAAAATAAGTTGCGAGTTGTATACAGTCAGTTCGAGGTAATTACAGCTGAAGCACTCTAAATCCATGTCATACGAGTAAAATAAGTTGCGAGTTGTATACAGTCAGTACGAGGTAATAACAGCTGAAGCACGCTAAATCCATGTCATACGAGTAAAATAAGTTGCGAGTTGTATACAGTCAGTACGAGCTGAAGCAAGCTAAATCCACGTGAAACGAGGTAATACGATACCAGGTAATACAAGGTAGTTCCATGTGGAAACATCATCCATCTAAAACGAGGTAATCCCGTGCGAGGTGATTACATGGTAAGTGAGCCATAACCGCGCTGATACGAGCTGAATTTCGAGGTAAACCGAGGTAAAAACAGTTAATCCGACTAACCTCGTCCTACATGAATTTTTCCCCAGGGTATATGAAACAGAAGTAAGATATTTACATTTGTCACTGACCCTATTGGTGAGTATTTTGCATTGTAGAAATGAAACCTTAAATTTAAAGATAACCCATTTGTTTTGTTTGAATCTGTAGTATAGTCGATTAATAGAATAAAATAGAATAGAGATAAAATGAGACTAAACCAGCCCTTAACAGAGGTTAATACAGTGCATAATGCAGTTTAAGATTGGTATCAGAAGTTTAAAAATATTAAAATACAACAATATACATTTCTTTATGGTCAAGAAAAATATAGGTTATAACAGGTCATGCATTGCTTAGAGTTAGTTTTGCTTTAACATTTACTTTCCCTGAAAATAAAATTGGGAGAATTCCCTTAGAATGTTTTCTTTTAGAAATAAGCTGTATGATACTCTGACTGAGGGTCTTTATTAATAAGAGCTTTATCATGAATAAAGGTGTCACCAAGGGAAGACATAGAACCAAGGCAAGAGGAAGGAGAACTTTTGAGTGACAGTGGACGAAAAGCAGGTAATTGAAATTTTTTCACATCAATTAATCAGAGCAATTAGTGATTTCTCCTAAAGAATCATACTCCTCTTTGAAAGGTCACCAATTATATTATACGAATATTTTTCATAGAAGCAGTAATCTCAATGCATGATTGAGCAAAAGATGTGTGTAATATTTTTTGTATAATGTTAATTTAGCATTTCATCCTAACGTTTTTTTTGCATTGCTGTGAGGTATCAAAAATTATTTTAAGATGTATCTCTTAAGTTTTTCAAGTATGATTAAATTAATTTTGCCTTTGAAGTCCATTTTCATACTTTAAAGGAGGCAAAAGTAATTCGGTGAATGGTAAGCCCTAGGCAGCATAGAATGCATAGTTTATCACCTGATTACTAATTGGTTCATCATGGTTGTAAATATATATATATATATATATATATATATATTTTCTATTACACTGGGGAACAATTTTCAACTTCATTTCTGTTGAGTTCGATTTTTGAGCTGTTTAAGGGTAAATGAGACATGCTGATTTCAATTATGTATTTAGTTTTCTTCTATCACATCAAGTTTTTTCTCTACGTTTTATGTGAATGTTACCATTCTCTCGGAGATACTCCGGTACCGTCAAACAAAGATATAATTTCGGCGGAATTATTTTCCGTTGGTTTAATCGTTTGTTGGCTACAGTTACATCTTAATTATAATATAGTACAATGTACTTACATTCTATCCTTTTGTTCCGCAAAAATAGTGAAATTGACCATCGTGCACCTTTGGAAACCAGCGACAGGTTCATATTGTCCTTACTTGTTCAGTTACACTTAAGATATTGCAGTGAGACGTTGCGAGTTGCTCTTATATAGTGAAGCACTTTCCAGCGTTTAATCTGAGTTCTTGTTTGTTTACAAGATTATCAGGGTATAGTTTTTATTTATATATGAACTGAAATATTTTATTATATTATCTGCTACTACGCATCGTAAGTGTTCAAACAGCCCCGATTCGTTTTGTTATATATGTGGTAGTTTTTCCATTCCTTGTCAAAGAAAAAATATCAGTGTATTTGTTAAGCAAGCCTATTTTGAATACTTTAAAGTGAAAGTTGGTGATCAAGATAAGTCGTGGGCCCCTCACAAGGTGTGTAAGCAGTGTGTTGAGGGTTTACGGATGTGGACGAAGGGAAAATATGATAAATTTCAATTCGGCATACCTATGATATGGTGAGAACCCAAAGATCACTCAAGTGATTGTTATTTTTGTACAGTGAAAACATCAGGATACAACAAGAAAAGCAGATGTAAAATAGAGTATCCTAGTCTACCGTCAGCTATACTCAGTGCTAGTTTTCAAAGAATTGCCCTCTTTGGAAATACATGAAGACGAGTCTGGTGAAGAACAAAGTGGCCTTAACGACGGAGTCTTTGTAATTGAAGATTCTGATCGTAAGGGATTTGAGCAGCATGAGTTGAATGATTTGGTACGAGATTTGGGACTATCTAAAAAAGCTTCATAGCTTTTCGCATCAAGACTGCGCAAGAAAAACTTGCTTGTAAAAGGAGCTAAGGTATCCTACTTTTGATCAAGAGAAAGTGCGTTTCTGCAATGCTTCCGAAGTGATGATGGATATGTATATTGTCATAACGTACATGGTTTAATGGAAGAGTTGAGAGTTTCAGCCTATAATGCAACTGAATGGCGATTGTTCATCGATAGTTCAAAGTGGAGCATGAATTGAATCCACAATGGAAATTTATTTGGTGCATTCCCAATAGGCCATTCAATTTGTCTGCTTTTAAAATATGAAGATATAAAGAGAGCCATTGATTTGTTGCAATATAACATGCACCAATGGATCATCTGCGTTGATCTTAAAATGGTCTACTTCCTCCTTGGCCAGCAATGCGGTTACACCAAGTACCCTTGTTTTTTGTGTATGTGGAACAGCAGAGCTCTCGAGAAGCATTGGGTGCAGTCGAATTGGCCGCCACGATCTGATCTGAAACTTGGTGATCCAAATATTCTACATCAGCCACTTGTTGACAGAAAGAATATTATATTTCCACCTCTACGTATAAAATTGGGTCTCATGAAGCAATTTATTAAAGCTTTGTCAACTGAATGTGACCGTTTCAAGTATCTCATTTCTGCATTTCCCAGATTGTCATTTGAAAAGATCAAGGCTGAGGTGTTTGATGGTCCACAGATTCAGGGGCTCATTAAAGATGAACATTTCATCAATAAAATGAGAGTACTTGAAAATAATGTTTGGTTAGCATTCATAAATGTTGTCAAAGGCTTTCTTGGAAATACATGATCACAAAATTACATATAAATTGTCCAGCAACTCTTGGAGAGTTTTAAAATGCTTGTTTGCAATATGCAGTATCAAATTGTATTTTTTAAATAGTCATCTTGCTGATTTCCCGAAAAATCTTGCTGCAGTCGGTGATGAGCAGGGTGAGCGATTCCACCAAGACTTGAAGGTCTTGGAGACACGGTATCAAGGAAGATGAGATGCACATGGAATGATGGCTGACTACTGTTGGAGAATCAGATTAAACACTCCAGAAAAAACTATAAGCAAACATTTTAACTTTGATTTGCTTGTTTAAAGTTTATATGAGTTAATGAACGCCTTTATATGACTATAAATATTCTTTGCGAAGTATACTTGGTAAGTTTTCTCTTTATTCTCCTTCATATGGACATTTTGTAAGACTTTTGAGATATATAGAGGGGTATACTGTAGCATAAAAACTTGACGTGATAGACAAAAACTGAGGTTCATTTTGAATTCAGATGTCAATCGTTAGTCAAAAACAAGTCACAGATCTAAGACAACAAAATCACTGTACCCCAGTGTTATATATAGACGTTTCTCCGGATATCTATTATATATAGATGCTTCTCCGGATTCATTCATGTATCCATATATATATACGAGTAAAATGTAGCTTGCATACTGCAAGCAGATCGACAACACTAATTTCATGTCGGCATCATATCGGGAAGGCCGTCAAAAGAAAAAAAAAATGGATTGAAAATATTCTGATTATTCGCTGCAATTTATTCGTCCGGCATCGAACCCGGGTTTTCCAGTTGATACTTACTATGCAGCACAATAGAAAATCACCATCTCTAACTATCTGTGAAAATTAAAGCAGAAATATTATCTGCAACTGCCTCAAACAACGTCCTACTTTTCCCTTATATTTCTTATGAGAGAAATGTTAATGTGCTCTGGCATCGAACCCAGGAATAGTACGGTCTTCTGAAAACCGTTTTCTTAAACCAGTTTTAACCATATATCTTCTAGCCAAGCACGAACTTCCTATTATTTCGATAAGTGCATCAAAAAAATAATGAAATACTAACCCTATGTAATTTAAACGGGAGACATATTTACCGCCCGACATCGAACCCAGGTCTTTCTGGTTATACTTCCTATGCAACATAATAGAAGATATTATTCTTTAACTATGTGCAAAAATTCAAGCAGAAATATTGGCTGCAACTGCCTCAATCGAAGTCTTACTTTTCCCTTATATTCCTTATGAGAGAAATGTTAATGTGCTCTGGCATCGAACCCAGGAATAGTACGGTCTTATGAAAATTTTTTTCTTAAACCAATTCTTACCTTACACTTTCCGGCTAAGCACGAACTTCCTATTATTTCGAGAATTGCATCAAAAAAATAATGAAAAACAGCTCCCATGTATTTTAAAGGGCAGATCTTTGCATCGTCCTAGCATCGAACCCAGGATATTTTTTGTGAAAGTCATTGATGTTTTCAAATGTCCAAGACCATAAATAAAGGCTCCTTGAGTTTTATTTCTCTACCTATCCAGGAAGTATTTTTTTTTAAATCCGGAAAATCACGGCAATGCATTTAAACGGGAAAAATAGGGACTTTGGGGCCCTCTGGAATCGAACCTATGACACTGAGGATCAAAGTCGCTTTTTTCCTGAGGGTTTCACGTTATGGCCAATACGTCATAAAAATTTCAAGGCAATGACGCTTGTAGTTTAGCCTGTGAATTTGTATCCTATCTATATAGCTATATAGCTATATTTATGAATGAATCCGGAGAAGCATCTATATATAATAGATATAGAGAGGATACAAATTCACAGCCTAAACCACAAGCGTCATTGACTTGAAAATTTTACGACATATTTGCCATAATGTACAACCACCAAAAAAATTGCGATTTTGAACCTCAGTGTCATGGGTTCGATTCCAGAGGGCCCCAAATTCCCGATTTTTCCCGTTTAAATGCATTACTTTGATTTTCGGGATTTTTAAAAAAATACTTTCCGGATAGGTTGAGAATCAAAACTCAAGAAGCCTATATATATGATCAAGATCTACCGGAAACATAAATGAGTTTTACGGAAAATATCCTGGGTTCGATGCTAGGTCGAGGCAAAAATCTGCCGTTTAAAATGCATTGTGGCGATTTTTAAAATTTTTTTTGGACCCCTTCCCGATGGCACGGAAACTTGAAATTCGGAATGAAGTTGGAGATAATAAACATATTTCATAATCAGATTTTACATATTCGCTGATGGTCCTTGGTTAGATCCCAGAGGGCCATTTACATTCCTCAATGCATTTCTTATGGAGATGACGGAAACACATTTTAGGTACTTCCCAGTATGATATCGAATTCAAACTTTGTATGAAATTAGATCAAGTCCTAATAAGTCATACTGTGCATTCACAGCTACCAATATTTCCTGGATTCGGCACCAGAGGTCTCTACAATCAGTAAATTATCCGATATTTAAGATTTAATTTGAACCCCTTCCCAACAATATTAAAATATGAAATTAGGCATATATATAGAGAACATAGATACATTTCAAAAACATCTTTTAGATTTCCTAGATCGTCCTTGGTTCAAATCTAGATAGCAATTTACATTATTGATAAGTACGACGTCGTTTGAGGCAGTTGGAGCCAATATTTCTGCTTGAATTTTCACACAAAGTAAGAGATGGTGATCTTCTGTTGTGCTACATAGTAGGTTCAGCAGGAAGGCCTAGGTTCGATGCCTGACGATTAAATTGCAGCGAATTGTAATATTTTGAATCCCTTTTTTTTTTTGAGGGCCCTCCCGATATGATGCCGACATGAAATTAGTGTTGTCGATCTGCTTGCAGTATGCAAGCTTCATTTAACTCGTACCTATATCTATTATATATAGACGCTTCTCCGGATATCTATTATATATAGACGCTTCTCCGGATATACTTATATATATATATATATATATATATACACTGGGGATCAAAAGTCTAAGCATGTTCCACAAGTGCCACCGACTTGAAATTTTTACGACATATTGGCCATAACGTGTAACCTCCAGGAAAAAGCCAACATTGAACCTCGGTGCCATGGGTTCGATTCCAGAAGGCCCCAAAGTCGCGATTTTCCCCATAAGATTACATGGCGGGGATTTTCGAAAATTTTTTTGAGGCACTTCCCGGAAAGGTAGAGACTTGAAACTCGAGGGACCGCTAAATGCCGTGCATAGCCAACGAAAATCGGAAAGACATCTTCGAATATTGTCCTTGGTTCGATGCTAGGCCGGGGCAAAAATCGGCCGTTTAAAATGCATTGCGGCGATTTTTAAGATTTTTTTTGGATCCTTTCCCGATAACATAGATACTTGAAACTCGGCACGTCGATAGATATCATGAATTTATTTCATAATCGAACTTTACATATTAGCTTATGGTCCTTGGTTCGATCCCAGAGGACCATTTGCACTTCACAATGCTTTTCTTACGGAGATAACGGAAACAAATTTTAGGTACTTCCCGGCACGATATCGACTTCAAACTTTGAATGTAGAAAGATCAAGTCCATACAAATCAAACAGTGCATTCACAGCTATCAAAGTGTCCTGGGTTCGACACCAGGTGTCTCTGCAATCAGAAGTTGATCCGATTTTTAGGAATTATTTTAAAACCTTTGCCAATAATATAGAAACTTGAAATTCTGCATATAGATAGAGATCATAAATAACTTTCAGAAACATTTATTAGATTTCCAAGATCGTCCTTGGTTCGAATCCAGAGAGCCATTTAAATTCGTGAAAATTAGAACGTCTTTTGAGGCAGTTGTAGCCCATGTTTCTGCTTGAATTTTCATACATCGTTAGAGATGGTGATGTTCTATTGTGCTGCATAGTGAGTTCACAGTAAAGACCCGGGTTCGATGCCAGACGATGGAATTTAGGCAAATTTTAAGAAAAATTTCAACCTTTTTTTTTCTTTTGATGGCCGTCCGGATATGATGCCGACATGAAAATAGTGTTGTCGATCTGCTTGCAGTATGCAAGCAACATTTTACTCGTACCTATATATATATACACTCATTCATTCATTCATCCATTAGGGATCAAAATTCTAACCATGTTCCACAAGTGCCACCGACTTGAAATTTTTACCACGTTATGGCCATGACGTGTAACCTCCAGAATAAATCCGACTTTGAACCTCGGTGTCGTGGGTTCGATTCCAGAAGGCCCCAAAGTCGCGATTTTCCCCATAAGAGTACATGGCGGGGATTTTCAAAAATTTTTTTGAGGCACTTCCGGGGAAAGTAGAGAGTTGAAATTCAAGGGATCGCTAGATGCTGTGCATATCAAAAGGAAACCATAAAGACATCTCCGAATATTATCCTTGGTTCGATGCTAGGTAGGGGCAAAAATCGGCCGTTTAAAATGCATTGCGGCGATTTTTAAGATTTTTTTTGAACCCTTTCCCGATGACATAGAAACTTGAAATTCGGCATGGCGTTAGATATCATAATTATTTTTCATAATCATATTTTACATATTCCCTTATGGTCCTTGGTTCGATCCCAGAGGGACATTTGTATTCCTCAATACATTTCTTACGGAGATAACGGAAACAAATTTTAGGTACTTCCCGGCATGCTATCAACTTTAAACTTTGCATGATAAAAGAGCAAGACTTAAAAAATCAAACTATGCATTCACAGCTATCAATGTGTCCTGGGCTCGACACCAGGTGTCTCTGCAATCAGAACTTGATCAAATTTTTAGGAATTATTTTGAAACCTTTCCCAATAATAAAGAAACTTGATATTCGGCATACAGATAGAAATCATAAATAACTTTCAGAAACATATTTTAGATTTCCAAGATTGTCCTTGGTTCGAGTCCCGAGAGCCATTTACATTTGTGTACATTAGAGCGTCATTTGAGGCAGTTGTAGCCAATATTTCTGCTTGAATTTTCACACATAGTTAGAGATGGTGATTATTCTATTGTGTTTTATAGTTGTTTTACCAGTAAGACCCGGGTTCGATGCCAGACGATGAAATTTCAGCAAATTTTAAGAAAAAATTAAATCCTTTTTTTTTTTCTTATGAGGACCGTCCCGATGTGATGCCGATATGAAATTAATATTGCCGATCCGCTTGCAGTATGCAAGCAACATTTTACTCGTATATATAAGTTATATATAGGGGATCAAAATTCTAACCATGTTCCACAAATGCCACCGACTTGAAATTTTTACGACGTTATGGCCATAACGTGTAACCTCCGGGAAAAAGCCGACATTGAACCTCGGTGTCATGGGTTTGATTCCAGAAGGCCCCAAAGTCGCGATTTTCCCCGTAAGAATACAAGGCGGGGATTTTCGAAAATTTTTTTGGTGCACTTCCCGGAAACGTAGAGAATTGAAATTCAAGGGATCGCTAGAAGCCGTGCAACTCCAACGTAAATCAGAAAGACATTGCCGAATATGGTCCAAGGTTTGATGCTAGGTTGGGGCAAAAATCGGCCGTTTAAAATGCATTGCGGTGATTTTGAAGATTTTTTTTCGATCCTTTCCCGATAACATGGATACTTGAAACTTGGCACGTCAATAGATATCATGAATATATTTCATAATCAAATTGGACATGTTCGCTGATGGTCCTTTGTTTGATCCCAGAGGGCCATTTGCATTCCTCAATGCATTTCTTATAAAGATTATGGAAACACATTTTAGGTGCTTCCCGATATTATATCTACTTGAAACTTTGCATAAGATAAGATCAAGTAATTACTAATCAAACTGTGAATTCACAGCTACCAATGTTTCTTGGTTTCACCACCAGGCGTCTCTACAATCAGTAAATGATCCGATTTTTAAGAATTTTTGGGAACCATTTTCCAATTATATAGAAACTTGAAATTCAGCAGACAGATAGAGATTATAGATACATTTCAGGAACATGTTCTAGATTCCCACGATCGTCCTTGGTTCGAATCCAGAAAGCCATTTACATTCGTGAAAAGTAGAACGTCGTTTGAAGCAGTTGTAGCAAATATTTCTGCTTGAATTTTCACACATAGTTAGATATAGTGATCTTCTATTGTGCCGCTTAGTAAGTTCACCAGGAAGACCCGGGTTCGATGCCAGACGCTAAAATTGAAGCAAATTTTAAGAATATTTTCAATCCTTTTTTATTTTCTTTTGAGGACCGTCCCGATATGATGCCGAAATAAAAATAATATTGCCGATCTGCTTGCAGTATGCAAGCTACATTGCACTCGTACCTATATATATATACATAAGTTACGAGTAAAATGTAGCTTGCATACTGCAAGCAGATCGGCAATACTAATTTCATATCGGCATCACATCGGGACGGTCCTCATAAGAAAAAAAAGGTTTTAATTTTTTCTTATAATTCGCTGAAATTTCATCGTCTGGAATCGAACCCACGTCTTACTGGAAAACCTACTATGAAACACAATAGAAGATCACCATCTCTAACTATGTGTGAAAATTCAAGCAGAAATATTGGCTACAACTGCCTCAAAAGACGCGCTAAAGTTCACGAATATAAATGACTCTCGGGACTCGAACCAAGGACGATCTTGGAAATTTAAAAAATGTTTCTGAAAGTTATTATTGATCTCAATCTATATGCCAAATTTCAAGTTTCTATATTATTGGGAAAGGTTTCAAAATAATTCCTAAAAATCGGATCAACTTCTAATTGCAGAGACACCTGGTGTCGAACCCAGGACACATTGATAGCTATGAATGCATAGTTTGATTTGTTAAGACTAGTTCTTCTATCATGCTAAGTTTTAAGTCGATAGCATGCCGGAAAGTACCTTAAACTTGTTTCCGTTATCTCTATAAGAAATGCATTGAGGAATGTAAATGGCCCCCTGGGATCGAACCAAGGAACATCAGGGAAAACATAAAAATCGAATATGAAATATATTTATGATATCTAAACCCATACCGAATTTCAATATTCCATGCCATCGGGAAAGGGTCCAAAAAAAATCTTAAAAATCGCCACCATGCATTTTAAACGGCAGATTTTTGCATCGACCTAGCATCTAACCCAGGTTATTTTCCGTAAAACTCATTAATGTTTTCGATAGACCATGACCATATATAAAAGCTCCTTGAGTTTTAAGTCCCTACCTATCCGTGAAGTATTTTTTTTTAATTCCCGAAAATCTAAGCAATGCATTTAAACGGGAAAAATCGGGACTTTGGGGCCCTCTGGAATCGAACCCATGACACTGAGGTTCAAAATCGCAATTTTTCTGGAGGTTATACGTTATGGCCAATATGTCGTAAAAATTTCAAGCCATTGACGCTAGTGGTTTGGCCTGTGACTTTGTATCCTCTCTATATATATATCTATTATATATAGACGCTTCTCCGGATATACCTATATATATACGAGTAAAATGTAGCTTGCATACTGCAAGCAGATCGGCAATACTAATTTCATATCGGCATCACATCTGGACGGTCCTCATAAGAAAAAAAAAGGATTTAATTTTTTCTTAAAATTCGCTGAAATTTCATCGTCTGGAATCGAACCCGGGTCTAACTGGATAACCTACTATGAAACACAATAGAAGATCACCATCTCTAACTATGTGTGAAAATTCAAGCAGAAATATTGGCTACAACTGCCTCAAAAGAAGCTCTAATGTTCACGAATGTAAATGGCTCTCGGGACTCGAACCAAGGACGATCTTGGAAATTTAAAAAATGTTTCTGAAAGTTATTATTAATCTCAATCTATATGCCAAATTTCAAGTTTCTATATTATTAGGAAAGGTTTCAAAATAATTCCTAAAAATCGGATCAACTTCTGATTGCAGAGACACCTGGTGTCGAACCCAGGACACATTGATAGCTATGAATGCATAGTTTGATTTGTTAAGACTGGTTCTTCTATCAAGCTAAGTTTTAAGTCGATAGCATGCCGGGAAGTACCTAAAATTTGTTTCCGTTATCCCCATAAGAAATGCATTGTGGAGTGCAAATGGCCCTCTGGGATCGAACCAAGGACCATAAGCGAATACAAAAAATTTTATTATGAAATATATTTATGATTTCTAACCCCATGCCAAATTTCATGTTTCCATGCCATCGGAAAGGGGTCCAAAAAAAATCTTAAAAATCGCCACAATACATTTTAAACGGCCGATATTTGCCTCGACCTAGCATCGAACCCAGGATATTTTCCGTAAAACTCATTTATGTTTTCGATAGATCATGTTCATATATATAGGCTCCTTGAGTTTTGATTCTCTACCTACCCGGAAAGTATTTTTAAAAAATTCCCGAAAATCAAAGCAATGCATTTAAACGGGAAAAATCGAGACTTTGGGGCCCTCTGGAATCGAACCCATGACACTGAGGTGCAAAATCGCAATTTTTCTGGCGGTTACACTCTATGGCCAATATGTCGTAAAAATTTCAAGTCAATGACGCTTGTGGTTTGGCCTGTGAGTTTGTATCCTCTCTATATATATATATATATATATATATGAATATATATATGGATACATGAATGAATCCGGAGAAGCATCTATATATAATAGATACGAGTAAAATGTAGCTTGCATACTGCAAGCAGATCGGCAATACTAATTTCATATCGGCATCATATCGGAACGCTCCTCAAAAGAAAAAAAAAAGGATTGAAATTTTTCTTAAATTTCGCTTAAATTTCATCTTCTGGCATCGAACCCGGGTCTTACTGGTGAACTAACTATGCAGCACAATAGAAGATCATCATCTCTAACCATGTGTGAAAATTCAAGCAGAAATATTGGCTACAACTGCCTCAAAAGACGTTCTAATTATCACGAATGTAAATGGCTCTCTGGATTCGAACCAAGGACGATCTTGGAAATCTAAAAGAAATTTCTGAAAGTTTTTTATGATTTCTATCTACATGCAGAATTTCAAATTTCTATATTATTGGGAAAGGTTTCCAAATAATTCCTAAAAATCGGATCAACTTCTGATTGCAGAGACACCTGGTGTCGAACCCAGGACATATTGTAAGCTGTGCATGCAAAGTTTGATTTGTAAAGACTTTTTCTTGTATCTTGCAAAGTTTGAAGTCGATAGCATGCCGGGAAGTACCTTAATTTTGTTACCGTTATCTCCGTAAGGAATGCATTGAGAAGTGCAAATGGTCCTCTGGGATCGAACCAAGGGCCATCAGCGAACATGAAAAATTTGATTACGAAATATATTTATGATATCTATCGACGTGCCGAGTTTCAAGTATCCATGTTATCGGGAAAGGACCCAAAAAAAATTTTCAAAATCGCCGCAATGCATTTTAAATGGCCGATTTTTGCCCCGACCTAGCATCGAACCATGGACCATATTCGGCAATGTCTTTCTGATTTACGTTGGATTTGCACGGCTTCTAGCGATCCCTTGAATTTCAACCCTCTACTTTTCCGGGAAGTGCCTCAAAAAAATTTTCGAAAATCCCCGCCATGTATTCTTATGGAGAAAATCGCGACTTTGGGGCCCTCTGGAATCGAACCTATGACACTGAGGATCAAAATCGCAATTTTTCTGGCGGTTACACGTTATGGCCAATACGTTGTAAAAATTTCGGTTCAATGACGCCAGTAGTTTAGCCTGTGAATTAGTATCCTATCTGGGTATCTGGGTATCTGGGTATATCATGAGTGAATCCGGAGAAGCATCTATATATAATAGATATACGAGTAAAATGTAGCTTGCATACTGCAAGCAGATCGAAAACACTAATTTCATGTCGGCATCATATCTGGAAGGCCGTCAAAAAAGAAAAAAAAGGATGGAAAATATTCTTAAAATTCGCTGCAATTTAATCGTCTGGCATTGAACCTGGGTCTTAATGGTGAACTTACTATGCAGCACTACAAAAAATCACCATCTCTTACTATGTGTGTGAAAATTCAAGCAGATATATTGGCTCCAACTGCCTCAAACGACGTCCTACTTTTTAATAATGTAAATGGCTCTCTGGAATCGAACCAAGGACGATCTAGGAAATTTAAAACACGTTTTTGAAATGTATCTATGTTTTCTATCTATATGCCTAATTTCATGTTATAATATAATTGTGAAGGTGTTAAAATTAATTCTTAAATATCCGTTAATTTACTGATTGTAGTGACGCCTGGTGTCGAACCCAGGAAATATTGGTAGCTGTGAATGCACAGTATGACTTATTAGGACCTTATATTATTTCATACAAATTTTGAAGTCGATATCGTGCCGGGAAGTACCTAAAATTTGTTTCCGTTATCTCCATAAGAAATGCATGGAGGAATGTAAATGGCCCTCTGGGATCGAACCAAGGACCATCAGCGAATATGTAAAATTTGATTATGAAATATATGTATGATTTCCAACCTCATGCCGAATTTCAAGTTTCCTTGCCATCGGGAAAGGGTCCAACAAAAATCTTAAAAATCGCCACAATGCATTTTAAACGGCCGATTTTTAACTCGACCTAGCATCGAACCCAGGATATTTTCCGTAAAACTCATTTAAGTTTTCGATAGATCATGACCATATATATAGGCTCCTTGAGTTTCGATTCTCTACCTATCCGGGAAGTATTTTTTAAAAATTCCCGAAAATCACGGCAATGCATTTAAACGGGAAAAATAGGGACTTTGGGGCCCTCTGGAATCGAACCAATGACACTGAGGTTCAAAATCGCAATTTTTCTGGAGGTTACACGTTATGGCCAATATTTCGTAAAAATTTCAGGTCATTGACGATTGTAGTTTAGCCTGTGAATTTGTATCCTCGCTATCTATTATATATAGATGCTTCTCCGGATTCATTCATATATATACCTATATAGATAGATAGGATACAAATTCACAGCCTAAACTACAAGCGTCATTGATCTGAAATGTTTATGACATATTGGCCATAACGTGAAACCCCCAGGAAAAAAGAGACTTTGATCCTCAGTGTCATAGGTTCGATTCCAGAGGGCCCCAAAGTCCCGATTTTCCCCATAAGATTACATGGCGGGGATTTTCGAAAATTTTTTTGAGGCACTTCCCGGAAAAGCAGAGAGTTGAAACTCGAGGGACCGCTAAATGTCGTGCATAGCCAACGAAAATCGGAAAGACATCTTCGAATATTGTCCTTGGTTCGATGCTAGGCCGGGGCAAAAATCGGCCGTTTAAAATGCATTGCGGCGATTTTTAAGATTTTTTTTGGATCCTTTCCCGATAACATGGATTATTGAAACTCGGCACGTCGATAGATATCATGAATTTATTTCATAATCGAATTTTACATATTAGCTTATGGTCCTTGGTTCGATCCCAGAGGACCATTTGCACTTCCCAATGCTTTTCTTACGGAGATAACGGAAACAAATTTTAGGTACTTCCCGGCACGATATCAACTTCAAACTTTGCATGTACAAAGATCAAGTCCAGACAAATCAAACAGTGCATTCACAGCTATCAAAGAGTCCTGGGTTCGACACCAGGTGTCTCTGCAATCAGAAGTTAATCCGATTTTTAGGAATTATTTTGAAACCTTTGCCAATATTATAGAAACTTCAAATTCGGCATATAGATAGAGATCATAAATAACTTTCAGAAACATTTTTTAGATTTCCAGGATCGTCCTTGGTTCGAATCCAGAGAGCCATTTAAATTCGTAAAAATTAGAACGTCTTTTGAGGCAGTTGTAGCCCATATTTCTTCTTGAATTTTCACACATCGTTAGAGATGGTGATGTTCTATTGTGCTGCATAGTAAGTTCACAGTAAAGACCCGGGTTCGATGCCGGACGATGGAATTTAGGCAAATTTTAAGAAAAATTTCAATCTTTTTTTTTCTTTTGATGGCCGTCCGGATATGATGCCGACATGAAAATAGTGTTGTCGATCTGCTTGCAGTATGCAAGCAACATTTTACTCGTATATATATATGGATACATGAATGAATCCGGAGAAGCATCTATATATCTATTAAATATAGATGCTTCTCCGGATTCATTCAAGGATATAGATAGATAGATAGATAGATAGGATACTAATTCACAGCCTAAACCAAAAGCGTCATTGACTTGAAATTTTTACGACATATTGGCCATAACGTGTAACCGGCAGAAAAAATGCGATTTTGATCTTCAGAGTCATGGGTTCGATTCCAGAGGGCCCCAAAGTCGCGATTTTCTCCATAAGAATACATGGCGGGGATTTTCGAAAATTTTTTGAGGCACTTCCCGGAAAAGTAGAGAATTGAAATTCAAGGGATCGCTAGAAGCCGTGCAATTCCAACGTAAATCAGAAAGACATCGCCGAATATGGTCCATGGTTCGAAGCTAGGTCGGGGCAAAAATCGGCCGTTTAAAATGCATTGCGGCGATTTTGAAAAATTTTTTTGGATGCTTTTCCGATAACATGGATACTTGAAACTCGGCACGTCGATAGATATCATAAATATATTTCGTAATCAAATTTTACATGTTCGCTGATGGTCCTTGGTTCGATCCCAGAGGACCATTTGCACTTCTCAATGCATTCCTTACGGAGATAACGGAAACAAAATTTAGGTACTTCCCGGTATGCTATCGACTTCAAAATTTGCTAGATACAAGAAAAAGTCTTTACAAATAACGTGTAACCTCCAGAAAAAAGCCAACTTTGAACCACAGTGTCATAGGTTCGATTCCAGAAGGCCCCAAAGTCCCGATTTTCTCCATAAAGATACATGGCGGGGATTTTCGAAAATTTTTTTGAGGCACTTCCCGGAAGAGTTGAGAGTTGAAATTCAAGAGATCGCTAGATGCCGTGTATATCTAAAGGAAACCACAAAGACATCTACAAATATTATCCTTGGTTCGATTCTAGGCCAGGGCAAATATTCTCCCGTTTAATTTACATTGCGATTTTTAAGATTAATTTTAAATTACTTACAGATGACTTGGAAACTTGAATCTTGGCACGTGGATATATATTATAAATATATTTTATAATAAAATTTTAGAACTCGCTGATGGTCCTTGGTTCGATCCCAGAGGGCCATTTACATCCTACAATGCATTTCTTATCGAGATAACGGAAGCAAATTTTAGGTACTTCCTGGCAAGATGTTGACTTCAAACTTTGCATTTAATAAGATCAGGTCAAATCAAGTCATAATGTGTTTTCACAGCTCCCAGTATGTCCTGGGTTCGACACCAGGCGTCTCTACAATCAGTAATTGATTCAATTTTTAGGAACTATTTTGAACCCTTTCCCAATAATATAGAAACTTGAAATTCGGCATATAGATAGAGATTATAGATATCTTTAAAAAAACATTTAAAAATTTTAAAACATCGAAATTCGGCACATAGATAGACATCATGGATACATTTCAAAAACGTGTTTTAGATTTCATTGATCATCCTTGGTTCGATCCAAGAAAGCCATTTACATTACCCTATGCATTTCAGAAGGGGGTTATGGAGTTTCATTTCAGGACCTTCCCAGTATGATATGGACTTCAAACTTGGCATAAATTAAGATCAGGTTCAAACAAGTTGTTCAGGTTCAAACAAGTTGTTATGCCTATTAGCATCTTCCAATAGGTCCTGGGTTCGACACCAGGCGTCTACAAAAATTAGAAATAGCAACGATTTTTAAGATTTTTTTAAGCCCTTCCTGATAACACGAAATCTCAAAACTTGGCGTGTGAATAAAGATTATAAATACATTTTATATGCTTGCAGTATGCAAGCAACATTTTACTCGTACCTATATATATATAAGTTATATATAGGGGATCAAAATTCTAACCATGTTCCACAAGTGCCAATGCCTTGAAATTTTTACGACATATTGGCCATAACGTGCAACCTCCAGGAAAAAGATTTTGAACCTCAGTGTCATGGGTTCGATTCCAGAAGGCCCAGAATTCGCGATTTTCTCCATAAGAATACATGGCGGGGATTTTCGAAAATTTATTTGAGGCACTTCCCGGAAAAGGAGAGAGTTGAAACTCGAGGGATCGCTAGATGCGGCGCATATCAAAAGGAAACCATAAAGACATCTACGAATATTATCCTTGGTTCGATGCTAGGTCGGGGCAAAAATCGGCCGTTTAAAATGCATTGTGGCGATTTTTAAGATTTTTTTGGACCATTTTCCGATGGCATAGAAACTTGAAAATCGGTATGAGGTTGGATACCATAAAAATATATCATAATCGAATTTTTATATTCGCTGATGGTCCTTGGTTCGATCCCAGAGGGACATTTAAATTCCTCAGTGCATCTTCTTACTTTGCATATAGAAAGATCAAGTCCATACAAATCAAACAGTGCATTCACAGCTATCAATGTGTCCTGGGTTCGACACCAGGTGTCTCTGCAATTAGAATTTGATCCATGTTTTAGGAATTATTTTGAAACCGTTCCCAATAATATAGAAACTTGAAATTTGGCATGTAGATAGAGATCATAAATAACTTTCAGAAAAATGTTTTTGATTTCCAATTTCGTCATTGGTTCGAATCCAGAGAGCCATTTAAATTCACGAAAATTAGAACGTCTTTTGAGGCAGTTGTAGCCCATATTTGTGCTTGAATTTTCCCACATAGTTAGATATGGTGATGTTCTATTGTGCTGCATAGTAAGTTCACGGTAAAGACCCAAGTTCGATGCCAGACGATGGAATTTTAGCGAATTTTAAGAAAAATTTCAATCCATTTTCTTCTTTTGATGGCCGTCCCGATATGATGCCGACATGAAAATAGTGTTGTCGATCTGCTTGCAGTATACAAGCAACATTTTACTCGTAATAGATATACATTCATAGGGGATCAAAATTCTAACCATGTTCCACAAGTGCCACCGACTTGAAATTTTTACGACGTTATGGCCATGACGTGTAACTTCCAGGAAAAAGCCGACTTTGAACCTCGGTGTCATGGGTTCGATTCCAGAAGGCCCCAAAGTCGCGATTTTCCCCATAAGATTACATGGCGGGGATTTTCGAAAATTTTTTTGAGGCACTTCCCTGAAAAGGAGAGAGTTGAAATTTGAGGGACCGCTAGATGTCATGCATATCTAAAGGAAACCATAAAGACATCTACGAATATTATCCTTGGTTCGATGCTAGGTCGGGGCAAAAATCCGCCGTTTAAAATGTATTGTGGCGATTTTTAAGATTTTTTTTGGACCCTATTCCGTTGGCATAGAAACTTGAAATTCCGTATTAGTTAAGATACCATAAAAGTATTTCATAATCTAATTTTCTATTTTCGCTGATGGTCCTTGGTTCGATCCCAGAGGGATATTTAAATTCCTCAATGCATTTCTTACGGAGATAACGGAAACAAATTTTAGGTACTTCCCGGCACGATATCGACTTCAAACTTTGCATAAGGAAAGATGAAGTCTATACAAATCAAACAGTGCATTCACAGCTATCAATGTGTCCTGGGTTCGACACCAGGTGTCTCTGCAATCAGAAGTTGATCTGATTTTTAGGAATTCTTTTGAAACCTTTCCCAATAATATAGAAACTTGAAATTCGGCAAATAGATAGAGATCATGAATAACTTTCAGAAACATGTTTTAGATTTCCAAGATCGTCCTTGGTTCGAATCCAGAGAGCACTTTACATTCGTTAAAATTAGAACGTCTTTTGAGGCAGTTATAGCCAATATTTCTGCTTGAATTTTCACACACAGCTAGAGATGGTGATCTCCTTTTTTTAGCAGAGAAGCTCACAGTAAAGACCCGGGTTCGATGCCAGACGATGCATTGTAAGCGAATTTTAAGAAAAATTTCAATCCTTTTTTTTGATTTTGAGGACCGTCCCGATATTATGCCGATATGAAATTAGTATTGCCGATCTGCTTGCAGTATGCAAGCTACATTTTACTTGTATATATATATGATATATGAATGAATCCGGAGAAGCATCTGTATATAATAGATATATAGGGGATCAAAATTCTAACCATGTTCCACAAGTGCCACTGCCTTGAAATTTTTACGACGTGTTGGCCATGACGTGTAACCTCCAGGAAAAAGCCGACTTTGAACCTCGGTGTCATGGGTTCGATTCCAGAAGGCCCCAAAGTCGTGATTTTATCCATAAGGATACATGGCGGGGATTTTCGAAAATTTATTTGAGGCACTTCCCAGAAAAGGAAAGAGTTGAAACTCAAGGGATCGCTAGATGCCGTGCATATCAAAAGGAAACCATAAAGACATCTACGAATATTATCCTTGGTTCGATGCTAGGTTGGGGCAAAAATCGGCCGTTTAAAATGCATTGTGGCGAATTTTATGATTTTTTTGAACCCTTTTCCGATGGCATAGAAACTTGAAATTTTGTATGAGGTTAGATACCATAAAAATATATCATTATCGAATTTTACATATTCGCTGATGGTCCTTGGTTCGATCCCAGAGGGACATTTGTATTCCTCAATACATTTCTTACGGAGATAACGGAAACAAATTTTAGGTACTTCCCGGCGTGCTATCAACTTTAAACTTTGCATGATAAAAGAGCAAGACTTAAAAAATCAAACTTTGCATTCACAGCTATCAATGTGTCCTGGGCTCGACACCAGGTGTCTCTGCAATCAGAACTTGATCAAATTTTTAGGAATTATTTTGAAACCTTTCCCAATAATAAAGAAACTTGATATTCGGCATACAGATAGAAATCATAAATAACTTTCAGAAACATATTTTAGATTTCCAAGATTGTCCTTGGTTCGAGTCCCGAGAGCCATTTACATTTGTGTACATTAGAGCGTCATTTGAGGCAATTGTAGCCAATATTTCTGCTTGAATTTTCACACATAGTTAGAGATGGTGATTATTATATTGTGTTTCATAGTTGTTTTACCAGTAAGACCCGGGTTCGATGCCAGACGATGAAATTTCAGCAAATTTTAAGAAAAAATTAAATCCTTTTTTTTTTCTTATGAGGACCGTCCCGATGTGATGCCGATATGAAATTAGTATTGCCGATCTGCTTGCAGTATGCAAGCAACATTTTACTCGTATATATAAGTTATATATAGGGGATCAAAATTCTAACCATGTTCCACAAATGCCACCGACTTGAAATTTTTACGACGTTATGGCCATAACGTGTAACCTCCGGGAAAAAGCCGACATTGAACCTCGGTGTCATGGGTTTGATTCCAGAAGGCCCCAAAGTCGCGAATTAACCCGTAAGAATACAAGGCGGGGATTTTCGAAAATTTTTTTGGTGCACTTCCCGGAAACGTAGAGAATTGAAATTCAAGGGATCGCTAGAAGCCGTGCAACTCCAACGTAAATCAGAAAGACATTGCCGAATATGGTCCAAGGTTTGATGCTAGGTTGGGGCAAATATCGGCCGTTTAAAATGCATTGCGGTGATTTTGAAGATTTTTTTTCGATCCTTTCCCGATAACATGGATACTTGAAACTTGGCACGTCAATAGATATCATGAATATATTTCATAATCAAATTGGACATGTTCGCTGATGGTCCTTTGTTTGATCCCAGAGGGCCATTTGCATTCCTCAATGCATTTCTTATAAAGATTATGGAAACACATTTTAGGTGCTTCCCGATATTATATCTACTTGAAACTTTGCATAAGATAAGATCAAGTAATTACTAATCAAACTGTGAATTCACAGCTACCAATGTTTCTTGGTTTCACCACCAGGCGTCTCTACAATCAGTAAATGATCCGATTTTTAAGAATTTTTGGGAACCATTTTCCAATTGTATAGAAACTTGAAATTCAGCAGACAGATAGAGATTATAGATACATTTCAGGAACATGTTCTAGATTCCCACGATCGTCCTTGGTTCGAATCCAGAAAGCCATTTACATTCGTGAAAAGTAGAACGTCGTTTGAAGCAGTTGTAGCAAATATTTCTGCTTGAATTTTCACACATAGTTAGATATAGTGATCTTCTATTGTGCCGCTTAGTAAGTTCACCAGGAAGACCCGGGTTCGATGCCAGACGCTAAAATTGAAGCAAATTTTAAGAATATTTTCAATCCTTTTTTATTTTCTTTTGAGGACCGTCCCGATATGATGCCGAAATAAAAATAATATTGCCGATCTGCTTGCAGTATGCAAGCTACATTGCACTCGTACCTATATATATATATACATAAGTTACGAGTAAAATGTAGCTTGCATACTGCAAGCAGATCGGCAATACTAATTTCATATCGGCATCACATCGGGACGGTCCTCATAAGAAAAAAAAGGATTTAATTTTTTCTTAAAATTCGCTGAAATTTCATCGTCTGGAATCGAACCCGGGTCTTACTGGAAAACCTACTATGAAACACAATAGAAGATCACCATCTCTAACTATGTGTGAAAATTCAAGCAGTAATATTGGCTACAACTGCCTCAAAAGACGCGCTAAAGTTCACGAATGTAAATGGCTCTCGGGACTCGAACCAAGGACGATCTTGGAAATTTAAAAAATGTTTCTGAAAGTTATTATTGATCTCAATCTATATGCCAAATTTCAAGTTTCTATATTATTGGGAAAGGTTTCAAAATAATTCCTAAAAATCGGATCAACTTCTAATTGCAGAGACACCTGGTGTCGAACCCAGGACACATTGATAGCTATGAATGCATAGTTTGATTTGTTAAGACTGGTTCTTCTATCATGCTAAGTTTTAAGTCGATTGCATGCCGGAAAGTACCTTAAACTTGTTTCCGTTATCTCCATAAGAAATGCATTGAGGAATGTAAATGGCCCCCTGGGATCGAACCAAGGAACATCAGGGAAAACATAAAAATCGATTATGAAATATATTTATGATATCTAAACCCATACCGAATTTCAATATTCCATGCCATCGGGAAAGGGTCCAAAAAAAATCTTAAAAATCGCCACCATGCATTTTAAACGGCAGATTTTTGCATTGACCTAGCATTGAACCCAGGTTATTTTCCGTAAAACTCATTAATGTTTTCGATAGACCATGACCATATATAAAAGCTCCTTGAGTTTTAAGTCCCTACCTATCCGTGAAGTATTTTTTTTAATTCCCGAAAATCTAAGCAATGCATTTAAACGGGAAAAATCGGGACTTTGGGGCCCTCTGGAATCGAACCCATGACACTGAGGTTCAAAATCGCAATTTTTCTGGAGGTTATACGTTATGGCCAATATGTCGTAAAAATTTCAAGCCATTGACGCTAGTGGTTTGGCCTGTGACTTTGTATCCTCTCTCTATATATATATATATACGAGTAAAATGCTGCTTGCATACTGCAAGCACATCGATAACACTAATTTTAAGTCGGCATCATATCGGGAAGGCCGTCAAAAGAAAAAAAATGGATTGAAAATATTCTGATTATTCGCTGCAATTTATTCGTCCGGCATCGAACCCTGGTCTTTCTAGTGATACATACTATGCAGCACAATAGAAGATCACCATCTCCAACTATCTGTGAAAATTCAAGCAGAAATATTAACTGAAACTGCATCAAACGACATCCTACTTTTCCCTTATATTTCTTATGAGAGAAATGTTAATGTGGTCTGGCATCGAACCCAGGAATATTACGATTTTCTGAAAACTGTTTTCTTAAACCAGTTTTAATCATAAATCTTCCAGCCAAGCACGAACTTCCAATCATTTCAATAAGTGCATCAAAAAAATAATGAAATACAAACCCTATGTATTTTAAACGGGAGACATATTTACCGCCCGACATTGAACCCGGGACTTTCTGGTGAAACTTCCTATGCAACATAATAGAAGATATTATTCTTTAACTATGTGCGAAAATTGAAGCAGAAATATTGGCTGCAACTGCCTCAATCGAAGACTTACTTTTCCCTTATATTCCTTATGAGAGAAATGTTAATGTTCTCTGGCATCGAACCAAGGAATAGTACGGTCTTATGAAAATTTTTTTCTTAAACTAATTCTTACCTTACACTTTCCTGCTAAGCACGAACTTCCTATTTTTTCGAGAAGTGCATCAAAAAAAATATTGAAAAACAGCTCCCATGTATTTTAAAGGGCAGATCTTTGCATCGTCCTAGCATCGAACCCAGGATATTTTTTGTAAAAGTCATTGATGTTTTCGAAAGTCGAAGACCATAAGTATAGGCACCTTGAGTTTTTTTTCTCTACCTATCCGGAAAGTATTTTTTTAAAATTCCCGAAAATCACAGCAATGCATTTAAACGGGAAAAATCGGGACTTTGGGGCCCTCTGCAATCGAACCTATGGCACTGAGGATCAAAGTCGCTTTTTTCCTGGGGGTTATACGTTATGGCCAATATGTCATAAAAATTTCAAGTCAATGACGCTTGTGGTTTAGCCTGTGAATTTGTATCCTATCTATATAGCTATATATATGAATGAATCCGGAGAAGCATCTATATATAATAGATATATATATATATATGATATCTATTATATATAGATGCTTCTCCGGATTCATTCATATATATACCTATATAGATAGATAGGATACAAATTCACAGCCTAAACTACAAGCGTCATTGATCTGAAATTTTTATGACATATTGGCCATAACGTGAAACCCCCAGGAAAAAAGAGACTTTGATCCTCAGTGTCATAGGTTCGATTCCAGAGGGCCCCAAAGTCCCGATTTTCCCTATAAGATTACATGGCGGGGATTTTCGAAAATTTTTTTGAGGCACTTCCCGGAAAAGCAGAGAGTTGAAACTCGAGGGACCGCTAAATGCCGTGCATAGCCAACGAAAATCGGATAGACATCTTCGAATATTGTCCTTGGTTCGATGCTAGGCCGGGGCAAAAATCGGCCGTTTAAAATGCATTGCGGCGATTTTGAAGATTTTTTTTGGATCCTTTTCCGATAACATGGATACTTGAAACTCGGCACGTCGATAGATATCATGAATTTATTTCATTATCGAATTTTACATATTAGCTTATGGTCCTTGGTTCGATCCCAGAGGACCATTTGCACTTCTCAATGCTTTTCTTACGGAGATAACGGAAACAAATTTTAGGTACTTCCCGGCACGATATCGACTTCAAACTTAGCATGTAGAAAGATCAAGTCCATAGAAATCAAACAGTGCATATACAGCTATCAAAGTGTCCTGGGTTCGACACCAGGTGTCTCTGCAATCAGAAGTTGATCCGATTTTTAGGAATTATTTTGAAACCTTTGCCAATAATATAGAAACTTCAAATTCGGCATAATAATAGAGATCATAAATAACTTTCAGAAACATTTTTTAGATTTCCAAGATCGTCCTTGGTTCGAATCCAGAGAGCCATTTAAATTCGTGAAAATTAGAACGTCTTTTGAGGCAGTTGTAGCCCATATTTCTGCTTGAATTTTCACACATAGTTAGAGATGGTGTTGTTCTATTGTGCTGCATAGTAAGTTCTCAGTAAAGACCCGGGTTCGATGCCAGACGATGGAATTTAGGCAAATTTTAAGAAAAATTTGAACCCATTTTTTTCTTTTGATGGCCGTCCGGATATGATGCCGACATGAAAATAGTGTTGTCGATCTGCTTGCAGTATGCAAGCAACATTTTACTCGTATATAATATAGACGCTTCTCCGGATATACCTATATATATATACATTCATAGGGGATCAAAATTCTAACCATGTTCCACAAGTGCCACCGACTTGAAATTTTTACGACGTTATGGCCATGACGTGTAACCTCCAGGAAAAAGCTGACTTTGAACCTAGGTGTCATGGGTTCAATTCCAGAAGGCCCCAAAGTCGCGATTTTTCCCATAAGATTACATGGCGGGGATTTTCGAAAATTTTTTTTAGGCACTTCCCGGAAGAGTTGAGAGTTGAAATTCAAGAGATCGTTAGATGCCATGTATATCTCAAGGAAACCTTAAAGACATCTACAAATATTATCCTTGGTTCGATGCTAGGCCAGGGCAAATATTCTCCCGTTTAATTTACATTGCGATTTTTAAGATTTTTTTTAATTACTTACAGATGACTTGGAAACTTGAAACTTGGCACGTGGATATATATCATAAATATATTTTATAATAAAATTTTAGAACTCGCTGATGGTCCTTGGTTTGATCCCAGAGGGCCATTTACATCCTACAATGCATTTCTTATGGAGATAACGGAAGCAAATTTTAGGTACTTCCTGGCAAGATGTTGACTTCAAACTTTGCATTTAATAAGATAAGGTCAAATCAAGTCATAATGTGTTTTTACAGCTGCCAGTAGGTCCTGGGTTCGACACCAGGCGTCTCTACAATCAGTAATTGATTCAATTTTTAGGAACTATTTTGAACCCTTTCCCAATAATATAGAAACTTCAAATTTGGCATATAGATAGAGATCATAAATAACTTTCAGAAATATGTTTTAGATTTCCAAGATCGTCCTTGGTTCGAATCCAGAGAGCCATTTAAATTCGTGAAAATTAGAACGTCTTTTGAGGTAGTTGTAGCCCATATTTCTGCTTGAATTTTCACACATAGTTAGAGATGGTGATGTTCTATTGTGTTTCATAGTAGGTTCACCAGTAAGACCGGGGTTCAATGTCAGACGATGGAATTTCAGCGAATTTTAAGAAAAATTTCAATCCACTTTTTTCTTTTGATGGCCGTCCCGATATGATGCCGACATGAAAATAGTATTGTCGATCTGCTTGCAGTATGCAAGCAACATTTTACTCGTATGATATATGAATGAATCCGGAGAAGCATCTATATATAATAGATATATAGGGGATCAAAATTCTAACCATGTTCCACAAGTGCCACTGCCTTGAAATTTTTACGACGTGTTGGCCATGACGTGTAACCTCCAGGAAAAAGCCGACTTTGAACCTCGGTGTCATGGGTTCGATTCCAGAAGGCCCCAAAGTCGTGATTTTATCCATAAGGATACATGGCGGGGATTTTCGAAAATTTATTTGAGGCACTTCCCAGAAAAGGAAAGAGTTGAAACTCAAGGGATCGCTAGATGCCGTGCATATCAAAAGGAAACCATAAAGACATCTACGAATATTATCCTTGGTTCGATGCTAGGTTGGGGCAAAAATCGGCCGTTTAAAATGCATTGTGGCGAATTTTATGATTTTTTTGAACCCTTTTCCGATGGCATAGAAACTTGAAATTTTGTATGAGGTTAGATACCATAAAAATATATCATTATCGAATTTTACATATTCGCTGATGGTCCTTGGTTCGATCCCAGAGGGACATTTGTATTCCTCAATACATTTCTTACGGAGATAACGGAAACAAATTTTAGGTACTTCCCGGCATGCTATCAACTTTAAACTTTGCATGATAAAAGAGCAAGACTTAAAAAATCAAACTTTGCATTCACAGCTATCAATGTGTCCTGGGCTCGACACCAGGTGTCTCTGCAATCAGAACTTGATCAAATTTTTAGGAATTATTTTGAAACCTTTCCCAATAATAAAGAAACTTGATATTCGGCATACAGATAGAAATCATAAATAACTTTCAGAAACATATTTTAGATTTCCAAGATTGTCCTTGGTTCGAGTCCCGAGAGCCATTTACATTTGTGTACATTAGAGCGTCATTTGAGGCAGTTGTAGCCAATATTTCTGCTTGAATTTTCACACATAGTTAGAGATGGTGATTATTCTATTGTGTTTCATAGTTGTTTTACCAGTAAGACCCGGGTTCGATGCCAGACGATGAAATTTCAGCAAATTTTAAGAAAAAATTAAATCCTTTTTTTTTTCTTATGAGGACCGTCCCGATGTGATGCCGATATGAAATTAGTATTGCCGATCTGCTTGCAGTATGCAAGCAACATTTTACTCGTATATATAAGTTATATATAGGGGATCAAAATTCTAACCATGTTCCACAAATGCCACCGACTTGAAATTTTTACGACGTTATGGCCATAACGTGTAACCTCCGGGAAAAAGCCGACATTGAACCTCGGTGTCATGGGTTTGATTCCAGAAGGCCCCAAAGTCGCGAATTAACCCGTAAGAATACAAGGCGGGGATTTTCGAAAATTTTTTTGGTGCACTTCCCGGAAACGTGAGAATTGAAATTCAAGGGATCGCTAGAAGCCGTGCAACTCTAACGTAAATCAGAAAGACATTGCCGAATATGGTCCAAGGTTTGATGCTAGGTTGGGGCAAATATCGGCCGTTTAAAATGCATTGCGGTGATTTTGAAGATTTTTTTTCGATCCTTTCCCGATAACATGGATACTTGAAACTTGGCACGTCAATAGATATCATGAATATATTTCATAATCAAATTGGACATGTTCGCTGATGGTCCTTTGTTTGATCCCAGAGGGCCATTTGCATTCCTCAATGCATTTCTTATGGAGATTATGGAAACACATTTTAGGTGCTTCCCGATATTATATCTACTTGAAACTTTGCATAAGATAAGATCAAGTAATTACTAATCAAACTGTGAATTCACAGCTACCAATGTTTCTTGGTTTCACCACCAGGCGTCTCTACAATCAGTAAATGATCCGATTTTTAAGAATTTTTGGGAACCATTTTCCAATTGTATAGAAACTTGAAATTCAGCAGACAGATAGAGATTATAGTTACATTTCAGGAACATGTACTAGATTCCCACGATCGTCCTTGGTTCGAATCCAGATAGCCATTTACATTCGTGAAAAGTAGAACGTCGTTTGAAGCAGTTGTAGCAAATATTTCTGCTTGAATTTTCACACATAGTTAGATATAGTGATCTTCTATTGTGCCGCTTAGTAAGTTCACCAGGAAGACCCGGGTTCGATGCCAGACGCTAAAATTGAAGCAAATTTTAAGAATATTTTCAATCCTTTCTTATTTTCTTTTGAGGACCGTCCCGATATGATGCCGAAATAAAAATAATATTGCCGATCTGCTTGCAGTATGCAAGCTACATTGCACTCGTACCTATATATATATATACATAAGTTACGAGTAAAATGTAGCTTGCATACTGCAAGCAGATCGGCAATACTAATTTCATATCGGCATCACATCGGGACGGTCCTCATAAGAAAAAAAAGGATTTAATTTTTTCTTATAATTCGCTGAAATTTCATCGTCTGGAATCGAACCCGGGTCTTACTGGAAAACCTACTATGAAACACAATAGAAGATCACCATCTCTAACTATGTGTGAAAATTCAAGCAGAAATATTGGCTACAACTGCCTCAAAAGACGCGCTAAAGTTCACGAATGTAAATGGCTCTCGGGACTCGAACCAAGGACGATCTTGGAAATTTAAAAAATGTTTCTGAAAGTTATTATTGATCTCAATCTATATGCCAAATTTCAAGTTTCTATATTATTGGGAAAGGTTTCAAAATAATTCCTAAAAATCGGATCAACTTCTAATTGCAGAGACACCTGGTGTCGAACCCAGGACACATTGATAGCTATGAATGCATAGTTTGATTTGTTAAGACTGGTTCTTCTATCATGCTAAGTTTTAAGTCGATTGCATGCCGGAAAGTACCTTAAACTTGTTTCCGTTATCTCCATAAGAAATGCATTGAGGAATGTAAATGGCCCCCTGGGATCGAACCAAGGAACATCAGGGAAAACATAAAAATCGATTATGAAATATATTTATGATATCTTAACCCATACCGAATTTCAATATTCCATGCCATCGGGAAAGGGTCCAAAAAAAATCTTAAAAATCGCCACCATGCATTTTAAACGGCAGATTTTTGCATCGACCTAGCATCGAACCCAGGTTATTTTCCGTAAAACTCATTAATGTTTTCGATAGACCATGACCATATATAAAAGCTCCTTGAGTTTTAAGTCCCTACCTATCCGTGAAGTATTTTTTTTTAATTCCCGAAAATCTAAGCAATGCATTTAAACGGGAAAAATCGGGATTTTGGGGCCCTCTGGAATCGAACCCATGACACTGAGGTTCAAAATCGCAATTTTTCTGGAGGTTATACGTTATGGCCAATATGTCGTAAAAATTTCAAGCCATTGACGCTACTGGTTTGGCCTGTGACTTTGTATCCTCTCTATATATATATCTATTATATATAGACGCTTCTCCGGATATACCTATATATATATATATACGAGTAAAATGTAGCTTGCATACTGCAAGCAGATCGAAAACACTAATTTCATGTCGGCATCATATCTGGAAGGCCGTCAAAAAAGAAAAAAAAGGATGGAAAATATTCTTAAAATTCGCTGCAATTTAATCGTCTGGCATTGAACCTGGGTCTTAATGGTGAACTTACTATGCAGCACTACAAAAAATCACCATCTCTTACTATGTGTGTGAAAATTCAAGCAGATATATTGGCTCCAACTGCCTCAAACGACGTCCTACTTTTCAATAATGTAAATGGCTCTCTGGAATCGAACCAAGGACGATCTAGGAAATTTAAAACACGTTTTTGAAATGTATCTATGTTTTCTATCTATATGCCTAATTTCATGTTATAATATAATTGTGAAGGTGTTAAAATTAATTCTTAAATATCCGTTAATTTACTGATTGTAGTGACGCCTGGTGTCGAACCCAGGAAATATTGGTAGCTGTGAATGCACAGTATGACTTATTAGGACCTTATATTATTTCATACAAATTTCTAAGTCGATATCGTGCCGGGAAGTACCTAAAATTTGTTTCCGTTATCTCCATAAGAAATGCATGGAGGAATGTAAATGGCCCTCTGGGATCGAACCAAGGACCATCAGCGAATATGTAAAATTTGATTATGAAATATATGTATGATTTCCAACCTCATGCCGAATTTCAAGTTTCCTTGCCATCGGGAAAGGGTCCAACAAAAATCTTAAAAATTGCCACAATGCATTTTAAACGGCCGATTTTTAACTCGACCTAGCATCGAACCCAGGATATTTTCCGTAAAACTCATTTATGTTTTCGATAGATCATGACCATATATATAGGCTCCTTGAGTTTCGATTCTCTACCTATCCGGGAAGTATTTTTTAAAAATTCCCGAAAATCACGGCAATGCATTTAAACGGGAAAAATAGGGACTTTGGGGCCCTCTGGAATCGAACCAATGACACTGAGGTTCAAAATCGCAATTTTTCTGGAGATTACACGTTATGGCCAATATGTCGTAAAAATTTCAGGTCATTGACGATTGTAGTTTAGCCTGTGAATTTGTATCCTCGCTATATATATATATATGGATACATGAATGAATCCGGAGAAGCATCTATATATAATAGATATACATTCATAGGGGATCAAAATTCTAACCATGTTCCACAAGTGCCACCGACTTGAAATTTTTACGACGTTATGGCCATGACGTGTAACTTCCAGGAAAAAGCCGACTTTGAACCTCGGTGTCATGGGTTCGATTCCAGAAGGCCCCAAAGTCGCGATTTTCCCCATAAGATTACATGGCGGGGATTTTCGAAAATTTTTTTGAGGCACTTCCCTGAAAAGGAGAGAGTTGAAATTTGAGGGACCGCTAGATGTCATGCATATCTAAAGGAAACCATAAAGACATCTACGAATATTATCCTTGGTTCGATGCTAGGTCGGGGCAAAAATCCGCCGTTTAAAGTGTATTGTGGCGATTTTTAAGATTTTTTTTGGACCCTATTCCGTTGGCATAGAAACTTGAAATTCCGTATTAGTTAAGATACCATAAAAGTATTTCATAATCTAATTTTCTATTTTCGCTGATGGTCCTTGGTTCGATCCCAGAGGGATATTTAAATTCCTCAATGCATTTCTAACGGAGATAACGGAAACAAATTTTAGGTACTTCCCGGCACGATATCGACTTCAAACTTTGCATAAAGAAATATGAAGTCTATACAAATCAAACAGTGCAGTAACAGCTATCAATGTGTCCTGGGTTCGACACCAGGTGTCTCTGCAATCAGAAGTTGATCCGATTTTTAGGAATTCTTTTGAAACCTTTCCCAATAATATAGAAACTTGAAATTCGGCATATAGATAGAAATCATGAATAACTTTCAGAAACATGTTTTAGATTTCCAAGATCGTCCTTGGTTCGAATCCAGAGAGCACTTTACATTCGTTAAAATTAGAACGTCTTTTGAGGCAGTTATAGCCAATATTTCTGCTTGAATTTTCACACACAGCTAGAGATGGTGATCTCCTTTTTTTAGCAGAGAAGCTCACAGTAAAGACCCGGGTTCGATGCCAGACGATGCATTGTAAGCGAATTTTAAGAAAAATTTCAATCCTTTTTTTTGATTTTGAGGACCGTCCCGATATTATGCCGATATGAAATTAGTATTGCCGATCTGCTTGCAGTATGCAAGCTACATTTTACTCGTATATATATATGATATATGAATGAATCCGGAGAAGCATCTGTATATAATAGATATATAGGGGATCAAAATTCTAACCATGTTCCACAAGTGCCACTGCCTTGAAATTTTTACGACGTGTTGGCCATGACGTGTAACCTCCAGGAAAAAGCCGACTTTGAACCTCGGTGTCATGGGTTCGATTCCAGAAGGCCCCAAAGTCGTGATTTTATCCATAAGGATACATGGCGGGGATTTTCGAAAATTTATTTGAGGCACTTCCCAGAAAAGGAAAGAGTTGAAACTCAAGGGATCGCTAGATGCCATGCATATCAAAAGGAAACCATAAAGACATCTACGAATATTATCCTTGGTTCGATGCTAGGTTGGGGCAAAAATCGGCCGTTTAAAATGCATTGTGGCGAATTTTATGATTTTTTTGAACCCTTTTCCGATGGCATAGAAACTTGAAATTTTGTATGAGGTTAGATACCATAAAAATATATCATTATCGAATTTTACATATTCGCTGATGGTCCTTGGTTCGATCCCAGAGGGACATTTGTATTCCTCAATACATTTCTTACGGAGATAACGGAAAGAAATTTTAGGTACTTCCCGGCATGCTATCAACTTTAAACTTTGCATGATAAAAGAGCAAGACTTAAAAAATCAAACTTTGCATTCACAGCTATCAATGTGTCCTGGGCTCGACACCAGGTGTCTCTGCAATCAGAACTTGATCAAATTTTTAGGAATTATTTTGAAACCTTTCCCAATAATAAAGAAACTTGATATTCGGCATACAGATAGAAATCATAAATAACTTTCAGAAACATATTTTAGATTTCCAAGATTGTCCTTGGTTCGAGTCCCGAGAGCCATTTACATTTGTGTACATTAGAGCGTCATTTGAGGCAGTTGTAGCCAATATTTCTGCTTGAATTTTCACACATAGTTAGAGATGGTGATTATTCTATTGTGTTTCATAGTTGCTTTACCAGTAAGACCCGGGTTCGATGCCAGACGATGAAATTTCAGCAAATTTTAAGAAAAAATTAAATCCTTTTTTTTTTCTTATGAGGACCGTCCCGATGTGATGCCGATATGAAATTAGTATTGCCGATCTGCTTGCAGTATGCAAGCAACATTTTACTCGTATATATAAGTTATATATAGGGGATCAAAATTCTAACCATGTTCCACAAATGCCACCGACTTGAAATTTTTACGACGTTATGGCCATAACGTGTAACCTCCGGGAAAAAGCCGACATTGAACCTCGGTGTCATGGGTTTGATTCCAGAAGGCCCCAAAGTCGCGAATTAACCCGTAAGAATACAAGGCGGGGATTTTCGAAAATTTTTTTGGTGCACTTCCCGGAAACGTAGAGAATTGAAATTCAAGGGATCGCTAGAAGCCGTGCAACTCCAACGTAAATCAGAAAGACATTGCCGAATATGGTCCAAGGTTTGATGCTAGGTTGGGGCAAAAATCGGCCGTTTAAAATGCATTGCGGTGATTTTGAAGATTTTTTTTCGATCCTTTCCCGATAACATGGATACTTGAAACTTGGCACGTCAATAGATATCATGAATATATTTCATAGTCAAATTGGACATGTTCGCTGATGGTCCATTGTTTGATCCCAGAGGGCCATTTGCATTCCTCAATGCATTTCTTATGGAGATTATGGAAACACATTTTAGGTGCTTCCCGATATTATATCTACTTGAAACTTTGCATAAGATAAGATCAAGTAATTACTAATCAAACTGTGAATTCACAGCTACCAATGTTTCTTGGTTTCACCACCAGGCGTCTCTACAATCAGTAAATGATCCGATTTTTAAGAATTTTTGGGAACCATTTTCCAATTATATAGAAACTTGAAATTCAGCAGACAGATAGAGATTATAGATACATTTCAGGAACATGTTCTAGATTCCCACGATCGTCCTTGGTTCGAATCCAGAAAGCCATTTACATTCGTGAAAAGTAGAACGTCGTTTGAAGCAGTTGTAGCAAATATTTCTGCTTGAATTTTCACACATAGTTAGATATAGTGATCTTCTATTGTGCCGCTTAGTAAGTTCACCAGGAAGACCCGGGTTCGATGCCAGACGCTAAAATTGAAGCAAATTTTAAGAATATTTTCAATCCTTTTTTATTTTCTTTTGAGGACCGTCCCGATATGATGCCGAAATAAAAATAATATTGCCGATCTGCTTGCAGTATGCAAGCTACATTGCACTCGTACCTATATATATATACATAAGTTACGAGTAAAATGTAGCTTGCATACTGCAAGCAGATCGGCAATACTAATTTCATATCGGCATCACATCGGGACGGTCCTCATAAGAAAAAAAAGGATTTAATTTCTTCTTAAAATTCGCTGAAATTTCATCGTCTGGAATCGAACCCGGGTCTTACTGGAAAACCTACTATGAAACACAATAGAAGATCACCATCTCTAACTATGTGTGAAAATTCAAGCAGAAATATTGGCTACAACTGCCTCAAAAGACGCGCTAAAGTTCACGAATGTAAATGGCTCTCGGGACTCGAACCAAGGACGATCTTGGAAATTTAAAAAATGTTTCTGAAAGTTATTATTGATCTCAATCTATATGCCAAATTTCAAGTTTCTTTATTATTGGGAAAGGTTTCAAAATAATTCCTAAAAATCGGATCAACTTCTAATTGCAGAGACACCTGGTGTCGAACCCAGGACACATTGATAGCTATGAATGCATAGTTTGATTTGTTAAGACTGGTTCTTCTATCATGCTAAGTTTTAAGTCGATAGCATGCCGGAAAGTACCTTAAACTTGTTTCCGTTATCTCCATAAGAAATGCATTGAGGAATGTAAATGGCCCCCTGGGATCGAACCAAGGAACATCAGGGAAAACATAAAAATCGATTATGAAATATATTTATGATATCTAAACCCATACCGAATTTCAATATTCCATGCCATCGGGAAAGGGTCCAAAAAAAATCTTAAAAATCGCCACCATGCATTTTAAACGGCAGATTTTTGCATCGACCTAGCATCGAACCCAGGTTATTTTCCGTAAAACTCATTAATGTTTTCGATAGACCATGACCATATATAAAAGCTCCTTGAGTTTTAAGTCCCTACCTATCCGTGAAGTATTTTTTTTTAATTCCCGAAAATCTAAGCAATGCATTTAAACGGGAAAAATCGGGACTTTGGGGCCCTCTGGAATCGAACCCATGACACTGAGGTTCAAAATCGCAATTTTTCTGGAGGTTATACGTTATGGCCAATATGTCGTAAAAATTTCAAGCCATTGACGCTAGTGGTTTGGCCTGTGACTTTGTATCCTCTCTATATATATATATATATATACGAGTAAAATGTAGCTTGCATACTGCAAGCAGATCGACAACACTAATTTCATATCGGCATCATATCGGGACGGACATCAAAAGAAAAAAAGAATTCAAAATATTCGTAGAATTCGCTGCAATTTAATCACCTGGCAGCGAACCCCGGTCTTCCTGGTGTACTTACTATGCAGCAAAATAGAAAATTACCATATCAAACTATGTGTGAAAATTCAAGCAAAACTATTAGGTGCAACTACCTCAAACGACGTCCTACTATTCACATACACTCCTTATTTGAGAAATTATAATGTGCTCTGGCATCGAACCCAGGAGCAGCATGGTCTTATCTATTTTTTTTCTTAAACAAAGTGTTAATATACATCTTCCATCTAAGCAAGAGCTCCCTTACATATCGATAAATGCATAAAAAAATTATGAAAAGATACCCCATAGTATTATATATGGGTGATATTTTTACCGCCCGGCATCGAACCCGGGTCTTTCAGGCAATACTTTCTATGCAGCACAAAAGAAAAACACCATCTCTAACCGCGTATGCAAATTCAAGCAGAAATATTGGTTACAACTGCCTCAAATGACGTCCTACTTTTCCTTTATATTCCTTATGAGAGAAACGTTATTGTGCTCTGGCTTCGAACCCAGGAACAGTACGGTCTTATGAAAATTTTTTTCTAAAACTTATTCGTACCATACATCTTCCAGCCAAGCACGAACCTCCTATCATTTCGATAAGTGCATCTAAAAAAATAATGAAAAACGGCTCCCATGCATTTTAAAGGGCAGATCTTTGCATCGTCCTAGCATCGAACCCAGGATAACTTTTGTAAAAGTCATTGATGTTTTCAAAAGTCCAAGACCATAAATATAGGCACCTTGAGTTTTACTTCTCTAACTATCCGGAAAGTATTTTTTTTTAATTCCCGAAAATCACGGCAATGCATTCAAACGGGAAAAATCGGGACTTTGGGGCCCTCTGGAATCGAACGTATGACACTGAGGATCAAAGTCTCTTTTTTCCTGGGGGTTTCACGTTATGGCCAATATGTCATAAAAATTTCAGATCAATGACGCTTGTAGTTTAGGCTGTGAATTTGTATCCTATCTATCTATATAGGTGTATATATGAATGAATCCGGAGAAGCATCTATATATAATAGATATCTATTATATATAGATGCTTCTCCGGATTCATTCATATATATAGATAGGTATATAGATAGGTATATAGATAGATAGGATACAAATTCACAGCCTAAACCACAAGCGTGATTGAGTTCAAATTTTTACTGCGTATTGGCCATAACAATTAACCGCCAGAAAAATTGCCATTTTCATCCTCAGTGTCATGGGTTCGATTCCAGAGGGCCCCAAAGTCCCGATTTTTCCCGTTTAAATGCATTGCTTAGATTTTCGGGAATTTTAAAAAAATACTTCCCGGATAGGTAGAGAATCGAAACGCTAGGAGCCTTTATATATGGCCATGATCTATCGAAAACATAAATGAGTTTTACGGAAAAAAACCTGGGTTCGATGCTAGGTCAAGGCAAAAATCGGCCGTTTAAAATGCATTGTGGCGATTTTTAAGATTTTTTTTCGACCCTTTCCCGATGGCATGGAAACTTGAAATTCGGCAAGGAGTTGTAGATCATTAATATATTTCCTAATCAAATTTTACATATTCGCTGATGGTCCTTGGTTCGATCCCAGAGAGTCATTTACATTCCTCAATGCATTTCTTATGGAGATAACAGAATTAGGTTTTAGGTACTTCCCGGCATGATATCGACTTCAAACTTTGTATGAAATAAGATTAAGTCCTAATAAATCATACTGAGCATTCACAATTACCAATATTTCCTGGGTTTGACACCAGGCGTCTCTACAATCAGTAAATTATCCGATTTTTAAGAATTAATTTGAACCCCTTCCCAATAATATTAAAACATGAAAATAGTCATATAGATAGAGAACATAGATACATTTCAAAATCATGTTTTAGACTTCCTAAATAGTCCTTGGTTCGAATCCAGAGAGCCATCTACATTCGTGAATAGTAGGACGTCGTTTCATGCAGTTGCAGTCAATATTTCTGCATGAATTTTCACACATAGTTAGAGATGATGTTCTTCTGTTGTGCTGCATAGTAGGTTCACCAGTAAGGCCCGGGTTCGATGCCAGACGATGAAATTTCAGCGAATTTTAAGAAAAATTTCAATCCTTTTATTTCTTTTGAGGACCGTCCTTTTATGATGGCGATATGAAATTAGTATTGCCGATCTGCTTGCAGTATGCAAGCTACATTTTACTCGTATGATATATGAATGAATCCGGAGAAGCATCTATATATAATAGATATATAGGGGATCAAAATTCTAACCATGTTCCACAAGTGCCACTGCCTTGAAATTTTTACGACGTGTTGGCCATGACGTGTAACCTCCAGGAAAAAGCCGACTTTGAACCTCGGTGTCATGGGTTCGATTCCAGAAGGCCCCAAAGTCGTGATTTTATCCATAAGGATACATGGCGGGGATTTTCGAAAATTTATTTGAGGCACTTCCCAGAAAAGGAAAGAGTTGAAACTCAAGGGATCGCTAGATGCCGTGCATATCAAAAGGAAACCATAAAGACATCTACGAATATTATCCTTGGTTCGATGCTAGGTTGGGGCAAAAATCGGCCGTTTAAAATGCATTGTGGCGAATTTTATGATTTTTTTGAACCCTTTTCCGATGGCATAGAAACTTGAAATTTTGTATGAGGTTAGATACCATAAAAATATATCATTATCGAATTTTACATATTCGCTGATGGTCCTTGGTTCGATCCCAGAGGGACATTTGTATTCCTCAATACATTTCTTACGGAGATAACGGAAACAAATTTTAGGTACTTCCCGGCATGCTATCAACTTTAAACTTTGCATGATAAAAGAGCAAGACTTAAAAAATCAAACTTTGCATTCACAGCTATCAATGTGTCCTGGGCTCGACACCAGGTGTCTCTGCAATCAGAACTTGATCAAATTTTTAGGAATTATTTTGAAACCTTTCCCAATAATAAAGAAACTTGATATTCGGCATACAGATAGAAATCATAAATAACTTTCAGAAACATATTTTAGATTTCCAAGATTGTCCTTGGTTCGAGTCCCGAGAGCCATTTACATTTGTGTACATTAGAGCGTCATTTGAGGCAGTTGTAGCCAATATTTCTGCTTGAATTTTCACACATAGTTAGAGATGGTGATTATTCTATTGTGTTTCATAGTTGTTTTACCAGTAAGACCCGGGTTCGATGCCAGACGATGAAATTTCAGCAAATTTTAAGAAAAAATTAAATCCTTTTTTTTTTCTTATGAGGACCGTCCCGATGTGATGCCGATATGAAATTAGTATTGCCGATCTGCTTGCAGTATGCAAGCAACATTTTACTCGTATATATAAGTTATATATAGGGGATCAAAATTCTAACCATGTTCCACAAATGCCACTGACTTGAAATTTTTACGACGTTATGGCCATAACGTGTAACCTCCGGGAAAAAGCCGACATTGAACCTCGGTGTCATGGGTTTGATTCCAGAAGGCCCCAAAGTCGCGAATTTCCCCGTAAGAATACAAGGCGGGGATTTTCGAAAATTTTTTTGGTGCACTTCCCGGAAACGTAGAGAATTGAAATTCAAGGGATCGCTAGAAGCCGTGCAACTCCAACGTAAATCAGAAAGACATTGCCGAATATGGTCCAAGGTTTGATGCTAGGTTGGGGCAAAAATCGGCCGTTTAAAATGCATTGCGGTGATTTTGAAGATTTTTTTTCGATCCTTTCCCGATAACATGGATACTTGAAACTTGGCACGTCAATAGATATCATGAATATATTTCATAATCAAATTGGACATGTTCGCTGATGGTCCTTTGTTTGATCCCAGAGGGCCATTTGCATTCCTCAATGCATTTCTTATGGAGATTATGGAAACACATTTTAGATGCTTCCCGATATTATATCTACTTGAAACTTTGCATAAGATAAGATCAAGTAATTACTAATCAAACTGTGAATTCACAGCTACCAATGTTTCTTGGTTTCACCACCAGGCGTCTTTACAATCAGTAAATGATCCGATTTTTAAGAATTTTTGGGAACCATTTTCCAATTATATAGAAACTTGAAATTCAGCAGACAGATAGAGATTATAGATATATTTCAGGAACATGTTTTAGATTCCCACGATCGTCCTTGGTTCGAATCCAGAAAGCCATTTACATTCGTGAAAAGTAGAACGTCGTTTGAAGCAGTTGTAGCAAATATTTCTGCTTGAATTTTCACACATAGTTAGATATAGTGATCTTCTATTGTGCCGCTTAGTAAGTTCACCAGGAAGACCCGGGTTCGATGCCAGACGCTAAAATTGAAGCAAATTTTAAGAATATTTTCAATCCTTTTTTATTTTCTTTTGAGGACCGTCCCGATATGATGCCGAAATAAAAATAATATTGCCGATCTGCTTGCAGTATGCAAGCTACATTGCACTCGTACCTATATATATATACATAAGTTACGAGTAAAATGTAGCTTGCATACTGCAAGCAGATCGGCAATACTAATTTCATATCGGCATCACATCGGGACGGTCCTCATAAGAAAAAAAAGGATTTAATTTTTTCTTAAAATTCGCTGAAATTTCATCGTCTGGCATCGAACCCGGGTCTTACTGGTAAAACAACTATGAAACACAATAGAATAATCACCATCTCTAACTATGTGTGAAAATTCAAGCAGAAATATTGGCTACAACTGCCTCAAAAGACGCGCTAAAGTTCACGAATGTAAATGGCTCTTGGGACCCGAACCAAGGACGATCTTGGAAATTTAAAAAATGTTTCTGAAAGTTATTATTGATCTCAATCTATATGCCAAATTTCAAGTTTCTATATTATTGGGAAAGGTTTCAAAATAATTCCTAAAAATCGGATCAACTTCTAATTGCAGAGACACCTGGTGTCGAACCCAGGACACATTGATAGCTATGAATGCATAGTTTGATTTGTTAAGACTGGTTCTTCTATCATGCTAAGTTTTAAGTCGATAGCATGCCGGAAAGTACCTTAAACTTGTTTCTGTTATCTCCATAAGAAATGCATTGAGGAATGTAAATGGCCCCCTGGGATCGAACCAAGGAACATCAGGGAAAACATAAAAATCGATTATGAAATATATTTATGATATCTAAACCCATACCGAATTTCAATATTCCATGCCATCGGGAAAGGGTCCAAAAAAAATCTTAAAAATCGCCACCATGCATTTTAAACGGCAGATTTTTGCATCGACCTAGCATCGAACCCAGGTTATTTTCCGTAAAACTCATTAATGTTTTCGATAGACCATGACCATATATAAAAGCTCCTTGAGTTTTAAGTCCCTACCTATCCGTGAAGTATTTTTTTTTAATTCCCGAAAATCTAAGCAATGCATTTAAACGGGAAAAATCGGGACTTTGGGGCCCTCTGGAATCGAACCCATGACACTGAGGTTCAAAATCGCAATTTTTCTGGAGGTTATACGTTATGGCCAATATGTCGTAAAAATTTCAAGCCATTGACGCTAGTGGTTTGGCCTGTGACTTTGTATCCTCTCTATATATCTATTATATATAGATGCTTCTCCGGATTCATTCATGTATCCATATAATATATATATATATATATATAGAGAGGATACAAACTCACAGCCTAAACCACAAGAGTGATTGAGCTGAAATTTTTACGGCGTATTGGCCATAACGTGCAACCACCAGAAAAATTGCGATTTTGATCCTCAGTGTCATGGGTTCGATTCCAGAGGGCCCCAAAGTCCCGATTTTTCCCGTTTAAATGCATTGCTTTGATTTTCGGGAATTAAAAAAAAATACTTCCCGTATAGGTAGAGAATTAAAACTCAAGGTGCCTATATATATGGTCATGATCTATCGGAAACATAAATGAGTTTTACGGAAAATATCCTGGGTTCGATGCTAGGTCGGGGCAAAAATCGGCCGTTTAAAATGCGTTGTGGCGATTTTTATGATTTTTTTTGGACCCCTTTCCGAATGCATGGAAACTTGAAATTTGGCATGGGGTTAGAAATCATAAATATATTTTATAATAAAATTTTACATATTCGCTGAGGGTCCTTGGTTCGATCCCAGAGGGCCATTTGCATTTCTCAATGCATTTCTTATGGAGATTACGGAAACACATTTTAGGTACTTCCCGGTATGATATCGACTTCAAACTTTGTATGAAATTAGATCAAGTCCTAGCAAGTAATTTTGTGCATTTACAGCTTCCAATACGTCAAGGGTTCGACACCAGGCGTCTCTACAATCCGTCGCTGATCCGATTTTTCAGAATTATTTTGAACCCTTTCCCAAAAATATTAAAACTTGAAATTCGGCATATATATAGAACTTATAGATACATTTCGAAAACACATTTTATATTTCCTAGATCGTCCTTGGTTCGAATCCAGAGAGCTATTAACATTCGTGAAAAGTAGGTCTTCGTTTGAGGCAGTTGCAGCCAAAATTTCTGCTTGAATTTTCACACCTATTTAGAGAAGATGATCTTCTGATGTGCTGCATAGAAATTAAACCAAAAAGACCAGGGTTCGATGCCAAAAAATTAAATTGAAGCGAATTTTAAGAATATTTTCAATCCTTTTTTTCCTTTCCGGGACCGTCCCGACATAATGCCGTTATGAAATTAGTGTTGTCGATCTGCTTGCAGTATGCAAGCTACATTTTACTCGTATATATATATATATATGATATATGAATGAATCCGGAGAAGCATCTATATATAATAGATATATAGGGGATCAAAATTCTAACCATGTTCCACAAGTGCCACTGCCTTGAAATTTTTACGACGTGTTGGCCATGACGTGTAACCTCCAGGAAAAAGCCGACTTTGAACCTCGGTGTCATGGGTTCGATTCCAGAAGGCCCCAAAGTCGTGATTTTATCCATAAGGATACATGGCGGGGATTTTCGAAAATTTATTTGAGGCACTTCCCAGAAAAGGAAAGAGTTGAAACTCAAGGGATCGCTAGATGCCGTGCATATCAAAAGGAAACCATAAAGACATCTACGAATATTATCCTTGGTTCGATGCTAGGTTGGGGCAAAAATCGGCCGTTTAAAATGCATTGTGGCGAATTTTATGATTTTTTTGAACCCTTTTCCGATGGCATAGAAACTTGAAATTTTGTATGAGGTTAGATACCATAAAAATATATCATTATCGAATTTTACATATTCGCTGATGGTCCTTGGTTCGATCCCAGAGGGACATTTGTATTCCTCAATACATTTCTTACGGAGATAACGGAAAGAAATTTTAGGTACTTCCCGGCATGCTATCAACTTTAAACTTTGCATGATAAAAGAGCAAGACTTAAAAAATCAAACTATGCATTCACAGCTATCAATGTGTCCTGGGCTCGACACCAGGTGTCTCTGCAATCAGAACTTGATCAAATTTTTAGGAATTATTTTGAAACCTTTCCCAATAATAAAGAAACTTGATATTCGGCATACAGATAGAAATCATAAATAACTTTCAGAAACATATTTTAGATTTCCAAGATTGTCCTTGGTTCGAGTCCCGAGAGCCATTTACATTTGTGTACATTAGAGCGTCATTTGAGGCAGTTGTAGCCAATATTTCTGCTTGAATTTTCACACATAGTTAGAGATGGTGATTATTCTATTGTGTTTCATAGTTGTTTTACCAGTAAGACCCGGGTTCGATGCCAGACGATGAAATTTCAGCAAATTTTAAGAAAAAATTAAATCCTTTTTTTTTTCTTATGAGGACCGTCCCGATGTGATGCCGATATGAAATTAGTATTGCCGATCTGCTTGCAGTATGCAAGCAACATTTTACTCGTATATATAAGTTATATATAGGGGATCAAAATTCTAACCATGTTCCACAAATGCCACCGACTTGAAATTTTTACGACGTTATGGCCATAACGTGTAACCTCCGGGAAAAAGCCGACATTGAACCTCGGTGTCATGGGTTTGATTCCAGAAGGCCCCAAAGTCGCGATTTTCCCTGTAAGAATACAAGGCGGGGATTTTCGAAAATTTTTTTGGTGCACTTCCCGGAAACGTAGAGAATTGAAATTCAAGGGATCGCTAGAAGCCGTGCAACTCCAACGTAAATCAGAAAGACATTGCCGAATATGGTCCAAGGTTTGTTGCTAGGTTGGGGCAAAAATCGGCCGTTTAAAATGCATTGCGGTGATTTTGAAGATTTTTTTTCGATCCTTTCCCGATAACATGGATACTTGAAACTTGGCACGTCAATAGATATCATGAATATATTTCATAATCAAATTGGACATGTTCGCTGATGGTCCTTTGTTTGATCCCAGAGGGCCATTTGCACTTCTCAATGCATTTCTTACGGAGAAAGCGGAAACATAATTTAGGTACTTCCCGGCATGCTCTCGTCATCAAACTTAGGATGGTACAAGAGTAACTCTTTACAAATCAAACTGTGGATTTGTAGCTCACAATAAGTCCTGGGTTCGACACCAGGTGTCTCTGCAATCAGAAGTTGATCCGATTTTTAGGAATTAATTTGAAACCTTTGCCAATAATATAGAAACTTGAAATTCGGCATATAGATAGAGATCATATATACATTTCATGAAAATATTTTAGATTTTATAGATAGTCCTTGGTTCGAATCCAGAGAGCCATTTACATTCGAGAAAAGTAGGACGTCCTTTCAGGCTGTTGCAGCCAATAGTTTTGCTTGAATTTTCACACATAGTTAGACATGGAGATCTTCTATTGTAGTGCATAGTATGTTTACCAGGAAGGCCCGGGTTCGATGCCAGACGATGAAATTGCAGCGAATTTTAAGAATATTTCAATCGTTTTTTTTCTTTTGTGTCACAAAGCCATCACCTAGCGCACATTCAAATTCCCCGGTACATTTGTTCGCAGTCGCCTTCCGATTACCACTTGCTCGGATTTTGCGATGCTTCCGAAAAGGGGTATAGTGCCGTGGTGTATTTGAAAATAGTACCGACATCAGGAGAAAAGAAGGTTAATTTCCTGGCAGCCAAGACCAAAGTAGCTCCTATAAAATCGTTAACCATTCCAAAATTGGAATTATTGGGAGCCCTTTTATTGGCAAAATTATTGACCCGCCTATCTTCATCACTGCACGAGAAAGTTAGCCTTACGTAAATTTATGCTTGGACTTACACCCAGATTGTTCTAGCTCGGCTGAGGTTGCCTCCACACACGCTGAAAACATTTGTGGCAAACCGGATTGTAAAGATTCTTGATATGATTCCGCTTTCGTCATGGAATCATATTGAAACTTCAAGGAATCCCGCAGACTGTGCATCGCGCAGACTTACGCCTCGACAGCTGCTCTCGTGCGATCTTTATTGGGAGGGACCAAACTTTCTAAAGGACGATGATGTTCAGTGGTCATTTAAATGCTCTAACCAAAAGGTTGCACCTGATCTTCCTGAATTGAAAGCGCCGGTTTCTTTGATTTGCCTGGTTCAGGATCAAGAATGTCTTTGCTATTGGATGAAAACTTATTCATCCTACGTGAGACTGGTTCGGGTGATGGCGTATATTTTGAGATTCATTGGGGCGATGAAGGGGGAACGAAGAAATACGGGATTGCCGATTGAAGGACCTGAGTGGACTAAAGCTTCATTTTGGTTGGTGAAATTGGAACAACGTTTTCACTTCCGATCTATTATTGAGTCACTTCATTAAGGCAATAGCCTACCGCTCAGTATTGCTCGTCTTCGTCCCATATTAGATGACGAGGGAATAATTAGGGTGGGCGGTAGACTCTCCCATTCAAATTTATCCTCTTCTGCTAAGCATCCTATTTTGCTCGCCAAAGATAGCCATCTCTCTCGTTTGATAGTGAAACACCATCACTTGACATCACTTCACGGTGGTCCTCAGGCTGTGGAGGCATTGGTGTGTAGACAATATTGGATTTTATCTGTCAGATCAGTAGTTCGGTCGGAAATCCTGAAATGTGTAGTATGCTCGCGGTATCGAGGTAGGACGTTGCAACCAATTATGGCAGATTTGCCTTCCCCTAGAGTAGTGCCGCAGAGACCCTTTTCCTGCGTCCGTGTGGATTATGTAGGGCCCTTTTCCTATAAATTAAGCGATAGGAAAAACTCTGCCATTGGAAAAGCGTACTTGTGTTTGTTTGTCTGTCTTGTAACAAAGGCAATCCATTTAGAATTAGTTACATCGCTCTCCACCGCGGCATTCATTGCAGCGCTTCATCGCACGGCGGGGAATCCCGTGTACAATTTATTCCGATTGTGGTACCAATTTTGTCGGGGCAGATCGCCTTTTAACAGACCTCTACCGATTAATAAGATCCTTCGCCCATAGGGAAGCATTGACTCTGATTTATCCGGAGTCAGGAATAACTTGGAAATTTAATCCCCCAGCCGCACCGCATTTTGGGGGCATATGGGAGGCAGGGATCAAATCCGTAAAATATCATCTGCGTAGATGTCTCAACGGCCAAACTTTAAAATTTGAAGAGTTTGTCACACTCTTTTGTAAAGTTGAAGCTGTGCTGAATTCCCGACCTCTGACAGCTAAGTCTTCAGATCCTGAAGAAATCGATTGTTTGACCCCTGGTCATTTCCTTGTCAGTCGACCTTTGATAGGATTGCCGGGGAATACTTCAGAGCAGGCGATCAATCTGCCTACTCGATGGAGACTCCTAGAGGAAACGTACCAACATTTTTGGAGGCGATGGTCGCAGGAGTATTTGCATACGTTACAACAGCGGTCCAAATGGACAAAAGAAAGTAAAAACCCGGAAATCGGAGAATTAGTTCTTGTGCGAGATTCTAATCTTCCTCCTTCTCTTTGGAAGATGGGGCGAATTACTGATATTTTTCCTGATTCTGAAGGTGTTGTTAGGATTGCAGGAATTAAGACCTCATCAGGAACATTGAGGAGACCAGTCGTGAAACTGGTCCCATTACCAAATTAGTTATTTAAGTAACAGTTATTTTTTCTCTTTTCAGTTGATTGATATCCCTTTCCATATCCATTGTCCTTTCCATGGCCTAACCTAATACCTTTTAAGTCTCTCTGACGGGCCTCTGAGAGTGAAGATTTTCCTTCCTTTTATTTTATTTTTTTAAATTTTTTATTGTTTGAAAATTGTTAATTTCGTGGGAAATTCACGGGGGGCGGTGTGTTCCGGCCAACGTGCCGTTTAGAAATTTTGAATCTCCCTCCTTTTCCTACTCCCTTACCCATCATACCTCATGGCAAAAGACGGTGAGAGGAGCAGAGGGACGGAGGGGAGAGGAGGGGCAGAAAGGGCAGAAGGATTCGAGGACTCTTCGCGGGCTGTTCTCCGCCAAACCCCAACCTAGCCAGCTCTCAACTTTATTTGTTTTTTGAAACATTTTATTGTGTACACGTACGGCAATACATTTTTTTTTGGTCTGATTTGTTCTTTTTATTCCATGTAAACGGCCTTGTGTCGCAAACACATACCTTTCTCATATTCTCTGTATCAATATGCCGTTCTATTATTAATTTTATTTCCTAGTGAATTATTAAATAAATAAAATTTTGTTGAAATGCATAAAGAAATTATATTTTTTAGCTTCATATGGAAGGAATAGAGATAGTGAAGTGATGCTAGATGATGTTCAAAAGTGAGGCAATCAATATTGTGGTGAATTCAATATTTTGTACCTTTTTGGCCAGGACCCACTCAAATTTGACTCTTCAATAGGCAATGTTTGCCTGAGAGAGGTTGCCTCTCATTATCCACAACTTGATGAATCTTAAGATGTTAGAATGTTTTATCATGTTCAAATGTTTCTTCTTTTCATAAAAATGTTCTTATTTATTGTAGGTCTTCAATAAAGAAGAAATGGATATTGTGGAATGGGAGATGCCAGCAGAAACAGCCATAAAGGTGAGTACAATAATAATGAATTATTATGCTTTTATGCTGCATATTAATGATTTTGAATCATATGATGTGGTGAGTGATTATATTTAACACTAGACTCCTTTGTGCTATGATTTACTTCATAACACCCACATCACTTAAAGGGGATTGGAAATATTAGAAGATTGCATTCCATAGCTAATCCTAAAAATTATCAAATAATCATCTTTCAAATATCATTAATCATCTTATATTTTTAAAATTTATATTCCTAAAAACAATGTATTTTCTCTCTTGAATGAATTGGTCTGCTTGCAAAAATGTTTTGCTTAAGTTTTAGAAAGAAATTCCTTGTAGATAACCTATTGAGCTGTAATTGGATATATCTTGTATCTTTGGATTTCATATAACTTTGGTTGTTCTTAATAAGGAATTCCATGAAGTTTATATTTTTGTACTAATTTTTGCAATTAAAAACTTCATTTGAAGGAGCCATTGGAACTTCTTGGAGAGGAATATGAAGAAAAATGCAATGATCAATTCTTTTCTCAACCATTACAAGAGGTGAGTCTCTTATATTTATTGACACAGATTATTTTTTATTCTTACATAATGGCAGTTCTTTTTTCGTAATGATAACAAAGGATAAGTTTATAACAAAATCAAATTTAATACAATATCTTCAAAGAGTTTTTTGATCAAAACAATTTATTGGAAAGAAGAATCTTAGAAATCTTGGGTGTTATTTCTTAATTTTTTTATGCTGTCTGCATTGATTCTTGTATAAAGCTGATTTAACATATTATATAAAAATACACCTAGAAAGTATTCGTTTCTCTATTTTTTCACTGTTAGCCACTTAAACTATTGACAGTGTCAACTTAAATGGCCTTGCTTTCTAATATCAAGGATAAACCTTATGTAACAGTTCAGTAATCGTTGTAATTTGCAATTTAGTTCATAGTTAGTGGGGTTGATAGGAAAGTAAACACATTTGTGTTAGAGATGGTTGAAGGAGAGGGATTTAATTGACATGATAAAGAATGGTCAGACGAAATGGGTGGGATAAATACTGAGGAGAGAGGGATTGGTAAAATTTTTAATTGAGTGTAGGATTCAGGGGATCAAACAGAGGTGAAGACAGACAAAAGTTGTTAAATGATACAAAAGGTGGGGTTAATTATAAGGCTATAAAGGAGATGGGGATATGTGGGGATTTTTGATTGTGCTTGAAGCTACCGAATAATAGAACAATTATGAATCAATATATGATGAAGTTTCTCTGTAAGATCTTTAGACATTGTTTTATGTACTTATTTGTTCATGATCTATGATTTCCCATCATATTTCTGGTTTCTCTCTTATTTTATTAGGATTATTTTGTCCTTGATTTGCAAAATACCTTTATTTTGTTTTTTAATTTAATTTAACAAAGAATTAAACCCAAAATACTCATTGCTGATATCTTTACATCTTTTTCTCATAGATTCTTTAATCATAATTTTGAGAGGACAAAACCCAAGGTTGCTTTTGAATTAGTCCATTTCTTGTTGATTCCATGTCCTTTATAAACATATTGGTATTCTCATGTACATATTTATCATGTCCTATAAGTCTACAATTGGTTGATAATTTCTTGTCAGAGAGAGGTGCATTATTTTAGAAATAGCGCTAGCTTTAAGTCTTTCAGTATTGCTTGTATTTATTTCTAATTTTTTTTGGCTTCATCCTCAATGGAAAATTTCCATAAGAAATGTTATTTAAACTTGTGCTGGCTTTATAGTTAACTTCCTCAAGTGTTGGGTTCTTCTGATTATAGTCTAATTGTTTAATATATTATATCCTGATGAATAATTTAGGTAGAAAATATTAAATCAGTTATTTGTGTTTAATTATATTTGTATATAATAATTTTCAATACTTGGCGAATTGCATATGTCCATAATTTGTATGCATGAATAAAAAATTGAAGTCTAATATTTCTCAATGTTTCTTTTGTGTACATTGTTATTATGCATTTGCCAATTGATCAGACAATTCTTGTCAAAACAAATACTAAAAATGGACTATGCTTAAAAGTTTGAACCACATTCTGATTATTATGATTAACAAGCATAAGAAAGGAATCTCTTCACAGGAATTGACTACAATAAGTCAATAATTAGTTGCTATGGATATTATTAACCATTACTCACAGATTATGAAACTCATCTCTGCTATTGAGAGATTCTGTGTTTGTCTATGTAATTATAATTCTTGGTAGAGTGAATATATTCTTTTATTTATTGATTCTTGAATGAGCAATATGTCAATTTCCTAGAGTATTTCATAGTGTTTACAGTAGCACATAGGGTTTGTGTGTGAAAGTAACATAACTTGGAATCATATTGTAGCGGAAGCCCTGGCCTTGTAGTACCTCCGGGGTCCACTAGGGCCTCAGCAGGGTACAGTTAGGGTGAGTGAGTGAGGGACGAGGCAGAGGGTTAGAGTGTGAGCGCGGGGAGCGAGAGAGAGAGAGAGGACTGACGATTGTGTGAGTTCGGAAGGAGAAGTGTTTTCGTGTGTTCGTTTCTATGTTAAGTCCAAACACTACATTTTGGTGTCAGAAGTGGGATCGGTAACCGGCATCACGTCCCGGATACTGTTTATGTGTTTGTTTCTTTTTCGGGCGTGCTCATGTGTGAGGCGGCCGTTTGCGAAACCCTTCTCGCTCTTCGAGTTTATTTTTTTAAATTATAATTATTTTTGTTCGTGCCGCGTATTTCTCGCCCCGTGTGTTTTTCGTGGTTTATCGGGTAGAGGAAGCGACCGATAGTTGCAGGGCATTATTTCGCGGCGTGGTCTCCAGGATGTTCGGCGTCGCATAACGGTGGTTTTCGTAGGCGGTCATTACCCTTGGTTTCCCTTGCATGAGGTTGAGGAGTGGGCGGCAGAGCACCGAAGGCGCGATGGCGGACGGGGGTGAAGCTTTGCTGGCCCTCGTAACGGAGTTGCAGGCGCAAAGGGAAGATTTCATGCGGGAAATACGCTCCCGTGAAATTACAAAGGAGGCACACCCAGCGCCTCGATCCCTAAATGCGTCTAGCCTCGCCGCCATTCCTCCGTTTACGGGGAATGCGGGGGAGGACGTGGATCGGTGGGTGGAAAAGTTGGAGCAGGTTGGCCACCTTGAGGGATGGGAGCCCAGCGACAAGTTGCAGGCTGCGCTCTCCAAGATCGAGGGCGCTGCACGTTGTTGGCAGCAGACCCTAGGAGTTGGGGCGGCCGACTGGAGCCGGTGGACCGAGGGACTCCGAGCGGCGTTTGGGCGGAGGTATACGCTGGAGGCCTGGGTGAGCGAGGCGAATGCGCGGAAGCAGCTTCCAGGAGAAGATAGTTGCACATACGTGTACGAGAAGCTGGCCATATGCCGTCCCTGCCTGGTGATGATTCCAGAGGGCGACGTGATCCACCGCCTCGCTTGGGATCTATTGCGTCCCGAGGTCGCAGCTGCGGTGATGGCTGGCCGTCCATTGACGGTGAAGGACTTCATCGAGCAATTGGGAGCCGTAGAACGGGGGCTTGGTTGCTCGCCAACTCAGGGTGCAATAGGTAGCTTCACATCAGTCTCCAGCACCGCCTACCCTGTGCAGGGTGTTCCCATTCCGGAGGTGGGTGCAAACATAGGAATTGCACGCGTCATACCCCCTGCCGTACCGCCAGAGCTTAGTCACGGTGATCTCGCTATAGACAAGTTGGTCGGCATTGTGGAAGGCGTGTCAAGGCGCCTGGATGCGCTGGAGAGTCAGCAGAGGTCCGGTAACCGCCAGTATCGGTCTCCGCCAGTGCAGAGTGGGCGTAGCACCAAGTGCTTTGGCTGCGGTCACGTGGGCCATTTGGCTCGGGATTGCCCGGATCATGCTCGGAACGTGCAATGCCATGAGTGTATGGAGCTGGGGCATTATGCAAAAGCATGTGAGGCGCGTGTCCATCCGGGAAACGGCTTTTCCGGCCCTGCCGCTCAGGGTCGGCGATAATAAAATGTGAGGTGCCGTGGCCACTCCCCACGATCGAGGTCACTCTCCAAGGAATGCCGGGGAAGTTGAAGGCGTTGGTCGATAGCGGCGCGAGTGGGAGTATAGTTTCGCTGCAGCTCGCCCAAGCTCTGGGGCTGAGCCCACAAGAGGATAAGAATGGATTTATGAGGGGGGTTGACGGGAAGTTGGTGGAAACCCATGGACGATCCGGCTTGCAGGTGTGTGTGGGAAACTCTCGTGCAAAGCTCGATGTCGTGCACGTACTGGAATCCCCTCCGTTTCCACTAATATTAGGGGTAGATTGGCTGATGAACAGCAGGGCACGGCTAGTGGGGACACCAGAGGGTGTGGTGGTTGAGCTGGGAGACTGTGAAGTGGAAGCCTCTGGTAGCGGAGAAGGAGATAGTTGCAATGAGGGTGCGATCGAGTCCACTTTCAAGGAACTCTGTGCTATTGACGTTAGCGGGCAAGCTAAAGAGCGCACAACCACCCTAGCCGTAATGGAGAAGGTGTAAATTCCAAGTGGGTCACTGGCATTTATCAGTGTTATTGTCCCCAATGACTCCCCTCCGATGGTGGCGACTGACACCGTGATATGTGATCCGATCCGGGAAGGGAATGGGTCAGTCCCGGAGCGGTGCTAGATGTCCAGGACGGATGGGTTTCCGTCCCTGTGATGAACCTAGGACAGGATACTCTTGTGCTACACAAGGTGCAGCATCTTCTCTGTGCGTCTGAGGTGGAGTCGGTTGGCTCTCCTTTTGGAGAGCATCAATCTGCTTTGGGGTGCAACGTCCGCGAGTCGCCAGTGGAAGCCTCGCCCGAGTGGAACGTGGGAACGAGTTTGACTGAGGACCAACGTCTTTCCCTCGTCGAGCTACATGAGCGTTACAAGTGTAGTTTTGGTGCTAAGGGCGATCCCCTTCCAAGAACGGACTTGGCGGTGCACTGGATCGATGTTTCGGATGAAAAACCCCTTCATCAGCCCCCACGTCCTGTATCACCAGGCGAGAGACAGCTTATCGCAGAACAAGTAGATGAAAAGCTGAGGGATGGCGTGATTGTTCCCTCTACCAGCCCATGGTCCTTCCCGGTTGTCCTAGTGAGGAAGAAATCGGGGGAAGTGAGGTCTTGCGTGGACTACCGACGGCTCAATGCAGTCACAAAACGCGACGTGTATCCCCTGCCTCGCACAGACGACGTCCTTGATCGGTTAGGAGGATCGGCATACTTCTCTTCCCTAGATCTAGCTAGTGGTTATTGGCAGGTGGGCATCGACCCAGCACACCAACAGAGGACTGCGTTTGTGACACCGGACGGACTGTACGAGTTCCAGCGGATGCCATTCGGCCTCTCTAACGCTCCAGCAACCTTCCAGAGGTTAATGGACAGAGTGTTGGCTGGACTAAAATGCCAACAGTGCCTAGTGTACCTCGACGACATCTTAGTGTATGGCAGTACGTTCGAGGAACATTTGAGTAGTCTAGTGGGCGTGCTGAATGCAATTTCGGGCGCCGGACTTAAATTGCGTGTGAGCAAGTGCTTCTTCACGATGTCTCGCTTGTCGTTCCTTGGGCATGTGGTGGACGGTGAAGGGATACGGCCAGACCCGTCGAAAATGCAGGGGCTAAAAGATTTTGCACGTCCCACGAATATAAAGAGTCTTCGCAGCTTCCTGGGGATGGCCAGCTATTACAGGCGTTTCATTGCCGGCTTTGCTGCCATTGCGAGACCTCTCCATTCTCTCCTGAAGAAGGGACAGAGTTGGTCGTGGGGAGATCAACAGGAGAGGGCTTTCGAGGAACTCAAATCGAGGCTGTCGGCTGCACCAGTGTTGCAGCACTTCCGGGAGGACCTCCCATGTGAGATCCATACTGATGCCTCATATGATGGTCTGGGGGCTGTGTTGGTGCAACGGAGTGAGGAGCGAGAGTTCACCGTGGCATACATCAACCGAAGGCTAACGGAGTACGAAGCTAGGTACCATAGCAACGAGCTCGAGTGTTTAGCTATCCTTTGGGCGATGGAGAAATTTCGCCACTACGTCTACGGGAGGCCATTTACAGTGGTGACAGACAACTCTGCCGTGACCTTGCTGCATCAGAAGCAAAGCAGTAGTGCCAAGCTTGGAAGGTGGATTATGGCACTCCAGGAACACGAGATGAGGATAGTCCACCGCAAGGGTAAGGCTAATGTTGTGGCAGATGCTCTCTCCAGGAATTTGGTTGCCAGAGCTGAGACTACGGAAGTGCCTGCCGAATTATTTGCGAGTGTGTTGGTCAGTGGGGGGCCAAAGGTGACAGACATCATTGTACAGCAACGCGCTGATGAGATATTAACCCTTAAACTGCGGGAAACGTATAAAAACGTTTTCCTGCCAGAATGCGAGAACTGCGGGAAAAACGTTTTAAAACGTTTGACCTGCTCTTCCTTGTCCATGCTTGGCCATCCTCAATTTTATGGCGGTCCCTGTGAATGAGACGCACCCTCACAAAATCTTTTGCATTGTCCTAAATGTGGAAAACTCTTCCCCGGGGTTTTCCGGCCTCTGCGTAATTCCAAGATTTGTAGTGCACTCGTAATTTCATATTTTCCTCACTCGTTAAAAATCAATGTATCTACTAACTGTTTGGTATCAAATTAATCAGCTAACAGCAAGGGAAAAAAAGAAGACAATTAAATCATTGGCAATTGCTTCCATGTTAGAGGAGCAACCAAAAGTCTTGAACAATAACCGCTGACGCGGGCATCGGAAAAAGGTCTACCCGGATTATGGGGGTTTTCTGCCTGCTGCAATTAGTCTGACCCACCAGGAGAAGGGACCGCTTCTCTAACTTGCCTCCTGCACACGACTGTCGGGAAAGAAATATACACCCGCATCTTAAGGGTTAATGTGCATCTTGGAGACGCTGGTGGGAGGACGTGAGCCTCGGTTAGAGGGAGAGGCTGAGAATGACAAGTTCCAGGTTACCAATGGTGTTCTCTATAGAAAGAATTCTGGTAGGGGTCGGAGGCTACTATTAGTGGTACCACGCTAGCTTCGACTTTTAGTCACCAATGATCAGTTAGAATAACTTTTATTGGCAAATGTATTGTTAGTTTTACTATACCTACATCATTTTTATTAACTGAAACTGAAAAGTTTTTGAATGATATTAAAATAAATACTGCAATTTCCATGTAAACATACTATTTATTGAATTGTAGCAAAATATAAATAATTAATATTTAATTTCATTTGATAATTTTCTTATGATGCCTAAATTTGGCATGCCGTAACCAATCCTTCATATAAGTTTCCAAGTCCTTTGAAGAGATACCTTCCCACTTGGAAAGACGAACAGCATCTACAAGAAGATAACAAAGCGCATTACATGCTATTGACAGCAAGTACATACACATTACCATTTAATTAGTCTTTATCCTAGGAATAAGACAAGCTGAAATGAAGTAATTTAAATAATATCAATGGTATAACTCATTGTGAAGAACAAATGAAGTACTGTGACAATGGGACACAGAATGCCAATTCTTCTATGAACAGTAACTATAGTTTGATAAATATAAATAAAGATCACCCTGAAAATGACTGCAACAGTTTTCATAAATTAGTGATTTCTGAAATTTCATTAATATGTGGAGTATTTCATCTATACATTACATACAATCTAACCTAATTGTAATAAATTTCTGCATGTATTCTTAGTACTATGAAAATGTACACATTTTCAGACACACCATGGATGCCTAAATTCTGTTTTGCAAATCCCTACATTTGTAAACCTTTAAAAATTTTAGACAGTTATTTGACAAACAGTTCTCAAATCTTAAGATATTTTTTGATTCCCCACTTAGAATACTACTTATGAATTTTAAAGCAATGCGCACCAAAAATTGCAGTCTTCAAGCCAAGGTCAGAGAATTTTTTTTTATTTTATATCCAATCCAACTACAACTGGCAGCCAAGTTGTCTGTCATGATATGCCACTGAATACATACAATCATGTCCTTTGCAGTGTTCTCTCCAATGAGGGACAACTCAGACACTTGCAATTAAATTGATAAAGTACACATTAATCAGACTTTTCCAGTTGATTTATATATTATCTAGCTAAATTTTATGAACATTCACCTTACCAATATCTTTCTAAATCCCACATCTTTCATTTTTTCCTCTGCTGCATCCAACTCCTCTTGGGTTCCCAGGGGAATTCCTATCCACTATATTTTTCTTCCTCCTCATAGTTCTGGGATCTGTTCCCTTTGCTATTGTAAATTTCTCTTCTATTGAGGCTAGCCTCTGTTCTATGTCTACGACAGCTCTCATCTTTAAGAGCATTACCCTTAATATTTCCTGCAATTCTGAAAGTGATAAATCAAACCTCACATAATTGTCGATCAATAGCTCCCTTGTCTTAGTAGCAGCAAACTAGTGATATACACTAACTCAACTCTGTCCTGTCCTTCTTCTTACATTGCTCCTTATATTTCCCTAGGAAAAGAAGTCACCGTTTCTCTTGTCACAGCGTCATGTTCATCTGAATCACTATCTGATGACAGTGGGTGGACAGGAATGTGCCTTCTTTTCCCCTTTCCATTTTCAGTGTCAGAACTTATGTCGGATGTCTTCTCAGCAGTAGCTAGCTTCTGCCTATCATCCTTCATGGAGCCTAAAAGATAATGGTAATAAGTTAGGTAAGGTTAGATAATAAGTTAGCCAAAGTAATGATGTACGGAATGTGTAACTGAAAAAATAGCAACAAACAATGCAAATCACTGCACCTAGGTGTATGAAGAAGATAAACACTTACTGTAAGCCTTTTTACCAATTTGTTTTGCTGGGAAAGTATTCCACCCATCTTCAGGTGGCACTTCACTGAATAGCTTCCTTTTATTGTTCATTCTGAGTGAATTTCATCCACTAATGTATGACAACAATCTAAGCAAACCTGAAGAAAACAAGCAAAATATAATATAGGACAAGTTGTTAGCATTGGACTTTTTGTAAATGTCTACAATCAATACGTTTACGAGTGCTACTCACCAAATTTGCATTCTTAGCAGCACGATTATGAATCAAAAATTCGCTTGAAGCAGCACGATCCACACCACATGCATGTTGAACCACTTTGTATAATCGATTGTGAAAATGGCTGCACGTCCCCACGCGAAATTTGAATTCGAATTTAGAACAGTGGAGAGAATCTCCGTTATGAATAGAAAGCCTGGAAAGCATTCCGATGGGATATCCGCCTCCGCTACACGATTTCATCATGATGACTTTGCAATTATAAAAAATTTTACCATTTATTTTTAGAATTTAAAATTGGAAATAAAATTTCGCATGGAGACTTCTTTCGCCGGATGGAGTTTAGTGAACATATTCAATATTCATTCCAGAAGACATAGATCATTTGATTAATATTATTTTCATATTTAAAATAATATGGAATTTTAAATGAATTTAAAAAATTAATAATGGAATATTTAAAATATAATGGAATTGGAACCATTATAATTAGATGCATTTCTACCTTATAAAGGAACAAACCCAATAATTGGAATGTTAGATGATCTCGAAACATTTGTAGAAACACATTTCATTTGCCATTTTCTAACTCCCCACTCCGGAATTGATTATTGAAATATTAAGTCCAGAAACCAGCTTCATGTCTAAAAAAACACTTTCCGTAGAAGCCTGTTCAATCCCCTCGGACGACCACGAAACAAATTCAGTAAGTATATTTTCCTAGGGTTTTTTCACCCTTCAACATTATTGCAACTTTCTGTGGTTACTGTGTTAATATCCATGTAATATCTATACAACATTAAATATGGACATAATGCTTTTTGGATATTGGTAAACCTTTATAGATATTGTTTAAATATTACTTGCTACTAGGGATAAACCTTTTTCTTACATACCATAATGTATGGAACTCTTAAATCTATGAAATACACATAATAGTACTTATATTACTCAAAGTGGAGAAATTTATTGTACCCCAAAAAAAGACATCAGGCCAATGTCGGCAAGTGATGTCGGCTATTCTACCCAAAGCCAATGTTGGCCCAATGTCAGTTCTGCATCGGCTTAGGTCGGCCGACATTGCTGACACAAAACCGACATTGTGCCAACGTTGGCCCAATAAAGGATGCTGCCTGGGTAGGTAAGCATAAGTTCATACCGGAATGCTTACGAAGATAATATAATAAAGTAATTTTTATAAATGGTTACTAAACGTTAATGAAGATCATTTTACTTCTTAACGGTAAGGTTTGCACTATTTCTTTCCAAAAATCATCATACTACAGCTGTCCTAGATGCCCAACACAAGAGACATTTTTAAGTTATAGATAACCTAAAAGATAACAATGTAAAATAAACACTTGTGCAAATGACAACACCATAATACTTTGTGAATATTATAACTACATAAATATGTATACGTTATTTAGAAAGAAAACAGATGCCCACCCTAATTATTCGCGTAGCTATGTAAGAATTGATACCTATATGTTAATAACTAATATAATGCCCAAATACCGCCTTAGAACGTAGTCATGTATTTAGGTGATAAAATACATATCCTTAAATTGTGGAAATAGTATAGTAGTAACAGAAATTTCGCGTTTTCACCATTTTTACATCGATACACAATCGGGTTTTGCGAAATCTTAACGGTCCCAATACATAGCAAGATATTATCAAAATCAATATACCTACCATTACTTTATCCAAGAAAATGCAAAGAATGTGACAGCATGATGATCACATGCAAAACAGTTAGTCAGATATCATGCAATTAAGCTTCATCTTCGCAAAAAAAAGGATTCAGATATAACGTTTAACGCAGGCCATGACATACAATGTGCGAAAAGTTAACTTCTCAAATCTCGCACAGCACTTTACGCCCCATGGTCGCCAATCTAACGATGTAACCATTAAGTTTAGCAAACCTTTTATTCCATTTAGAAAAAATGGATTTGGTTTCATGACATCTCGAATTCAATGGATCATTTTCTATTGATTTGGTTCTCTTCTAGATACTCTTGTGATAACTTAATTTTACCCTTATTTTATTTACTTCATCATAAGAGAGCAGAAGGATCCAATTGTAAAAAACTATTATTTCTATTATATGTATTTAATTTTTCTTGTTTTTCACCTAGTATTCTTATAATATTAGATACAAATTTAAGCTTAATTATTACATGCCTATTTTTAAGCAAGTTATTAGTCACTAAAAGAGATTATGAGCAACATTTTCAAAATTGGATTGGCTAAACCGCTGAAGCAAAAGAGAGAGAAAGAAAATATAATTTCTATCTCTCTTGCACGCTGAGACAAGCAGTGCCATCTATTTTTCCCTGTGCATTTCAAAGGGGGATTTAGCGGCAGAAAAGGCGAAGGACCAATTTGAAACAAATGACAGGGTGTTTACCATTGGCTAGTAGCTCGTTCCTTCTCGTTAAGAATCTATAAGGATTGGAAGTAGATGTTTATGGTTTAGTCACTCTAAATCGTCATTTTGTGTTCTCCTCACCCTGACTATTTCATACTTTTCTCTATATCTGTTGTCTGTTGTAGTATTTGTTTCGTTGATAATAAGAACGGAGACATTCTATTCCCATTGTTCACAAGAATTAGAGGCTTAATATATTTGCCTCCAATTAATCTCTAATACTTTCCAAATATGGGAGAAATAGTTATTAACTGCTGTAGGCTTTGCCTGAAGGAGAACTATTCTCTCAATGATATCTTCTCTAGCCAGTCTCCAAGTGGCGATCTGGTCTACAGTGCATTGAACTTTGTATAGGATTTGCAGGTTAGTTTGTTGTGATATCTATTAGGTCACGTTGTTGTGTTACAAGTTTATGGTCCAAGAAACAACTCTCGGCTTTGTTCATGCATGTGTTCCTTTTTATTTCATTAGAATCTTGAATTTTATGTCTGACATATTTGTTTACTTTTATCTCATCGTTATTACCCACGAAAGGATATCGCCATTTCATGTTCATATTCAGAATAATTATTTACCATGAAACAATGCATCTTAAGTATATGTTTCATTTTAATTCTTGTGCCAATTGCTTACATAAATGATTTCTGCACGTTTCTCGGCAATTTACCTCCAGTGAGTAAATAGACATCGCTGTTACGTTTGATTTTCGTTAGTTGATGAAGCATTATCATTTCTAATCAATAGGTATGCCCCGGCGACGGCCTGCCGCCCCGAATATGTTCTCTGTGTTTGTGGAAAGTGCAGGAATTCTACACCTATAAAAAGAATGTACATTTTGCTAAGGCAGAAATCGTCATATTATTGAACGAGGTGAGTACTGATTAAAATACTCTTGAAATTTACTATTTTAGTTTTGATACGTATTCCCGTAGATCTTAAGTACATTCCGATAATTTATTGTACGTTAATTTACTTTTAGCTTTCCATGGGAGATTTCAGCAACAGAGAGAATAATGACATGTCCATAGAATCGGATTCTGCACATTTGGTAAGTTTATGGAAACGTATATTATCAAGGAAAGGTTTTGAAGTTCAAATCGATATAAGGGATAAATATGACATTCGCTGTATTCCTAAATGCTATATATTCGGCCCTTGTGGAATATAATTACAATACTTATAGGTGCCTTTGTTGTTGTTTAACGTGTATGTTATTATTTACAATTTTATAACTTTTAAATTTATAGGATATAAACTAGTTTGATTTATATATTACACTGCTTTTGGTGTTGAAATGGTTAATGAGCATCTCACAGTTACAGTTATTGAAAGTTTATTGAGAACTATGTAGAAATTATAATTTTTTTCTAGGTTCCAGCTAATGAAGGAATTCATATTGAAGAGTGGCAGATGCCAAAAGAGTTAAAAAGAGAGGATATCAATATTGAGGTGAGTAAAATATTTAATAGCTTTTCGACAATCAAATGTTATTTTCTGAATTTAATATATTCACATTACCATATGTTTCCTTTAGTGACAAGCAATTGAACCTGATATGCGTATTGACGAGAGCATTATGAATATTGATAATGGGTCAGGTTCGTCGAAAGTGGTGAGCATTGCATCTGTTGATAATTCTTTTAACTTTCACTGGAAAATAATATCATATAAAAGATTCATTGGATGTTGCTTGAGATTTGACTTTGTTGGTGTACATATTGTGAAAACCCTTTCTTCCTATTAATTTCTTTTGATACATCATTTAATCAACTTCAATTTGATTAAATTCAAAATAGGTATTACAAGGGCTGAACATAGAGGTGAAGCAAGAGGAGAGTGAGCCGATTAATGACAAAGTTCGTGCAATTCAGGTAATTACCATAATGTTTTAGTAATTATCATATATCTTCTATTATTATTTATCAACTTTGTTTGTGAAATATGTCAATTACTCTGTGTCATATAGTTAAGGGTTTCTGTGAGAAAAATAATATACCGGGAAAACTTAAAACTATAAAGTAGATATTAATGTTGATGTTTTGGAAAGAAATCTTAAGAATATAACTTGAAGAAGAATGGAAGGAATATATTTTGAGAAAAAATAGTAATCAGATTTCAGTTTCAGCTTATATGGTTGTCTATGTTTCAGTGAATATGGGCTCCTGTTATTCTTTGAGAGCTTCAACAGCAATTAAATATGTGTGTAAGGTTCATTTTTTACTTAAAAAAGGATGATCGTATTATTCCTTACTTTGTCAATCCTGCATGGCTAAAGGTATAAAGTAGAAAAAAAATATATGCTTGGATCATATTTGTATAGTATTTATAGATATAAAAAATCGGAATCCTTGTATCGATTTTTAGGGATAAAAAGTCTAAAATAACAACCAGAATGGCTCTCGACTACTTACTCATCCCACAAAACAGAACCACTGTATACCTAACATCTTTTTTTATTGCTGTGACAAAGCTATGGAATAGCATTCCTAATAATATTAAATATTCTAATTCATTGTCTGTTTTAAAAAACTAATTATTTCATTCTCTTTTTGCATTAGAAACAGAATTATATGCCATTCAAGCCATGGCGTTACATAAAATGTCTATTATTTTTTATAATATAAATGTATCTGCAGTTTAATTTAATTAATAATGAGCTGTCTTGTATTTGTATTTCTTTCCTGTTTGCAATGATGTTAGAGTTAATTTCAGTGGGGGAAATACTAGCCAGAGGGGAGTAGCTGTAGTGTTGGATAAGAAAGGGGGAGAATATGTGATAGCCACCAAGCTAATAAGCGATCAGGTTATGTCGGTAGAAGTAAAGTCTGTTTCGTTAATCACAGTTATAGTTCAGGTGTATTTGCCCACTAGTGATTACAGTGATGATGATGTATATATGGTCTATGGACAAATACAGGAGGTTATGGGAAGGGTAAAGGAAAATAAGAATCTCAATGTTATGGGAGACTGCAACGCAGTAGTCGGGCAAGGCAAAGATGCGGAAGAGGTGGCAGAGTTTGGTTTAGGGAAAAGGAATGACAGAGGATAGAAACTGATTGACTTTTGCAAAAGAAATAATCTCTGCATCACAAACACACTCTTTCAGGACCACAACAGTCGATGGTACCCATGGAAAAAGCTCGGGGATACAGATAGGTACCAAATTGATTACATTTTGGTGAGAAAGATGTTTAGAAATAGTGTTAAAAACACGCAAGGTTTACCAGGTGCTGATGTTGACTCGGATCATAACCCGGCCATGATGAATACAGAGCTTATTTTTAAAAAGGTCATTAGAGCAAAACGTATACCAAAATGGAATTTAGAATATCTAAGGGGTGGGAAGTCTAAAGAATTTCAAGAGTCAGTCAGCATGGCTCTTGATAGTAAAGAGAGGGAACTAACCACTACAAGAAATGGGAAAAGTAATGCAACTCAATACTAATATGCATTACTCAATATATGCAACATAATAGAAGATATTAATCTTTAACTATGTGCGAAAATTCAAGCAGAAATATTGGCTGCAACTGCCTCAAGCGAAGTCTTACTTTTCCCTTATATTCCTTATGATAGAAATGTTAATGTGCTCTGGCATCGAACCCAGGAATATTACGGTCTTATGAAAATTTTTTTCTTAAACCAATTCTCACCTAACACATTTCGGCTAAGCACAAATTTCCTATTATTTCGAGAAGTGCGTCAAAAAAAAATAATGAAAAACAGCTCCCATGTATTTTAAAGGGCAGTTCTTTGCATCGTCCTAGCATCGAACCTAGAATATTTTTTGTGAAAATCATTGATGTTTTCCAAAGTCCAAGACCATAAGTATAGGCACCTTGAGTTTTATTTCTCTACCTATCCGATAAGTTTTTTTTCAAAATTTCCGAAAATCACGGCAATGCATTTAAATGGGAAAAATCTGGACTTTGGGGCCCTCTGGAATTGAACCTATGACACTGAGGATCAAAGTCGCTTTTTTCCTGAGGGTTTCACGTTATGGCCAATACGTCATAAAACTTTCAAGGCAATGACGCTTGTAGTTTAGCCTGCGAATTTGTATCCTATCTATACAGCTATATAGCTATATGGCTATACGAGTAAAATGTTGCTTGCATACTGCAAGCAGATCGACAACACTATTTTCATTTCGGCATCATATCGGGACGGCCATCAAAAGAAAAAAATGGATTGAAATTTTTCTTAAAATTCGCTGAAATTTCATCGTCTGGCATCGAACCCGGGTCTTTACTGTGAACTTACTATGCAGCACAATAGAACATAACCATCTCTAGCTAAGTGTGAAAATTTAAGCAGAAATATGGGCTACAATTGCCTCAAAAGACGTTCTAATTTTCACGAATTTAAATGGTACTCTGGATCCGAACCAAGGACGATCTTGGAAATCTAAAACGTGTTTCTGAAAGTTATTCATGGTCTCTATCTATATGCCCAAATTCAAGTTTCTATATTATTGGGAAAGGTATCAATATAATTCCTAAAAATCGGATCAACTTCTGATTGCAGAGACACCTGGTGTCGAACCCAGGAGATATTGTAAGTTGTGAATACACAGTTTGATTTGTAAAGACTTGCTCTTCTATCATGCAAAGTTTCAAGTCGATGGCATGCCGGAAAGTACCTAAATTTTGTTTCCGTTATCTCCGTAAGAAAGGCATTGAGGAATATAAATGTCCCTCAGGGATCGAACCAAGGACCATAAGCAAATATGTAAAATTTGATTATGATATATTTTTATGGTATCTAACCTCATACAGAATTTCTAGTTTCTATGCCATCGGAAAAGGGTCCAAAAAAAATCTTAAAAATCGCCACAATGCATTTTAAACGGCCGATTTTTGCCCCGACCTACCATCAAACCAAGGATAATATTCGTAGATGTCTTTATGGTTTACTTTAGATATGCACGGCATCTAGCGATCTCTTGAATTTCAAATCTCTCCTTTTCCGGGAAGTGCCTCAAAAAAATTTTCGAAAATCCCCTCCATGTAATCTTATGGGGAAAATCGCGACTTTTGGGCCTTCTGGAATCGAACCCATGACACCGAGGTTCAAAGTCGGCTTTTTCCTGGAGGTTACACGTCATGGCCATAACGTGGTAAAAATTTCAAAACAGTGGCACTTGTGGAACATGGTTAGAATTTTGATCCCCTATATATATATAGGTATATCCGGAGAAGCGTCTATATATTATGGCTATATATATGAATGAATCCGGAGAAGCACCTATATATAATAGATATATAGATGCTTCTCTGGATTCATTCATGTATACAAGTAAAATGTAGCTTGCATACTGCAAGCAGATCAACAACACCAATTTCATTTCAACACCACCTTCATATCGGGACAGTTCTCAAAAAAAAAAAAAGCATTGAAAATATTCTTAAAATTCACTGCAACTTAATCGTCTGGCATCAAACCCAAGCCTTCCTGGTGAACTTACTATGCAGTACTACAGAAGATCACCATCTCTAACTATGTGTGAAAATTCAAGCAGAAATATTGACTGCAACTGCCTCAAATGACGTCCTACTTTTCATATACATACCTTATGTGAGAAATTGTTATGTGCTCGGGCAACGAACCCAGAAACAGCATGGTCTTATCTATTTTTTTTTCTTAAACCAAGTCTCAATAAACATCTTCTATCTAAGCATGAACCTCCTATCATTTCGATAAGTGCATCAAAATAAATAATGAAACCTCTACAATGTATTTTAAATGGGGGATATATTTACCACCTGGCTTCGAACCCGGGTCCTTCTGGTAATATTTTATATGCAGCACAACAGAAGATCAACACCTCTAACTATGTGTGAAATTTCAAGCAGAAATATTGGGTGCAACTGCCTCAAACGACGTCCTACTTTTCCCATGTATTCCTTATGAGAGAAAATTTAATGTGCTCTGGCATTGAACCAAGGAATTGTACGGGCTTATGAAAATCTTTTTCTAAAATCAATTCTTTTTATACATCTTCCAGCCGAGCACGAACTTCCTATCATTTTGATAAGTGCATCAAAAAATAATGAAATACTAACCCAATGTATTTTAAACGGGAGACATATTTGCCGCCCGGCATCGAACCCGGGTCTTTCTGGTAATACTTTCTATGCAGCACTAAAGAAGATCACATTCTTTAACCATATGCGAATATTCAAGCAGAAATATTGGCTGCAACTGCCTCAAACGACGACTTACTTTTCCCTTATATTCCTTATGAGAGAAATGTTAATGTGCTCTGGCATCGAACCCAGGAATATAACTGGCTCATTAAATTTTTTTCTTAATCAAATTCTTAATATATATCTTCTAGGTGAGCAAAAAGTTCCTTACATACCGATAAGTGCATCAAAAAAATTAATGAAAAACTATCCCCATGCATTTTAAACGGCCGATTTTTGCCTCGACCTAGCATCGAACCCAGGATATTTTCCGTAAACTCATTTATGTTTTCGATAGATAATGACCATATATATAGGCTCCCTGAGTTTCGATTTTCTACCTATCCGGTAAGTATATTTTTTTAATTCCCGAAAATCAAAGCAATGTATTTAAACGGGAAAAATCAGGACTTTGGGGCCCTCTGGAATCGAACCCATGACACTGAGGTTCAAATTCGCAATTTTTCTGGCAGTTACACGTAATGGCCAATACGTCGTTAAAATTTCATATCAATGACGCTTGTAGTTTAGCCTGTGAATTTGTATCCTCTCTATCTATCTATATACATGAATGAATCCGGAGAAGCATCTATATATAATAGATAGACGCTTCTCCGGATATACGTATATATATATATATACGAGTAAAATGTAGCTTGCATACTGCAAGCAGATCAGCAATACTAATTTCATATCGGCATCATATCGGGACAGTCCTCAAAAGAGATACAAATGGGATTGAAATTTTCCTTAAAATTCGATGAAATTTCATCGTCTGGCATTGAACCCGGGTCTTACTGGTAAACTTACTATGCAGCACAATAGAAGCTCACCATCTCTAACTATGTGTGAAAATTCAAGCAGAAATATTGTCTACAACTGCCTCAAAAGACGTTCTAATTATCACGATTGTAAATGGCTCTCCATAATCTCCATAAGAAATGCTTTGAGGAATGTAAATGGCTCTCTGGGATCGAACCAAGAACCATCAGCGAATATGTAAAATTTGATTATTAAATATATTTATGATCTCCAACTCCATGCCGAATTTCTAGATTCCATGCCATCGGAAAAGGGCCGAAAAAAAATCTTAAATATCGCCACAATGCATTTTAAACGGCCGATTTTTGCCTTGACCTAGCATTATTGTTGTCGATCTGCTTGCAGTAAATCTGCTGCAGCAGAAATTAAGAACTCACTCTATGTGATGCCTACAAAATATTTGTGATCTTCTATTATGTTGCATAGGAAGTAATACCAGAAAGATCCGGGTTCGATGCTGGGCGGCAAATTTATCTCCTGTTTAAAATACATTGGGTTAATATTTCATTATTTTTTTGATGCACTTATCGAAATGATAGGACGTTCGTACTTGGCTGGAAGATGTATGAAAAGAATTGGTTTTAGAAAAAAATTCTATTAGCCTGTAAAATTCCTGGGTTCGATGCCAGAGCACATTAGCATTTCTCTCATAAGGAATATAATGGAAAAGTGAGACGTCGTTTGAGGCAAGTGGAGTTAATATTTCTACTTGAATTTTCACACATAGTTACAGATGGTGATCTTCTATGGTGCTGCAAAGTGAGTTTGACTGGCAAGACCTGGGTTCCATGCCAGACGAATAATTTACAGCGGAAATTAAGAATATTTTCCATCCATTTTTTTTGCTTTTGAGCACTCACTATATGTGATGCCGACAAAAAAATTGTGTTATCTATGTGCTTGCAGTATGCAAGTAACATTTTACTCGTAATAGATATAGACGCTTCTCCGGATATACCTATATATATATATATATATATATATACGACTAAAATGTAGCTTGCAAACTGCAGGCAGATCTGCAATACTAATTTTATATCGGCATCATATCGGGACGGTCCTCAAAAGAAAAAAAAAGGATTGAAATTTTTCTTAAAATTCGCTGAAATTTCATCGTCTGGATTCGAACCCGGGTCATACTGGTGAACTTACTATGCAGCTCAATAGAAGATCAACATCTCTAAATATGTGTGAAAATTCAAGCAGAAATATTGGCTACAACTACCTCAAAAGACGTTCTAATTTTCACCAATCTAAATGGCTCTCTGGATTCGAACCAAGGAAGATCATGGAAATCTAAAACACGATTTTTAAATGTATCTATGATTTAATCTACATGCCTAATTTCAAGTTTCTATATTGTTGGGAAAGGGTTCAAAATAATTATTGAAAATCGGATCAGTTACTGATTGTAGAGACGCCTTTTTACTGTTTTTAGTTAATACTTTATCAATTTCAATGCCACAGTCAGGAATAACTATCTGCTGGTTTTACTCGTCATTACATTTTGCTGAATAATACATATAATCTTTCGGGTAGAAAAATTATTCGTAGACGGGAATATTTTCAACGCAGTCTCACAATGTACGCTGCTATTTGAAATCACTTAACTACGTTCTAACGACCGTAGACGAACATCGTGCACAGTGGAAATTAAAAATTGGCTGTTTTTCGAGATGCCTAAACACCTCTTCATGGCTACTATTTGCTCCAGTGGCGTCCTTCCCTCGGTGCGGGAATATGCTGCGGAGGAAAGAACTATGACAAATGAACGCCTGTAATGGCCCTGTGTTGATGTCTTTAGCAAAGTATTGCTTAACTTATGATTGTGTATTTTCCTAAGGGAAATGTGAGATTTTTCATATCAATAAGGAATAAGATATAGAGGTCAATGTTTGACAATCGAATTTGTGTATAAATCGTGTGATTTAACAATTTTAGTGCTGTTTGTGTGAATAGTGACAACGACTGGAGTTTCAATATGCGTATTTGTGTTATACTATAAAATAGTATGTATATAACTCTATAAATTTCTGAATTTAGTTGTTTTCGTGACGTTTGACAGCTCGCGTGATTTGTGACAATGTTTCTTGAATATGTATTTGTGTTAATTAACGAAAAAATACCATAGCCTAATTTGCTGTTTTTACCTTGTTTTCCTGCTGGTTAAGTCTTCTTAGTATATGCAGCTTTTATGTTTTGCCACAGACACAGCAACTAATATTCCTCTCAACAAAATAAATGCTTATATGTCTACCAATTGTACCACTACTTAGAAAACTCTTTTTACTAATATTATAGATAAACGCACTCCTTGTCTTATTAAGAACAGTTTCTGAATGAGACAGCTTTGATTATGTATCATTTAAAATATGTTTTGACTTTTCTGGAGATCATTATTCATCCTATGTTAGAACATATTCTCTTACATATTTTTCATGCATCCCATAGTTGTTTTCCATTCTTTTCAGAATTGGGGAGCAACGACTTAGAAAATCTACAAGTAATTAATAAAACAATAAAATATCCCCTAAAACAGGTGGAGTATTTTTTTTGTAGAACCTCTTCTTCGAAAACATATTATCCTGAATCATGCATTGTCATATACATAGCATTCTAAATTTTTTTATATTGATAAATGGTTTTTAAGAATATATTTTGTATAATGAATGAATTAAGAGTTATTGAACTGACACTTTTACAAAAAATTGTAAAATATAAAAATGCTTGTTTTAACTTTATTTGAAATGTAAAGCTTGGAAAGAATTATGGTTAAAAGTATAAATCATTTCCAAAAAGTTGAAACTTCCTTTGCTGTAATAACCAGTTTCTGTAATAATTTATTGCTTATACAAACCATATAGATTTATTTGTACATAATAATTGAAGATAAAGAGTTAACTATAAATATAGACTAATAATTTTTTTTGTAAACTACTGTACAAAAGTAAAATTCTGTTATCGTTTAGGAAAGATGTTGTCAAAAACTTCATTAAGACCAAAAACTTGAATAGTTTTTCTTGGTTTTTAATAAAATATGGTCAAAAGACAGAAATATTAATGAATTCCTTACATTTTAGACAATATCTATCTAAACTACTGTACAGAACACAAAGTCTATTATGGTTTTGGAAAGATCTATATATTATGGGTTTGGAAAGTCTAATACTGCCACAATATGTCAACGAAAAGAGTTTTGATCCTACCTAAATCTAATAACTCATTTCACATTAATAATGACATAACAACACCTGAGGCATCTTTATTGCTCGCTATTAAAAGAGGACATTTTATAGCATTAATGGATAAAGTACTTTTCAATATGGCTTTACATTAGGATGCAGTACTGATTGTAACGAGAACATTATTGATATAATTCCTCACCCCCCTGTCGAGTCTAGATAACTTATTCAAAATGCTCAACAGTTTCAGGTGCTTCAAGAAGAATCATATAATAGTCATAAACTCAATGCCATCATAAATTTACCTTCAGAAATTCCAAACTAATTTCAACGATGACAACCATACGCTCTGAATCTAGGATATCAATTCTAAATACTACAGAAAACCAATTACTCACTTCTCTTAATTGCTCACAGATGACTTGTTCGTCGCAGTTTTCTGCATATCTCACACCATTAACATTCACCGTTTCCTTGAAATGATGTTTACAATAAAGATTGTTAGTGAAATCATTCAGTCCACAAAATGCCTCTTCCACAGCAACAAAACACAACAAAAGTACATGATTTGTATCCAATTCAAAGTAATACAAAAAATCTTCAGTACTACTTGGAAAATTTACACCAGGATGAATATTTTTAAGATTAAAAAATGTATTGCATTATGTCATCATGGTAGAGGAAAGAAAAACGAAGCAAAAAGAAGACATTTTAACATCAATACATTCTCAGAAGATGAGCTTCTGTACCAGGAACGTGAATGTTTCTTCAGATGTAGTGCACAGTTGATTTAAAACGATTATTTCCACCATAGATATTATTGCATTTAATCACTCCCTTGATTTCAGCTCATTTAAAAATTAATACTCAAAACCATTCATATGGTTTCCAGATACACCAATATTTAAAGTAGAGGCCGAATACTTTCATACGAAGAGTAACAATAACAATTATGAATGCAAAAAGAATTTACGAATAATGAAATATCCAAATTATTATTAATTATCGTATATACGAAAATAATAATTACCTCAGAGTGAACTGTATATCAAACTCAGAAGCCACTTCACTTGCTCCGTCCTGTAAATAGACAGATATTAATAAACCTCTTGTCACTTTCATACATTATTTTGGATGATATCAATGTTATTAGACCTACCATTTCGGTATCTTCAGTCTTCGTTACTAAACTATTGTTCTGAGCTTCGTCCGAATGCTAAAAAGCAATTATACCCATTAAAAATTAACTACATCGAGGAACGTGAATGATCACAAATGAAATTGGATAGTTTTCATGAGCCTACATACAGGTCTTGTTTGGTTTAGCATTCTCATAGTTTCAGCATTATTAGATTTGAAGAAGAAACCTCTCGGATTGTAATTTATAGCTCGAGATCAATATCCCAGCATACGTTTCGCCAAAAGATTAAATGTAAATGCAGAAAAATACGTTTTTTCTCCGTCTCGTTTCCTACAAAAAGAAATGATGACTAGGATGGGGCTTTGACAAGAATCGAGAGAACCAGAGCGGTGTAAGGTTGGACCCGCCGTAAAAAGAAAGGACATGCTTTGAAAATAACCACACAGTAAACCGATATCCCTTACGTGTACCATTGTTAATATCATTTTTTGGCTTCAATTTAATGTTTACTAACCACGTTGCGCAATTCGTCGCTCGGTTACAGCATTGCCAACTCAATTTCAAAAACGTTGCTCGTAAAATCGTTCACTGAGTAATAACTCGCTAAAAAGCAGTAATGGGAAACTAAAGCTTAAATTTGAATACAATATCAAAAACATTATAAGAATAATAGGTCGCAAACAAAAAAAATCAAACATGTAATAGAATTATTAGTTTTTTTGACATATTTTTCCTTTTGCTATTTTATGACGAAGTAAGTAAAATATGTTACGTCGAGAGCATTCACAAGAGAGTCGAATCGATAGAAAATGATCCATAGGGTGCGAGATATCGTAAAATCAAATCAATTATCTCTAAAAGGGATGAAAAATTTCGCTCGATCTCGTGGTACGCCGTTTCGTTGGCAACCATGTCGTGGCGTAACGTGAACGTAATGATTGCGCATCCTACGCAAAAGAATACGAGATGTTTATTTCATAGAATTCAACGCTAAATAGATATAATTATCATATTCGGTTTTCACATGAATATTCACAGCAATCGATATTTGTTGCAAACGTCTCTGTAGAACATGATCTTGCTGCGATTCGCCGAACGTGATGTCAACAAAACTTTAACAAAGACTAATTTTAGCAGCTTTTATTTAGATTTACGTGTAGTTATTATTATTATTATAGTCCGTTACCATATAATTGTTCAATTAAATCGATGGATGCCCTGAATTCTACGCGAAATATGTTTTTGGCGTAATTTCTCTCGAAAACGACATTTCGTTGCAAATATTAACCAATTTTAGATTCTAACATGTTGGTGTTTGGATATTTGTTCTATTTTTTGCAGTAGAGTATGATTTATGTGTAGATGAACGTGTATAGTTCGATATTAGACGTTTACGTTTTGTCGCAGAAATGTATGTGGTGTTGTGATTGAATCGACTGAGTCCTCGAATAATTCTCTGATATAAGTCTCACCGAAATTATCTCGCCTTGAATTTCTACAAGTAAAAGTTGCAATTTATTTAAAGAATGCCACCGACGTAAGTTAACTAAGGTTTCCTTATTCTTGAACCCAGAGCTTTACACTGTTCGTGATGTTATAAATTGATTGGGAATTTCTTTTTCCAGAGGGATCCTTTTTAATTCTGGGCCATGTAATTTCTTAGTCGAGTGTTATTAATGCTATATCTATATATATATATACGAGTAAAATGTTGCTTGCATACTGCAAGCAAGATTTGAGGACGGTCCTCAAAAGAAGAAAAAAGGATTGAAATATTTCTTAAAATTCGCTGCAATTTAATCGTCTGGCATCGAACCCGGGTCTTCCTGGTAAACTTACTATGCAGTACAACAGAAAATCACCATCTTTAACTATGTGTGAAAATTCAATGAGAAATAGGCTGCAACTGCCTCAAACGACGTCCTACTTTTCTCATATATTCCTTACGTAAGAAATTTTAATGTGCTCTGGCATCAAACCCAGGAACAGCATGGTCTTATTTAATTTTTTTCTTAAACCCTTTCTTAATATACATGTTTTGCCAAAGCAATAACTATCCTATCATTTCAATAAGTGCATCAAAAAAATAATGAAAACTAACCCAATGTACTTTAAACGGGAGACATATTTACCGACCGGCATCGAACCCGGGTCTGCCTGGTGATATTTCCTATGCAACACAATAGAAAATCACCATCTCTAACTATGTGCGAAAATTCAAGCAGAAATATTGACTGTAACTGCCTCGAACGACGTCCTACTTTTCCCTTATATTCCTTATGAGAGTAAAGTTATTGTGCTCTGGCATCGAACACAGGAAGAGTACGGTCTTATGAAATTGTTTGTCTTAAATCGATTCTTACCATACACTTTCTAGCGAAGCACGAACTTCCTATCTTTTCGATAAGTGCATCAAAAAAAATAATGAAAAATTATTCTCATGTGTTTTAAAGGGCAGATCTTTGCATCGTCCTAGCATCAAACTCAGGATATTTTCCGTGAGAGTCATTTATGTTTTCGATAGATCCTAACCATATATATAGGCTCCTTGAGGTTTGATTCTCTAGCTATTGGGGAAGTATTTTTTTTTTAATTCCGAAAAATCAAAGCAATGCATTTAAATGGAAAAAATCGGGACTTTGGGGCCCTTTGGAATCGAACCCATGACACAGTTTCAAGATCGCCATTTTTTCTGGCGGTTACACGTTATGGCTATTACGTCGTAAAAATTTCAAGTCAATGACGCTTGCAGTTTAGGCTGTGAATTAGTATCCTATCTATCTATATACCTATGTAGGTATCTATATGAATGAATCCGGAGAAGCATCTATATATAATAGATAATGACATAATTTCCTCTTCTGTATTTCCATTAATGCAAGTGGGTTCATCCCGTAAGAATTTAATAAATAAATAAATTAATAATCATTGACACTCAACCATATTATACGAAGAATGTATTGAGTTAAAATTTATTCTTTCATATCAGGTAATTGATAATGTTCCTTAGACAGTTTTATTTCGAAAACATCACCTGATTGACTTTGTGAAATACCTAAAATCGGTATGAATCTTTGCTCAAAAGATATAGTACTGGGATAATTAAGAACCTCTCGTAATCCGAAAAACAACACTTTTTATTACGGAGCGTAATCAACACAAGAAACTAAGTCGGAAAAAGTCACCAAACACAGTTAACTTTAGCACCGACTTAGATAAGAACTCTCCACTTATATCTCAATCACACTCTGACTGTTTATTTATATTTCGGGATGATTATTAGCCTTAGCAACTGCCGCGTATTTGTACTCGTTCGCGGAATCTCCCGAAGAGAGGAAAACATTCCAAATCAAAAGTCAATCAAATAAATTTGGGCGCAGCAGTACTAAACAGAGATATACCTATTCTTCAACAAGTCATTTGGTATAGTGAATGCCTTTAAAAACATTATAATATGGATATTACGTTGAAACCAGATTAGGTTTATGGTAGTTAAGTGAGGTTTTTTAAAGGTCCATAGGCGCCGTTTTTGCAGCTTTATCACAGTTTTTTCCTTTGACTCGAGCTCGGTACAGATAAGGGACCTCGACTTATCAGCAGATATCTGCATTTATCAAACGAGAGGTAAATAAAGGCGTTCAGTACGATTTGAAAAGTTATAAACCATTGCAATATACAACAATTTGATATATCCGTCGTATTCTTCGTCTTAAGACAAGTACATACGTCTTTTGATCTACGTTCTACGATGAAAATTAAGGTTTTTATGTTTTCTATAGAAACTACCCGGTGAGTTATGACAACGCTGCATTGCCCCCATAACCCCAGATTAAGTTAAAAATTAAAGGTAAATTTCTAGTCCTAGAGTAGAAATTCACCGAGCGGGGCATTGTTGGGAGAGCGTGAGTCAGCAGACAAGCGGCTGCTTTATTTTACGCCGGTTGAGGAAATATAACAGAATTCTACGATACCTCTTGCATTTCTACTATTTCAATACGGTTTTTTCAAAAAATTAAGCGAAAGAAAATGATGCCGAGCCGTGAGGAACCTGCATCCTAACCATTAAAAGCAGCCATCCATTTCCAAAATCGAATAAAGATTTTCGAAGGCATTTCAAGCAGCCTTGAAGTAAATACACTTCTTCCTCTAAATGTCGGTAGGAAGGCTCTGTGGGGTGAAGTCTCCCCTCCTTCTCCTCCAGCGGTCAACCTCTCCGTCCCCATCCTTCGCAAATTAAATGGAATGGATCCACAACTAGTAACTGGATGAATGGCCCACCTTCTTATCCGAGCATGTGCAGGTGACTCATGGATAAATCCTTCCACTACCTCCGGTTGCGAGTCCTAGCTACGTAGCCGGCGTAGTTCGGCGTAGCATATACGAGTAAAATGTTGCTTGCATACCGCAAGCACATCGATAACAATAATTTCAAGTCGGCATCATATCGAGCGGGTCCTCAAAAGAAATAAATGGATTGAAAATATTCTTAAAATACGCTGCATTTTATCCGTCCGGCATTGAACCCGGGTCTCTCTGGTGATACTTCCTATGCAGCACAACAGCAGTTCAACCATCATTAACTTAGTGTGAAAATTCAAGCGGAAATATTGGCTGCAACTGCCTCAAACGACGTCCTACTTTTCACATATATTCCTTATGTGAGAAATTGTAATGTGCTCTGGCATCGAACCCAGGAAAAGCATGGTCTTATCTAAATTTTTTTTAAGCCGAGTCTTAATATACATCTTCTAGCAAAGCAAGAACTTCCTATCATTTCGATAAGTGCATCAAAAAAAGTAATGAAAAACTACATCTATGCATTTTAAATGGGAGATTTTTGCATCGTCCTAGCATCGAACCCAGGATATTTTCTATGATAGTCATCAATGTTTTCGATAGATCATGACCATATAAATAGGCTCCTTCGGTTTTGATTCTGTACCTATCCAGAAAGTATTTCTTAGAAATTCCCGAAAATCAAAGCAATGCATTTAAATGGGAAAAATCGTGAATTTGGGGCCTTCTGGCATCGAACCCATCACACCGAGGTTGTTCATTTTCAGAATGATCGTTTTTTAAAGGCGACCACCACTTCCCTACCCTTGGCATTCAACTTGGAGACGTTTTATTAAACGTAATTAGGAAGAAATGAGAATGACGTGGGTTCTGTAATTATGTGTTGATTTAATCGAAGCAGATCGTGACTATTTATGAGTAGCATAAAAAGAATTGACTACAGCAAGCAAGAACACTATATTCTTAGCGTAATTGTACTATTATTCAAGTAAGAGATTCCGAAATTTGAGTCTAAGAAAACGACCACAATTAAGAAATCGGCAATTGTAACCTTAAAGATGAAGTGATAACGCCTCCATGTTAAGCTATTTTCTTCTCTGAGAAAAAGGAATATCAAAATTATTATAAAGGTGAAACTCTGCTCCATCTGATTCATACCACAGCGACACTCTTTAACACCTGTTGAAATGTAGCTTTCCGCATCGCTCCTCGTCTAAGAAAACCAGTTGCTTGGCGCCGAGCTTCACTTCTCTTGTCAAAGTCTAAATTAAACAAGGAGAAAGTAAAGTTATTTACCCAAATTCAAGTAATCTCTTGTTGGCAGCATTTGCAATTCATGCCATGTCAGAGATACTGGCTCTCCTACGTGGTTTCATAGAATTCATTGCACTGCAACATTTTCCCTCAAATATTTCGGCTTCCGAAAGTGCATTTTCAATGTGATTTTTAAATATTCCCACCTGCACTCAACACGTTCTAATCTATGGTAAGAAATCAACAAAACCTATCAATCAAGGAAAGAGAAATGGATCACAGCATCAATCATGTTTTAATGACAGTAATAATATATCGCGCGTACTTCAACAAACCTCAAATTGGTCTGAAATTCGGCAAAGCATAGCTTTGATTGTGAACGTAACAATAGGAAATTTTATGTGAGGCTTCGGGGTATGTTTCAGGAAAATTAGTTCCAAGCAGATCCATATGCAGACTTCCATAATCCGTATGCATGCAGGAGCGATTTAACTTAAATTATCCTTAGCTACCATAACTTACTATTTTTTAAGTCAATTTAAAGGAAGATCAAGTCAAAGTATTAAATAGATACGAGGAATCGTATAAATAATTAATAGTAATCCAACCTTTCGCCGATTATACATACTTTAATAACGAAAAATGATTGTTTGTATTTTTTAAATAGAAATTTCAAATCGAAACATTTGGAATAGTGCGGAAGCTATCTGCCGATATCGTTTCACGTGCATCTTAATGCAAGTGGTAGATGTCTCTGGTTGCGGCGTAAGACTATTTTCAATCATTTGAATAAAATAACACCGTTTACCTTCTAGGAAAGTATTTCTTTCAATGTCTCACCACCAAAATTATTTTCATTCCTGAATTTTATATTGTAAATTGACTTTAAAATAGTTTTGAAATATTTTTCACGACGGCCAACCGATCGTCTTTGTTTCACCACCCTCCTCCCCTCTTTCCCTTCTTTAATAGACTCGTCCTTGCGGTTTCTCGTTCATTCGTGGAAAGAAAGTTGTTGAGCGTAGTTGGGCTGAAGGGGAAGCTCCAGAGGAGGGAACGAAGGCACGTTCATGGGTGTATGCCCGAAGTTTGACAGGTAAGCTATTACGATTTTCATCGTTCGATAAATAAATTAGTCTGGTGTTCCTGTCGATACCGGAATGAATCGTTCATTTGAGTGCTTTTGGATATTTGATAACGAGCAATTTAAATATAGTGGATGGATTTAATTGTCTGATTTACTTATTAATTCATCAATACCTTAAATTTGTTCTATTTGATTGGAAATCTGAGTGTATATCTTGATTCCTTTCAGGAATATCTTTAGTTCGCTGGAGTAAAACGTGGGCAGTCTCCCCGTAGACCCCAATATCCTGGATTGATGCACCTCGTATTCGCACGGTGAAATGGGATCGAACCTTTCCGCTCCGGAAGACAGTGCAATACAACGGTAATTGAAGTTTTCTAGTTATTAAGCATTTTAAACGGTAGGGTAGCGTCGTGCGTTTTTGTCATATGGGATTATGAGGTTCATTTTCAAAAGGATGTTCGCAGCTGCATTGTATTCTTTATTTAAGACTGGAATTACAACTTAACAATTCATTTCGTTACAGAAGGGAGAGTCATGATTGGCGTCACATCGCATTTATCTTTAATCCGTTCACTGTAGCCGTTGAAAACGTATGGTTATTTTCCAATTGTGACGGAGGAACGCGGGTATTTATGGTGATTATATTGTTAAATTCCTTTCATTAATTTCTACCAATTTACAAAGTATCGCTGAATCGATTTTAAGAAAAGATACAGGTATTCAATGTGAAATTTTCCTTCATTCCTATTACTAATCGCTGTGCTTCTCAATTCGCAGCCATTGACTCGCCGATATGACTGAGAGCTCCACAGCACTATTTCGGCAGTCTCTGCAGTTTTTGCTTCGAAGAAGTGACGATACTTGGGAGACATTTGGAGTAAGTCGTTTTTTTCTATAATTTATATTGAACGTATTCCATTTTAAAAAACCCAGGTGCATCAACCTTCGAATGTGAACTTAATCAAGGGATACTTATTTTTCCGCGAAAGTTAGTTACCGGTCCCTTCATTACCTTACCCTACAGTGGCAGCCTTACCCTGGTGGCAGCGTATTCCTTTGAAAGGAATTAGTTAATAATCTTTGACAATTTTCTTAGTGTCGGAAAGCCACGGAACTTGGTTATCATGAATTGTGTTTTTGGACAAAATTGCTCCCAGTGGGATGTCATTTCACGCATTGCTCCCTCCCACGATCGAACCCGGGACCGCTTTCGCCGTAGTTGTCGAGAATTGAGCTAATTTCAGAATGTTAATTCATGTTAGCGCTTCTGCTAATCCTTATCGTATTGTACACAGTCTGCAGTAGCCGTTCGCCTGTTACTTTGATATTTGATTCCTCTTGTCTTCTTATCCCTGAGTCTCCATTACCACCAGATCAAACTCTGTCTTCAGATGGTATCACATCTCTCCTCGAGGGTTAGTAATTCTTCCATCTCATTCTTTTAGACTGTGTCTTAGCATGTACTGTCCACTCTTTAACGATGGCTTCCTTATCTTAAATGAACTCCTGTCTGTTATTCTTCAATCCATTGCTCCTGACATTTCTTTTACCAAAGAATGTTTCATACCTGTAGGTATCTTAAATGTTTCAATCATCGACTTTAATAATTTTCATTTCGCATTGCTCCTCCAAATATATTTTCTTTTCCTTATTGCAATCTCCATTTATCTCGTTTCTAAGGTTCCTCTATTCTTATTTACTAATGCTAGTAGGGATTTATTCTGTTTATTTTCTACATTTCCGGTGTTATCCATTATTTTCTGGTCTCTGTTTTTTCCCTCCAATTCTGTTATTATAAGTTTCTCTCTCACTTCTTCCACTTGTTAACACTTTCTCGTGAAAAAATTGAAGAATCATTAATTCTTTATATGCTGTTAAAACCTCTTTATATTTAATTCTTCTAATTTCATTTCAATTTCTTTAGTTTCAAACTGCATTTGGCCAACACTACATTATGATTACTGTTCAAAGCAAAAATTTTCTTAACTTAATTTTGTTTCTCCCTTCTATTGCATTCCAATCTTTCATTACACATTTCCTCTCCCTTGGTCCTTCCCATAAGGTTCTCCAAGCCTTTGTATTGATTCTAGCTCCTCATTTAATATTGGCTTATACATCTGGATGGTAACTATTTTCATTTATTTTGTTTTTAGCTTTGTCAGTACATCCTCTCACTATATTGTACGCCTATTGCTCATCTTTTCATTCAGCATCATTCCTACTCAGTTTCCTAGTCTCTCTTCAGCTGTTATATTGTGAATGAATCTAAATTATCCACTCCAAAAGTCTCACTTTCGAAACTCTAGGCACATCTAGTTTCTTCTTTTATCCTTCTTTTTCAAATTCTCGAATTTATCACATATTGGATGCGTGTATTTGCATTTAGCTCATATTCTCTATTTTTTAAGTATTCAACAACTTTAAGTGAGATCTTTCTTTTCATTAGGATTTCATTTTTAAATGTTCATTTTAAGGACATATAAAAACATTGGCATTTACTAAGCGATTGTCATGCATTCATATCGTACGTTAGTATAACACATTAGTATTTCAAATTTCATCTCTGTGACTTAATTCCAGAATAATCCTAGTATACACATTTTTGGGACTTTATAGCTTTCTAAATTCCTGTTTTACAATTTCTTTTGAAGAAATTATTCTAGCTTCTTCGGATTAAAATCTTCAAAGTTACATTTTTGGAGAAAATTTTAAATATTTCATTCACTGGCCATATTTCAAACTAGTGTCTGAACTAATGCACAGTTGTGGACAAGGATTGTTGATTTTTAAATTTTATCACAACTTTATCATACACTTTTTCATTTTTTTAAACCAATTACCGAATCTGTTAAATTCAGCAAAATCAAGAAAAACTTTTAGTGATTTAACTGCTTCAAGGTGATATTTTTGAATGCTCATAAAATAAATTTAATGTAAATAAGTTCAATCCTGAAATCAAGGTATATTCATAGATAATAAATTTTTTTTGGTTATATATTTAACTTTACTAAGAATAGTTTTAACTGTTATTTTTAATATCCCGATTTGCAATCAGCTGTAAATATTTATTCAGCCACTTTTGATTTTTCTTTAGGTGTCATCTTATAGGTAATAAAATCTCTACAATTGGTAATTAATTAAATATATGCCTCTGTTATATTGAATGGGAATCTTTGATGCTAATTTAATATTTACATTCATCATTATATCAAATTTACTTACCTCTTAGCCATTGTTTATAAATTCGATAATTGGTTTTAATTCAAAAAGGGTCTATTGTTTCCACCTCGTGAGAAATAAGTACATTTGTGTTATAGCTCATAATATTTAAAATGCTCATAAATATAAATTTACCTTTGAGGATAGATTGAAACTTAATGCAATTAATCGCAGATATGGAAATGCCAATTTTATAGAAGTGTTATTAGAATCTACTTATGAAATCTGCTTTTATTCATTCATTTGAGCAATTTGCTTTCTTTCGGAGCAAATCAAAATTGTAACATTCAATATACTTCCAAGATTAAAGTTTGAGAAAACCCATATTAATTTGTATGATATTAGAAATGTTTATCTATGTTTATTCAATATTAAATAAACTTGCTTCAAATTGTTCCTAAAGATTGATTAGAATTTAGAAATTGATATAAGTGAATAAGAAATGTTCACTGAATGAGAAATTGTTCATCCTAAAAGTATTAAGAATAATTTCCACTATTATTTTCTTTTATATTATTTCCACTTTTCTATTATCTTTTTTCTGTAATAGTGTATTTTGATGATTTGTGTGAATGGTTTGTTTGGGTGTGCACAATGAATTCTTAGTTAAAGGAATGATACAGTAGGAATAAGAGATAGGTTATCTTATTTAGGAAAGAGTGTTAGGAAATAGCATAGGTATAGCAGTTAGTTACTTAGAACATATAGAAAGTGTTATGGTAAAGAGAGCTCTCTCGCTGCAGGATATGTTTGCATAGGAACAAGATGATAGATTTTAGTTTGAGTGATGAATGAGAATGAAAGGTATGAATGAGTTGAATGTTTTGTTAATGAATGAATGGTGGTGGACTACAATTTTACAATCTCTTTAAAATGATTGGTGGAAATATTTTCTTTTATTTTAAGCATGCGTAGTTTGTGGAATGAGCATGATTATATAACGACCAAAGAAAATAAATGTGGAAATTATTAATAAATATTTATAAATCATCATAAAACCTAAAAATTCTAGCTTATGGGTATTCTCAGACATCACTTTTATGATAATAAATATAAATTTATATATATGTTTATCAATGTGAGTCAGTGGTACCTAATTAAGGGTCACACTCAAGTGATGGTATAAAAAATAGAGAAATCTTCTTTGAATAAACTACTAAGATTAAAGTTCATTATAAAATCTTAAATTTCTTACTTTAATGAAATATCACTGAGGGACTGGGGAAGGTTAACATAAAATAAATTGAAAATAGTTATTTCATTTTACTTGCCGTGATAAAGCAGATATTCCTTCCAATTAAAGTGCATTAAAGATTCCCGTTAATGAGGTAATATTGTAAATAGGTAATCTTTCAGTAAAGCAAAAAACCTGTTAATTAAATTAGTCTGATTATGATAAAAGTCAAAATGTTTATGCTTGCATAGTATGTGTATGTATTCATTTATGAAGGCAAAAACCAAGAAGGCCATTTATTTGAATTTTGATTCTAGTAATTCTAGTTATTTCATATATATTTATTCAGTCGCTTATTCACAATAATTATTTGCAATTGAGTAATAGATATCTTTCTGTGGATAGCTCTACTTAAAAGCAGAACACTATGATAATTTCATTAAAATATTTGACTTCAATTAATAGAGATTGACCAGTTATTAGTTTTATAACTTGCTACAAAGTCATTGATCATTTTAACAGAAACCAAAGCTAGATCAAAAACTGTCATCCTCCTTATAGCTTGGTCAATGTTAAATACTGTTTCTATCCTCCTCAGTAGTCTCTTTAGCTTGCTCAATTCGCAATTGAATTTACTTTGATTTACTATTTGATTAATTAGCAGTTATGATCCTTTATCTTTGTCATGAAAATAGAAGAAATTTTTTTTATTAATTATTTAATATTAACTAATCAATTCAACAATTGATAACCAAGGGTTATTACCATATTGATTATATAGTATTTATAAATAATTGGGATTGGATGGAGTCACAGAGATGAATTTAGATTGAAGACCTGAATATTACTTTTATAGAATATACTTTTAAATTAATATCTTTTGAAAATTCAAACACCCATTCTTCTTCTAAATATATATTCAAATTTTAAGCAATTTATTTGACAATTTTATTAATCCTGAATCAAAGCAACTTCTTCATTTAACTTTACCACCCATTATGATAAATTTTATCATTGCAGGATTTACTTAACAGTACAAAATTTCAATATCCATAAAGTACTCTCTTCCTTCTTTGGTTGTAGTTAATTTGTTAGGGCATTCCTTGTTTTTCATTTTCTAATTATCTTACATAAGAATTAAATCATTTGACCTAACTACTTGAATTGTATTCATCCACAGCCCATTGTGTGCCTTGACTGCCTACATTAAGATCAAATCTTTGCTTTCTCAATCTTCCTATTGTCATTGACTTCAGACCCTTTTTAACATATTGCAGCCATATTTTGTGTGGTATTTCTATCTTCCTCCTCTCACCTTACTATTAATTAACAATTTGGGCATTCTGCACTTCTTTCAACATAGTCTAACAATTATAGCTGCATTGACTTGGAGATCCTTCTAAATCCTTCTTTTCCAATATTTTCTTTATTTCCCTGTTCATTCTGATTCTCCACATTTCTTCATCTTTGACTGGGCCATAAATTCTCCTAATCATTCTTTAAATCTTCTTAGTGGTTTTTCATCTCATTTGGATAGGACCAATGTCATACCAAACTTCTGGTCATATCAGGGTTTCATAAATTTTCAATTTACATTTCCTGTGCAGAAGTTCATTTGAGGGGTTTATTTGCAAAATATGCCTTGTTACCTTACATTACTCTTCAATTAATCTCCTCAGAAATATTATTTTTATTCAGAAAATTTCCATACCTTGGAATAATACTTATGTCCTTAACATGTAGTCCCAAATGACTCCCTAGAAGATATTTTTCATGTTTATGGTCTTATCTTAATTTACATTGAGGCCCATTCTTTACCAAATACCTTCAATGTCAGTTAATATTTCCTTTAGTTCATTCACACTATCTGAGGTATACCATCCACATATGCAAATCAATGTTGTATTCATAACAGTTCTTCATTATTTGTCACCCTGAATTTATAATCAATGGTGCTTCTTCTACATCTAAAGTCACACAGATATTTTTCTTGAATTTGTTTGGCATAGATACTTATTTGTCACAGGAGAATACTTGTGAAGATTTTACTTGCTACAGTAACATAATCCTCCATAGTTTTTGCATTCTAACTTATCATCTTTGTCTTAAATATTGGGCTGATCAATCCAGTTCTCATATCTTCATGAAGCTTCCCTGATTTTCAAGTGCTACTGACCAGTTCATGTTTTACTCTCATTAGATCTGGGCTTTCATATTTTTAAAATTCTGTTGATACACTTTCTACAATATTTTAAAATATTCCATTTTTTCTTTTCAGTATTTTCAGTTATTTCTTGCTCTTTTACATTTTTCATCTTACATTTGGTACATTATTCATTTGTCGTTGTTTGTCTGCCTTTGAAGCAAATGTTTGCAGTTTTGCACTTTATATTGGACCATAATAGTTCAAATTTTAACACATTTATTCCTTGATAGAATTATAGATTGATCATGAAGCCGATTCCATATAATCAAATTGAATGTCTAGGACCGCTGTAAAGTACTGTCAAATCTTATCAATTCTAATAGATCTTACCCATCCAACTTCTGGAAGAGGTATTATGTCCTAGTTATTTTCCAAATATGTAATTGGAAATTTCTTTATCTTTCCTGGTTTTGGCATGGTTTTTACATTCCAAGTTGTTAATTTTCTATACTCAATGCCCATACCAATTTGTCAGGTCAACTATCAGACATGATTTATCCAAGGCGTAATTAGTGGATTCATATTATATTTAATTTTTATATTTTTATAGGGTAGAGTTGCAAGCCCCATACTTTATCCTTATCTTGGAGGACCAGGATTTGTGTTCCGGATTTACTCACCTAGAAGTTTGCTCCTCAATTCATAAGAGCCTCTTTTCCCTAAATTATTTAACTACATATTTGCGCACCATTTAAAAGTTGGTTAGTGGGGATTATGTGTCAGAGGTTCATAATAAAAATGTTGATTTGCTTTAGTTTTCCATATTTATGTATGTTTTCACTAATTGTTATCCAATCTGAGTTCACAGGCAAAGAGTTCACCTGCTAATTGTTCAACTTGAAGAGGAGTTATTGCAGCCAGAACATAAATCAGCAAAATGATTCCTCGGATGTTTCTTCCTGGCCATTTCTGTGAAAGGATTCTTGCAATTCTCAACAAACTACTCGAATTTCTTTTGGGAGTTCATGTATTTTTAAGTAAAGGATTGGTAAAAGAGTATAGATCTTGTTGATTTCTTCACCATAGTGATTTTCGTAAAATAACTTGTTGCTTTTGCTATTTTTAATCTAATTAATTTCTGATGAAAGTTATTCATGTTCATTTACTTGTGCCCTTAGAGAGAAGACTATTCTATGACCAAAAAGAGAAGTTGGTCCTCCTGCTGTAGATCATCGATCAGATGTCTTTTGGTGGATTTTGTATCCTGGCCTTTTCAATGAAAGGATGCTCATTATTCCCAACAAATTCTAAAAACCAAGGAAATTATGGTGTCACCTAAGATTTTCTCATTCTTGAAGGTATTTGTTTGAATAGTATTATTATTTAATATGAAAAATGTAATCTGGCTCCTCTTTTAAGATTGATTTTCTTAAATATTGATTGCCTAATTCATAGATTGTTTAGCAACCCCTAGCTAAAGCTAACATATGATAATTTCCAAATTTCATACTTGTAGATTGACTTGGCACTGCTAAGGCTCTATTGGCATACAATGTAACTAAATAAAATAGTTATTATTAGTGACGCGGGACCCCTTGTTTAAAATGTAACTAGCGGATGATTTTGAAGCCATAATGGAATTTCTTCCTCCGGTTTTCAGTGAACAGTTGAGCGATGAACGGATATTGTGTATTATTAGCTGAAAATTTGTCAGATTTTACATTCTAATTAGTCTTTTAACTGTATTTTTGGCATTTTCTTACTGCAGTATTGAATTTATTTATTGTTTGCATTCCTTTTGGTAGTCTATACGTAGCAGACAATATAGAGTTCATAAAAAGTTTTGTTCCATATGCTCTAAAACGTATTTTTTCTTCATTTTAATATTATTTATCACTTTCTACTCATTTAACTTTGAGGGTGGTATCATTCGTTACATTTTCCTAAGCAACTTGTATGAATTTCAATTGGTACCTAGTTGTTTCTGGGTTTGTATTCGTATAAATTTGTTCTACGATGCTACTGAAGTTTTGGAAGTAAAAGGAGTGTGAAAAATAACAAAAGGGTGATTTTTTTTAAAGAGTTTATTTGCCTTAAGTGAATCTGAGATACCCTGACAGAGAATTTAGATGTAAATATAGATTTTCAGAATTGTGACCTGAAAGGTTACTTTGATTGATTGGGAGAAAGCTGAATAAAGGAAGTTATATTTTTCATTTGTGAATGGAATGATTATCATTTGCCTTCTAGTTACAGTATAGAGAAAAGTATGTGTTACGTTAACTTAAGACTCAATAGTCAGTGTTTTTCATGATTGTTAATATAAAAGCTGGATCAAGTATGCATGATAAAGATACATAGATGAATGATAATAGTGATTGATGTTAAAGTAAGTTAAAATGAGTTTATAAATTGTTTCTTAACATTAATTTTTAAATCTGGACCATCAAAGTTTTGCTTTAAGTATTGCATGCATTGTTTTGAAAGAAGTGTTAATTATGTCCTATCTTGGCACTTGGCATATTCATTGAAAAGGATAAATGGATAATGTACACCTTCAATTCTTAATATCACCATGAAAGAGAAAAACTTCTGTTAGGAAATTTATTGAACATTTACATTTCTAGTATAATTCATCAGGTTATAATGAAAATATCATTGTGATGACCCTTTGTAGGATTTTTTGTGTGGGCTTGCATAATTTGCTTAAATAATTTTACTTAATCATCTTCATTGCAAATTGCTGACATTTCTGATATAATATATTAATTTTTTAGCAGTGCTATGAAAGTGAAGTAATAATCAAGCCATTTTTATGTGAATGAACCTTAAAAGTTGATCTCTCTGTATTTATACCTCTTCATAATGAAAAAATAATTGAATATGGATGTAATAGAGTAGTTTCTATGAATATTTATTTATTTACAATTAACAATTGCAAATTTTCTGTTGCCAGGTGTCAGTCTTAAAATGTTAAACATGATACTATACAAGTTAATCATAACATAATATAATAAAACAATATTTACATATAAAAATAACGATATTGTAATAAGTATTTTGTTTATTCTGGATTTTTCAAGGTTCATGACAGGCCTTCTCGGCTACCGTAGCGGTCACGAGGTAAAACCCCACCGTACATACCCTGTAAAGCAATCCCCTACTTCATCCAGAATATCGTTAATAAAATTAAATATAGAATAGTCCCCAAATTACATTAATATCTTACAAAATTTGAAAATATTTCGTTTTAAAGGATTTAACACTCACAGGTAAGGGCTTAAAGAGGGATTCAGGTAACGCATTCAATTCAGAGATACCTCTGTTTAGAAAAGAATACTTTGCTATATCTGTTCTATGCGGCCTAGTTTTAATTTTTAGCTCGTGGCTATTTTTCCCAAGGAAGTCTGGTTTCTTGATTGAATTCTGGGAACCTTCTCACCCATCTTTACTTGCAACTATACTATAAATGCAACCTTAAGCTTACTTACTTACTAACTTTACCTTACTTGATTAATTTTTCTTCTTTTTACTAATTTATCCCAACCGAGAGTCTTCAGCATATCTGTTACACTATCTGTTTTCCAAAAATTTCCCATAACATATCGAGCAGCTTTTCTCTGCACTTTTTCCTGCACTGTCGAATAATGACATTCAATATATTCACAGAAAGCATAATAACTACAAACTGAAGTCCATATCTGTGAATATAAATAGCAACAAACTGTAAGAAAGAACATGATACTCTCTGTAAATGATGGTTTAGCTGTCAACAAACATTTCTCAAATCGTCTTGTGTCTAGTTTATCTCTTCATGACCTCCTTTCTGAATGCTTATTTATACTTAATATGAACTTAAGGTCTCAATTGAATGTTATTATAGAAAAAACTAGAAATCTTAACAAATAATGCAATTTAAATTATCTGAATATGTACCCTACCACTTAAAAAGTTGTATAATTGGAAACTACGGGAGAAAATCTTGATAAATAGTAGACCTAGTGAACTCACCATACCTTGCCTGCCTGTCGTATATTTATACCATATTCTTTACGGCATAAAAACTTAACAATCGATTTTTAGATATTTTAATTGAATAAACAACCGTGAAAATAAACAATGTAAAGACTATCTCCAACGTGTCAATAAGAAGAGTGTACCAATGTTTGCCCATCCTAGACATCATCTGTAAGTTTTGTATTTATGTGATGTTATTTGCACCATAGAAAACCAATACAATAGATTTTACTTGAGAATATTTCAATACATCAAACAGTAGAAAGAATGGATGATAGAGATTCCATATCAATAGCTTCTTTAAGAAAAATTGGATGAAAATTAGCCTTGCCTTTGGGCAGAAGCAATGTAAACAACGTTTTCATTTGGTTGAGGTGCTGATGCAAGGTTGCCAAATTCAGAACGTCACTTTCCACAGGAGTAGCATAACCTATCTCCCTTTAGCGACCAAAAGTGAAGCCAGGGGCAAAGCGGCAAATTGCGCATTTCCCCATGCTGGTGAGAATTTTTCGTACCTCCCTGTACTTATACATTGTTTTTTCGTGATTTTTCGGCTTTGATACAGAGTTATCAAGGTTTGATTGAGTGATTCGAACGTTTTGAAACACAACATGTAGTTTGAGCAATGTGTAACACAAAGTAATTTTGTTATTTTCGCGTTTTTAAAGGTTTTATAGGTAAATAAGCAGGGGCTTGTTTTTGCCGTCAATATGACCAATTGCAGTGCATTTGGCTGTAAGAACAGATTCGTCATTTTGACAACTTTTACTGCATTGAGCCCTCATTATGAATTAGAACAAACATTTGCACAAGCGGAAAATCTCTAATTACCCTAATGAGCTATTATGATGTATGATAGAGTAGCTTTATCTCATTGCGGTAAACGATTATTAAGGAATTTTTATACCATACTTGGTATTGATCGATGAAAAACTAAGTCGGATTTATGCTTTATAATACACATAAAATTAACAATATAATAATCAACGAGGTTTTAATACAGTTTGCGGAAGTTTGCAGATGATTCGTTTTTTATATCGCTCTAGCAGACAACACCGGCATCCGAGAAGTTTACATTGCAGGCATGTTTTATTTTCCATGATGAAAAGAATCAATAGGACTTGGAGAAAAAAATCCAACATGATCGTTAAGTGAAAGGTTCATTTAAACTATCTGAGTCCATGTCATAGGATAGACAAGCTCCTGAGTCCTGTATGAGAGGAAAATAAAACCCCTAAAATACATGTAATTAAAGGGGAGCTGGCGAAAAGTTCTCACCAGTGCTCTGCGGGTTGCGTTTTTTTTTTTTTTTTCTTCACTTTCCCACCGTTAAACTCACCCTGTGTCACTTTCAGTTATGTAGCAGTTGTCTACGTAGCAACCTCTAGTTTCACAATAGTTGAAATCTATGAGTACCACATTTAAGTTAGTCGTTAATCACTCGAAAGTGAATCACTACGTAGCAACCTCTAGTTACACGCTAAATCAACGATCTATGAATATGGCCGTGATAGTTCTTAATTTCTTTACTATACTGATGTACTCTTACACTACTTGTTCCTCTTGCTGTTGCTTGTCATATTAATATATAGTTATTTAATCATGTAATTGTTTCATTCATTTTCAGATCAGAGTCCATACGTAAAGAGCCAGGCTATGAGTTTAGATACCATAAAGAATTGAAGTTGTTCTTCCAGCCATGCAGCATCAATCCACAGATGCCTTTGGATTGATTTTTATCTCTTTGCATTAATGAATTGCACAATTCCAGGAAATGGTATTACCTAGTCAAGTTTCTTAAATGTTCGTTGGTGCTTGCAAAAATAGTAATTTTCAGTAATCATAAAAATATATTCATTTTTACAGCAGGGCTTCAATTAATATTTGTACTTTGTAAAATTATTATTATTATTAGTAAATTGTTGTCTCAGAAAGGTGTATTATTTTATGCATATAAAAATAACTTTTGTGATATTTTATTTGGGGGCCCCCATTTGTTATTTTGTGCACTTTGTTTTAATTTTTATAAGTATTTCATGTGTTCTGCTTTTCCTCCTCCTAGCTCCTCAATGCAGATATAATGGTACCAAGCATGCTCTCTTTTTAGTAGTTGGTCTTTGTAGTTGGTCTTAGATTAAATATTAACCACAGTCAAAACTAATCTAGCATTTAGACTAGAACTTTTCTTACAGATGACTTTAAAGCTATACAAGAGTATAGTAATTCCTGAGACAGATTAACATTATATGTATTCCATTTGAATATATATTCTTAATACTCTATTCATTTGTTTACAGGTTTCCTTGTGAATCTGATCTTCAGTTAAATTTAAGTGTTATTTACTTTTCAGTCTATTCGTACATTTATTAATCTTATATTTCTTATCTTTCTTAGGCTTTTCGATATAGATATTTCTAGCAGTGGATAAATTATTCTTCATTTGCTCTGTATACTGTTAGGAGTTAGGAATCTTTGAAATATAAGAGTAAAGATAGGCTGAGATAGAATGAATGTTCAGGAAAAGAGCCGACCCCTTCCCCCCCCTCTACTTCGGCTGATTCAGCAATGAGCTTAACTAAAGAGTAGGATGGTAGGACAAGTTATTTATACCTTGAGAAAATACTAAATAACTTGAACAAAGTGGTTATCATTTAGTTGAAAATTCCTGTCACATGCCAAAATGAGCAATGTGTAGGGTATTTGCAGATGTTCCACATTTGTCATTGCATTTTTGCTTTGGTTCTTAGAATGTATTGTTTGGCCTTGATCAGTCTTTTCTATGTTAATCCTTGGTAGTTTAAATTTATTATATTCATATATTATAATACGTTTTATATGGCTCAGTGAGGCTGTTGTGTGTGTAATATTGTATTGAATCGAAAAGGTATCTCACATCGAATATAAAGAATTGATACTTTCTTACGCATATTTGAAAATATTACTATGAATGCTATTTGTCAATCTGATCATACAGATATTTCTCATGGAAATAAGTTGCCATTTGTTTACATTGGTTAATGCATAATTTGTTCAGGGTAGATTTCAAAAAGGGCATTGTTAGTTATTCATAGAAGTTTTGTATTTGTCGTTGCATTTTTGCTCTGGTTGGTAGAATGTATTGTTGGGTCTTGATCAGTCCTTCCTAAGTTAATCCTTTTTCATTTAAATGGTTTATATTATTTCATCTCTTATAATTTTAAAAGGCTTATTGAGACTAAGTTTGTAATATTTTATTCAAACTAATAAGGTAGACATTTGTTTGGTAACATTGCTATGTCAATGTTATTTGTCAATCTGCTGGTGCAGATTGTTTCTCATGGAAGTAAGTTGTCATTAGTTCTCATTGGTCAATGCGTAATTTGTATTTGCATAATGAGTTGGTTTATACATTTTATGCGAAGTGTTCATGGATTTCAAAATGTTTTTAAATATAGAAATATCGTGTAAGGATTTTAGTAGCAATTGCTTTAGCATTATGGATTGGCCAATCATTTGTTATTTTTAAGTATAATCTTAAAAGAGAAATTGCTCTGATTTCTGATGATGAAAAATAATTAAATATTAAGCATTTGGGCCCAATGCAAAAATATTCAAATGATTAAGAGTAATTTCAATTTGGTGTGGTCTTGGTTCCCTATGTTGAGGAACTGTTGTAATGGCACAATCTTTATTATTGTGCTGGTATGTTGTTCAGAAAATAGATTTTTAGATGTCTCCTGTATGACAACTAAGTATTCTTGTTGTAAATCGATTGAGAAGTGTCTCGATCTGCAGAAGTGCTCTATCTGAAAGTCTTGATCAACCTTTGTAATGAGCATCTGTTAATTACAGCTCAATCCTAGTATCTTCTTCTAGCATATAGTATAGGATGTTATATAAGTATTATTTTAATGTTCCATAACATTGTAGTACCCAAAATGGATCTCATATTGCATCTTGTTTTTACCTACTATGGTATGTTAACATTTAGATAATTACTCTCATTCTGGTTTCTTGGTTTATCATGTTCTTTGCATTGCATTACTTTGCTTATCTGGTTATGATATTTATTAATGTGATATGGAGGTTTTAAAGAGACTACTGCCATCTTATTTTTTGTTTTTTAATATCAAAAGCTGTAATTATGCATAGCTGCTAAATCCAGCTGAAATCCAACTAGTCAATTGAGTGGATGTGGGCAGAAACTAGTGGATGCCAGACCATCCACTACTCCTTATAACAAGTTGTGGTTAATACAAGAACTAATACATTTGTTGCAGACTTATTAGCAGGTTTTATGTGGAACTCTTCATGGAGCACCTTGGTATCAGTTTGTTTTTTGTGCATGGGAAAGAAGAAAATGCAGACATTGTGCAGAATAGACAGTTTTACAGCGGACTTTAAAGTGAACTTCATCAGTCTTTGGTGCTGTAGATTTTTTATTGAATGGAGTTGTATTTAATGGAACTTTAAGTGCAACTAAATCTGGGGATGTGAATGTTAAATATTAGAGTATGTTCTTCTGAAAGTATTCATTCTTAAGTTTAGTTTTTAGTTTGTTTGCATGCATATATTAAGTTTTCATTGAAGATCAAGAGATATCAGAGTGTGAAAGCTCAACTTAATTTTAATGTTCTTCTAAGTGTGTTGATTGTTGATTTTGTTTGTATATTTTGCTTTGGAAATCAAGAGGAATTCCAAAACATCCAAACATATGTCGGAAAACATGGTTTTTGTATTTTTTGGGCTGTTTTTTGATGATAGTTTGGTTTTTAAAAGTTTTAGGGCTTCTATTGATTTCGTACATGGTCATAATCATTAGTTGTTTGGGTTTCATATCGTTTTGAATTAATGGTTACATTAATTCCTTCGATTGTTGCTATATGGGTGTGTAATAGTTTGGAAATCAAGAGGGATTCCAAAATCTCCAGACATCTGTCAGAAAACATGGCTTTAGTATTTTTTTGGCTGTTTTCTGATGACAGTTTGGTTTTTAAAAGTTTTGAGGCTCCTTTTGATTTCACAGGTCGTTGTAATCCATCATTGGGTATTATATAGTTTTAAATTTGTGGTTATTTTAATTCCATCGATTGTTTTCAAAAGGGTGTTTAATCATTCGTCGTCTGGGTTTTGTTTTGGATTTGTGGTTAATTTAATTCCTTCGATTATTGTCAAAAGGGTGTTTAATCGTTCGTTGTCTGGGTTTCATTTTGAATTTGCGGTTAATTTAATTCCTTCAATTGTTGTCATGTGGGTGTTTAATCATTCATCGTCTGGGTTTTGTTTCGAATTTGTGGTAAATTTAATTCCTTCAATTCTTGTCATGTGGGTGTTTAATCGTTCGTCATCTGGGTTTCATTTTGAATATGTGGTTATATTAATTCCTTCAATTGTTATCATATGAGTGTGTAATATTTTGGAAATCAAGAGAGAGACTAAAATGTTATTTAATGCATTTTTGGATGTTTTTAGTGGTTTTTTGTTGGTTTGATTTGTCATAATTCTCTTGGGTGTGTTTTGTTTCCATTTGTGTATTGAACATGGTATCATCATTGCCATTTGGGATTTGTTTTTCATTTGCTAAGTTGTCTTTTATTATTTATAGGTAATATGTTCAAATGATACTTAATATGCTCTTAAGCACCCTCTTTGTAACTCCTTTGATTGTCCATTTTATTATTGACTATTTCACTGTCTTCTCAAGCAGATATACTTGAATAAAGAATGAAAGTATTGTATATTTTATAGTTTGGATTAATTTACACCCACATTCTTATAGTTACGCCAATTTTAGCCAAAGATTTTTGATCCTTCCTAAATATTTCCCGGATTTCCAGGAGGAAAACTGAAAATACATAATTCTACAATTTATCCGTACTTTAATAATTACGTTAGCAATTTAAACTTCCAATTCGATGAAAGATTTCATGTCATGCTTGTAATAAGGATAGGATGGGAAAATCTAAGATTTACATTCTGGAAGGATTTAAAAGTTCATGCACTTTTTAGGTGTTTGATGAATCACTTGTTTTGAGAAACTGTAATAACTAGGAACTTCAATAATAACAATTTGGTAACTTGTTAATGCAAGCAATGACTACATAGAGGTATATTTTATCTAAAGTATTTACTGCTGGATTTCTTTCCATACGTTAGCGATTTATAAAAATATTAATTTTCAGTTGTTGCTATAACAGTTTTAGTTATGCTATGCCTGCATAATGTTAAAATTAAAGCCTAATAATTGCTTTTCTTATGGACTTCACCATTATTTTTTTCTGCATTCATTGTACATACTGAAGATGGAAGATTTTTCTTCATGTTCTACGAAGCAGCCTGATTTCAATTAATTCTTAATTTTCCAAGCTTTATCTGCTAATCTTCCTGTCACAACCATAAGGTTTTGACCACAGAGGTAGCATTACTATTTCCCTCTAGCGACCAAAAGTGAAGCCAGAGGTAAAGGGGCAGATTGCGCATTAAGCCATGCTGGGTTACACTTTTCGTATCTCCCTATACCAAAACATTGATTTTTTTCGTGATTTTGCGGCTTTGATTCAGAGTTGTCAAGGTTTGATAGAGTAATTCGAACGTTTTGGAACACAAAATGTAGTTTGAGCAATGTGTAACACAAAACAATTCAGATATTTTTGCATTTTTAAAGGTTTTATAGGTAAATAACTGGGGGCTTGTTACTGCCTGCAGTATGGTCAATTGCTGAGCAACAGAATAGCTGCACCCACAAAATCTACCAAAACTAGAATTTATGCATCTTCCTTAATTTTATTATTTCATTCATTATCTGAACTCAATGAAGCAGAACGAACGTCAGTATTAATCCACGGCATTTTAATGAACATTTCATTGTAAACTCCACTGCATCTTCAGGTCTTGCATGGTATAAAAGTTCTCGTATTTGTCATTTTAAAAACTTCTACTGCATTGACCCCCAATTATGAATTAGAACAAACATTTGCACAAGCGGAAAATCTCTAATTACCCTGGAAAGCTATTATGATGTATGATAGAGTAGCTTTATCTCATTGCAGTAAACATTTATTTAGGAATTTTTATACCATACTTGGTATTAATCAGTTAAAACTGAGACAGATTAATGCATTCGAATATACATAAAATTAACCTAAGAATAATCAACGAGCTTTTCATACAGTTTGCGGGAGGATGGCTGATATTTTGTTCTCAGTATTGCTCTAGCAGATGCCACCGGCATCCAAGAAGTTTACATTGTAGGCATGTTTTATTTTCCATGATGAAAGGAATCAAGAAAACTTTGAAGGAAAATCAAACACGATATTTAAGTAAAAGGTTCATTTAAACTATCTGAGTCCATGTCATAGGATAGACAAGCTCCCGAGTCCCTTATGAGAGGAAAATTGAACCCCAAATATACATGTAGTTAAAGGGGAGCCCGCAAAAAATTCTTACCAGTGCTCTGCAGGTTGCGTTTTTTTTTTCTTCACTTTTCTGACGTTAGACTCCTCCTGTGATTTTGACAGAAATTATAGATGGATTATTAATGGATATTCCAATCCGATCTCAGATCAAGAATTTCTGTTACTTAATTTGTGGATTGATTTGGTTACACTATTTGTCTTCAATTCTCATCGGTTTATTTAATGATGATGATTGGTCCTGTTTAGAAGAAATGTTCCATTGAATTCGGAGAAATACTTATTAAAGCTAACACTTGTTACTTGATTACAATTAGACAATGTGGGAGGTCTCTTCTTCAGTTCACCAAGTATTCTGTATAAGAAAATAGACAAAAGTCTCGTCTAATTTACCCTCTTGGGGTACGTTTCCTTTCTATTGTTTCTAGAAAATGATGCTTAATGAAATGAGGGATTTTATGGCAATTAGATACAGCACACATTCTATTTCTCACATATGTTTGGTCATTTCAATTTCCTAGCAAACATTTGGAAGGTACTGGGAATTTAGGGAATTTTAAGTGATCTTTTATCTCAGCAGATGCGTTCCTACTGGATCTTAAAGCTCTTGGCAAGGTCAGATCAATTAAAGAAGTTTGCCAGGAATTCCAGCTGGAATGATGTATCCTATAAACTGTCCTAATGAATAAATAAAAAAGGATCGCCTGCACAAAGTACAGGCTTCTACAAAAAAGGAAAAAGTTTGGTAAATTCTCGTTCTTAAGTAGAGCCATATTGGACTGGAATGCGTTACGTGAAGAAATATTTTTTTGCCCTTCTCTGCTAATGAACAGAAGTTTAAGAAAATCATTAAAAGTTTGCTATTAAGATGTACATAGCTGAAAAAATTTCTACTCAGTTGTAAATGTTGCATTGTGGTTATGGTAGCATAATGTGGGGTGAACATTATTATTTTTCTAAAAGTAATTAAAGAACATAGTTTCAATAAGTATAGAGGATGATGCTAATTAAGATAATTATAGATAATTAGCAATTAATGTTGTACAAATTGGTAATTTAGCTCTGTAAAATGTATCTGAGCATTGACTAGTGTTATACTTTTTGCACGGTTTTGGGATTTTGTAACATTATCTCATTCATTTTATTTGTGTGTGAATGTTCAGATATGTGTTCAGTTCATGATCATTTAATGCCACGGGTAATGTCGCCTGTTGTTTTTCCAATGTAATAAAACTGATAATAATAATACCATTATTCTGGGTAAGATTCATCTACTTCATTCCATTGATTAAGCTTCAAAACGCCACTCATTGCATCCTTCTCACTTTTCATGGCCTAATTGCAGGAATAAACCTCATAGAGTATGACAATATCCCTCCCATATATTACAATGTTTATTTTGGGAGCCACGGTAAAACTTAGCTGCATCCTACTATCATTTTGATTCAAATACAGTCATTTTAAATTAATTTTTTATGGTGTACATTAGGGTGTCCCAAGATTTAAGGGATAATATTTTTTTGGAAAATTAATTATGCATACCCTCTAATTTTTTTCTATTTGGCGATATAATGTTAACATATTACTTATGAAAATGTGTGCCCCCTGTATAATTTTAATGTGCAGGAATCAAATTTATTTACTTAGTAATAATAGTAATATTTGTATACTGAACTAATTCAGCAGTAACAATTCAGTGTCAAAGTTTGCACAAATAAAATCCAGTTTTGAATTTTTGGCCAACTTTCTTAGATTCTAGCCCTCTGTACAAAGTTCTGTGCATTAGAATCAATACCAACTCAAATTAACGAATGCTTTGAAGGTAATAATATGATATTTAATTGCAAAACTATAAATAATCGGTAAAAGAATTGGAAGAGAATTGTGTAATGTGGATGCCTAACTCTGCTATTCAGTTGCTATTTTTTATGAATAAAAGCCCATTGAGTTAAACGGCCAGAAATTGTCCACTATTTTTAAGCAAAGAACGTGCCCTGAAATATTCGTGTGAATCGGTCTGTTAATTTCCTTCTAAACTGATGTCCCTCTTTTCGGAACAAATTTTCATTTCTCGAATTTGTTTGGCATCAAGATGGCACAGGTTACCATTATCCAATCGCAATAATATTAATCAAGTAAGTTAAAAAGGCCAAATTGAAAAAATAGAGGGTATGCGAATTTAATGTTGCAAGAAAAGGTTTTCCCCTTATATCTTGGGACACCCTAATATACATATATAAGTAATTAATGTATTATTTTACATATAAATACATATAATAATACATTATTGAAGCATCTATATACATACATATATAAGATCTTCATTAACAAGGAATCCATTCTGAAACTTTTTTTACATCCTCAAAGAAGAAATATGCAGCTTTTAATAATCACCCTATCGTTTCTAATTGTTTACTATACTTCGCAGATATTTGCATTAATATCTCTCTATTTTTTTACCATCTAACCATAATAATAAAGTTATTGGTCCAAGGACATTTGAAGCAAATATAGGAGAGGTCTTTGCAATTACCATATATGCCACAGTATAAGTTGACCCCTAAAATTTTGAGGTTGGTTTCAGGTTTTACCCTCTGTTTGGCGTTTAAGTTGACCCAAAACATAAGGCAACATCACTTCCCCAGCTCTATTTTATGGAAAGGAAAACTACGCTTTACATAAGTATATGTTAGCTTAAGGAATATTTACCCCATCAGATTTAGACGCTAGAATTATTTCTTTAAGCTGCCATATCAACTTCTCTCCTCTGCTTAACTATTACACAAGTTTCTTTCGTTGGTATCACTCAGGCTACACAAATAAAAATTTGTTGCAATACAGAAATACAAAGATATTAAATTTATTTATTATAGAAATGATTAGAATATAGCGAGGTAATATCAAATTACAACACTTATAAAACAACTTCCATTAACTCCTTACGCTAAGTTGAATCATAAGAATTATCAAAACAAACCATGATGTGCTTATTGATCTTCATTTGTAATTAGCAAACATCAAATTATATATTAAATTTTGTGTGGCTCTTTTTTTGTCGTTGAATATCGTATTTGAGTCGAATACCCTCTACCACACACCCTACCGTCCCACAATTAACCACACCCTAACAAATCCCTCCCTCTACGGTACCGCCCCCTAACCCACCCTCTCCCGTCACATCAACTCCCGTCCCACCCTCTCCCGTCCCTCCCCTGCCGAACCCGCTACCACCCAGCCCCCTACCCCACCCTCTCCCGTATCACCCCCTACCCCACCCTCTCCCGTACCACCCCCTACCCCACCCTCTCCCGTCCCTCCCTTTCCCGTCCCGCCCCCTACCCCACCCTCTCCCGTCCAACCCTTTCCCGTCCCACCCTCTCCCGTCCTGCCCCCTACCCGACCCACTACCGCCCTGCCCCGTAACCCACCCTCTCCCATCCCTCCCTTTCCCGTCCCGCCCCCTACCCCACCCTCTGCCGTCCCACCCTATCCCGTCCCACCCTCTCCCGTCGCGCCCCCTACCCCACCCACTACCGCCCTGCCCCGTAACCCACCCTCTCCCATCCCTCCCTTTCCCGTCACGCCCCCTAACCCACCCTCTGCCGTCCCACCCTATCCCGTCCCACCCTCTCCCGTCGCGCCCCCTACCCCACCCACTACCGCCCTGCCCCGTAACCCACCCTCTCCCGTCCAACCCTTTCCCGTCCCACCCTCTCCCATCCTGCCCCCTACCCGACCCACTACCGCCCTGCCCCGTAACCCACCCTCTCCCATCCCTCCCTTTCCCGTCCCGCCCCCTACCCCACCCACTGCCGTCCCACCCTATCCCGTCCCACCCTCTCCCGTCGCGCCCCCTACCCCACCCACTACCTCCCTGCCCCGTAACCCACCCTCTCCCGTCCCTCCCTTTCCCGTCCCACCCCCTACCCCACCCTCTCCCGTCCAACCCTTTCCCGTCCCACCCTCTCCCGTCCTGACCCTACCCGACCCACTACCGCCCTGCCCCGTAACCCACCCTCTCCCATCCCTCCCTTTCCCGTCCCGCCCCCTACCCCACCCTCTGCCGTCCCACCCTATCCCGTCCCACCCTCTCCCGTCGCGCCCCCTACCCCACCCACTACCGCCCTGCCCCGTAACCCACCCTCTCCCGTCCCTCCCTTTCCCGTCCCACCCCCTACCCCACCCTCTCCCGTCCAACCCTTTCCCGTCCCACCCTCTCCCGTCCTGCCCCCTACCCGACCCACTACCGCCCTGCCCCGTAACCCACCCTCTCCCATCCCTCCCTTTTCCGTCCCGCCCCCTACCCCACCCTCTGCCGTCCCACCCTTTCCCTTCCCACCATCTCCCGTCCCGCCCCCTACCCCACCCACTACCGCCCAGCCCCCTTACCCACCCTCTCCCGTCCCTCCCTTTCCCGTCCCACCGCCTACCCCTCCCTCACCCGTCCTACCCTCTTTCATCCCACCCACTACCGCCCAGCCCCCTAACCGACCCTCTTCCGTCCCACCCTCTCCCTTCAATACCTACGCTGTTGCCCACCGAAATCATACCATATGATCTACCCTATACATATCCTTCCTCTATTACGCCCAACACCTACTCAATTCCGCACCTCTCCCAATCATCGCTTCCTCCTCTTTTTTCCCATAACCATCTCCTTCCTTTACTCTTTATTTATAATTAGACAATAGGAAAAGTACGGGAAAAATTCAATGAAAAGTTACAGAATATATAAATTATACATAGCCCCACCTTACACATCATAGTAAACTTATACATTCTGCAATAGTTCGTTTGGCTGAGGGCGCAAAATATATCCATATTATGTTCTTTTCATGCTATGGTACACTATACTAGTTCCGGCCTTACAAATATTTATACTATACATGATAGAAATTATATTAAATCAATCACTTCCTTCTCTTCCTCTCCCATAACCAATTCCAAATACCTTCAGTCTATCTTCATAATTAGACATAAGGAAAAAATACGGGTAATACAGGGTAGAGAATACGGGTACAGAATATATAAATTAGTTATAGCCCTGCCTTACATATCATAGCAAATCTATCAATTCTGCTATAGTTATTTTGGCTTAGGGCACAGAGATATTTTAAATCCATATTATATACATTTCAAGTCATGGTCCGCTATACATGTTCCGGCCTTACAAATTTTTATACTATACATCATTTAAATATATTTTGGCTCGGAAGAAAGAGAATAAATTTCAATTCTAATTCATCTTCCGGGGTAGGGTGATGCTTTAGGGGTTCGCCCTTGGGTTCTACACCCGCTTCGCAACCAGGGTCGTTGTCTGATAGTTCAGTACCATGGTGATGTTCTCAATGTAAGTCCTGAATCATTCTACTTTGGAGCACCCGGATTTTTCGGGTGGGATTGTGGAGCTGCTAGAGTTGGAGGCCTCTTAAGACCGTGTCGCTGATGCGGAATGCAAGGACCTCAGCTCCCTTCCGCACCCGGAGGCACTTTGCAACCTCTTCCCTCATCTTTCGATTGGCCGTCAGAGGCGTTCTGCTGGTTAAATATCGAATTTTATGAGAAAAAGGATTGTACGGAGTCTGTATAATTTGATTTGAATAGATTATAAGCCAACCATTTTTCTTAATGCAACAGTCATCTAAACATTGTGGTAAAGACCAATTCAAATCGGCATTTACATAGAAATTCCATATTCCTATAATAGGGAAATATATAAAGCAAATCTAAATATAATATTATTATATAATGCAATAATTTAAATAGTGAACGGGCTTAGAAGGAATATATGAATGTGATTATGAAATTTGAAAATTTGGCATAATGCTAAGAAGGAAATTAGTTATTTTAATAATATCAGACATCTAAAAACAGCCATGTGTCTTCCTTGTTTGGAATTTTAGAAGCAAAAGCTATAAATTATAATTACTTTAATAAGCAAAAACTATGTATTAAAATTATGAAATCTTAGTCAGAGATGTCTTCCTTAATTTGAAATATAATAATTTTTAATGCTTCGAAATACCATAACATGATGAAATAGAAATAAAAATTAATCTGGAAAATATGAAAGTAAAGTCTGTTTACTTAACTTGGAGATCCAGCCACCGTTGTCCCCAGAGCCTCTTCCGTTGACGGTGGTCACTCGCCTCTGTGAAGCCATACGGTAAAGCCTTATCGAAATTTGAGCAAGCTCACTTTTTAAAACTGGAAGGAATAGAAACACCAAGGTAAATACTCATATATTTGTGAATGTCGTAATATCAGGAAGAGAATAACTTAAAAATAAAATTCCCGGTGACAAGAAATATAACGCATCTATGAAGTTATTTAACGGTGATCCACGTCGGTGTAAAAACACCGTACTCATCAACACTTCAAACAGTAAATAAGAGTAGAAAAGTTGCAATAGAGGGTACTAAGAATAGAAATAAGGATGGTTCAGACATATGAGGAAAATGAACTTACTGCAGATCGTCTGGTGACGAGAATACGATACTACGCAACGATGGCAGTTTAAACATCCGCATTGGGATTTAGGCAGTGGGCAGAGTGGGCCGTGCCCATAGACCTCCACTAAGGTGACAATATGTAAAAAAAAATTGTAAAAAAAGGGAAACCCGACAGCACCCCGTTGAGTCGCGGAGAAAGAGGGAAATTTCTCAACAAGTCAAGACAGATTGGGGGGGTTTAAAATATGAATTTCGCCAGATCGTCCAAAAAAGGACTCCTCCCGTTGGATTGCCCATAGGCCTCATACACCCGGCACTGAACATCCCAATAATTTATAGGAAATAGTATTAGAAATACGAAAAGAAAAAGGTTCAACTTTACTTGCATAGATCTTAGGAGACCAAACTGTATTACTGGTGACATTTAGCTACATATTTCAATTAATTTGGATCGAGTTTTTTCAAAATAGCTACCCCCAGATATTCCTCATAATTTTCCCAATAAAATTGACAAGATGGCTGGTGGAACTTGAACCTCCAGCTCTCAGATTAAACGGGTGCTAAGAGATGCAGTTCGAGGTGCCTTAATCCGTTGGCCCCTTGACTAGGGCTGACATGAATTGGGCATTATTCCCTCTGCACCTACGAAGCAGGTGTTTAATACATATATATGCACTTTTACTAAACCACTACTAACAAACACTGCATCCACTAAATATAAATTCAAATAGGCAGCGATTGATTACTACTAATTGTTCTGAGGAATTTAGAAAAGATTGAATAGAAGTTAACTCCCGTTTATCGGAAATTCACTTTATCCGAAAAAACTCTTCCGAATGCATTCACCCACCGAATACCATCGCAAACCATTACTTATATTCTCGTGACACCTCTTTAAAAATTCTGTTTTTTCCCGCTGACTAATAAGGCGGATTTTTTCTCTTAGAATTAAAAATAAATGAGCTTTCTTATTTAGCATTTAAAAATTTGACTTTTCTTTCATACTTTGACGCCTTTTTAGCACGTCAACACAAATTTTTCAGTCCAAAAGATGCAGACTTATTCACATCCATGTCAATAGCATTCTACGTACACTCCTGGCCAAAATTAACGCAGCACCTCCCTAGCGATCCTTACGGCCGGTGCTGCGTTAATTTTGGCCAGGACTGTACGTAAGTTTTACGATCATATTGATGCAATTCCTGGTGCTTCACGCGGGACTTCGGTTTATCCGAAATTTTCGTTATCCGAACCGGCCGCCGTCCATTTCGGAGAAACGGGAGTTTACTGTACTACTATTCAATGCATCGTTAATTACTTATTCTAAAGGAAAACTTAAGAACAGATTAAAATAACTGATTCCAGGATTCCTGATCCACAAGTAGTTGTCACCACGAATCCTAAGCTCTAAATAACTACTTGAGTTTGTCAGTTTGCCTCGCTGTCAATAGTGAAATAATGGTATTTGAAATTTAAGTCGCAAGATAAATAGGAAGTTTAACTTGATTACTCACTAATAAAGTCACAGTCAGGAGTGTTCGATGCCGCATTCACCTGTAGAAAAAATAATACAAGAATTAAAATCAGGTATTCTTTAAAGGTGTAACTTATAGTCTCACTTTTCAACATAATTGGCTAAAATTTTACGTTTTTTTTATCAAAATGAACTGCATCTCCTTTTAATATTTTCGAATTACATATCTGCAAATATAAACTTCCCTTAAATCGTTCAGAGAAATGTAAGAAACGTTCAACTATTTCTTTTTAATTTTGGTTATCTGAATAATACTAGTGCTTTTACTCAATAGTCCAATATTTCGTGAGAAGTAGAGAATAAAAACAAAACAAATTAAAGTTTTATTACGTAATAGAATTTCATTTACTTGTCTGGTGTTAAAGTGGTAATAACTCCATAAACTAGGTATCAAACAAAGACCATCATCTGAATATTGTCTAAATAGAATTTACTTTTAAAGCAGTATTTAATAAACCCTCAGAAAAACCGGCAAAGTTAATTTTTTATAGAAGGGTTTATAATGTTTTTGATTGGTAAAATATGGACCATATAGCTTACTGATTAGGAACTTTGTAAAAGAGAGTGGGATTCCAAGGAAAGAATTTAGATCAGAGATTTCGTAACTTGTCATTCTTATATATCACCACACTCTAAGTCATATATACCGAAAGAAAGTTCACAGGGTATATATATATAAGTTTACATTTACTCCACAGGAAACGAATTTAGTAACTTCACGTATTCTGAAATGCTGTTGGAAAATGTAGAATTGATTGTAGTACTCTTTGAAATGCTTCCAGTAAACAAAAAGACTTGCCGAGGTATTTTTAATAACACCAATCTAGGATTCGAGTGGGCACTTTTTTAGATTCATCGATGAATCCATCAAACCGTTCATTCTATTCATCAATGGATTTACGATGCTTTCCACCGATGTCCACCGCTTCCATTGAGATTAACTCCTGGTGAAGAGCCGATGGTTCTGATGACAGTAGCGTTCAAATTCAATATGTTAATAACCCAATAAAAAAGCAAGTAAATGCCATTTTACAAATATAACGAATTTATAATGCAACCAACGATGCGATGAATTACGTTTCAACAGAGTTTACCCTTACCTTTACCCTCAAAATGTTGTGGTTAACATTTGCAAGTGATAGAATGCGTAAGAATGTCATTGGAAGGTATTCCAGCGATAGAATTCCTAAATCTCTGGTTTATTTAGGATTAATTTGCCTTTAATGAACACAGTAAACCTATGAAATGGCGCACGGTGAATTGGTCCGGGGGGAATTCGTACGCGGGGAATGGATCCCCCGCGCTGATGTTGTACTACCAACCCAACCCACCCCACGGTTGATATAATTATACCATTAACCAATAATCATGGCGTGTAGATTAACATAAGACTGAATAGCAATATTAGAAAATCAGCGCGGGGGATCAATTCACCACGTACGAATTCACCGCGTGAGAATTCACCGCGTGAGAATTCACCGGCGACCGGTGAACTGGTCCGGGGGGAATTGGTACGAGGGATATATTACTGGGAAGTAGCACTCTAAAACATTGAGATGACTCACGAGTGACTAAGGATTCATTTGCACATCCTTAAATTGTGTCGGTTTAATGACATTATGATTGAATTATTTGTGTAAATACTTAAGTATCATTAATTTATGACAAAGTGTTTTTCAGAGCCGGGATGTGTGTGGAATCACTAAGTTGCCTTTGTTGAAGTTTAGCCTAAGTAGAAATCGTATTTAATGTGTTTGCCCGAAAACACTAATAAATTAGAATTAAATGCATCAATATTTCAGTTTCGTCATAACTTTGAACACGTGACATATATAAGGAGAATTGGCAACAGTTCACAGAATTAAACTGAATGTTCTTATTTTACGTACGTCTCAATTCTCTATTGATCTATATAACAATTAAGCCCAAATAACTGACTGCTGATTTAGCGATTTAAATTAAAGAGAAAGGCATTTATATTTAAATCGCCTCGTGTTTCTCAATAATTTTTGCAATAATATAACAGAGGAGCCTTCATGATGCAACACGACTCCTAAGTATTAGTTGTGGTGCACTAACTCTAATGGACGCCCTGAAAATTGGTACTGCGCCTAAATTATACTAGTTTGATTTCAATTTGATAACTCCCTGAAAATCATCTAAATGGATCTATTGTTATTCAAATTCAGTTCATTATCACTGCACGAGAATTTCTATTGACATACAAATAGATAATTGCGTAACAAATACAGTTTTAAGAACAACAAACGGGTAAAGATATAAATGCAGGAATTAATCGCTGGATTTTATCAAGTCTTATGGTGAAGATTTCGCCTCTCGTCATTGCAGCATAAAAATACGAGATTTAGTGGATATTATGGATATAATTCGAGTGTCAGGAATATGCAAAAATTATAATATTATTTGAAACTAGTGGTAAACTAAAAAATATATTATATTTTAGTTCCATTGCATTCTTTGATTGTATCTTTTTCCCAGACAAGGCTGTAAATGCACGAAAGAAAACAAACACATATTTCTAACAGAAACACACGATGAGTTCGCTTTGAACTTGAAGGAAAGCGAAGATTTGAAGGCCATTGGAAAGTCATTACTCGTCTTTTGGCATTGTTAGCATGAGCCTACTTCTTTTACTGATACGTCGAAAGTGAAAGCAACGATAATGAAATGAAAACGATGCTTGGAAAATGTGAAATGAATTGAAGGACGTTGGAAAGCCATTACTGGTCTAAGAGTGATTGTTTACGTGATCATAGCTTCTTTTTAAAGTGCTTTGAAAGTGAAAGCAACGTTGAAGGGAAGCAAAATATCAATAGGTGTTGGAAAGAGCTCATCGAAGAAAGCGAAAATGCATTTCTGCGTCAGATCACAGAACAATACAGAAAAAGGGAAAGTGTATGTCTGACCATTGCATTGCTATGCTGTACTAATTATTTTCCATTTAATTACTCATATGAGAATTATAAAAGATAGCAACATGCTACATGGTCATTCAGATTATGTTGTAATGCTCAAAGTTCTTATGAAATATTATTTTCAACCCAAAAACTATTGAAGAATAAATATTTGAATTGATAGTCCGTTCTACAGGTATTTATAATATAATAAACGGTGAGAAAAAAAGAAGTCCATAAAGTGAGGTTATTTTCAAAATACGTGGTATTAGAGATTGATATAAAAATTTATATTCAGCTTACCTAAGCTGAAGCTTCAATCCACTGAATCTAGCATCGAAGGATCTTCTGTACGACTTTCACTTCTAAAAGACGCCAATGAGCAATACGCAGGACAATATCGTTGTTGCCTCCCAAACAATTAAAAATGATAAATTCCAAATTATGAAAATATATATATATATATTAAAATTGGAATCATAATCTAAAGCCATGCAAATGTAAATTGAAGTAAGTAATTTGAAAACTATGTATTCCTGTTCATTTGCAACCGTTGACCAAACAGTTTAAAATATCTTGTTACATCATCGCACAATATTAGGAAGATAATAACTAATAATAATTAACCTTTAAGGAAGCCTTAATTAAAGTATTAGACATTGGCTGAAGATATTGAAATTATGACACGAAACAAATACTTTAATGACAGTACTAATTCGTTTCAAATCGAACAAAATGCCAAAAGTGATCAAGCAAAATTAAAATTGAAATTAAACTGTAAGAAATAAATATAGTGAAGATAATGAAATAATGCCGTTTAAATTTAGAATTACGTCGTTAAAGACAACAAGGAACTTGGAAACTATAGTAACTAAAACTTCTGAAAAGTCTACTAAATGGATACAAATCGGAAGAGCTAAACCTGTGAAAATGTAAAGTAAAACTCGCAATTTTAATATAAATAAATAATAAATATGGTTATATCAATGAACAACATTGAAAATAAGTTAAAAAATAACGACCGCTGACGGGAATTAATAAAAAAATTGGTAAAGTATGGAATAATATTCCTGAAATTATTAGGCTAAATTTAAATTTATATTATTACAAACATTAAAACTGAACCGAATTCCAGTACTGGCTCTCTAGGAATTTTTTCTCTCGTTTCTTAATTTCAATTTCAACGTGTTACTCGTAATGAAATGGCAGTTGAAATTTGCATGACTTTTAACTTTGAAATCAAATTTCCGATGACGACTTGAAATTAATTTATAAAAATTCCAAAAAGGCATCACTCTATATTGAATCCAAAACTAATTTGGTGCGAAAAAATTATTATTCGCACTAGAGGGTTATTGCAACTTAATATCCTTATAACGTTATCTTAGACGCGAGAGGACCGGTAATTCTACTGAGAATGATAAATAAATACAAACATGTTTACGTAGATATAAAGACGATATAAATCTATTACCTTATATTACTCTTCTACTATATTAAGGCAATATATTCTATAATAGAATGAAAAATGAACAGCTACGATGCGTCCACAATTTCCGTTAAAATTCAAATCCGATCTTCCCTTGTTTATGTGATGACGTCATGCACTTACGGAAGCATAAAAATTAGCGAAAGAAATATTTTAAAAATATATTCAGATAAAACAAGTCACAGGGCATAATTTAGGAACACGGTAGTTCAGATCTGTATCTTTGGCAAATTGAAAATACAGGTGGCAAAGCCGAGTTCGAGGTTTTATCGGAATTTTTCTTTCGTTTATAACATTTAAATTCAGAGTATAACTCGTACGGAGGCAGTTTTAATTTTCACTTTCCACACGCCTTACACGATGAATTACTATCATAGAAGTTATCGTTATCCAAGAAGAAAGACTACAACTAAATACCCTCAATCCCACGCGATGACATATTTGCACTTCAAAATATCAAAAGAAAAGATGTATGCCTTATACATTCGGGCATTAACTCGGCATAGGCAAACCTATAGATTCCGGTTTCTCGAGAAGAATAGGCTTGAACCGGTACCTAGTCCCGGCGACATTCCTTTCTTACTCTTAAACTGTCATAAAATTTCAGAAGACTGTCTTAGATTCTTATTTACAAGCAAACATGTTTACTTAATTCGCTAATCACCTTCCTTAACGAGCTTTTACACCGGCGAACATACTTACGAAATCGTATTATACGGTTCCGATTCTAAATAAAAAGATTAATGTCATCTCATTAATTCACCCAAAATTAAAATCAATCATAATATGAAACATATGATTCTTCGTACAGTAATATAACACAAGGAAAAAACTTAAATTCACCAACACAAAGCAATAATCTCTCAGACAATGCCTAGTTAAGTATTAAGTGAGACTTAGGATTAACTGGAAATCCTGGGTGACAACGTTGGACATTGAACATGACAACGAATTTCAACTGTTTTTCAAACACAGGTTGTCAGCACGACCTCGCTCGCAGAAATTCAGGCAGAAACTGACGAAAAAGCCGTCTGCGCAACCGTTAAACAATAGTGCCGTCACCTGATTGGTCCAAATTTAACCGTCTTTCAACTTGGCTCCACCCACCAGCCGCCATGGAAATTTCCCACTGCCAACTAACATTATATTTTAACGAATTTAGTAAAGTATTATTAAAAATAAATATTTAATTTCCTCGTAGATTTTAATTATTTTGCTCAAATTTCGCGAAATCGTCGAAGTGCTGGATCTTATAATATCAAAGTTTGCATAATTTAAATATTTTATGTTCCTAAGAAAATATTTATATTTGGATCTAGATATTTAAGATTATTAGGTTTTTTATTTCCAAAAATGAAATCATGATTTACAATTTAATATTACAACTATTCATCCAGAAAGAGAAAAATTTAACAATTATATCGATGTAATACATTGACCCACAATTACTAACAAGATTTAATTGCAAGGATACGTTTTGAGGTAAAGAAGTGCAGTATTTCAAGAAATTACGTCAATTTTTACGAATAAAGCCAAGAAAACTATATTTCACTCTTAGAAATTCCTTTTAAAGATACCAATTCTCTCGCAAATTCAACACGTATTCTACGATGGCAACCAAAGATGCTTTTTTATAGCAAAATTATTTAATCGAGATATATAATTGGATCGCATGATACATTACTAAGTTATGTGGAGGTCCCGGAAACTTTGGCAATATCTGGTATCTTCACTCGCTGTATTAATGGTTCACAAATACACGTAAGTAGCAAGATGAAACAAGTTACAACGAAGGAGAGGTTTTGATAGATTTCTTCTTTGACATTCATATTTCACTACCAATAAACATTACTATTCTTGACCGCCATAATCAAGAGTTAATAAGTGTTTTTAGATTATTTATCCAATGAAATATCCTTCCTTGAAAGTACTGTCAATCGCATCATGAATAACATTACTACATAATCTCGAACATGAATACATTTGCGTTAAGAATTCGATATCATTGTAGTTACCTAGGTGATTGTGTCCATGCTGACCCTCGAAGTGGATTCGTAAGTCTCAAATACATGGAGATTAAGATAAAATTCAATGCACATATCATCATCATCGTACTTACTTTCAAATATTACATTTTGTGATCGTAAGGTGAACGAAAGATGCCCGATTCAGACAGCTACAGCGTGATATGAAATCAATCATGAGGTTTTCTTTCTTGACTATTCCTCTATCGCAGATTTAGAATATCGCACTTTCCAACTCTTACTTTGGGATAATCCTGTAAATCAGGTCGAGAGCTTCAACTCTTTATTCTAGTTTTCCACACTCATTCTCTTCCGTGGCACACTCACAATCAAGAAATCCAGAAGAAAAAGCAACATTGTCTACCTTCAACAAACGAACTGTGCACAGATGAACATTTATAACCTCTTAAAAATATTTTTGACTTTAGATTTAACACAGGTTCTCGCTTAAACCGCGATGTTAATACGTAGCCCATTAACTTCAGCAGAAAGCACTCTGATAACAGGAAACAAAACGTTTTCCCTCCATTATACACTGCCTCAGAAACGCGACTTGCGTTCTTCATATTTTCGAAGACAATCGCTATTCTCTTCAGGTGTGCTGCCTAATCACCTCGTGACTTAGAGAAGAAACTATGAAATGGCGTTCTAGAGTTGGAATACCATTTAAAGTGCTTGTAAGTGTTCATTTTTGTGGAATAAGTTTGATAACAATGCTTCAGATAGTGTACTTTCTGAATTTATTCACTATGAATATCTAAGTGCTACGTAAAAACGTATCAGTGGAATCATCAAATTATAGTAATCATTTTGTGGAAAACCCGCCATTTTTGTCGATACGAAAACACTACGTATGTACTGTGAAATTACTTGAAACCAGTGCTCCGATAAACATCTTGTTATATTTTATCTTATTATTGCATATATTGCTTTGAATTTCGATCGTAGTGTTTAAAGACATGAAGTTGTTGACTCCCAAGTGTTTATGTTAATTTTTCTATTTCTTATCGTTAACTGATTACCTTCTTTAACTCGTGGTTGGAAAGTTGCATAATAGGACAGCTTCTTGGCTGGTTTATCTAGTATTGTTAACAATTAACGAGACCAGTCAAATAATGACGATATAACTGTCAATCAGTGACTTCCTTGAATAATAGTGGACAAGTGTACTATTTTAAATCGGCGATGAAACAACCATCAACGAGACGAGCACTCATGGTGAAGGGATTCCTTATCACGAAGTTCTAAGAGCTCGGAATCCTTCCATCAAACTACATTTACCATCGACGCAAGATGGAGGTCATGTAAGTACGATGAGAGTGGTGTTTGCATTCCTTTGAATGGCTGTAAATTAACTACATAGATTAGCAATGAGATATTCATACAAGCCGATTTACCTTTCATAGAGCAAATTTCTTCCTATTCTAGAATATTTCGTTTTGCATTCAGTGGTCAATAGTGCATTCCTGGTCCGTAAACTATTATATTATATTATAATTCGTTTACATCAACGTTTATTGTATCATTCAATCAACTTTGATGTCTTGCTTTAATAATTCTGCTTCATAAAATGTATCTTTGGTCGACATCGTAGATAACGTGTTTGACTAGCAAGAGAATTGGTATATTAAAAAGGAATTTCTAAGAGTAAAATATGAGATATTCTGGCTTCATTCCTAAATATGTACGTCATTTCTTTAAATCCTGTACTTCTTTTGATCAAAACGTATCCTTGCAATGAGATCTTGTTAGTAGTTGTGCGGATATTAATTACATCGATATGATTGCTACATTTTTCTTCTTTGGGATGAACGGTTATGATATTAATTTGTACATCGTTATTTCATTTTAGAAAATAAAGAACCTAAAAATCTTAAATATCTGTACCAAAATATAGATGTTATTTAAGAACCTATAATAATTAGATCAAGCAAACTTTAATATTTTTCGACCCAGCACTTCGACGATATCGCGAAATTTAAACAAAATAATAAAACTCTATGAAAAATATTCATCATATATTTAAAATAATATTTTAATAAATTCGTTGAATTATAATTGCTATCGTTGGCAGTGGAAAATTTTCATGACGGTTGGTGGGCGGGGCCAAGATGAAAGACGGTTAAATTTGGACCAATCAGGTGACAGCACTATCGTTCATCAGTTGCGCAGACAGTTTTTTCGTCTTTGCTGCCTGAATTTCTGCGAGAGAGGTCGTGCTGATAACCTGTGTTCGAAAAACAGTTGAATTTGAATTTGTTGTCATGTTCAACGTCCATCTTTGTCACCCAGGATTTCCACTTAATGGTAAGTCTCGTTAAATACTTTATTAGGTATTGTCTGAGAAAATATTGCTAAAGTCTGTTGGTAAATTAAATAATTTAAGTTTCTTCCTTTTGGAATATCAGTCTACTACGTATCATTTGAATAATTTTGTGGTTAATATTAATTTAGGGATAATTTATGAGATGACCTTATTCTGTATCCTAAGCACCGGAACCGATTAATACGATTTCGTATGTACGTTATCAGGTTTAAAAGCTAGTTCAGCATGGTCATTAGCGAATTAAGTAAACGAGTTTGCTTGAAAATAGGAATCTAAGACATTTTATGACAGTTTGAGAGTAAGAAAAGAATGTCGCCGGGAGGACAAACCGGTTCTCGCCTATTCTTCTCGAGAAATCAAATCCTTAAATTTGCCTACGTCGACTCAATTCCCGAATGTAAAAGACTTTTCTTTTCATTTTAATTCTTCGTTAAGTGCAAATATGTCATCGCGTGGGAATGGTCTTGCTTCTATAATTACGAGAATAAGTTTATGTTCGATTCAAGACTGTAATTCCTCGTCTTAGGCGATTGTGAAAATTTAAACTGCCTTTTCATTAGCGTCCGAAACCGTACGAGTTAAACTCTGAATTTGCATATAAAAAACGAGAGAAAGGTTCCGATAAAGCCTCGGCTTTGCCGCATGTTTTTTCAATTTGCCAAGAATATGAATTCCCGTTTTCCTCAGTTTATGCCCAGTGACTTGTTTTATCTGAATATATTTAAACAATATTTTGTCGTTAATTTTTATGCTTCCGTAAGTGCATGACGTCATCACATAAACAAGGGAGGATCGGATTTGAATTTTAACGGAAATTGTGGACGCATCGTAGCTGTTCATTCTTAATTTATTTATAGAATGTATTACCTTAATATAATTCAAGAGTAATATAGTGGAATAGATTTATATCGTCTTTATATATACGTAATCCTGTTTGTATTTCTTTATCATTCGCAGTAGTAATACCGGTCTTCTCTCGTCTATTATAATGATATTAAGTTGCAACATCCCTCCAATGAGAATAATAGTTTCTTTTAAATCAAATAAGTTTCGGATTAAATATTCTGTGATCCTTTTTTTGAATTTTGATTAATTTGGAAGTTGGATCCTAGATTTTTAAACATTTTCTCGCAATCGGAATTAAACTTCTGAATTGTTTCTCTAGTGGATATTTCGTACGTATGCAATTAGCTATTTCAAGTCGTCATCGGAGATTTGTTTTGAAAGCTAAAAATCTTGAATATTTCAACTGCCTTTTCATTACGAGTAACAAGTTGAAATTGAAATTAAGAAACGAGAGAAAAAATTCCGAGTGAACCAGGACTCGAATTCAATTCAGTTTTCATGGGTGAGATTTCAATTTTCCAAGAAATCAAAATTTCAGAAATTGTAATTTAGATTTAAATTTAGCCTTATCATTTCAGGAATTCTATTCGATTCTGTACGAATTTGTAATATGAACTCCATTCAGCGGTCGTTATTTTTTAAACTTATTCTCAATACTGTCCGTTGAAGTGGCCATGTTTATTATTTATTTATATTCAAATTGCTAGATTTACTTCAAATTTTCATGGGTTTTGAATACTCTTCTGATTTTTATCAATTAAGAAGAATTTTCAGAAGTTTTAGTTGCTATTGTTCTGTAGTTCCTTGTTATCTTTAACGACGTATTTCTAAAATTAAAGGGCATTATTTCATAATCTGAATCGAATTCATTTCTAACTATATAATTGCAATCGAAATTTATCTTCATCACTTACGAATATTGATCGATTTGGTACGAATTAGTACTGATATTAAAGTTTTTTTTTCGTGTCTTCATTTCAATATCTTCAGCCAATGTCTAAGAGTTTAATTAATTCTTCTTTAATTGGTAATTATTACTAATTATTTTTTTCTCAATATTGTGCGATGATGTAACAAGATATTTGAAACTGTTTGCTCAACGGTTGCAAATGAACAGGAATATGTAGTTTTCAAATTACCCGTTTTGCTTTACATTTGCGAGGCTTTAGAATGTAATTCTGGTTTTAATCCTTATACAGTATATTCATTTGGAATTTATAATTCTTAATTATTTGGGAGGCAACACCGATATTGTCCTGGCGTATCGCTGATTGGCGTCTTCGGAAAGTGAAAGTAGTGCAGGAGATCCTTCGATGGTAATGTCAGTGGATTGGAGCTTCAGCTTAGGTAAGCAAAATACATTTATTTTTATATCAATTTCTAATATAACGTATTTTGAAAATGTCCTCCCGTTATGGACTGTGAAGTTTTATTTTTCACATCGTGTAATATATAATAAAAACCTGTGGAACGGACTATCAATTAAGTGATTTATTGATCTATAGTTTTGGGGGTGTTGAAAGAATATTTCACAAGAACTTTGAGCATTACAACATAATCTGAACGACCATGTAGTAAGTTGCTATCTTTATAATTGTCATTTGGTGTAATTTCATGGAAAATAATTAGTACAGTACAGCAATACAATGGTCAGACATACACTTTCCCTTTTTCTGTATTTTTCTGTGATCTGACGCAGAAATGCATTTTCGCTTTCTTCGATGAGCTCTTTCACAAACCTATTGATATTTCGCTTCCCTTTGCCGTTGCTTTCACTTTCAAAGCACTGTAAAAAGAAGCTGTGATTACGTAAACAATCACTCTTAGACCAGTAATGGGTTTCCGACGTCCTTCAATTCATTCCGAATTTCCAAAGCATCGTTTTCGTTTTCGTTGCTTTCACTTTCGAGGTATCAGTAAAAGAAGTAGGCTCATGCTAACAATGCCAAAAGACCAGTAATAGCTTCCCAATGGCCTTCAATTCTTCGCTTTTCTTCATGTTCAAGGCGAATTCATCGTTTGCTTCGTTGAGAACTATGTGTTTGTTATCTTTCGAACATTTACCGCCTTGTCTTGAAAAAGACACAATCACAATCAATGGATACTAAAATAGAATATATTTTTTAGATTACCACTAGCTTCAAATAATATTATAATTTTTGCACATTCCTGACACTCGATTTATATCCAATTAAATAAAATATACATCGAGTGATACTAAATCTCGTATTTTAATGCTGCAATGACGAGAGACGTAATCTTCATGATAAGACATTTAATAAAATCGAGCGATCACTTCCTGCATTAATATCTTCACCCGTTTGTTATTCTTAAAACTATATTTGTTACATAATTATCTATTTGTATGTCAAAAGATATACTCATTGAGTGATTAACTGAATTTGAATAAATCTAATTCGATGATTTTCAGGGAGTTATCAATCTCAAATCTAGTCGAACTAAATAACTATCCTCCTCATAAAATTTCTTGGTTTCTAAACTGAATATTTCTGCTCCAATTAAAAGATAAAACTGCATTAATTATCCGTAGATTAACACCATGGCAAACAGAATTTCATTAATTCTTCCATAATTTCCAACTAAATTTCCTTCTATTTCTACGTTTTAAAACAAACGTATGTCTAAGATGGTCAGTATTGTAATTAGGCGTTATAACTTATTTAGGAGTTTGGCGTTTTATAAATTGAATGCCCGATTCAGCAAATCAGAACCCCATTGATTCAAAATTATATATTATATATTGCGATTATTTTGAGCGAACTCAATAACGATAGAACTTCGAATTTCTTAAATCAACTTAAAGATGGCATACCGTTCCACCATAGTTCATTCTTCTTTGTAACTCATGAGTTTACTTAAGTTTTTCTAAATCTATTAACCAATCATTTGTTACAGTTCACCTACTTATTGATGCTGCATTGTTAGAAATTACTTGCGAATATTAATAATAGCAAACGCAACCTTTTCGCGTTGATGTACCACAGATAGTCAGTCTACATTACACTTTCATTCAATATGTCTCTCTACATTTGTCCAATAAAAATTGCGCTTTCGTGTCTTTAAATCGAATCTGAACCACAGACCGGAGTTATGAACTGTAGCATCGTATAACCAAGGCAACAAACCAGCCGAACTTTTTTATTTAAAGGACATTTTAACATCGGTTTATCAAAGCCAGTGTTTGGTGACCCAACTGTCTTTTTGTTAGTATTTGCTTTTCATTACAATCTCGAGATTATGTACTGATTTAAAAAAAATTAATGGTATTAATAGATATTATTGCATAAGCATTAGGCATAATGTTACTAACCTCGACTTTTATATCTGCAGTCGATTGATCTCCAGAACAGTTGGTAAAGATCATATCTTTGTATTACTAATTTAGAATGTGATTAAACTATACTAAAGAAAGAGGTATTTCCATTTATTACATTACGGTGGATTCTTTTTGCATCCAGAAGGCTGTTATTTTATAGCAAAAATTATTGAGAAACACGAGGCAATTTAAATATAAATGCCGTTCTCTCTAATTTAAATCGCTGGATACGCAGTCAGTAAATATATTTGAGCCCAATCGTTCTATGATGAATAGAGATTTGAGACGTACGTATAATAATAACATTCAATTTAATTCTGGGAATTGCCAAGTGTTGCCCATTCTCCTTATATATGTCACGTGTTCAAAGTTATGACGAAACTGAAATATTGATGCACTCAAATCCAATTTATTAGTGTTTTCGGGCAAAATCATTAAATACGATTTCTACCTCGGCCTAACTTCATTAAAGGCAACTTAGTGATTCCACTTATCCCGGCTCTGAATTACACTTTGTCATAAATTAATGATCTTTAATTATTAACTCAAATAATTTGAACATAATTCCATTAAACCGACACAGATTAAGGATGTGCAAATGAATCCATTGTCACTTCTGAGTCATCTCAATGTTTTAGAGTGTTACTTCACAGCAGTATATCCATCGTACCAATTACCCCCGGACGAATTCACTGGGCGCCGGTGAATTCGTACGCGGTGAATTAATGTTGCACTACTGTTATTCTCGTCTATAGTCTTATGTTAATCTACAGGCCCTGATTATTGCTTAATGTTATAAATAAATTAACCTGGGGGTGGGTTGTGTGGTAGTACAACATCAGCGCGGGGGCTCAATTCCCCGCGTACGAATTCCCCCGGACCAATTCACCGGGCGCCATTTCATAGGTTTACTGTGTTCATCAAAGGCAATTTCATCCTAAATAATGCAGAGATTTACTAATTCTATCGCTGGAATGCCTTCCACTGACATTTTTACGCATTCTATCACTTGCAAATGTGAACCACAACTTTTTAAGTGTTTGATCGAGTCTGCTATTCGTTCTATGGCGATATCTCACATGTTAAATGAGAATTTACATCTCTTTTATGAACAGAAAGGAAGAGGATCTTGCTATAATACTGAGCAAATATTAGAAAGAAGTTGTCAGGACAACGATAAATCTATTCCATTTGCATATCCTCAATCCAGAAGAAGCAGTTAGATTATAATTGCGCATTCCTCTTTCTTTAAGACATACAATTTCCTTCTCTCAGCAGTAATTAACTATTATTAATGGATCAACACAAACGGCTTCTCCGTCGTGGAATCCAATATCAACATTCCCGATTCTATCTTTTTTTGTTTTCGTAGAGAAAATTGGGCATTTTATTAACAATATTCTTCGTAAATTGTAGACTATTTTGAAGGAATAAGACGATATTAGATGATAAAAGGTATCGAATAGCACTTTCAATAACACAGTAGAAGAAAGAAAATCGTTATTGTCATTAACACTAGGTATTCAGATCTGTGTACAGTGTTTATTTGTATGTTCGCTTTCAGAACCAAAGAAAACGTCCATGTCTGAAGGATTTATTCTTTTAGCAAATTTCGAATCACAATCACATAAAATAAAACATTCTTCAAAACTAGATCGTTTCCTTTTCAGTTTGGCAAGAATTTGGAAGAAAATTTCAATCTATAAATCTTTAAAGCAATCAGAAACTAGGAAGTTCATGTTCGATTACATTCCAGCACTGGTCACGTTTTTAAATTCATCAATCTGACTGAGTTACACCGATGTTTGTCTGATTACTTTGATGGATTATAAATTCTTGATGAATTTAAGAACAGTCCGTAAGTTTTTTTGCTGTTTTACTAGATTGCTTCTGTTGCATTTGCAATTTGTTTCATCTTAATAATTCCTTAACCTCTGGTGAAACATATAAAATTGCATCGTTTTTTTCATTATAAATACGTTTTATATGTAAGTTCCCAATTCATTGCTTTTTTATGTGGCGATTAACATTTGAATGACCCGTCATACTGTCATCAGAACCATCGGCTCTTCACCGGGAGTTAATCTCAATGGAGGCAATGGACATCGGTGGAAAGCATCGTAAAACCATCGGTGAATAAAAAGTTCGATTCATCTAAAAAAGTCCCCCTCGAATCTTAGATTAGTTTTATTTCAGCTTCTTCGGCGAGAATTTTCGTCCATTGCCTGGGGAAGCATTTCAAAGAGTAATACAATCAATTCTACATTTTCCAACGTCATTTCAGAATATGTTAAGCTACTTAATTCGCTTCCTGTTGAGTAAATTTAAACTTTTATATGCGTACCCTGTGATCTTTCTTTCGGCATGTGGCATAGGTTCATGATTCCCGCATTAGTTACCTTGGATTGGTGTGATATACAAAAATTCAAGTTACAAAATTTTTTATCTAATTTTTAACGTTTGTTATCCATTCTCTTATACAAAATTCCTTATCCATAAATTTATAATCCTTATTTAACCAATCAGAACGAAAGTCATTAAAATCCTTTTATATAAAATAAGCATTAGCAATATTTTTGAGGGCTTATTAAATACTGCCGATAAAGTTTAATTGCATTTACACAATATTCAGATGATGGTGTGAGTTTAATACAAAGTTTATGCAGTTAATCAAAGTTACTGGTTTAACACCTGACAAGTAATTGAATTTCGATTTTTATCATTTGTTTATTTTCCTCTTATGTCAGAACCATCATTATGACTTTCCTAGTGCCCTCGATAAAAATTTTTCTTCTCTAATTTATCGTTTAGAAGTGTTGATGATAAAGATTTTGTTTTAACATGGAAGTGGGTCACCATTATGTAACTTCATAGATGAACTTTAATGCGATATTTTTCTATATCACTAGGAATTGTATTTTTTAAATATTCTCTTCCTGGTATTACTATATTCACCAATAAACGATTAATTATTTAGGTATTTCTATTCTTTCCAGTTTTAAATTGCGAACTTTCACAAATGTCGATAAGTCTTTGCCGTATGACTTCACAAATGCGAATGACAACCGTCAACAGAAGAGGCTCCGGGGACATCGGTAGGCCAGATCACAGAAATAAGTTACAGACTATACGTTCAAATTTTGCAGATAATTTTTTATTTTTATTTCATCATCTTATTTTATATCAAAGAATTACATACCTATACATTTCAAATTAAAGAAGAAATTTCTGACTGTGCTTTCATAATTTTAATATATAGATTTTTTTATTACAGTAATTATAATTTAAAGCTTTTGCCTCTAACATTCCAAACAATAGCTAGTATTTTTTAATATCTTGTTCCCTATAAGTTTTTTCTCATTAATTCGATTATGTTGTACCTCCAGACTCCTGATATGTTTTCAATGCTTCATCAGCTTGAGAGATGAGACCATAAAAGCTGCTGAGGACTAACTCTTCAATGTTGGACATCCCATTCATATAAGTATACTAATATAATTATGCTATTATCCAATCTATATAAATTATGTTCAGTAGTTAGTATTTTGTTAATATTCTGTTCTCTATTAGTTTTTTTTCTCATTATCTTGATTATTTTGTTCCTCCAGACTCCTGATATGATTACAATGCTTCATCTGGACGATGGGATGATAACAATGGAGCTGCTGCGGACACTCTCTTCAATGTTGGTCATCCCATTCATATAAGTTTACTGAGATTATTATGCTATTATCCAATATATAATAATAATGCTTAGTAGCTAGTATTTTGTCAATATTTTGTTCTCTATTATTTTTTTCTCATTATTTTGATTATTATTTTTATATATTATATTTATGTCCAGATTCCTGACATGTGTACTATGCTCCATCAGGATGAGAGATGAGACCATAGAAGATGCGGAGCTTGCATGTGATGTTCCTTTTCAAAAATACAAATTCTGTAATAAATATAATTTCCTGGGATTCTTAGATATTTCTGTTTGTAAGTTGCATACTTTCTTTACTCTTAGAATTGAGATTAAATATGATAATTCACCTTAAATGTTAGTTTAAAGGAAAGTTATATAGTTCTTGTAATCTACTGTTTTTATATAATGATACAGTTTAGGTAATAATAGTATTGTTTTCCTTGGATGTATGCTTATATTTACATCCCTATTCTTACATAATAATTAGATAGGATGTAACATTTTAATTTTCATTATCTCATTTTTCCTTCCAATTCTAGTTCTATATGATGGCCATCGAAAACCAGGAGAATGCATTTGATGGCCTAGTCAAGATTATGGAAGAGGTTGCACAGTACCTCTGGGTGCGGGAAGGAGCAGAGGTCCTTGCATTTGGCATCAGCAACACTGTCTAACATTTTTGAGCGGCTCCAAAATCCCGCCTGAAAGATCCCGCGCTCCACTGTAGATTGATTCAGGACTTAAATTGAAAACATTACTGTGGAACTACCAGACAACGACCCAGGTTTTGAAGTGGGAGTAGAACCAAGGGCAAACCCCTAAAGCATCACCCTACCCTGGAAGATGAATTAAAAGTGAAATGCATTAATTTCCAATGCTTCCGTGGCAAATTACATTTTCAATTATGTATAGTATAAACATTTGTAAGGCCGGAAAATGCCTAGCGTACTATGACTTGAAATGTATATAATATGGATATAAAATAACTCTTTGCCCTTAGCCAAAATAACTATTGCAGAATGTATAGATTTTTTATGATATGTAAGGCAGGGCAATGAATAATTTATATATTCTGTACCTTTAAATTGAATTTATTAATATTTTTCTGAATGTCTAATTGGGAAGACAGTCTGAAGGTATTATGAGGTGAATATGGGAGAGGAAGCGAAGGAAGCGATTGATTTAATATAATTTCTATTGTGTATAGTATAAACATTTGTAATGCCGGAACTAGTATAGTGTACCATAACTTGAAATGAATATAATATGGATATATTTTGTGCTCTTAGCCAAACTAATAATTGCAGAATGTATACTTTTACTATGTTTTGTAAGGCGGGGCTATGTATAATTTATATATTCTGTACCTTTTCATTGAATTTTTCCCAGATATTGCTATTGTCTAATTGTGAATAAAGATTGAAGGTAGGGGATGCGAGCTGGTTATGGGAAAATTAGAGAAAGAAGCGATTGATTGGGAGAGGGGTGAAATGGAGTGTTGGGCGTTATATTGGAATGGAACATACGGGGTATATCATATGGTACGGATTGGGTAGGCTAAAGGGTTAGGAATGGGTGGTAATTGTACAGAAGGAGCTGTGGTTGGGAAGAAAGGGAGTGGTTGGGATATAGAGTGGTACAGCTCAGGGTGGGGTAGAAGGCGGGACTGGAGAGGGCGGGGTTGAGGGTGATATGGGTGAGGGTGGGGTAGAGGGCTTGGGTAGGGAGGGGTTGGGTAGGGAGCGGGAAGGTAGGGGGTTGGGTAATGGGGTTGGACGGAAGGAGGCGGGACGGTAGGGGGCGGGACGGGAGGGGGCGGGACGGGAGGAGGCTGGACGGGAGGGGGTTGGGTAGGGGGCGGGAAGGTAGGGGGTTGGGTAATGGGGCGGGACGGTAGGGGGCGTGGCGGGTGGGTTCGGGACGGGAGGGGGTTGGGTAGGGCGCGGAAAGGTAGGGGGTTGGGTAATGGGATGGGACGGGAGGGGGTTGGGTAGGGAGCGGGAAGGTAGGGGGTTGGACGGAAGGGGGCGGGACGGAAGGGGGCGGGACGGTAGGGGGCTGGACGGGAGGGGGTTAGGTAGGGGGCGGGAAGGTAGGGGGTTGGGTAATGGGGTGGGACGGAAGGGGGCGGGACGGTAGGGGGCTGGACGGGAGGGAGTTAGGTAGGGGGCGGGAAGGTAGGTGCTGGGACGGCAGGGGCTGTGGTAATTGGGTGGGACGGTAGGGGGTTGGGTAATAGGGCGGGACGCTAGGGGATGGAACGTGAGGGTTTTGCCCAAAGCGCAAAGTCGCCACTTGTCGCTCGTTTGATTATCCGATTTGTTCCGAATTTGAAAAAGAAAGGAGTCGCAAACATCACAAAAGAAGCCATTGAAACGAGATTGCGCTCTCTTGAGCGTTACTGGAGCGAGTATTGCACGACGAATTTTGAGCTAGCGACCCGTGAGGACGCAATTAAGGAGACATATTTTACGGAGAGTCGGTACGAGCAGACTCAGGAGAGTTACCATTATGCGGGTGCTGAATTACGCGAGATGCTTCCGCGAATCACCGAAACACCCCTGCCCGTACCTATCCAAGGTGACGTCGATCAAGCTAACAATGTCAATAATCAATTACCGGTACAGCTTCTGAAAACAATGCTCCCAACATTTTCGGGTGCTTATGCTGACTGGAAATCGTTCTGCGATTCATTTACGGCAATCGTAGATGCGGAGCCTCGATTTTCAGCAGCAACTAAGCTGCAATACCTTAAAATGTGTTTGAAAGATTCTGCCGCGGATTTTGTCAAGAACATCTCGGTAACGGATGCTAACTGCAAGACAACCTGGGAGGCCCTGAAGGCTAGATACTGCAATCTGCGACTCTGTTTGCATACTCATCTTTCCATCCTGATGAATCTTCCGAAAATTATGAGGGAATCAGCGTTGGAACTGCGGACTTTAGTCGACAAAACACATCAAGTGGTTGGCGCACTCGAGAATCTCGGCCGACCAGTAGCAACATGGGATGACTGGCTTGTCTTCATCACAGCTCAACGTTTGGACAAGGAGTCACGAAAGTCCTGGGAGGCGCACCTAAGTTCCAAGGATGTAGTGACCGATCCGACCTCAGAGAATCAGTTGGATCCTAACCCTTTTCCCAGTTTTAAGGAGCTAATGAGATTCCTGGAAAGTCACATACGGGTGTTAGATCGCTTCCTCGCTTTACGGAAAAGACGCCCTCAGAGAGAATAGATAAAGTTCGTCGACTGGGAGTTTGCTTTAACTACTTGGGTCATCATCGCCTCAGGGCAAGTCGGAAAAGCGATGCTTACGGTGTCGTGGGCGGCATAACACACTCCTGCATACGGAATTAGTAAACAACGACGCCCTTCACTCTGCTACTGATTCGAATGACAATCATCAATCAAACGCGTTCGCTGCCACCTCGGGCTCGGCAGTCACTTCACTGACCGCTATGGCTGCTCCACATTACACCGTCCTTCTCGCTACAGCACGGGTTGTGGTCTTGGGACCACATGGAGTCCAAATTCAAGCTCGAGCCCTGTTGGACAATGGCTCCGAAGCATCTTTCATCACGGAGTCCTTGGCGCAACTTCTGCATCTACCTCGCCAGCGAACGTACATTCCTCTATCAGGACTTGGGGCTGCAGAGGCTGGCACTGCACTGAACTTAGTTCAACTTACTCTCTCTTCTACCTACGACCAGTCGTTCGGTCTCGAATGTGAGGCCTTGGTGCTGCCTCGTCTGACAAATCAACTTCCTGCGAAGGAGATAGTCGAGATAGACCTGTCTTCTTTTTCCGGTCTGCAGTTGGCAGACCGATATTTCATCAGCCGCAGACAATCGACCTCATCCTGGGTGCTGACGTTTATGGTCAAGTTCTTCGTCAAGGGCTGTAACGATTCCCTCAACGCAAAATCATAGCCCAGAACACTACTCTTGGATGGGTCATAACGGGCCCATGTGAATCGAGTGGGTCACGGCGGGCGGAGTCTTCCTCGAGTAAATCCCTGGTTTCGTTGCATTGTTCCGCTTTCCAGAGTCTTGAAATTTCTCTTCGACGCTCCTGGGAAATAGAGGAAATTCCTCCTTCCACCAAGACATTGCGCCCAGAAGAGGAACAATGTCTGCTGCACTTTAAAGATACTCACTCTCGTGGACCGGACAGAAGGTACATCGTTCGCCTTCCGATTTCATCGGAGCTTCCTGATTCTGTGGAGGAGACACGTCGGATGGCGCATAGGTCTCTTGCATCAACTGAGCGAAGATTTTTACGGGAGGCGGAGCTTGCACCTCTCTATCGTGACTTCTTGAGGATATACGAAGAACTTGGACACATGGAAAGGGTCCCTAGTGTCGACTCTCAAGTCAAGCGGGCGTGGTACTTACCTCACCATGCTGTCATCTATCCTTCATTATTGAAACACCGAGCTCTATTCGACGCATCACGACGTACCTCTCAGCAGCACTCTTTGAATGCCTTCCTTCTCCCTGGTCCTCCTTTACAAAATGACCTTGCGCTAGTACTCACCAAGTAGCGAGGTCACCGTTTTGTATTCACCGCCGATATTGTGAAGATTTTTCGGCAAATTTTAGTGCATCCGGCTGATCAGGATCTTCAAAGAATAGTCTGGAGGCCGCATCCAGATACGCCAGAAGTCGATTATCGACTCAGCACTGTGACTTACGGTACCTCCTGCGCACCGTTCTTAGCAATGCAGTCCCTTCGGCAACTCATTGAAGATGAGGGGCATCACTTCCCTCTTGGAGCTGCCTGCCTCCACAAGGATATCTATGTAGACGACATCTTCTCCGGGGCCGATGAACTCTTCTCAGCTTTGAGGATCAAAAGCCAACTATTGAAATTGCTTGCCTGTGCCGGATTTCAACTAAATAAATGGGCCGTTAATCATCCTGCTCTGCTTTGTGAGTCATCCTCTCAGAATCGAGATATCAAACAGGCGAAACCCATCGACTCCAAAGAGTCCGTCAAAACTCTCGGGCTTATGTGGAACCAAGCAGCTGATCTTTTTAGATTCAACTTTCAGGTCCAAGACGCTACCAAAATGGTCCTCATGAAAAGAACGGTACTCTCCAACATAGCACGTCTCTTCGATCCACTAGGCTGGGTAGCCCCTGTCTCCATTGTGGCAGAAATCCTTATGCAAGATGTGTGGATCTTAATGACCAATTGGGATACGCCTCTACCTACAGATATTGTGGAACGATGTACGACCTACTGCAATGCATTGTCTGAACTATCGGAGCTTAAAATTGATCGCTGGCTGGGAGTTACACCATCGTCACGATGTGAACTGCATGGATTCGCTGATGCGTCAGAGAGAGCCTACGCGGCGGTAGTTTATATCCGTGTCCTTAATGACGTGAACCAATGCCAGGTGTCACCACTTGCAGCCAAGTCCAAGGTGGCCCCGGTTAAAACAATCTCGATTCCCAGGTTAGAACTATGTGGAGCTGCTCTCCTCGTCCGCTTAATCAACTACCTGCGTCGAATTGACACGCTATCATCGATACCAGTTTTCGCCTGGTCGGATATTCAGGTGACTCTCGCTTGGCTACGAAAACATCCCTGCTCATGGAAAACCTTCGTAGCCAATAGGGTCTCATATATATAGACAGAGCTGCCCTCTGCTGTTTGGCGTCATGTACCGTCTCCTCAAAATCCAGCGGACCTCCCAAGCAGGGGCTTGGATCCAGTTTCTCTTCATAGATCATCGTTATGGTGGAGAGAACCGGAGTGGCTATCATCCTTGTTGGAAAACTGGCCACAACAACCAGATGCCTTGCCCACTCCCCAAGTACTCACTCTGCAGAGGATGGAAGAGGAAAATATTTTTCTCCAAAGGTTTTCCACTCTGTCTAGTCTAATCAGAGTGCTGGCATACTGCCTAAGGGTTTTATCCCGATGCAGGCGTCTACAGCCTTAGGCGACTACTTTCCTCAGTACATAGGAACTCGCTGTCGCATGCTGCAAGGCCACCCAGTTGACGCAGTCATGGGCCTTCGGAGCAGAATTAAAATTATTAGGTTCAGGCGAACCGTTGTCCCGTTGTAACCCGTTGCAACGTCTGAATCCCTTCCTTGACGAAGAAGGTATTTTGCGTGTAGGAGGACGCCTGAAACACTCCTTCCTTTCATTTTCTGCCAAGCACCCGCCAATCTTGCCCATAAAATCCCACCTGAGCCAACTTATGATTGAATCTGCTCACCTTTCCTCACTCCATGGTGGACCTACCCTTACACTCAACGTTCTACGGAACAAGGTTTGGATATTGGGCGATGTGTCACTAGTCAAAATATTAACTAGGCAGTGTGTAAGATGTCATCGAGCAAAACCGCACTTTGGAGCTCAACTGATGGGTGATCTTCCTGCATCGAGAACAACACCAGCGCGCCCTTTCAGTGTAGCTGGTCTCGACTATGCCGGGCCGTTTTATTTATGTACCACTAAAGGCAGAGGACATCGCTCGTACAAGGGCTATGTGGTATTGTTCGTATTCTTTGTCACACGAGCAGTACATCTTGAAGCTGTCAGCGATCTCACCACTCAATCGTTCCTGGCAGCTTACCGGCGCTTCGTTGGTCGTCGAGGAGTGTGCAATACCCTGTACAGCGATAACGCGACGACCTTCCATGGGGCTTTCAAGGAGCTACGCAAGATGTTTGGTGCTGCTTCTGCATTCTACGCGGAAGTTGCATCATCTCTGGCAAACGATGGAACCCATTGGTCCTTTATACAACCTGGTTCACCTCATTTCGGAGGCCTCTGGGAGGCTGGTGTAAAGTCGACCAAGCATCATCTGCGCAGAGTAGTTGGTGAACACACTCTGACCTTTAAGGAATTCACTACTCTTCTTATTCAGATTGAGGCCTGCCTCAATTCTTGACATCTCTGCCCTCTTACCTCTGACCCTGATGACCTGAATGCCCTGACTCCTGCGCACTTTTTAATCGGGGAAAATCTATTTACAATTCCAGAACCCGAGTGTCCTAATGATAATAAGTTATCTAGGTGGCAGCTTGTGCAGCGGATGTGGCTGAACTTCTGGAGAAGATGGTCCCAAGAATATCTGCACCACCTTCAACAGCGGAGTCGGTGGCGTGATCCAAGGAAAAATTTTGAACTAAGACAGCTGGTGATCGTCCGTAACGAGCGCTACCCGCCTTCTAAGTGGCCTTTGGGCCGCATCACCAAAGTGCGCCCTGGACCTGACGGGCAGGTTCGAGTCGTTACCGTCAAGATGACGAATACGGAGCTACAGAGGCCAATAGTGCGACTCAGCCCATTGCCGATGCCGAATGCAGCTGCCTGATATCCGAAGCCTCAGACATATTTCGTCCTCCGGACGAGGCGGGCCGGATGTTAAGACTAATCTTGTCTTCCCGCGTGATGCCGGGCAAGGCTGCCCGCCGGGAGTTCACCTAGAGCGGACCTCATTTCTTTTGTTTTCATTTTTCCTGTTTTTTACCTGGCCACGAGGCAACCAGTCTTGAGCCAGACGGCGCACCGCAAAGTCGCCACTTGTAACCTGCTATTAAATAAAGCTTTTCATCTGTACAGTTTTATATAGGGGATAAAAATTCTAACCATGTTCCACAAGTGCCACTGTCCTGAAATTTTTACGACGTATTGGCCAAAACGTGTATCCTCCAGAAAAAAGACAACATTGAACCTTAGTGTCATGGGTTCGATTCCTGAAAGCCCCAAAGTCGCGTTTTCTCCGTAAGAATACATGGTGGGGATTTTCAAACATTGTTTGTGGCACTTCCCGGAAAAGTAGTGAGTTAAAATTCGAAGGATCGCTAGATGCCGAACATATCTAAAGGAAACTTTAAAGACATCTACGAATATTATCCTTGGTTTGTTGCTAGGTCGGGGAAAAAATCAGCCGTTTAAAATGCATTGTGGCGATTTTTAAGATTTTTTTGGACTGCTTTCGGATGGCATGGAAATTTGAAATTCGACATGGGGTTAGATATTACAAATATTTTTATAATGAAATTTTTTATTTTAGCTGATGGTCCATGGTTCGATCCCAGAGGGCCATTTACATTCCTCAATGCATTTCTTACGGAGATAACGGAAACAAATTTTAGGTACTTTCCGGCATGATATCGACTTTAAACTTTGTCTGGAATAAGATCAAGTCCAAACTAGTCATATTAAGCAATCTTAAGCTCCCAATATGTCCTGGGTTCGACACCAGGCGTCTCTACAATCAGTCACTTATCCGTTTTTCAAAATTATTTTGAACCCCTTCCCAATAGTATAAAAACTTGAAATTTGGCATATATATAGATATCATAGATACATTTAAAGTAAATTTTTTAGACTTCCAAGATCGTCCTTTGTTCGAATCCAGAGAGCCATTTACATTCGTGAAAAGTAGAACGTCGTTTGAGGCAGTTTTAGCCAATATTTCTGCTTGAATTTTCGCACATAGTTAGAGATGGTGATCTTCTATAGTGCTGCATAGTAAGTATGACCTCAAAGACCCGAGTTCGATGCCAGACGATATGATTTCAGAAAATTTTAAGAATATTTTCAATCTTTTTTTTTCTTTTGAGGACCGTCCCGATAGGATGCCGACATGAAATTAGTGTTATCGATCTGCTTGCAGTATGCAAGCTACATTTTACTCGTATCTATTACATATAGATGCTTCTCCGTATTCATTCATGTATCTATTATATAAAGATTCTTCTCCGGATTCATTCATGTATCTATATATATATATATATATATATATATATATACGAGTAAAATGTAGCTTGCATACTGCAAGCAGATTGGCAATACTATTTTCATATCGGCATCACATCGGGACGGTCCTCATAAGAAAAAAAAAAGATTTAACTTTTTTTTAAATTCGCTGAAATTTCATCGTCTGGCATCGAACCCGGGTCTTACTGATAAACCTACTATGAAACACAATAGAAGATCACGATCCCTCACTATGTTTGAAAATTCAAGCAGAAATATTGGCTACAACTGCCTCAAAAGACACTCTAATGTTCACGAATGTAAATGGCTCTCGGGACTCGAACCAAGGACGATCACTAAAATTTAAAAAAAATATCTGAAAGTTATTAATCAAATCAATCTATATGCCAAATTTCAAGTTTCTATATTATTGGGAAAGGTTTCAAAAAAATTCCTAAAAATCGGATCAACTTCTGATTGCAGAGACACCTAGTGTCGAACCCAGGACATCATCTACGCTGTCAAAGCACAGTTTGATTTGTAAGAACTTGGTCTTGTATCATGTAAAGTTTGAAGTCGATAGCATGTCGGAAAGTACGTAAATATTGTTTCCGTTATCTCTGTAAGAAATGAATTGAGAAGTGCAAATGGCCCTCTGGGATCAAACCAAGGACCATCAGCGAATGGAAGAAATTTGATTATGAAATATATTTACGATATCTAACATCATGCCGAATTTCAAGATTCCATATTATCGAGAAGAAGTCAAAAAAAATCTTAAAAATCGCCACAATGCATTTTAAACGGCCGATTTATGCCCCGACCTAGCATCGAACCATGGACAATATTCGAAGATGTCTTTCTAATTATCGATGGATATGCAACGCTTCTAGCGATTCCTCGAGTTTCAACTCTCTTCTTTTCCGGAAAGTGCCATAAAAAAAAATTTGAAAATCCCCGCCATGTATTCTTACGGAGAAAATCGCAACTTTGGGGCCTTCTGGAATCGTACCCATGACACCGAGGTTCAAAGTCGGCTTTTTCCTGGAGGTAACACGTTATGGCGAATACGTCGTAAAAATTTCAAGTCGTTGGCACTTGAAGAACGTGGTTAGAATTTTGATCCCCTACATATTTATTATATATACGAGTAAAATGTTGCTTCCATACTGCAAGCAGATCGACAACACTATTTTCATGTCGGCATCATATCGGAATTTTCCTCAAAAGAAAAAAAAAAGATTGAAAATATTCTTAAAATTCGCTGCAATTTCATCGTCTGGCATCAAACCCGGGTCTTACAGGTGATATTACTATGCAAAACAACAGAAGATCTCCATCTCTAACTATGTGTGAAAATTCAAGCAGAAATATTGGCTACAACTGCCTCAAAAGACGTTCTACTTTTCAGGAATGTTAATGGCTCTCTGGATTCGAACCAAGGACGATCTTGAAAATCTAATACATTATTTTGAAATGCATCAATGATTTCTATCTACATGCCGAATTTCAAGTTTCTATATTGTTGGGAAAGGGTTCAAAATAATTATTGAAAATACGATCAGTTACTGATTGTAGAGACGCCTGGTTTCGAACCCAGGACACATTGATAGCTGTGAATGCGCAGATTGATTTGTAAGAACTTGATCCTATTTTATGCAAAGTTTAAAGTCGATATCATGCCAGGAAGTACCTAAAATTTGTTTCCGTTATCTTCATAAGAAATGCATTGAGGAATGTAAATGTACCTCTTGGATCGAACCAAGGACCATCAGCGAATAGGTAAAATTTGATTAAGATACATATTTGTGATATCTAACGCCATGGTGAATTTTAAGTTTCCATGATTTGGGGAAGGGGTCCAAAAAAATCTTAAAATTGCCAGAATGCATTTTAAACGGCCGATTTTTGCCCCGACCTAGCATCGAACCATGGGCTATATTCGAAGATATCTTTATGATTTTTGTTGGATATGCATAGCCTCTAGCGATCCCTCGAGTTTCAACTCTCTCCTTTTCCGGGAAGTGCCTCAAAAAAATTTTCGAAAATTACCGCCATGTATTCTTACGGAGAAAATCGGGACTTTGGGGCCTTCTGGAATCGAACCCATGACACCGAAGTTCAAAGTCAGATTTTTTCTGGAGGTTACACGTTATGGCCTGTACGTCGTAAAAATTTCAAGTCAGTGGCACTTGTGGAACATGGTTAGACTTTTGATCCCCTATGAATGAGTGTATATATATATAGGTACGAGTAAAATGTTGCTTGCATACTGCAAGTAGATCGACAACACTAATTACATATCGGCATTATATCGGGACGGTCCTCAAAAGAAAATAAAAGAATTGAAAGTATTCTTAGAAATCGCTTCAATTTAATCGTCTGGCATTGAACCCGGGTCTTCCTGGTGAACTTACTATGCAGCATAACAGAAGATCAACATCTCTATGTGTTAAATTTCAAGGAGAAATATTGACTGCAACTGCCTCAAACGACGTTCTACTTTACACGAATTTAAATAGCTCTCTGGATTCAAACCAAGGACGATTTGGAAATCTGAAACCTTTTTTTGAAATAAATCTATAATCTCTAACTATATGCAAAATTTCAAGTTTCTATATTATTGTGAAAGGGTTCAAAATAATTCTTAAAAATCGGATCAGTTACTGATTGTAGAGACGCCTGGTGTCGAACCCAGGACACATTGATAGCTGTAAATGCACAGTTCGATTTGTATGTACTTGATCTTGTATCTTGCAAAGTTTGAAGTCGATATCATGCCGGAAAGTACCTAAATTTTGTTTCCGTTATCTCCACAAGAAATGCATTGAGAAGTGGAAATGGTCCTCTGGGATCGAACCAAGGACCATCAACGAACATGTAAAATTTGATTATGAAATTTATTTGTGATATCTATCCACGTGCCGAGTTTCAAGTATCCATGTTATCGGGAAAGGATCCAAAAAAAATATTCAAAATCGCCGCAATGCATTTTAAATGGCCGGTATTTTCCCCGACCTAGCATCGAACCATGGACCATATTCGGCGATGTCTTTCTGATTAACGTTGGAGTTGCACGGCTTCTAGCGATCCCTTGAATTTAAACCCTCTACTTATCCGGGAAGCGCACCAAAAACTTTATCGAAAATCCCCGCCATGTATCCATATGGAGAAAATCGGGACTTTGGGGCCTTCTGGAATCGAACCCATGACACCGAGGTTCAATGTCGGCTTTTTCCTGGAGGTTACACGTCATGGCCATAACGTCGTAAAAATTTCAAGTCGTTGGCACTTGTGGAACATGGTTTGACTTTTGATCCCCTATATATAACTTATAGGTATATCCGGAGAAGCGTCTATATATAATAGAAGATATCCGGAGAAGCGTCTATCTATTATACGAGTAAAATGTAGCTTGCATACTGCAAGCAGATCGACAACACTATTTTCGTGTCGGCATCATATCGGGACGGCCAACAAAAGAAAAAAATGGATTGAAATTTTTCTTAAAATTCGCTGAAATTCCATCGTCTTGCATCGAACCCGGGTCTTTACTGTGAACTTACTATACAGCACAATTGAACATCACCATCTCTAACTATGTGTGAAAATTCAAGCAGAAATATGGGCTACAACTGCCTCAAAAGACATTCTAATTTTCACGAATTTAAATGGCTCTCTGGATTCGAACCAAGGACGACCTTGGAAATCTAAAAAATGTTTCTGAAAGTTATTTATGATCTCAATCTATATGCCAAATTTCAAGTTTCTATATTATTGGCAAAGGTTTCAAAATAATTCCTAAAAATCGGATCAACTTCTGATTGCATTGACACCTGGTGTAAAACCCAGGACACATTGATAGCTGTGAATGCATAGTTTGATTTGATAAGACTTGTTCTTCTATCATGCAAAGTTTGAAGTCGATAGCATGCCGGGAAGTACCTTAAATTTGTTTCCGTTATCTCCGTAAAAAATGCATTGAGGAATTTAAATGTTCCTCTGGGATCGAACCAAGGGCCATCAGCGAATAAGTAAAATTTGATTATGATATATGTTTATGGTATCGTACCTCATACCAAATTTCAAGTTTCTATGCCATCGGAAAAGAGTCCAAAAAAAATCATAAAAATCGCCAGAATGCATTTTAAAAGGCCGATTTTTGCCCCGACCTAGCATCGAACCAAGGATAATATTCGTAGATGTCTTTATGGTTTCCTTTAGATACGCACTGTATCTAGCGAGCCCTTGAATTTCAAATCTCTCCTTTTCCGGGAAGTGCCTCAAAAAAATTTTCGAAAATTCCCGCCATGTATTCTTATGGACAAAATCGCGACTTTGGGGCCTTCTGGAATCGAACCCATGACACCTAGGTTCAATGTCGGCTTTTTCCTGGGGGTTACACGTTATGGCCAATATGTCGTAAAAATTTCAAGGAATTGGCACTTGTGAACGATGGTTAGAATTTTGATCCCCTATATATAACTTATATATATATATCTATTACTAGTAAAATGTTGCTTGCATACTGCAAGCAGATCGACAACACTATTTTCATGTCGGCATCATATCGGGACGGCCATCAAAAGAAAAAAATGGATTGAAATTTTTCTTAAAATTCGGTGAAATTCCATCTTCTGGCATCGAACCCAGGTCTTTACTGTGAACTTACTATGCAGCACAATAGAACATCACCATCTCTAACTATGTGAGAAAATTCAAGCAGGAATATGGGCTACAACTGCCTCAAAAGACGTTCTAATTTTCACGAATTTAAATGGCTCTCTGGATTCGAACCAAGGACGATCTTGGAAATCTAAAAAATGTTTTTGAAAGTTATTTTTGATCTCTATCTATATGCCGAATTTGAAGTTTCTATATTATTGGCAAAGGTTTCAAAATAATTCCTAAAAATCGGATCAACTTCTGATTGCGGAGACACCTGGTGTCGAACCCAGGACACATTGATAGCTGTGAATGCGTAGTTTGATTTGTATGGACTTGATCTTTCTATATGCAAAGTTTGAAGTCGATATCGTGCCGGGAAGTACCTATAATTTGTTTCCGTTATCTCCGTAAGAAATGCATAGGGGAATTTAAATGTCCCTCTGGGATCGAACCAAGGACGATCAGCGAATATGTAAAATTTTTTTATGATATATTTTTATAGTATCTAACCTCATACCGAATTTCAAGTTTCTATGCCATCGGAAAAGGGTACAAAAAAATCTTAAAAATCGCCACAATGCATTTTAAACGGCCGATTTTTGCCCCAACCTAGCATCGAACCAATGATAATATTCGTAGATGTCTTTATGGTTTCCTTTAGATACGCACTGCATCTAGCGATGCCTTGAATTTCAAATCTCTCCTTTTCCGGGAAGTGCCTCAAAAAAATTTTCAAAAATCCCCGCCATGTATTCTTATGGACAAAATCGCGACTTTGGGGCCTTCTGGAATCGAACCCATAACACCGGGGTTCAATGTCGGCTTTTTCCTGGAGGTTACACGTCATGGTATAACGTCGTAAAAATTTCAACGCAGTGGCACTTGTGGAACATGGTTAGACTTTTGATCCCCAGTGTATCTATTATATATAGACGTTTCTCCGGATATACCTATAATTATACGAGTAAAATGTAGCTTGCACACTGCAAGCAGATCGGCAATACTAATTTTATATCGGCAACAATCGGGACGGTCATCAAAAGAAAAAAAAAAGGATTGAAAAAATTCTTATAATTCGCTGCAATTTCATCGTCTGGCATCGAACCGGGGTCATACTGATGATCTTACTATGCAGCACTATAGGAGATCACCATTTCTGACTGTGTGTGAAAATTCAACCAAAAATATTGGTTACAACTGCCTCAAACTACGTTCTACTTCTCACGAATGTAAATGGCTCTCTGGATTCAAACCAAGGACTATCTAGGAAATCTAAAATATGTTCATGAAATTAATCTATGATCTCTATCTATATGCCGAATTTCAAGTTTATATATTATTGGGAAAGTTTTCAAAATAATTCCTAAAAATCGGATCAACTTCTGATTGCAGTGACACCTGGTGTCGAACCCAGTACACATTGATAGCTGTGAATGCACTGTTTGATTTGCATAGACTTGATCTTTTTATATGCAACGTTTGAAGTCGATAACATGCCGGGAAGTACCTAAATTTTGTTTCCATTATCTCCGTAAGAAATACATTGAGAAGTGCAAATGGCCCTCTGGGATCGAACCAAGGACCATCAGCGAACATATAAAATTCAATTATGAAATATATTAAATATATATATCCACGTGCCGAGTTTCAAGTATCCATGTTATCGGGAAAGGATCCAAAAAAAATCTTCAAATTTGCCACAATGCATTTTAAACGGCCGATTTTTGCCCCGACCTAGCATCGAACCATGGACCATATTTGGCGATGTCTTTTTGATTCTCGTTGGATATTTACGGCTTCTAGCGATCCCTCGAATTTCAACTCTCTCCTTTTCCGGAAAGTGCCTCAAAAAATTTTTCGAAAATCCCCGCCATGTATTCTTATGGGGAAAATCGCGACTTTGGGGACTTCTGGAATCAAACCCATGACACTGAGGTTCGAAGTCGGCTTTTTTCTGGCGGTTATACTTTGTGGCCAATACGTCGTAAAAATTTCAAGTCGATGACGCTTATAGTTTAGGCTGTGAATTAGTATCCTATCTATCTATCTATCTATCTATATCCTTGAATGAATCCGGAGAAGCATCTATATTTAATAGATATACGAGTAAAATGTTGCTTGCATACTGCAAGCAGATCAAAAACACTAATTTTATATCGGCATCATATAGGGACGGTTCTCAAAAGAAAAAAAAACGATTGAAATATTCTTAAAATTCGCTGCAATTTCAACCATGGCATTGAACCCGGGCCTTCCTGGTGAACTTACTATGCACTACAATAGAAGATCTCCATGTCTAACTATGTGTGAAAATTCAAGCAAAAATATTGGCTGCAACAGCCTGAAACGACGTCCTACTTTTCACGAATGAAATTGGCTCTCTGAATTCGAACCAAGGTTTATATATAAAATCTAAAATATTTTCATGAAATGTATATATGATCTCTATCTATATGCCGAATTTCAAGTTTCTATATTATTGGCAAAGGTTTCAAATTAATTCCTAAAAATCGGATCAACTTCTGATTGCAGAGACACCTGGTGTCGAACCCAGGACTTATTGTAAGCTGTAAATGCACAGTTTGATTTGTAAAGAGTTGCTCTTGTATCATGCAAAGTTTGAAGTTGATAGCATGCCGGGAAGTACCTAAATTATGTTTCCGCTTTCTCCGTAAGAAATGCATTGAGAAGTGAGAATGCAAGAGAAGAAGAAAAAAGAAAAAAATGGATGGAAATTATTCTTTATATCCGCTGCAATTTATTTGTCTGGCATCGAACCCAGGTCTTCCTGGTCATACTTAATATGCAGCATCCTAGAAGATCACCATCTGTAACTATGTGTGAAAATTCAAGTAGAAGTATTAACTACAACTGCCCCAAACGACGTCCTACTTTTCCCTTTTATTCCTTATAAGAGAAATGCTAATGTGCTCTGGCATCGAACCCAGGAATAGTATGGGCTTATGAATTTTTTTTTTAATCCAATACTTTCATACATCTTCCAGCCAAGTACGAACTTCCTATCATTTCGATAAGTGCATAAAAAAAATAATGAAATACTAACCCAATGTATTTTGAACGGGAGACATATTTGCTGCCCGGCATCGAACCCGGATCTTTCTGGTAATACTGCCTATGTAACATAATAGAAGATCGCTATCTCTAACTATGTGTGAAAATTCAAGCAAAAATATTGGCTGCAACTCCCTCAAACGACGACTTACTTTTCCCTTATATTCCTTATGAGAGATATGTAAATGTGCTCTGGCATCGAACCCAGGAATAGTACGGACTTATGAAATTTTTTTTCTTAAACCAATTCTTAATATGTATCTTCTAGCTGAGCGAAAAGTTCCTTACATTCCGATAAGTGCATCAAAAAAGTTAATGAAAAACTATCCCCTTGCATTTTAAACGCAGGATTTTTGCATCGTCCTAGCATCGAACCCAGGACATTCTTATAAGTAATCATTATTTTTTTCAATAGTTCTCAAACATATCTGTAAGCTCCTTAAATTTTGATTCTCTACCTATCCTTGAAGTATTATTTAAAAAATTTTGAAAATCGCCTCCATGTATCCTTATGGAGAAAATCGGAACTTTGGTGCCTTCTGGAATCGAACCAATGACACCGAGGTTAAATGTCGGCTTTTTCCTGGAGGTTACACGTCATGGCCATAACGTCCTAAAATTTTCAAGTCTATGACGCTTGTGGTTTAGCCTGTGAATTAGTATCCTATCTATCTATCTATTCATCTATCTATCTATATGAATGTATGAATGAATCCGGAGAAGCATCTATATATAATAGATGCTTCTCCGGATTCATTCGTATAGATAGATAGATAGGATACTTATTCACAGGCTAAACCACAAGCGTCATTGATATGAAATTTTTACGACGTATTGGCCATCACGTGTGACCGCCATAAAAATTGCGATTTTGAACCTCAGTGTCATGGGTTCGAAGATGTATGGTAAGAATTAGTTTAAGAGAAAAAATTATAAGACCGTACTATTCCTTGGTTCGATGCCAGAGCACAATAATTATTCTCTCATAAGGAATATAAGGGAAAAGTAAGACGTTTTTTGAGGCAGTTGCAATCGATATTTCTGCTTGAATTTGCATACGTAGTTACAGATGGTGATTTTCTGTTGTGCTGCATGGAAAGTAATAATAGAAAGACCCGGGTTCGACGCCGGGTGGTAAATATATCCTCCATATATAATAGATTGGGGTAACGTTTCATTATTTTTTTGATGCATTTATCGATAGGATAGGTAGTTCTTGCTTAGATAGAAGATGTATATTAAGACTCGGTTTAAGAAAAAAATTTAGATGAGACCATGCTGTTCTTGTGTTCGATACCAGAGCACATTACAATTTCTCACATAAGGAATATATGTGAAAAGTAGGATGCCGTTTGAGGCAGTTGCAGCCAATATTTCTGCTTGAATTTCTAAACATAGTTAGAGATGGTGATCTACTATTGTGCTGCATAGTAAGTTTACCAGGAAGACCCGTGTATGATGCCTGACGATTAAATTGCAGCGAGTTTTAAGAATATTTTCAATACTTATTTTCTTTTGAGGACCGTCCCGATATGATGCCGATATGAAATAAGTGTTGTCGATCTGCTTGCAGTATGCAAGCTACATTTTACTCGTAATCTATGTACGTCGGGAAGTGCATGAAATTAACATTCGAAAATTTCTCCCGTGCATTTCCTACGAGAGTTATCGACATCGGATAGATAAATATATACACAGCTGTGCTTATTAGATAAGATTGAATTTAGGGAAAGAGATAAAGCCAGTGAAATTTAACTGAATGAATTTCTCTTGGTAAAACATTGATGAGTGTGGAATTGAACCTTATACCAGTTGGCTCAAAAAGGTGGATTTTTTTTAATAATCCATTATAAGTAAACCGATAAGCTTATAATGAAATACTTCGGCACGAGTATTTTTCAACTACGTAAAAGAAGTTCGAATTTATGCGCTAGGAGTTGTATTATCACACAGCGGCTTGGATAGCTTCTAATCTACTCGCCCACTTAATCATAACTAGACAATCATATTGATTATGTTGTTCTAATTCCACCATGTTTGAATCAAAGAGGATACCATGGTTACTTATTTTAATACAACGTTTCTCGTATCCTTCTTCTTCAACCTACCAAGAGCAGTAATTTGGAATGCAGAAACCAGAAAGAAGTTCTTAAATAAAAGAATCAGGCCATTAGGCCAGCGACGCTCTGGTGGCGAAAAGCCTAACCTCTTATTCTTGCATCATCATTGTCTGAGAACTGGGAATCGCGCCATCTTGGATATCGAGGCGAAGTATTAAGGAAGGTCCGTAATCTTAGAAATTCATTTCTGCTGCAGTCTTCGAGGAAGATTCGCCTTTGAAACTGAGTCCATCGTGGGAATAATGGGCGAAATGACCCTCGATCATTTCTGTAGGCTCTGTTTGAAAGAAACGTTAACTCTGAGCGATATTTTCTCGCAGCGATCCGCCTCCGGGGACCCAGTTTACAAGACTCTGAACTTCCTATACGACTTGGAGGTATGTTTATGGTCTTTAAAGGCCTTGGTGGTGGTCGTTGCGATGTAAAGCAAGCATGAAATGGGAATTTGGGCCGTATGCGAGTGATTTCGTTCGTCGATTATACAAAATGTCCGTTGTGTTTTGTGTTCACTTTTCAGAGAATCTAGTTCACGTCATGGGAGTGGAGATAAGTACGTGTAATCGGGACGATAATCCTCGTCGATGTGTTCTGCATTTGTTTTACACTTAACGCGTATTAAACAAGTCCATTTTCCATCTCTGTTTGTAGTAATATATGTACGGTGACATATTTTCTATTGTCTAGTTCCAGTCGGGTATAAATTTAACCCAACTTTTAACAAAAGATAAGGAAAGAATGATAAACTCTAATGGACATCTACGCAAGCAGTAAGTTGTGTGATTTAAAATGTGCAGGAATTAATTTTGATCATTGTGTGATGGTTAATTGGTACAGTGATTTATTAAATCGTGCAATTTTGTCGTGCGATGTATGCTGTTGTGTGATTTACTGGTTTGATCAGCTCCTTGACGTTGCAATTGCTGTAACTACGAAAGACTTGTGCCCAACCTATGTCATTGAAGCTTTGCAATGGAGAATTTAATACCCAGTAGTTGTTTTTATTCGCTTAAAACTTCGTAGTGGCCAAAAATTAGATTTTTTGTGGTATTTCTGGTATTCCGAGTCGAATTGTGAGTAAATTCTGGCAAGTTTATCAATTGTGTTTTATTTAAGTTAGTTGCCAGCGGTATCTTTGTGGTATTACTTCGTGTATTGTTTATGTCTACCATCGAGATAGGCGGATGTAGGATTACTTATTTGTTATGCACTCGTTTTCGTAGCTTGCGAAGAAATATCACTTCTACCCTGAAGGGAAATGAACGATTCATTAAGCATGATTAAGGTAAGGGAAAAGTGCTGCTTAAGAAAAATGACAACGGAATGGTTTGAACTGATTGTAAGATCCGTATTGTTTTCAGTTTTGATTCATATCTCCTGAATTATATAAGCAGCTTAAAGTGGTTGAATCTACAGTTAATCTACTTCTCTCGTGATTCTAAGTGTGGCAAAGGTAAGCTGCATTTCATTTGAAGAGCTCGGCAATAAAAATGCAACGGCTTGTCAGGTATTTAATGAATGATTACTATCGTAGGATAATAAAGCCAGACGTAATATTTTTAGTTTTGATATGCGAGCATGTTTTTTAAAACACTCTTAACTTACTTGAGTAAATTAGTCAGTTCGTTCATAGTCATTGTTGATGTTGACCTGGTTGTCATGTAGTTGTTTACATAGCATTGATATAGAGAATTTACCGTTTTCTCGAAAAAAACTTAAATTTAAATGGTAAAATTTTAGTTTCACATACTTTGGGAGAAAATCTATACCTCCTTTGTGTGAAACTAGAATTGTTCGCAGTCATGGCTCAATATAATATTATGTATATTATAATTTTAATACATTATTATTGAACATAATATTCTCTATATTATATTTATATCATTTATATATTATATTATTATTTTAAAAAATATTTATTTTTTAAAAATTATTATTGAATATAATATTCTTTATATTATATTTATAAAAATTATCTAATATATTATTATTATTTATATTATAAATTTATTAATGGATAATTAAATTGTTTTAAATACAATAAATAGAAATATTGAAAAGAAATTTTAAATGGCTGACCCACATAGAAATGATATTGTTCTTATTCATATCAGTGACTCTATGCATATTTTCCTGACATTATTTGCAATTATATCTCATATGATATATGGCTTCCAATAATCGTTGATGAGGAAAGAAGTTGTTTACTTAGTTTCTACATGTAACCAAATTGCATTAGTTTAAATTATTACCATTAAACATATTAATTAAATTAAAACTTGTGTACATAAATATTATGAAAATTTAATATTATTAATTTATTAAATAGAAATCATCAATGAATTAAGTTATCCTATCAAGATCCATTGTTTTATTAGGGAAGTTTATTATTGTGATATTCAATTTATTTCATTCATAACTACCGCTTCATAAGATGGTGGCCAAGTATTAACCATTAATTAATCGTTTAAAAAAAAGTTATCTTATTAGTCACATGACTCCAATATTCTCTGAATTTTTAAGACCTCTTTCAATGATTAATCAACTGATATGATTTATCATATTTCATAAATGATTAAATAAAGACACCTTTTTTAACGAAATATCTTTTTCCGTTGATTTTTAAATGAATACAACGTTCAAACTTTCGAAATCGTTGCAGATTTGCCAGGATGATGGATTGCCAACGCAGATTTGCGCCCCGTGCCTTTGGAGGATGATAGAGTTTGAGGTGTACTAGAAGAACGTCCACTGCGCCAAGGTCGAGATCCTCAAGCTGTTCGGCAGAAATTGAAAGGTGAGTGAGCGAATTGAATTGAAATATTTATGCTAACCATGGTTAGACAATAAAACCTATTAAAGTGAAAATACTGATGATATGAGTAAAATGTAGCTTGCATACTGGAAGCAGATCGACAACACTAATTTCATGTCGGCATCATATTGGACCGTCCTTAAAAGGAAAAAAGGATTAAAAATATTCTTAAATTTTGCCGCAAACTAATCGTGTGGAATTGAACCCGGGTGAACTTACTATGCAGCACAATAGAAGATCACAATCTCTAACTATAAAGACCCTAATCATAATATGTGTGGAAATTCAAGCAAAAATATTAGCTGCAACTGCCTCAAACGATGTCCTACTTTTCCTTTATATTTCTTATGTGAGAAATGTTGTTATGCTCTGGCATCGAACCCAGGAGCAGTACGGTCTTATCTAAATTATTTTCTTAAACCGAGTCTTAATATACATCTTCTATCTAAGCAAGAACTTCCATCATTTCAATAAGTGCATTTAAAAAATAATGAAAAACTACCCCAATGTATTTTAAAGGGCAGTTATTTGCATCGTCCTAGCATTGAACCTAGGATATTTTTTCTGGTTGTCATTTATGTTTTCGATTGATCATGATCATATATATAAGCTCCTAGAGTTTTGATTCTCTACCTATCCGGGAAGTATTTTTTTTTAATTTGGTAAATTCAAAGCAAAGCATTTAAATGGAAAAAATCGGTACTTTAAGGCCCTCTGAAATTGAACCCATGACACTGAGGTTCAAAATCGCAATTTTTCTGTTGGTTATACAGTATGGCCAATACATTGTAAAAATTTCTAGTCAATGACGCTTTTAGTTTAGCCTGTGAATTAGTATTCTATCTATATATCTATAGCTATATTAATATAACTCCACAAAACAAAACTTTACTGTGTTACCGGTTATTAGCTAACTGCTCATCATCTGGGAGAAGATAAAAATGCAACAATATCATAAGCCGTTGGGCTTAAAATAGGCAAAAAATGCCAGATTTTCGCAGATTTTTTCATAATCAACTGTTAACCTCTAATCTTTTATTGAATATTGGATATATCACCTACAAAGCTTCAAAACGAGTCCAAATTCAACTAGTTTTATTCTAATAATAAGCGATTTACAGAGGAAAAACTACAAATTATGGTTAGAATGCCCAATTTTCCCAATTATTTTCAATCAAGTTCAAGACCCTCTCCAAAATAAAAACTCTATTGATTTTGCTATTTTTATTTCACCTAACATTTATTAGGAAGCAGGCATCACTCCGATTTAACACCCATACTGCTACACTTAGAACACAAAGGCCAAAAACTAGACTAACTTGAATAAACTAAAATTACACTCCACAATGTATGCAACCATTACCTCCATGAAATCTATGAAACTTTTAATTAAAATCGTAAATCAATGATTTTGACAGTATTTGTGGTTTATAAAAAGTTATTGGTGCAATAATTTTAATTTATTTATTTATTAAAACGTTGCAAGTTGGTATTAATACCAGGTCGCAACGGTTGAGGGGGATACAATCTATCCGGCATTCACCCAAGGATGGGAAGAAGGGAAGGAAACAGTATCAATAGGCCCAATTAGTAAAATATGTCAAAAATGACAGATGTCTATGTCTATGTAAGAACCCTGCAAGCTGCCTTTCGGCGTGTGGCAGGGGGTGCAAGCACCTTGACTCTATTTTCCTAAAGGGTTGCTTTTGCGTATACTTCGCGGAAAAAATGAATTTTTGAAACGATTCGTTTTAGCATATATTTCCCTAATCTTTCGGGCAGTATCAGCACAGCCCATATAACAGGGGCGTTGCATTATATCGGTTACATCTTCTGAAAACGTAATTTCTCTGAACATATTTAATAAATTTATCCTTTGAATTTTTCTTCTATCTTCTAATGATTCCCATCCCGCGTCCTGTAACATCTGAGTGATACTCGCTGTTTTATCGTAGCAATTCTTTACAAATCGTATCGCCTTCCGTTGTACTTTTTCTAAATCCCGAATATGACATTTCTCGGCGGGGTCCCATACACTACATGCATACTCAACGTGAGGCCTAACTAACGCTAAGTAACATCGCTCGCGAACCTTTTCTTCGCTCCTACCGACAATTCTTTTAACGAAGCCGAGTTTCTTAAGTGCTTTTCCACATATATTTCGGATGTGGGCACTCCATGATAGATTATTCGTTAGAGTTACTCCAAGATACTTTACCGATTCTACTGACATTAGGTTTACCCCTCGGAGACTATAAGAATAATCATTAATTATAGATTTACTTTCAAAGAAGTTAACTACCGAGCACTTTTCTACATTAAGCTCTAATTGCCAATCATCGCACCAATTCATAATTCTATCTAAGTTGTTCGAAAGGGTTAATCTATCCTCTGAACAAACTATTTCCCTGTAAATGACTGTGTCGTCTGCGAATATCCTAACATTGCTTTCAATGTGATTGCTGAGGTCGTTGATGTATACTAAAAATAACAACAGTCCAATTACACTGCCCTGAGGGACGCCCTAGGTCACCTTAACCAAGTTGGAACTAATACCATCGAGTACAAGAACGAGTCTTACGAAAACCGTGTTGATTCCTAATTATGAAATTGGACGTTTCAAGAAAACCCATTAAAGAGCTAGCTATTATATGTTCCATAATTTTACCGCTCAGTGATGTTAAAGATATAGGCCTATAATTAGCTGGATCGTCCTTAGTGCAACTTTTAAATATTGGCGTGACATTTGCAATTTTCCAATCTTTCGGGACCTTTCCTTCGCTGATACTCTTGTCAAATATAACTTTAAGAAAAGGTGCTACGCTCTCTGTAACTTCCTTGAACACTCGAGCCGGTATGTCTTCAGGACCCGGAGCTTTATTCGGTTTAATCTGTTGCAATAGTTTAATGATGCCAGATGTCAGATAATGACAGATAAACAATATACCAGCACCTCTACCAAACACAGATACAGTCGGCTATTACTACTTGTACTACATGGAGCTATTTTCTTATTCTAAGGATAACTAGTGATTAAAACTATGCCTTATACATACATACATATAACAATTTAAATTTCATAATTTTCTAAGCTTATTTTAAAAATTTTTGATATTCACCGTCATTGGATTGAGAAGTTCTCCAGGTAATGAATTCAATTCCCTTCTATTGATAAAAGAATATTTCAACACATCAGTTTTCTGTCCACGCTCCTTTATTTTTAAAATTTGATCGCCGGGCTATAGTTCGGAGAATAGAACCTCCCTCATTAATTGCTGAAAAAGTGCTAAAATTAATTTGTTATAACGGTTTATTACCTCTTTTATTTCTCTTGCTAAAATCCTATTGCTTTATTTAAATTCTACGTAAGATAGCGTTGTATGTTAGAATTCACGAGAGAATGAACAAAGAGTAAACTGCTTTCCACAGTTGATTTGACCGGTATAAACAAAGCATTCATACAGCAAGGTCTCCAAAACAGAAAGCTTGTACAGGAATTGGGGGATTCCCTCATCAAAAATTATGGAATTATTTTGTTTTATGTTTATTTTAATTTAGATCAATCAATCATCATATACAAAAAATCTATTTACAGTAATAGATGTAAAATAAACATAAAACAGTAATTATAATGCTTGAGTTAGCCAAAAGATAACATAATGTAAACTTGTCCGACTATCTATAGTTGAAATATTCATTCAATAATTGCATAAGAAAGACATAACATGAACTTAATAACAAAGAACAGTCCTTACATTACATTGGGTTGTACTTTTGCATCGTTGACTCATGATTTACAAATATGAAAAAAAATATTTAAAAATATTATTTACCAGTATTCTGAAATGTGATGTTCTAAATTTAACAAAAGAAATGTTATTGAATCTTAATATTGATATGTGCGTAACTACGGATTTGCTCTCTCTTGTCAATATTTGCATAATTATTTTCTTTTCAATTCCACATTTTATAACCAACCAGATGGCTTGACTATGGGTTGCCCCTTATCCCTTTTGTTATCTGAAATATCCATTTGGGAACAAAATTATTTAGCAGTGATAATCCCCTGATGAAACATGTTAACACCTGGCTAAGATATGTGGATGACATTTACTGTACATGGAATGGTTCTTTAAGACAGTTAAACATGTTTTTGAATTACCTTAACTCGTTACACCCCAACATCAACTTCTCTTTAGAACTAGAATCTGATAAACAACTAAATTTCCTCGATATCACATTATCAAGATAAGAAAACACGGTTCAGTTCTCCATTTATCGCAAACATACATACACTAATCACACGCTAGTTCCTATCATCCCACAGAACACAAACAAGCAGCTTTTCATAGCTTATGCAAATTCCCCTCGATTGCCAAAATTACACATGCGAATTAAATGTCATCAAAGAAATCGCCAACAGTTACACCGATACACTAATTGACACGATTCACACGCGCAATCTAAGGAAACTAAACATATCCAAAATATAACCCACTTTCCCAAACACGGTAAATTCAATTTGGGTGAAACTCCCTTTTGTAGGCCGCCTTTCTTACAACATTTCTAACTTCCTCACTCCTTACAATGTCAAGCCCGCATTTTACACCTCACACAACATAGATAAAATGCTTCTCAATGATAAAGATTTACAAATAGTTTGATATGAAGAAGAAAAATACATAATTTATTCATGAAACAATAATTATAATCTGGAAGGAATTGATAATGTAAAAGTATACACATAAGACTTTAGAAATGAGGTGTAATATTCATTCTTTTAAAAGGTTTTTTAGGTTTTCAAAAAAGAAAAGTTCTTTTACCCAGCTTAGAATAATAACCTTATCCTTTCTGGTTAGATTATTTCTTATATCCAATAAGTCCCTCATTATTCTTGGGCATAAATTGTAGATCTTAATTAATAAATAGGAGAACTGTAACTGTGTTCTACTTTTTGGCAATACAAATTTAAATTTAGCTACAATATGTACTATATACCATATGCAGTTTATGCATAAATTTCCCATGTTTTTTGCTAACACTTTCATAATTTGAAATATTATTCAAATAGCCAAGCATGTAAATCCACATTACAGAAGGTGATATTATTTGTGAATAAAATATATATGGTTGAATTTCAAAGTTTGGTAATGGTTATATTCAATTTCTTTGCCGCTAGTGGGACGAAACCATACTGCCCTTTGCCTACAAAGTCCCCCAAACGGCATGTTAAATTGTTCTGCCTCAGTAGCTTAGCTGGTTAAAGCATTCTCCCAGCAAGAGGAAGATCCCGGGTTCGATTTCCGGCCTTGGTGGACTTAGATAATAATATATAAATTAATCACTTATCTTCCAAGTTTAGATGGAATATAGAGTTCGAAATTACTGTCGTAGATAAATATTTACATCTTATCTATGGAGAGAGTCATGTGCTGGCCACGTCAGATTTTTTTTAATCATTCTACCATTTTACACCTCGTGCGGCATTTTCATTTATTTCTTATTTAATTTAATTTAGTCTCGTTACAACTTGGCGCCCAACGTGTGGGGCCTTTTTAATTATTTTTACTTTTGATTTTTAAATAGTATCGTAACAAAAGCCTCTCCTCTGACATCTCATTCCTGTATAATATAATTGAATGCAAAATCAGTTCTCTTTTCCTACTCTCTCTCTTTCCGAGTTCCTTGGAGAACAACTCGCCCATTCTCTCTGAGCAATCCTCGTCTATCAACTGTAAAACGACCACTCTTTTTCCATTAACTGCCTTTATTCACTTCTTCTCTTCTCCTAATTCCATCCAAAATATGGTTGCAACAGATTGCCTTTTTATAATTTTATTCATTATTTAAATTAAGTTTAAGTTGTTGATTTTTTTATATACATTGTTCTCACTGATTGTGGGTTTTTACTTGCTTCTTGTTATTTCGTCAACTGTAAATGGCCTCGTGCTGTTTGTTGATACTTACTAATATATAAATAACTTTACCATGGGCTTAGTGTAATGTGGTGGAATACATGTTTGTCCTTCAGAATTAAACAAAAGTGTTAATGTGTGTGTTTTGTCTTCAGGATGAAGTGTCTGGTGGCAATTCGAATGACGACTTGGGAATGGAGGACCAGGAGGCCTTGGAGGTAATATTCCTACGATTTTGCTTTTTTGTTAATTGCTTTTACAGACTCCCCTTCTTACGACCGTCCGAAGTTACGACCGGAATTTTTTGAAAAGTGTAATTTGAAACTAAGATAAAAATTTACTAAACTTTTAACTGGGAATGGCTAGGAATGTATATACAGGTATATATGTATGTACAGGTAGAGGTAGGAGCTATTGAATAATTCGATTTCTTGCTTCAATGGAATTATTCGAATAAAGCGTTTTGATTTTTCACTACATCATAACAGAGTGAAGTTATTCAACTGTTTTTAGTAAGTTAAAAATAATAGAATAGATTTATTCAATTGTTTTTTGTGAGTTTAAATAATTGAATAGATTTATTCAATTGTTTGAATTGAGTTAAAAATAATAGAATAGATTTATTCAATTGTTTGAATTGAGTTAACAATAATAGAATAGATTTATTTGATTGTTTTTAGTGAGTTTAAAATAATAGAATAGATTTATTCAATTGTTTTAAGCGAGTTAAAAATAATAGAATAGATTTATTCGATTGTTTTTAGTGAGTTAAAAATAGTAGAATAGATTTATTCAATTGTTTTAAGTGAGTTAAAAATAATAGAATAGATTTATTCAATTGTTTTTTGTGAGTTTAAATAATTGAATAGATTTATTCAATTGTTTGAATTGAGTTAAAAATAATAGAATAGATCTATTCAATTGTTTGAATTGAGTTAACAATAATAGAATAGATTTATTTGATTGTTTTTAGTGAGTTTAAAATAATAGAATAGATTTATTCAATTGTTTTAACCGAGTTAAAAATAATAGAATAGATTTATTCGATTGTTTTTCGTGAGTCAAAAATAATAGAATAGATTTATTCAATTGTTTTTAGTGAGTTAAAAATAATAGAATAGATTTATTCGATTGTTTTTAGTGAGTTAAAAATAATAGAATAGATTTATTTGATTGTTTTTAGTGAGTTAAAAATAATAGAATAGATTTATTCGATTGTTTTAAGTGAGTTAAAAATAATAGAATAGATTTATTCAATTGTTTTAAGTGAGTTAAAAATAATAGAATAGATTTATTCGATTGTTTTTAGTGAGTTAAAAATAATAGAATAGATTTATTCGATTGTTTGAATTGAGTGATTCACTCATTGAAAGGAAGTGAGTGAATATTCGAATTAATCTGCTGCATTCTTTCACTCATTTACTTGATACACGTTCAAGAGGAGAAGATAGAAGTTGCATGGTCCCATTTAGGAAGTCTGCCAGAGATATGTGATGCTGATAAAATATGAATTACTCTCAAAGAGCACAAAATTGAAAGGGATGAAAAAATTACCTTAATAATTGAGTACTATGTGTACTAATATAGTATTAATGTAAATCAAATTTTTAATTAGAAATTATGTATTTTCCAAATATGATAATGAAAAAAAGTTTGTATGAAGATTGGAAATAATTGTTAGCTTGATAAATGACATTTTTTATTGTTTTAATGCATCACAATAATTTATAAAATTTTGAATAATGAAAACAGATTAGATCTTAAGCAAATAATCAAAGTACCTTTATTTTCGGTGCATGGCTTTCTTTTCTAATCACATTCTGCTGGAATATTACTATTTTTCCTCCTTGGCTATCTTTTTAATTTTCACGAAGGGGAAAATGAAGTGACAAATCACTTTTTCGGAAATACTAATAACGAATTCAATTAGATATGTTAGAATCACAAACTTATTAAAAAGTAAAGGACTGGAAACTGCTGAAACTTACTGTCTCTCTTAATGTCCGTAGCCGCAAGATGGCAGTACTGAAGACTAATCCTTTGAAACCATAATCTTATATGGAGTAAATGGAAATAAAGTATGATTATGATACATACGTAATAAAGAGCAATTTGTACCAAAGATGGAATTAAGAGTAATTGATTTATCCATCAATAAGTAATTTTGAATTGAATACAAAACAATTGATTAAGTCGGGCCGATTAGCAAATCCAAAGAATAAGTGCATACCACAGGCAAAAAACCATTACTTATAAACCGATTGATGTCTTAAATGTAGTAGTTGAGCTTAAAAAATAAGTAATACATTATTATAATAAAAATGTATTTTATGTTTGCTCGTGGCATCTGGTAATATGTGCAAAACTGTCTTGTTCACGAAAATCCTAGTCATTAACCACGTGGACTCTACAGCAGTGATTCCACATTGTTGTGTGTGCTTCCTTTGAAACTGAACATTTTCGCATAAATGCCTAGTTTTTGCAGGTATCTTAGTAAATTGCTACATAAGAAGAAAGTTTTTGTTCTTTTTTAAGAAAGATCTCGTTTAGATCTTCAAAAAGAGTACGAATTCGACTACGTTTACTCCTATTTCAAGCAACAGGGGGCCAAAAAAACTAAACAATTTCAAAACATTTCCTAGTTTTGCAATTTCTTCGCAGATTACTAGAAGATGTGTCATTTTTGAGCAAAAACTGAATTTTAAGCTAAAAGGAGGCAAATCTCTGAAAAGTTTGGCAAAAATGCCCAGTTTTTGCGGATATCTTCTTAAATTGCAAATAAGAACGGAAGTTTTTGTTCTTTCTCATTTGGATCATCGAAAAGACCACATATTCGACAATGTTTACACAAATTTAAACCAAAATAGAGCCCAAAAATTGAAAATCTTTTGCGAAAATGCCCAGTTCTCTCCAGTTTCATCCTGAATTGCTAATATTAATGAAATTTTACTTCATTATTTGGAAAGATCTCTAGGTTACCTTCATGATGAGTCAGAATTGTACAAGGTTTACTCGAATTTTAAGAAAAATAGAGCCAAAAAACTAAATCTTTTGACCAAAATGACCAGTTTTTGCCGATTTCTTCATATATTTCTGAAGAAAATCAATATTTTGTTCAATGATTGGAAATACATTTGTAACAATGGTTCAACATGAATATTATCATTCACTCGGTAACTATTTAACAATTTTCTTTCTTTTACAGCATGTTGTGAGTGAAGCTGAAGAGGAAGAGGAGAAAGAAGAAGAAATAGATGTCCGCAGCGTAAACAGGAAGGTTAGTTTTGGTTGAGCAATAGCGATTGGATGAATCCAGTTGACTGAGGTATACAGATTTTTCTCGTTAATTAGGGTATGAGTTAAACAACTTTAAAGTTTTCATTTTATTTTTCTGTTAATTTTATAATTCTGCAATTTTATATGCTTTGGAGAAGTACTTAATGTAATGTTGCGTATTACCCGTTGCTAAATCCTGCAAAGACGCAAGATATCATCTTTGGTAACTCAAGGTCCATCCGTAAAATTGACTTTGTTAACATCCGCAACATTACTGTAGATGGTTCGGTTGTCCCCTTTAAGAATTCGGTCCGAAATTTAGGCATCTCCCTAAGAAACACGCTTTCATGGAATCCGTTAGTCTCCGAAATTTGGAATAAGGTTGGTAAAATAGTATATCAGCTAAAACTAGACAAGAACAATCTACCTCAAGCAACCCATAAAATGCTAGTTTCCACTCTCTTTCTTCCAGAATTTGACTACTGTTCCCTAGTGTACAATGATCTAACAGCCGAGTTATACCTTAAATTACTCCGTCTTCTTAATAACTGCATCCGATTCATTTTTAACCTTCAGAAAGATGTTCATATCTCCCATTACTGCTATCAGTTGAGGTTAAGACCAAATACCAGCAGAAAATATATGCATGGTTCATTTTTATTTACAGTTTTTCACGATATTCAACAGCAGTATATCTATGACATGTTTACTTACAAATATTCTGTTTCTTGTAAAACCACCAGCTCCGGCCCTAACTATCTTTTATGTCCAATCCCTCGGACTAATACCTATCTAAAGTCCTTCTTAATTACTGCATCTAATATAATTAATATGTTCTATCCTTACTTTGTGGAATTCAGTATAAACCATTGTAATCAAACACTTAGTAACTTCCACAATTTTATTTCAAACGACCGGTTTTGTGAATCAGTTGACATCTTCAGGTACATGTATAGGAATTTCCTGACATATATATGAGAGACGAAAGGGGGGTTAGGAGGAAACAAAGAAGCAGGTACGGAAAGGAGTGGGGAGGGGTTAGGAAAAAAATATTCATTTGTGAGCATTACCTTTTTCTGCTAGTAATCTCGATGATTTCGAGAGCGTCGAGGCGGGGTCCTTCCATCTCCTGATGAAGGAGTCGAGGCTGAAAGTAGGGATCTGGAAGTGGTGGATTTTATCTGGAAGTATTCTCCCAGGCAGGGGGATAAAATAGACCAGCCAGATAAAATCTGACCAGCATTCTATACTCCAAGATCCCTGGGAACTTTATGCACAGGCAAAGATAAGAGGGACCTGGACTCGCTCAGTGGGGTATAGGAACTATCGTGCAATGATTGTCCCACTATCTACGTGGACAGACCAGAAGGGCCCTAAAGACGAGGATTTCAGAACATAAGCGTTTCCTACGGGGTCCTTACCGGGGGTCCAGGCTTGACCTTTGCAGACCATCTCAACAATCAGAGCCACAGCAGCGTCTTTCAGCCTCACTCCTTCATCGGGAGACGAAAGGACGCCGCCTCGACACTCTTAAAATCATCGAGACACCCGTCTCCTCTCTCATATGTATGTCACGAAATCTCTATACATGTACCTGAAGATGTCAACTCGTTGACGAAACCGGTCATTTGAAATAAAATTGTGGAATTTACTAAGTGTTTGATTACGATGGTTTTACTGCATCTAATTTCTGGAACAACCTGCCAGTATGTATTAAAAATTCCACTTCTTCACAATCATTTAAAGAAAAAGTGATTGATTACCTTATTGTTACCACAGAATGACTTTAAAACCTTAATCCTGGCTTATTTCTTTTTCCTTTTTGGTATCATCTTTATGTCAATAGTCTATAATTTGTATTATTATCTTATGAGAACAGATAATATTTGTATAACTTTTTTCTGCTCTTATGGGACTTTCTCAGAGCATAATAAAATTGTTATTATTATATTAATTATAGAAATTGAAATTAAGACCCATCATGCATGTTGAGGGAGTTTACTAGTAAGATGATAAAGGGGATTTCTGTTTGAAAGCAATTAATTAAACTAAAAACTATAATAGCAAGTCACAGTTCCTTGTGGTTATTGCAGATGCCGTCATCTTATGCACAAGTGTATGAGGACCAGCAGAGGGCGTCTTCATGGCACCACCAATCTCAGCAGCACCATTCTCAACAGCACCAGCACCCGTTAGCGCAGCACCTGCCACCACACATACCATCTCACCACAGCCACGCCAACCAATGCCGCCACCCGTTGTCCATCCACAACCCAGCCAACAAGTACGTCTTCATTCATTCCACAATGAAGTAGTTGAAATTATTATAATAATGATATCTATTATATATAATTCCTTCCCTGGATTCATATATATAGATAGGATACTAATTCACAGCCTAAGCCACAAGCGTCATTGACATGAAATTTTTACGACATATTGACCATAACGTGTAACCGCCAGAAAAAATGCGATTTTGAACATCATTTACACAGGTTCGATTCCAGAGGGCCCCAAAGTCCCAATTTTCACCATAAAGATACATGGTAGAGATTTTCAAAAAATATTTTGAGGCACTTCCCGGCAAAGTAGAGAGCTAAAATTCGAGAGATCGCTAGATGTTGTGCAAATCCAAAGAAAACCATTCAGATATCATTAAAGATGATTCTTGGTTCAATGCTAGGTCAAGGCAAATATTCTCCTGTTTAATTTACATTACAATTTTTAAGATTTTTTTAATCACTTCCCAATAAGATGGAAACTTGAAACTCAACATGTAGATAGAGATCGTAAATATCTTTTATATACGTTGTTGAACGTTCCGCTGATTGTCCTTAATTCGTTTCCAGAGAGCCATTTACATTGCTCTATGCATTTCTTATGGAGATAAGGGAAACACATTTTAGGTACTTCCCGGCATGATATCGACTTCAAACTTTGGATTAAATAAGATCAGGTCCAAACAAGTAATACTGTGTATTCACAGCTGCCAATATGTCCTGGGTTCGACACCAGGCATCTCTAAAATTAGTAACTGTTACGATTTTTAAGAATGTTTTTGAACCCCTTCCCAATAATATAGAAACTTGAAACTCAGCATATAGACTGAGATCATAGATTCATTTCAAATACGTCTTTTAGATTTCCTTGATCGTCCTTGGTTCGATCCCAGAGAGCCATTTACATTGCCGTATGCATTTCAGATGGGGTTAAGGTTGTCTTATTTCAGGGCATTCCCGGTATGATATGGACTTCAAACTTTACATTGGATAAAATCAGGTCCTAACAAGTTATAATGTCTATTCGCATCTGCCAATAGGTCCTGGGTTTGACACCAGTGGTATACAAAAATTAGGAATTGCTACAATTTTTAAGATTTTTTTAACCCCTTCCTGGGAACATTGAAACTCAAAACTGGGCATGTGAGTAAAGATTATAAATACATTTCATATGGTTGCAGTATGTAAGCAACATTTTACTCTTTGTAGAATAGGGAGGGAGACCTCAGATACCAATATGCATTTTAATAAATCTCAAAAATCGCAGATAAGTTTTATTATAAATTGTGTTTTCTTCAGGCATTTGCGAATTTTCAAAATAATCACACAAATTTTAATAGGTATCCCGTACATATGATTTCTGATTAAGAATTGAGGTATGTACAGAAAGTTAGTACCATTATGTTCAACTGTCACCGCAACGCTAGTGTCACAGTTCTCCGTATGCACACTTGTCTCTCTGGTTGATTCCCTTGGCTTTTAAAAGGAGATATTTTACCTCTTAGTGTAAATATAGTTAATCATTCAAATTTTTGGTGTGAAATAAAATTATTACTCAATGATATAAGTTCTGCTTCTGTTCTGCGGGTTACTATGGTTCTTAAATTGAAATACTCATCATCATCATTGTATTTCTGTCCACATACAGGCCTCAACAGAACTGCTTTCTCCATCTCTATCCCCAGCATCCTTTTTCAGATATATTCCTTTCCTCTCTTCAAATCAGTTTGCATTCCGAATTTCATTCTCCCTCTTCCCCATCGATCTTTCCTTCAAAAATCTACTTCTGCAGGCATTCTTAGTATGAGTAAAATGTAGCTTGTATTCTGCAAGCAAGTTGTAAACACAAATTTCAAGTCGACATCATATCGAGAGGGTCCTAAAAAGTAGAAAAGTATTGAAAATATTCTTAAAATTCCCTGCAATTTCTCCGTCCGGCATCGAAGCCGAGTCTTTTGGTGATACTTCCTATGCAACATAATAGAAGAGCACCATCTCTAACTATGTGAGAAAATTCAAGCATAAATATTGGCTTCAACTGCTACTCAAACGACGTCCTACTTTTCCCTTATATTCCTCATGAAAGAAATGTTTATGTGCTCTGGAATCGAACCCAGTAACAGTGGTGTCTTATCTATTTTTTTCATAAAGTAAAACTTAATATACATCTTCTATGTAAGAAAGAACTTTCTATGCAGCAAAACAGAAAATCACCATCTCTAACTTCATATGCAAATTCAAGCAGAAATATTGCTTGCAACTGCCTCAAACAACGTCCTACTTTTCCCTTATATTCCTTATGAGAGAAAAGTTATTGAGCTCTGGCATCGAACCCAGGAATAAAACGGGCTTATGAAAATTTTTTTCTAAAACTAATTCTTACCGTTAATCTTCCAGCTAAGCACGAACTTCCTATTATTTTGATAAGTGCATCAAAAAAAATAATGAAAAACCTCTCACATGTATTTTAAAGGGCAGATATTTGCATCGTCCTAGCATCGAACCCAGGACATTTTCTGTGAAAATCATTTGTGTTTTCAAATCATCATGAATATATATAAAGGTTCTTAGAGTTTTGATTCTCTACCTATTCGGGAAGTATTTAAAAAAAAATTCCCAATATTCAAAGCAATACATTCAAATGGGAAAAATCGGGGCTTTGGGGCCCTCTGGAATCAAACCCATGACACTGAGGTTCAATATCGCAATTTTTCTGGTGGTTACACATTATGGCCAATTCACTGTAAAACTTTCAACTCAATCACGCTTGTGGTTTAGCCTGTGAATTAGTATCCTATCTATATACCTATGTATCTATTTTATATAGATGCTTCTCCGGATTCATTCATGTATATACCCAGATAGGATACTAATTCATAGCCTAAACCACAAGCGTGATTGACTTGAAATTTTTACCACGTATTGGCCATAACGTACAACTGCCAGAAAAATTGTGATTTTGAACCTCAGTGTCATAGGTTCGATTCCAGAAGGCCCCAAATTCCCGATTTTTCCCGTTTAAATGCATTGCTTTGATATTAGGGAATTTTTAAAAAATACATTCGGGATAGGTAGAGAATCAAAACTCAAGGAGCCTATATATATGGTTATGATCTATCTAAATGAGTTTTACGAAATATAACCTGGGTTCAAGGCTAGGTTGAGGCAAAAATCGGCGGTTTAAAATGCATTGTGGCGATTTTTAAGATTTTTTTGGACCCTTTCCCGATGGCATGGAAACTTGAAATTCGGCATGGAGTTTGAGATCATAAATATATCTCATAATCAAATTTTACATATTCCCTTATGGTCCTTGGTTCGATCCCAGAGAGTAATTTACATTCCTCAATGCATTTCTTATAGAGATAACAGAAAAAGGTTTTAGTTACTTCCCGGCGTGATATCGACTTCAAACTTTGTATGAAATTAGAACAAGTCCTAATAAGTCATACTGTGCATTCACAGCTACAACTATTTCCCGGGTTCGACACCAGGCGTCTCTACAATCAGTAAATTATCCGATATTTAAGAATTAATTTAAACCCCTTCCAAATAATATTAAAACATGAAATTAGGCATATAGATAGAGAGCATAGATACATTTCAAAAACATGGTTTAGATTTCCTAGTTCGTCATTGGTTCAAATCCAGAGAGCCATTTACATTATTGATAAGTAGGACGTCGTTTGAGGCAGTTAGAGCCAATATTTCTGCTTGAATTTTCACACAAAGTAAGAGATGGTGATTTTCTGTTGTGCTGCATATTAGGTTCACCAGAAAGGCCTAGGATCGATGCCAGATGATAAAACTGCAGTTAATTTTAAGAATATTTTCAATCCCTTTTTTTTTCTTTTGAGGGCCGTCCCGATATGATGCCGACATGAAATTAGTGTTATCAATCTGCTTGCAGTATGCCAGCAACATTTTACTCGTATCTATTATATATAGATGCTTCTCTGGATTCATTGATATAGATAGATAGATAGATAGATTGGATACTTATTCACAGCCTAAACCACAAGCGTCATTGACTTGAAATTTTAGGACGCATTGGCCATAATGTGTAACCGCAAGAAAAAATGCGATTTTTATCCTCAGTGTCGTGGGTTCAATTCCAGAGGGCCCCTAAGTCCCGAATTTTGCCATTTAAAAGCATTGCGCCAATTTTCGGGAATTTAAAAAAAATACTTTCCTGATAGCTAGAATATCAAAACTCATGGAGCATATATATATGGTCATGATCTACCGAAAACACAAAGGACTTATAATGAAGTAATCCTGGGTTCGATGCTAGGACGATTTAAATATCTGCCCTTTAAAATACATGGGAGTAGTTTTTCATTATTTTTTTGATGCACTTATCGAAATGATAGGAAGTTTGTTCTTTGCTGGAAGATGTATGGTAAGAATTGGTTTAAGAAAAAAATTTAGATAAGACCTTACTGTTCCTGGGTTCGATGCCGGGGCATATTAAAATTTCTCTCATAAGGAATATAAGGGAAAAGTAGGACGTCCTTTGAAGCAGTTGTACCCAATATTTTTGCTTAAATTTTCACACATTGGTTAGAGGTGGTGATCGTCTTTGATGCTGCATAGAAAGTATTACCAGAAAGACCCGGGTTCGAAGCCAGACGGTATATATATCCCCCATTTATAATATATTGAGTTAGTTTTCATTATTTATTTTGTTGTACTTATCGAAATAATAGGAATTTCTTGCTTTGCCAGAAGATGTATATTAAGACTCGGCTTAAGAAAAAAAATTAGATACGACAATGCTGTTACTGGGTTCGATGCCAGAGCACGAAAAAAATTTCTCCCACAAGGAATATAAGGGAAAAGTAAGTCGTCATTTTAGGCAGTTGCAGCCAAAATTTCTGATTGAATTTTCACATATAGTGAGAGATGGTGATCTTCTATTGTGGTGCATAGTAAGTTCACCAGGAAGACCCGGGCTCGATGCCAGACGATTAAATTGCAGCGAATTTTGCAAAGGTCGCAAAGGATATATAATATACATCCTTTGCGACGACGAGTAGCTATTTTTTAAAAACAAAATAATAGAAAAGAAATAGAACTTACCAAGCGTCCGAAGATAGTGCTGGACGAGAAATCTTCGGTAGTGGACTTAAAAGCTGTTAATTATTCCCATGTCCAGCAGTTGCATCTTACTGGTGCTATTTGGACTCAGAAAAAGTACTTTGACGATTGGTAGCACTAGTCCACTTATTTTACGAACTGGGGCATTATCTGTACAATAAGTAGTACATTGCGATTCTCGCATGCGCTCTTCCTCTGCAAGAAGATAATTTGCTTCTGAAAAATGTCCGTCATCATCCATGCTTTTTTATTACTTTCGTACAACACAGGCTAATTTTTCACATTCTTGAAGCAACTGGGAGCTCTTGATTTTGCAATCACAACTGGTTTCAACTTTTTAGATCCATCTTGGTTATATATCAGCATTACTGTAACCCTATCCTTAGATTTTTTACCTCCGCGACATTTTTTACCACGGGTCCCGAGGGTGCAGTCAGGTAATGCCTTGAAAAACAAACTTGTTTCATCCAGGTTGTATATATCTTGTGGGGAATATTTAGACACAATGTATCATTTATTCCATGCGGTTGCTCAACGTCTTTTGTGTTGGCGTTACCTTCTTCTCCACAGATTTTGATTGAAGTGATTCCGTATCTTTTCTTGAATCTATCAAGCCACCCAAAGTTGTCGCACTTCAGTTTAAGAGCCAAAACCTGAGCCTTCTCCTTCATAATTGGTCCCTTTATAGGCAATTTGCATGCATGACACTTCTAGAAAAAATTATACAGCTGCCTATCAAGTTGAACAAATTGCGACAATGAGACATATGTACTTTGTTTTTAATGATGTTTTGTGACTCAAAATTTTTTCACTTGAATTGACAATTGCTGCCAATAATGTAGATAAAGAAATGCCATACTTCCGAGCAATTTCTGTTTTTGTCTGCCCGCGATCACGTACTTCCTTGATAATTGACCTTTTGGTGACCAAACTCAGGGACTTCCTCTTTTTTTTGGTCAGCAATGTTTCATCAATTATTTTACTAATAGGCACACGGGATATCACAACACAGGCCACCTCGCGTAGAGATTCTGACTAAACGCGCGCGACTTTTCCTCGCTTGTATATGTTTGTATCCCACAAAATTTGCACATTTATCATCTAAAATACATGGGATGAGGGTCCTCCCAACATAGACAATCTGGATTCAGCTGCTCCTGTTTACGGCGATCGTCATCCCATTGTATTGAGCTCAGTGCGACAAAACCATTTCAAATACTTCGTAAAACCGGGGTTCATTCACTCCTAGGGACCGGCTTCTCACTTCGTAAAACATGAAATCGAGGTTTTACGTAAAACCGAGGTCATTTTACATGTACAAAGATCGGGACCGGCGGAATGGTTTGTAAAACTGTGTCACTTCGTAAAATCGAGGTTCGTAAAAACGGGGTTCTACTGTATTTATACGAAATATAAAATACGAAACTATTTCTATTTTTAAAAATGGTGACACTTTGTCCTTGCTTCGATCCCAGACGAGTCAAAGCATTTCTGTAAGAAATGCATGTAAAGCTCATTTTTGTCGATGCAGACTTCATTTCTTTTGCAAAATTAAATTGAAAAGAATGGTCACACGAGATTGTGACGTAAACCAATAGCAGAGAAAAAGAATACAAAACCTTATTTTGGTCATTTATTATTGTTTTCGAACTGAATTTTCGAAATTTTACTCAGAATACCTGAATTTTGTTGTAAATTTTGTGAGTATAAACAACCGGTCCCCCTGACAAAAAATGCCATTGTTGAATCCAAGATCCTGCCTTTTGGCCTATTTAGAGCTAAGAAGAAGAGAAAAGTTGCTGGTTTCGTTCACATTGATAAGCATAATCAATCGTTGGAAGTGATTTTAATGATCAATTTTCGAAAAACAAAATGTAATTTAATTTGATGCCGAATGTTGTATTCAGTGAAATTCATTTGTATTGTTTTGGAAATGATTTGATAGTCTGTTATTGGAAATCAAAGTGAGAGTTATTGCATTAAATTTGATTCATTTCTTTAGTTATTTTCCAGTTGGTCATCGTCAAATACAATAGTATGCATTAACACATCAAATTTTGTGGCAGATAATGGATAGTAGTTAATGATTTTTGTATAAATAACGAAAATTCTCCATCCAAACGCGAGAGCCGAGCTAGCGTAACGTACCATGTTCTCCATCTTTCTTTTCTCTCCCTCCCTTTTTGAGAGAGAGGCTCGCCGGCCCGAAATGTGGACTTAGAATTTCTTGGTGGGTCAGGGGTGGTAACTTTTTTTGCTGTTAGCTATACAAACACAATGAAAATAATTAACTCTCAGTTGTGTCTATTTGTTTATGAATTATCGATCAATGGCTAAACAGTAATTATATGATGCTATCTATTATATATAATTCCTTTTCTGGATTTATTCATATGTATCTATTATATATAGATGCTTCTCTGGATTCATTCATGCATCTAATTATATATATAGATAGATAGATAGGATACTAATTCACAGGCTAAACCACAAGCGTCATTGACATGAAATTTTTACGACATAATGGCCAGAACATGTTACTGCCAGGAAAATTGCGATTTTGAACCTCAGTGTCATGGGTTTGATTCCAGAGGACCCCAAAGTCCTGATTTTTCCCATTTAAAAGCATTGCTTTGTTTTTCTGGAAATTTTTAAAAAATATTTCCCGCATAGGTAGAGAATCAAAAGTCAAAGGGCCTACAGATATGGTAATTTATGACTTTCACGAAAAATATCGTGGGTTCGATGCTAGGAAGATGCAAAAAAATACATTGAGGTAGTTAATCATGATTTTTTTGAAGCACTTATTGAAATGATAGGAAGTTCCTGCTTGGCTACAAGATGTATAGTAGGAATTGGTTTAAGAAAAAAATTTAGATAAGTTCGTGCTATTCCTGTGTTTGATGCCAGGGTTTATTAAAATTTCTCTCAAAAATAATATAAGGGAAAAGTGAGATGTCGTTTGAGGCAGTTGCAACCAATATTTCTGCTTGAATTTTCATATATAGTTAGAGATGGAGATCTTCTGTTGTGCTGCATAGAAAGTATTACCAGGAAGACCTGGGTTCGATGCCAGATGGAAAAATTGCAGCGAAGTTTATGAATCTTTTCAATCCTTTTTTTTCTTTTGAGGACCCTCTCGATATGATGCCTACTTTAAATTTGTGTAATCAACATGCTTGCAGAATGCAAGCAACATTTTACTTGTATGTAAATGGATATGCCTAAAATAAACAACTTAACACCTCTATGTTGTCAAGAAGCAATGGAATTGGTATCGAGAAGCAAAGTGGTCGCTTCCTGTCCATCTTGGCAGAGCAAAACTCCCAAAAGTGTTAAAAACAGTAAATTAAAGCTCACAACTGCCACTGAATGAAGCACTTAAAAAAATATGATTCGTAAATAATTTATACCTGTTTGTGATTTTCTTGTAGATTTTGTGCAAGTTTTGACAGTAAAGATTCTTTAATATCAAATCCCACTAAGTGCTGCTGAATGCTATTGATTAAGTGCATGGTTTTTTATTTCCTTATTAGTTTGCGAGAATTTCTGGAAACTGCAAAACAATTGCCTTGGCGATTGAATGTGCTTTTCAGGATAAAATTGATGTATCGCATGTTAGTTGCTTTGAAGGCTTTGGCATGCTTTCATACTGGAATATCAACTGCTGAATGTTTGAAATAACTTTAAGATCTCCTTTTGGACTTCCCACTTGCCTTTCTGCTTGAACGCTACTTATTTTAATAACATTAGACACAATAACAATACTTTAAACTGAAGCAAGAGACAATGAAATTGATACTGCACACATTTTTAGATGCATTTGAAATTGAACGTTAAAATTTAGCAAATATTAGCGTAAAAGTTTGGTATTCTCTTTTCAGAAATATCTTGCACATCTACTAAATATTAGCAGCAATTTTAAACTGCTTTTGATGTGGACTGCTTATATGCAATTATTCGTTATTCCACTTGTAATTTGGAAATAAATTGGAAGGTTTTTGGCCATATTTTGCAAAAAAAATCGAGGAAACCAATTTAAGTTTGTGCTCAATTTGAAGCTTCTAGCAAGATCTTTCCGAAGACCTTAGAGATGTTTAATTTGCACAGCCATTTTTCCAAAACTCGTTTTAAAGTTGAAATGAATTGGAAATATTTCTGTTTTTTGGCATTTGCTTAACAATCGACAAAACCTATTGATTTTTCAGCTGGTTTTGAACCTTTTGACAAAGTTTTTCTAAAAAAAACGAGAAGATTTTCACTTTTGCTCGGCAATTTTCCCAATGGAGTTGAAATTTTGAAAAAAATCACCAATGGGGCATGGCAGGGGGATTTTGCTTACAAATCAAGAAAACCTATTCATTTCTGTGCTGGTTTTGAAGCTTATGACAAGCTCTCTACAAATTGCTAGCAGATTTCAAATTTTGTGCAGCAGTTTGCCCAGAAACAGTCGAGAAAGCTAAAAAATATTCTGAAAATTTTCAGTTTTTTGGTCATATTTTGTTTAGAAATTGAGAAAACCTTTTCATTGTTGTGCTGGTTTTGAAATTTCACTCAACGCATGCTCATCTTTTAGTCAATATTGTTCTGATTTTTGATTCTTGTGTTGGTCTTGCTTGTCCACAGAAGGCTATACTGTTGCTTTGTCCGCTTTCTTTGCTTCTTATCTTTTCCTTTGCATCTGCATGACTTTCTTTCCCACAGAACACTTTGTCGGATTGCATCTCTCAGTTCTATCAAATCTCAACGCATCCTAAGACATTTTTCCTCCCATTTCAGACCTTGACCACGCTGTTGGATGCTGCTCACTCTGGTCCATTCGAGAGCTGTCTCTGAGGAATGGTTTTGCTGTCGAAGGAATTCTTATCAGTTTCGTTCATTGTATTGGTTGTCATCATCCTGGATCTTTGTGTCTCGTTTCATTTTATCAGTTGCCGCATTTGGTATTGGTGTACGAACATCAATGTGTTTCCAGCATCTTTACCATCAATAGTATTATGTCGTTTCGTAAAGTACCTTATAATGAACATCACTTTTTAAATATGAGTATGATTTTTGATTTATGTGAAAAACTTTTACACTGACTAGATGTGTTATTTTCTTGTTTAATTTCAAACTTAAATTCCTCAATTGAGACATTCGTACAAAGAATTGTCTTTATTATTATTAATTTCTTGCTAATATGTATGCGTTTTTTGAATCGCAATGTATGTGAAGGAGTTTTTACATATACGAGATTTGTTTGACAAAATTAAGTCATTAACATACTTAATTTCAAACCAGATTTATGTGCATTCATTTCAAGATGATAATTACGTTATTTTTATTATTTTAATGTGATTTTTAATTGCAGACATAGAACAAAAAGATAATACATGTAAACATAAATAAGTCATTCTGCGTACTTAATTGAAACCAAATTTATGGTTAATTTCAAAGTGATGATTACTTTATTTGTATTATTTCACTGTATTTTTTAAATTGCTGACACAAAACGTAAAGATTTGCGCAAGTCAATCAGTCTTGGCTTACAAGTTTTGTCTAGTCATGAAGATGGCTTCAACTCATCTGTAATTGTTTAATTAACCCTAAATGAGGTTATATATTTATTTCGCCATTTTGGTTATGCATTGTCTGACATTCCACAATCTATTCTGTGATTTCCCGAACCGTTTTAAGAAAACGTCTGATTTTTGTAGATAAATATATATATTGGGATTGATTTTGGGTGGATTAGCTAGCAATATCCCTGCACGTCGTACGGGGCTCTACGCAATAGGTAAAGTTAAGAACGAAGGATTACAGGACATTTCTACATCTATAAAATAGATAAATGTTGGAGTTTGTATGTATATAAGTGCAATGAGCAAGACCAAAGATCTTCTTTGGAGATATGGTTAAATAACAAAGCTCAATAATGCTTAAAATGGGTAGACCAAATTTATAAGTTCTTGTAAATATTCATAGATATGTATGGATGTCTGTGTATATATTTATTTAATATGTGCAAACATATATGCAGGTCTAGTCCCTCTGAGCAGAAAACAGTTAGTAGATGCAGTCGTTTGTTTTGCGATTTAAACTGGACGGGAAGTTGGGAAAACTCTGAAAATTCTCAACTAAAATTTTGGGGTGTTGATCACATGGCATGTGCATTGTTTCTTTGTTGTTTTTATATTTCGTGGACGTTTCTAATGATTGTGGCAACCGCTGCACTTTGTCGCATCGTTTCTTTCTGCGTTTGTCTCTATCACATTCAAATACCACGATGTTTTGACTTGAAATGACCGTATTTCGTTTTGTCATTTTTTTCTCTGTTCATTCAACTGCCTCGACTTTTTTTGATTTTTCCTAAAGACTTGAGGAACTACCGAGCATCCCTTTATAAACCTTATTACTTTAAAATACATTGAAATACTTTGAATACTAAACTTTTAAATTACACCACCTGTTTCAACCTAACCGCTTATTGTCAAACACGAGATAGGTTTGTGCCGGTTTAATTTATTATCTTCCAAACTGGTCGTGCAATTAAATAGTTTTTGTGGAATTCGTATGAATATTTTAATACGGTCTAAAGGATTGTTAAATGAAACTGGTTTTAGCAAACAAAAAAGGAACTTTTACTGTTCTGCGTACAGCAACCTCTGCTTAAGTTTCATAAAACCAGTTATGTTTAACAATCCTTTAGATTATGTGAGATATCCCCTATATCTCAGCCTCCTCCGTGAGTTTTATTTAAATTTGATCGTGATTACAGAATTCCACCTAATTAAGGTTTTTTGATTGAATTCATTCCAATTGCTTTTGTTTCATGTTGAATTTCATCCGAAAACCCCTTGCTTTGTTAATACTTGTATTACCTAGAGTCCTCATTGACACATGTTGGTTTTTTTCATGTCAATTTATTTATAATACCTATTTTGGCATTATTTAAGCATCCTCTTTCGATAATATGAGTAAAGCAAATCATTTTACTAAGTTTTACTTGTTATGGATGGTTGAAAAGTCTAATTCTTGTAATTAATGTTGATTATTTTTATAGTTCCTTATGTTATCCTATTCTGGAATTGATACTCATGGCAATCGAAGCTCAATTTATTCAATCATCAAGAATTCAGTTATTTTGGCTGATCTTAAAAGTGTTTAATACTCAGGGGATAGCTTTGTCCTGGTCTCTGTTAGAAATTCCTTATGCTATCCTACTCAGAAATTGATACTCGTGGCAATTGAATTTTAATTTGATTCATTCGATCAGATTCTGAACTCTTTGGCTGTTCTCTAAAGTGTTTAATACTCAGAGGATAGGTTCATACTGGTTTCCGTTAGAAATTCCTGCTTCCTCAGTTCAAATATTCTAATAAGAGACCTGTTATCGTTTGACAAACCAAAAATGGAAGCAATAGGATTGTAGTGGAGGTCCCTTTTGTAAATATTGTTTATTAAAAAAAAAATAAAACGAGGTGAGAAGTGGATTGCTCATTCTTAGTTGAATAGATACTTAAATGTGGATGATTGAAGATGGATGAATGACGATAGTGAGTCGTTGTGTTATCTTAAAAAGTGTGGTTTCGTTTGAAATCCAATATCTGTTACTTATGCGTCTAGAAGATTACAAAAGAGAAAATCATCCTTCGTTTTGAAAATACGTTCGAATCATATCAAAACCAAAGTGTCGCAGTGAGTTTTGGAATGTACAAGCTTGGTAATTTGTGATTTCATGCTGTAGAAAACTCAGTGAATTCATTCTGATTGAATGAGTATTTTCTTGCATTTTGTAAACTCCTTACGACCCATATTAAGTCGAGTTTATTTGTATAAATATAGTGGCTCCAATACCAAACCTTGTGGAACTGTATGGTTAACGTTTTTATGGAAATCCTTTACTGATTTAAGATGAACGTCTTGCAGAAATGAAATAAGAAACAGCTTTTTAATTTCATTATGACTTTTCAACTATTATTTCCAGAAATGATTGAATATATTTTCTGGTATTTTGTATTGCATTTACACCCAGTTTTTTTAGCCAAATCAACGAAAATTTAATGGTATCAAAACAGAATTTTGTGTTACTACAAGCAAAGCAATATTATTGTCTTGCAAAGGCTGCTTCATCTCAAATGCATTTCAGATGGATCTTCACAAATATCTTTGACTTATCCTCTGTTAAGTGAAATAAATCAATGAAAATACAACGGAATAAAAACTTTACTTTGTCTAACTACCAACCAAGCATTATTATTGTATTATTGCAGTATTATATCATAAACTGCTAATGGTTTATTCAGTTTGATCAATGAACATTTAATAGTTTAAAAAAAACTTTGTGCAACTGCAAGGCAAAAGTTTTTATCATCACAATTCAAAACTAAGGCTGTTTTTTTATTGATTAATGAATAATTTATGAAATCAGCTGATATTCAGAGCAGTGGCTAGCTACCAATGGTTCGCTAGTAAGAAGAAATTTGGCCATTATTTTCAATTTTTAAGTTTGTTACTTCATTAAATTGTGAATATTCGTTGTGCTACCTATGCTGAGAAGTAACACTTTGGAGCTAACTATGGTTTACATTTTTATTATCTTTCTAAGATCGCGTTTTCTCAAGTCCTGGCCTTGACTGAATTTAGAGAAGCATTTTATGGTAATGAAAAAAATTAAAAAACTGTTATTTCTCACCAGTACATCAAGTCGTTGAAACTGATTGTCCGAAATATATTTGTGAGCAATTGCAAAGTTTTTAATTGATTTATTATATTTTCCTTTAATTCAAAATTTGCTAAAACCCGGTGATCTTCAGTCGAATTGACAAAAATTTAATGGAATGAAAATAGAGTAACTGCAGGTCATCTTACAAAGGCTGCGTTACCTCGAATCTTGGAATGTATTTCAAATGGCTGTTCAGTAACATCTTTGACTATCTTATGTTAAGTTAAACAAATCAATGAACATTTAACGGAATGAAAACAGAACTTTGTGTAACTATATGCCAAGCGACTTTGTCTTGCAGAGGTTGTGTTATCTCAAATCCCAGAATGTATTTTGAGTGGCTGTTCACAAACCACTTTAACCCTTCGTCAGCTAAGTAAAACTTAAACTGCCATTCACTGAGTTTCCTTTTTACTTCATCTCACTTTGACGAAGATGTTTACCGTTCAAACTAATCCCCCATTGACAATCTCTTACCCCAGAGTCCTTTCTTTTCGAGAACGAGTGTTTGAAGTGTGCGTGATCCAAAATATGAAACAAAAATGCCGTTTTTCCTGGCTCAATGTTGGCAGAAGCCAACATAAAAAAAATTAACAAATAAATGTGTACAATACATGTCCTTTTTGGTTGTTTGACTGTTTATCCAGGAAGGAATGCTCGGTTTTTGTATTAGAAGTGTGTTGGAAGGTGCTTATGGAATAGTTAATTTATCTGTATAGCTGCTATGGTATTAAAAATAGCTTTGAACGTGAGAATGAATATCCGTCCTTTTTCCATTTACTAATAATTAAATAAAATGTTTAAACGTACCAAAATTGCAATAACTCGTGTAATTGATAATTTTCATATAAGAATTAATTCATGAGTTTCAAACTTTTAAAATATGTAGCAGAGGGGATAATATTTTGATTTTATTTACCAAAATAACACTGTTTTGAACTCCATCTGTCGGAAAATAATGAACATTAATTTCACTCCTTTTGAAAAAAAGAGTTAAAATGTGAGGTGAAAATAAATCTTCGATTTTTTTATGAAACTTTTAGTTTATTTATATTTGACTGTGACAAAATGATTAGAAATATATTGAAAATCGTAAATCATTTGTAATCGTATAATCATTTGTTATTAGATATCTTTCCTTTTGAGTTCAACCTCGTGGTTGTGAAAGTGTCTGTCCTAAAGAGCTAGACAGGCAGGGACATAGTTCCTGTTCCACTGGATCTCACCAAAGAACTGTTTATCACGTTCCTCCGACGAATATTTACACTTTTCATGTTTGCAGATGAAACGAGTTACAGAGGCGGCTTAGCATGTAAGAATCATCTAGATCATTGAATTACAAGTGCAATTCCGCCAATGACTGTTCTCTGAAAAATCTCTGAATGGCCTCACTACATCTAGGGACTAACTCTGTTGGAATATTTCTCAAAATTACGAAATATGTCGCTGGACTAGATTACGGAGATAGTTCTGATTGTTTGTCAATGGTAAAGCTTTCTCAACCCATGAACCTTACAATACTTTCAACAAGAAAGAAAGTTTGCTCTCATTTGCAGATAGTCATCTTAAGAAATCACTTGTTTTACATAACATTTCTATTTTCCTGAGAAAAACAACTCTTGAACTATTGGTCAAAATGGCAAGATTATGCCGAAGCTTATTTTTATACAAATAAGTTGAGTTTGATTTGGAATCATTTTCAGACTAAAGAAGACATTTTCTGGTAAGATTATCCTGCAGCTAATTACTACTAAGTATTTGAATTGGTGCAGGTTTTGTTTAGGCGGTTATTTAAAGTTCCTGTTATGACTACAACTTACTTCATTGCTAGTTATGAATGAATAACCTAAGATTTTAGAATAAAAGCAGACCTAATTAACCATACACAATAACATAAACCATATACAAACCTCAGTACTTCGTCTTCGATTGTTAAGATATTTGCTCAAGTTCATAGAAGTAAGTCGATGTTATTTTAGGAAAATAAAGAAATGACGAATTCCCATACTGTACTATAAGCGATCAAGCATTAGGATAATTTATGCAAAATATCCTTCGTGTTCTGAAAGTTGGAGAGCTTGCAACTATACAATTCATTATTATGTAAGTTATAAGTTTTGTTTGAATCTGTTTCCCACAAACATGGTGTTTCCATTGAGATTCCAAATTATTAAATAGCTTCCAGTCAGCTTTAAATGTTAATCAAAACAACTATGTTATTTGAGAACTCTACACTTCATTATACTATTAAAAATATTCTTTTAAATTATTAGAGGGTATCTATCTATCTTTAAAGTCTCACAACTTCCTTGAGTGTACATTCACAGTGTCCTTGGTAATTAGAAACATCTTTATAGTTTCTTGTGAACTGGAAAAAAATTAATTCTCTATGAAATTCTTCAAAATCAACTGCTGTGTTGAGACAAACATTCAAATAGTGTTTCCGAAGTCTTACAAATGACTTTAAAATTGCATGATGCATTTGAATCCTTTTCAGTTATTTGCATTAGGTATTTTCTTAGAGAGAAAATTAAATGTGCTTACTTCTATCTTAAGGTATTCAAGCATCCAATTTAACAGATTTAAAAAAAATGAATTTTTTGGAGCTTGTTCGCAAGTGAAGTGATTTTTTTCAATCTATACGAATAACATTTTAGCCCTTTCAGTTTAAAATTTTCCACTAATACTTGATTGTGTTAATACTTGGTACACATATTTGAACTATGCTAATTATTATCCATCGTTGTAGTTAAACAATTTTTACTGTAAATTTCTACTATATTATTTCAATGCTTTGATGAGATATTTTGCTTTTTTTTACTGTGACTTCTTGGGGGGGCTACAGCCCCCATAGACTCCCTCCTGGATCTGCCACTGACTGTCATAACTAAAAATTGAAAAGAATTTGCTAAATGACTGAAATAGGGTGTAATTATAATGTATATAATCATTGATTGAATCGAACCTACATCTTGCATTAGTCGTACACTAGCTGCTGATGTCCATGAACCACAACAACAAGGTCCTCTGTATAGATATCAAACGAATATAAGGCTGTGAAGGTTTCATTTTGATAATAGGACCAGGTTCGACTCCAGCGCTATATCAAATGCTTTCATAAGAAATGCATGTGTAGTTTGTTTCCATTGTATTAAAGGCCTTCCTTTTTATTTAAATTGGGAATAATGATCCCATGAAATGAAAACAAGTACCAAAATAAGGGAAAATTGAATATTGAGTCTAATTTCGGACATTGAATATACTCTAGGAGATGTATGGCAAATTAAACAATATAAACATTTTGCAGTATTTAAAAAACAATTCACCTGACAAGTATTGTTGAATCGGAGCTCAAGCTCTCAATAAAACACGGGGATTTCAAGCCAATCTTATTATACTTTCATTGACATATTTATGAACATTTTGAGCTGATATGATTCACTATTGGTTCATTAGAACCTAATGTATTTACAGATAGGTATATGTATAAATATTGCATGCAAACAGAGAAATAAGAACCCGTCCGCTTGACGGTGGTTAACACTTTTATATAAATATGTACATATATGTCACTTACACATTAATGCCAAGCCTTCTTAAATGACAAAAAGGCCAATTTGAATTGGATACATAACAACAGCAGCGAGATTATTTAATAAATTATCACAATCATGTAAATTGAGCTTTTTACATTTTTAAAATCAACAACTAAATTTAAGGGACCACCCAGTCTACAACAAGCAATACCCTACACCCCCTAATACATAATTTCTTTAATTTTCCTTCAAGAGTTCTTCCAACAAGTGTTTCTTTAAAATTCCTTCAAATTATTTAATTATTTTCTCAATATCCTTTTTTATTCATTTGTAGAAATGTTTTTCCCTCCTTATTCCTCACCCTCAATAACTTATTAAAAACCTCACTTGAAAACTTATCTTTCATCAAATCAAAAATATGATATGCGACATTTGCTTCATGGATATCTGATTTAATCATGATATGGAAGAATGTGTTCCCATTGTTATCTTGTGCCAGAAGAAACTCTTCAAAACGACTTTCACGTCTTAGCAACTGTTGTGCATAATCTGTTAAATACGTTGGGTTCATTCCTAAACATTCTGCTGCAAAACCCAAACATGTCTCACCATCTACATTTCTGTCCAACAAAAGGTCTGCTATTTCATTTTCACGCAAATATAAACGGAGAAAAGTTAATTCTTTGTTATAATTATTATAAGCAGCAAAATGAAATATGTTTAGATTATAACTATTTTTACCTTTAAGCAACATTTTCAAACCCTTTTCCCCAATGATTCCCTTGATACCATTTAAATTGCCTATTAATGTATTTGTGGAATGAATTTCAAATAAGAAATGAATGACATAACTATCATCATTATCTTTACTGAGGAGCAATTCCTTAGTCTCCTCTTCCCCTAAAATATTTTCACAACCTTTAATAAAACCCTCTAAAATTTTATCCTTAGAAGCAGCGAAATGAAAAATGCTATTAACACCACATTTTTTACCTTTAAGCAACATTTTCAAACCCTCTTCCCCAATAATTCCCTTGATACTATTCAAGTTGTCTATTAATATTTTAATGGAATTATACTTAAATAAGCTATGAATTACATTTTAATTATCTTTATCTTTACTGAGGAGTAATTCCTTAGTCTCTTCTTTTTCTAAAATTTTGTTACAATATTGAATTATACCCAGTAAAATTATATCCTTTAAAGCATAGTAATGAAATATGTTTTGGTTATTCCTATTTTTACTTTTAAGCAGCTCTTTGAAATTCTCTTTTCCAACAATTTCTCTGATACTATTCAAATTGTTGATTAAAATTTTTGGGGAATTGAACATAAATAAGCAGTTAATTACATTACGGTCATACTTATCTTCGCTAAGGAGTGTTTCCTTCAATTCATCTTTTTCGAGATAATTACCAAATAATTAAATAATTTCATTAATATTCTTATCCACATTGAAAGCAGCTAAATGAAGTGCATTATTTAAGTTTCTATCTTTACTCGTTAAGAACATTTTCATGGTGCAATTATCTGTAAGCACCTGCTCAATGACTTTCAAATATTTCACCATTGGGGTGTTTTGACACCTTTCAATGAAAGTGTGTATTAAGTAATTGCCATAATCATCATAACTTAGAAGAAGTTCCTTCAGTTGTTCACTGTCAGTACATTCCTGAAATATGCTGATCACTTTCTGAAATGGAAGGACTCTTCCATGCATATCATCACTTTCATAACAAGAGTTCTGGATGAAACTTAATTTAAGATAATTTTGAATCAAGATTTGTATTTTATTGTAAAAAAAATTTTGCAATGTTCTGACGAAACTGCAGACCTTAAGTATACCCGCATTAAATAAAAAATTAAATATTGGTAACTTATACTCAAAACTTTCAATTATCCTTTCTAAAAATTGCTCCTTGCCTAAACGATCTCTGAAAAACTTAAAAATATGAGCAGATATTTCTACTCTTTCATTCCTCATTGCAATGCCAAGTAAACCATTTCTGTGGAAATCCTTTTGCTTTAACAACAGCATAAGATGCTTATATTCCTTTTCAATATCTTCTTCTGTTCTTTTGCTTTTTTTCTCCCTCACAGTACTGATAAGACTGGACACGACCGTGGATTTACCACACCCTGCGTTATCAGATATTATGAGAATTCTTTTACTTTTCAGGAAATCCAATGTATCATTTTCAGAGAGTGGCACTTCTTTTGTATGCTGTTAGAATTCATCACTAGTCGAATTTGAGTTTTTCAGATAAAAGACTTTCTTCTCGTGGTGCAACCAAATAGTAGTTTTTCTTGGGTTTTTCCCTACTAAATCCGTAAAAGTCGTGAAATCATTACCTTTAGAGATATATACTGATTTGTCTTCCTGTATTTTATCATCTGATTTCTCCATCCACTGCACCTGAACTTCATTTATCAAACCTTGCTCGAAATCCTCCTTGCTGAGTCCGGACAGGAAAACACTAGTGTCTTGTGGCAATTTTTCAAAAATTTTTTTATCCACAGTAGTTGCCGTAAATGCTCTCTCAACATAAGTCTCAGGAAGGTAACCCTGTGAATATAGATCATTGCAATCATCTACTTTAATTACTTCACCAATTATTTGCATAATTTCATCCTCATTAAAAAACTTGGGAAAGTTTTCCTTCTAAACATTTACATGCTCCTCCTGTCCCTTGAATAAAAAAGTTATAACTTCAAGTGTGTCTTTGTATTCATCCGTCAAATCTTTCCACTTATATTATACAGCCCTTTCAAAGTTAAACTTCTTATCAATGGACTGGGAGCTTGTAATCAATATTATTCTCATTTCCTTGCTCAGGAATTCATTGATTTTTTTAAGGTAATTACCATAAAATTCCAATAGATTCAATGCCTCCTTGTCCATCACAATTATCAAATACTCCTAAACATTACCTTTAGAAGCATTCACTATTTTATCTTTCTCCCTTTCTAAGCAATTCCTCGAGAGGAAGAGCACCTTTCTCTTCAGAATGACTCTGTATTTCTCTTTTAATTCTTGGAAAACCTATAATGTGCACAGTTTTGTGCAGTTGGTTGTTAACACAGAAAACCCTTCTCACTTCAATTTGGGATGATCTGGGAATGAAGGGAATTCCTCAAGTATTCACTGCATGGACAGAATCCTTCTATCAATGGTTTTATTCTTCTTTCTTCGGATGATATTAAATCATGTTTCTCCATTAATTCTTCCATTTTCCGATGAAGTTTCGTGTTATGACTTGGATCTGTAATCTCTCTGCACATAGGAATGACATTTTCTTCATAAAAGGAAAGTAGGCTGGACAATTCGGAAGATTCCATTAGAATCCCTCTCCCAGTTTTTTCGCCGTAGCTTCCTAAGACATTTGGTACACGAGCTATTAGCTCATCCTCCCAGTTGCATGGATCATACTCTGTGAAAATTGTTTGAATAGACAATTCTAAGTGGCTGGAGCGACCTGCTAATGATTCCACTGCTTCGACGATATTCCGGAATTTTTCTGACAACTTGGTCTGCTCCTTCCCGTATGCCTTCGCTCCATTTTCATACATAGTCGTCAATGCTAAGTGACACAGTTCCTCCGCCACCACACCGTACACCTTTGCCTACTTTTGTACATCACCGGACATCAAGTTCTAGGCCCTGATGTAGATTTCCTTCCCACCATACCTCCGGCACTTTCTCTGCATCCCAAATTTCTGTGATAATCTTATGAATTTTTCCTGTGATGTTTCTGTCATTGAGCTTCCAGATCTCGGCGATTATACCATCCTCTCCCGGTGCCTTGTTTTTCAATTGCTTTATGCTCTCCTCTATCTCTTTGATTGTAGGTGAATTAGAATCTGGATTTGATCTGGTTTTCCTAATTGTTAATTTTTTTGTGGGTTTCTCGCAGTTGAGGAGTTCATCAAAGTACTGTTTGAGAATTTTGCAGTTTTCTTTCGTACTTGTTTCCAGGCATCCATCTGTTCTTTTGAAGCAGTGGCTTGGAGGCTGATAGTCCCTAATGTTTTATTTGAATATTCTATAGAAATTTACGGTATTATTTCTCTTGTAGTCTTCCTCAATTTCTTTTAACCTGAGGTTATCGTATGCACGTTTTTCTCTTCTGATTTCTTTCGAGGATTGTTTCTGAACTTTGTGGAATTCTTGCCATGTTTCTGATGTTCTGTTACTGCTGAACTTTAACCATGCCTGTATTCTTCTTTCAATTGCCTGATCGCATGCTGCGTTCCACCACCTATGTTTTTGTTTTCTAGGGGGTTGTCCCCAACGCATTGCCTTCTGAATTGTGTTCGCTAGATCTGCCCAGTTTTCTATTGAGTTATTATTAATGTCTTTGATAAATTTGTCCTTGTTTATCTTTATGTATTCCGGATCCGGTTTAATTATTTTTCTTTGTGCGGTTATCTTCTGTCTTGGGATTGGCCTAATCTTTACTTGTAATAAGTGATGGTCAGATTCAAAGAATCCTTTAGGTACATTTAAAATTTCTTTTGTATTTTGGTTCGAAATCGCTACATGATCTATCTGGAATGCTCCCCAAATATTGTAGGGGGCTTTCCATGTTTTGAGTTTTCGTCTTGGCTTTTGAAATTGCGTTGACATAACCTTTAGATTAAAATTTTGACAGTATTATATGAGGCGTTCCCCATTTTTGTTCGTACAATTGTGTGCGGAATGCGGGCCCGTGAACCGTCTGTATTTCTTCTCCTTACCTAGTTGTGCGTTAAAGTCTCCCATGAAAATTTTCACATGTTTTCCTGGTATTTTTACATATCCTCCCAGAAGTCTTCGACTTCTTGTGGCTTCTACCTGTTGTGTTTGTTTGTAGGAGCGTGTGCATTGATAATTGTATATCCCTTGTTTCCAGATTTGAAAGAGAGTGTAGAGATGCGTTCTGATATCGAGTTAAAGTCTTTGATATTATCTAAAACAGATTTGTGTACTGAAAATCCTGTGCCAAACAATAACGGTGTGCCTCTTTTGAAGCAGGCTGACCTTTATACAATCTATAATGTTCTGTATTGAAATGGTTTTCATCTGTGAAGCGCGTCTCTTGAGTTGCGAGAATTTTGAAATGAAATTTTTCTAGCGTATTTGTGAGTTGCTTATGCTTTCCAATTTTGACAAGGGTATTTGCGTTGAGTGTGCCTAAGTAGTGTTTTCGTAGATATTTGGATAAGCTCTGACTACTCTCCTCATAATGTTCCTGGTCCCCCAGAATCCGATGACCAGGAAAGTCCAGTACGTTGACTGGGGCCTGGGGTAGCGGATTACAATCCTTCTGTTCCATCATGATTACCTCAAGTTGAGAGTGGTTGTGGTGATTTTTAAATAAGATCACGGTAATTACGGACTTGATTGTTGAGATCAAGACATGTGTCACAGCCGCACCAACTAGGTGAACAGATGCTGACCACCAGTCGCTGAATACCAGAGCAGACACTAGTGGGTTTCAATTATATCAAAGACAGTTCTTCCACCTTCCTCGCCGTTGGGAATCGCCTTCCTCTTCCGCCAATGATACTGTTGACAGACTTTGTGTTTCCCCCAACACTGATCGGCTCGCGGACCCAGTTTCCCGCTGGGATTGGTTACCCAACCTTCCACTGGGTTGCTCGGCTAAACAGGGGCACCTCTTGTAGGTTATGTGTTGGAGTTGGAGTGAAAGAGGCTAGTTGGATTCTCTTGATGAATCCAATATTTTGCGCATTTCACTCCCATTTGCCGGAGTCGTAAGGACTCCTCCTAGGTTGATTCCCAGGACCCACATAACGGAATTTAAAAGTATAAAATACAATAAACAATAGGATTTAACAAGTATAAAATATCACAAATATGGAAGCTAATATCACAAATTATTCAGTAACAAGTCAGAATATACTGAGTCCAACTGATTATTATTTTCAAATGACTTGTAAATCTGTTTAGTGTAGACCACTGAATGGTGGCTGTAGATTCTCCTCGACAAAAAACATGCTGCTGTGGACAAATAATAATATTCAGTTGTGGTGATATTAAATATAAAACATGTTTTTCAAATAACTTGGCTAAAAAGGACTGTATGACAATTGGTCTGTAATTTTTCATTTTCGATTTGTCACCTTTCTTATACATTGGTACGGCATAACTCATTTTCCATCTGCTTGGGAAAATTCCAGAGGAAAGAGACTTATTGAACAAAATAAATAAAGGTAGAATAATGCTCCAAGCATCATTTCTTCATATTTAAGGATGTATTATTCTAATTCCGCTTAAATTTTTTCCAAAAATACTGCGTCTTAAAATTTTTATTTCCCCGTTTGTGCTTTTGTTCTCATTTTCAGCCTTTTTACAGTAATCCTTGAGATGTTATAAATTCGGACACTTTCATTTAAACCATGATCTCTATTTGAATAGGACACAACAGCTAAAATTTGTTGATCTACGTTCCACTTTCCATAATTTCCTCCAGGACCCAGACTGTAATGCAAATTAACTATTTAATTAGTTATTCAAAATAAAGCTTTGAAAATGCATCTCATCAGCTAACAATGTTTTTAATTATGTAAAAAATCTCTATCTATATTTAACAGCACAATGGTTTCCTAAATTGTACTGGTACCACAAAGGGAACTGCAAATGGTGTAATATAGACAAGTATGCCAATTTTTCTTAGTCGCTTCCTTCAGAACTAACCGTTTGAGTTAGAGAACCATATCAATATGAAAACTTTGGCATATTTATGTGTATTCATCTGATTAGTCATACACTTTGTTTACACATACCCTATTACCGTCATTCCCTCAGCCACGGATACTGCTTTAAAACTGCATTAAAAGGGATTCTCTCGGAAATTTACTGTATTCAAACGCTAAAAGATGTAGACTAGAATTTCAGCTACTAGTAACGTCTAGTTTCAAATCTACACAAATGTCTGACACTCTGAATTTAAGTCCATTCTTATAAGTTTGCATGAATCCCTCATGTACAAAATCAAATTAGAAATAACAGTATTACGAAATCGAGTTGAGTTCCAACAGAATAGAGATTGATCAGAGATTGTTATTTTGGTCGTGGAATATCATTTTGTAGTCTTCAAAATCACGAGAATTTTGAGGAAAAAATCGAAAAAAGTATTTAATTTGGTGTTTATTAACGGCCAGTTCCCCTGACGACTGTTAATATGGCCTCAGTCAAGACTTGATGAAGAAGAACACTTTCTAATTGAATGTATATGTTAAAAATGAAACAGAAATGCTCTATAAATTATAAAATATCGGTCAATGGCAACTGCATTATGCAATTGTGTTGCTGAGCGCAGAAAGAGATATATTATTGCCACCACTTTGGCTCATGGATGCTACTGCCACCGTTTTGGCTCCTGGTTGGTACTGCCGCCCTTTTGGCTCATAGATGATAGTTTCGCCTTTTAGTCTAATAGATGGTATTGCCGCCTTGTTGGCTTTTGGATGGTGCTGCCGCCCTTTTGGCTCATGGATGGTACTGCCTTCCATTTGGCTCATGGTTGGCCCTGCCGCTTTTTTGGCTCATGGATGGTACTGCCGCCTTTTAGGAAAATGGATGGTACTGCCACCCCATTGGCTCATGGATAGTACTGCTACCCTTTTGGCTCATGGATGATTCTTTCGCCTTTTAGGCTAATAGCTGGTACTGCCGCCATTTAGGCTCAGGGATTGTAAAGCCACCTTTTGGCTCATGGTTGGTACTGCCACCCTTTTTGCCCATGGATGGTACAGCCACCTTATAGGCTCATGGATGGTACGGCCACCCTTTTGGGTATTGGAAGGTACTGCCTCCCTTTTCCTCCTGAATGGTACAGCCAGCTTATAGGCTCATTGATAGCACTGCCGCTCTTTTGGCTACTAGCTGGTGCTGCTGCTCTTTTGTCTCATGGATTGTACTTCCACCCTTTTGGCTCATGGATGATGCTTTCGCTTTTTTGGCTAATGGATAAATTAAATACATACACACACAAATACTATCATGTATATAATAAAAATAATATATATGATAGAAAAACAGAATTAACAAGATTAAACTAACTATGTCCATAATTTCCATTCAATTAGCACGAACAGGATTTTGCTTAGTAGAATCTCGTTTTTTTTAGAAATTTGATAATCAAAGAGAGATTGAATTAAGATAAAAGCGTCCGTTTTCACATATTTTGATTATTTGCTACTCTTTGAATGTGGAAGGAATTGATTGGAAACGTTAACTGTACTAAATGGAACAGACTTCGATTTGCTGCGATCGTGTTCTCTCCCAGTGCAATGGGGGTTAACTGGAATGTTTAGATTAAAAAAGATAAAATTCTGTGGTGAGAGTTACATTGTTTTTTCCTTCAGTCTTGAAGATTGGAAGTTACCGAAAGTTCAGGGCAAGGAACTGGATTTCAACACAAATTTTAAAATTTTAACTCGACCTTCTATTTCCATCATCATCAATTTTTTTTATTTGTTTATTTTTTAACCACAATTTGGCAGTTTTGAAAAAATGTCAAACTTTTGCTATTTGTAAATTTTCATTCGAGTTAATGTTTTGAAAATTAGAATTATTATAAAGCTGTTTCTAAATATGAAACCAAAATTTATTTGTTATAGTAAAACTTGAATTTCTTCAAAATATTTCGTTGAATTGGACTAATATTAAATATCTTACCTTGATCTCTCCAAATAGTGAAAAAATCCTTTTTTCTGAGCAAGTTACGTAAAAATCGGCATTTGTTTTGTGAATTTACAGTTGACCTAGTATAATTTGGAACCCTCGCACAATCATCTTACCCTCCACCCAACCCACTCCCATCCCTCCCTTTACCGTACGCACTCCCCTACCACCCTATACCCCACCCTCTACCCCAACCGCTACCGCCCCACCCTCTACACCACCCTCTACCTCACCTGCTCGCAATATACCCTCTACCCCACCCGCTCCAACCCTACCCTCTACCCCTCCCGCTCCAACCCCACCCTCTACCTCACCCGCTCCCATCCCACCCTCTACCTCACCCGCTCCCATCCCACCCTCTACCTCACCCGCTCCCATCCCACCCTCTACCTCACCCGCTTCCATCCCACCCTCTACCTCACCCGCTCCCATCCCACCCTCTACCTCACCCGCTCCCATCCCACCCTCTACCTCACCCGCTCCCATCCCACCCTCTACCTCACCCGCTCCCATCCCACCCTCTACCTCACCCGCTCCCATCCCACCCTCTACCTCACCCGCTCCAACCCCACCCTCTACCTCACCCGCTCCCATCCCACCCTCTACCTCACCCGCTTCCATCCCACCCTCTACCTCACCCGCTCCCATCCCACCCTCTTCCTCACCCGCTCCCCTCCAACCCTCTACCCCACCCACCCTCGAAAGCCAACCACCCTATCCCTCTCGCTATCCCGATCATTCCCACATTTCCTTGCCACTGCTTCACCTAGACCCTTAATCCCACTCCCAACTTTATGGCCCATCGACTTCGAATCGTCTGCCCTTCCCAATAAAATCCATTTCTCTATAACGCCCACTACGCACTCAATTCCGCCCCTCTCCCAATCAATTGCTTCCTTCCCTTCCTCTACCATAAGCATCTACCATCATTCATTCTTTATTCTTTCTTCTGAATAAGATTATAGGTAAAATAGGGGTAATTGAATGTAAAGGTACAAAGTTCATAAATTATACATATCCCCGCCTTACACATGGTAATATATCTATACATTCAGCAATAGTTGGTTTGGCAAAGGGTGCAATATTTTATATAGTGTATACATTTAAAGTCAGGAACACTTTACAAATTCCGGCCTTACAAACTTGTATACTCTACATAATTAAAAATATAGTTTGGCTCGGGAGAAAAATATTATTTTTCACTTCTTATTCATTTTCCAAATCAAACATCAGGACAAATATGGGTAATTCATCGTAAAGGTGCAGAATCTACAAATTATTCATATCCCCGCCTGACACATCGTAAAAAATCTATACATTCTGCAATTGCTTGGCTAAGGTCGCAAAGTTTCTAAAATCCATATTATACACAAATCAGGTCATAGAACACTATACAAATTCAGTCCTCAAAAATATTTTAATATTCATAATTCAAAATATATTTTGGCGCGGAAGAAAAAAAAAGTATTTCACTTCTGATTCGTCTTCCGGGGTAGAGCGATGCATTAGAGGTTTATGGAAGACCCTCAACTCCTTCTCGCCCCTGGATGCGCTGTGCAACTTCTTCCATCTTCTTTCGCTTGGCCGTGAATTCTTTTTCCTGCTTTTTGAAGGGCACCAAGAAGTCCTATGGAAGGAAAATTACGGAAATGAATCTTTAATTTCCTATCCAATTATTTTGTATAAATAGAAAAGTAATTTTTAGCATAGTTCCAAGGAAAACAGTAATATTAATGCCTAGACTGTATCATTATATACACAGAAGTAGATTGAAAATTCAGCTTTTCTTTTCTATCTTCTATAATTTATGTTTTAATTTGGCTTAACAAGCACGGGAATAGATTTAGTTTTCTCTCCGTCACTCTTGATGGCGGAATTTGGTAGTTAAAATAATAATTTTAATAGGACGAACCCTTCAGACAGCTTATGAATGAGTCAACATTCTGATAGGTTACCTCGAATTTGAATCTTTTAGTAGCCGAAATACTTAAATTTACGTCTGTAACATCGCGATTTTTTATATATTTGCGTCGTCTTTTCATTTAAGGGAAGATATCGTTACAACAGATTAAGTAGATAGGCAAGAGTTGACCCATAGCTAGTGGTGACAAAAACATTAAGTAATTATTCGTGTGGAGTAAAAATAACCCAAACATTCTTTGTATTTTCAAGACCTCTTTCACAGTTAATCAATTAATTCAATTTATTATTGTGCATGAATGACTCTATAAAAAAATAATTCAAACATTTTAAAGTAATATATTCTAGCATCATATATACATTAAATAAAATGTTTAACCGCTTATCAAAATTGCAGTAACTTTTAAACTTTTAATTTTTACTATTAAGAATTGACCTAAGGGTTAAAAACTAATGAAATATGTAGTAGAGGATTCATTTAGTTAATAGCTCGTTATTTAGTGAAAATATTGCACGAAAGTAAACTAACGAATTTTTTTGAAACTTTCATTTAAATGGTTTCGAAACTATGACAAAACGATAAGATATATTAAAAAATGGGACATTTATCCCTATCAGTGTTACCTATATTAGTTTTATTTAATGAAAGTATTTTTTATGATGCTACATTTTTGGCGTATTAATATTATTTTCTCTAAGCTGTTATAAATTTACATTCTTAAACTTTATACAGCCTATAAACTGCACAAAACTGGAGTACCAACTTTTAAAAAGTAATTATTCAAAAGTTTTCTGCGTGATTCCTTATTACTTTAATAGAATTACATTAATATAAATTTACTCAGTGAGCTTTAATAAAGATTTTTAACCCTAAGAGCATTTCAATCATTTTGCTCATCAGTTGCATTCAAAAAATGTTTGGTAAAATCATTAAAATATCCACAAAAATATGTTTTAGAAATTTTTCTCAGTTGGCGATGCGTAGAGTATTTTTTTATTCTTAGCAATTAATTAGTTCTTGTAAAGGCATTTTAAATTATTGAAAATTGGTTTAGATCATCATTAAAAATTATTTTCGTAAAATTGGTAACACTGATAAAATTGCTTACTTTTTAACACTCGCATTTAACTAAATTTGCAGATTATACCATAGCAAATATCTTTACATAACGAAAATTTGGTTGAAATACCTTCATTGGTTTCTTTGTTACCGAAGGAAATACGCTTCATATTGACCACACGCAACTAATTGAGGGTTATCAGAGCATGTAATGGACAACGAACTGAAATTTACTGAAATGAAATGCATCTTTGTGGGCGGGTTATTTTTAATAAGTTAAGAATTATTTCTACCATTGGACTCTCCAATGAATTTGAAAACTCGATTTTCTCTATGGTTGCCGTTAGTGGTTTCTCCTAAAACAATGGAAGCATATTTAAGAAGGTACAAAACTCGATCCTAAGTTGTAATTCAAAGTAACAGAACACTCATTAATGACTGATTAAAAAAATAACAGATTCTTTATTCCTATCCATTGTACGAAAAGAAAGACACACGACTGAATTACTATTAATTACCGTGAAAAACAAAAGCAAAGTAAATTTTCGAGAACGGAATCATTGGCATCTATTTAGAATACGTAATTGAACTTAGAAAATTCGAGTCAAACTGACCTATGACTGGCCTATAATTTCTAACAAAATTAGGTCTAGCAAGTACCTAAAACTTTGCATGTTATTTTGTAGTCAATATATAAGTTAGTTTCAGGATAATTTTGATAATAATTGTAGTATACCTTATCCATTAAAAATCAGAATTTACAACAGAATTTAGTATCGGAAAGCAAAAACCATAAGCTTCAGAAAATTCTCATTACCTCAAATTCTCTCTCATTAATTCTCATTCTATTCTTATTAAGTTGGAATTCCGGCGTCTCCATGAGTATCTTCAGTAATGGTTTTTCTCTGCGCCAGTAGCTTTTGATTGAGTTGTTTCCTGGGCAATATCGATGTAAATAGATTAACTCTCCTCAAACCTTAAGGAAAAAAAATCGAAAATGAAAATTGATAATGCATCCAAAGAAAATAATCATTAAACTATGTTTAACTAAATAGTCTTATTCTAACTACTAGAATTTTATCCAATATGCCTACGAGCCACGTCCTGGAAAATGGAAAACCTTGGTTCGAATCCTAGGCTTTCACTAGGAATCCACTTTTCTACTTTCTCTACAACGCTTTGGTTAAGTCGCATGCTTTCCTTTATTAAGTCAAACTTTATTTCTATCGTTTATTTATAAGAATGGAGTAAATTATTTTACAGCCAGTAGCATATACGCGATAAAATTATTAATTTGTTGAATGAGGAAATACGTTACTTTGGAAACATATCTCCTTTCATATTATTTTTTAAATCTTGTAAACTTTACGCAAAATATCAATCAGAGAGAATCAATTCAGAAATTCATTCTTTAAAATGAGAATTATTATTTGACACAATTCAAATCTGATGAAAAGACAATCATTTACGAAGGAAGATAACCATTATTTGATTGTTTTCTCAATACTGTCTTATTCCAAATTAAATTAAAATACCTCAAATAGCACATCTTATTATTAAATTGTAAAGTTATTTGGTCAAGAATACACATAATTCTGATGAGAGAGATATTGAACTTAAGGTCTTATTTCATACACTTGAGAAGAACTGAAAACACTTTAAGAAACGATAAAAATTCAAGCTCCTGGATCTTGTCACACGAGCGGTGTTTCAATTTTCACTTAATGTGCACGGAAAGTCAGCGTAGCAAAAATGACGATAAAAACTCCTGTTAATTATTTTCTGTAGATTAAGATTAAAGTAATCGTATGTAACACTAGGCTCGCCAATGAATTTGAATCATAAAATACGTTAGGATAACCGATAGTGATATCTCCTAAGACAATGCATGAGTGTTTAAAAAGGTAGGGAAAGTAAAGCTGAAGCATAAGTGCTAATTCAAAGCTAAAGGACACTCATTGGTGACTGATTTTAAAAATTACTCATCCTCAATTCCTTATCATCCGTTCAAACATGATAAGCGACTAAATTACTTAGAAAATTTATTCTAAAAGTCGGAAATGAAAGTTAGAAATTTGAGTCGATGATTCAACAAATATAAATGTATTGAAAGCAAGAGTAGTTCTGGTAAAGAAGGTCAAGGTGAGCGCAAAATGCTTTCTAGCATGAGGAAAATGAAATTGCCTTGTAATCTCAAAACAAACAGCTGTCCCTTGACCTTCAGTTTCACCGAATTCCAGTTCTTCAGTAATAGGAAAAGTATCGATACATTTCTGTTTTTAAATAATGATTTTTGAACTACGATAAACTTAATCGAATGATTTATCATTGAAAGAGGTCTTAAAAATTCAGAGAATTATTTGGTCATTTTTTCCCCAAGAGACAAATTACGTATATTTTTTACGGGACTAATTTAGGATTAAGCATTAGAATGGGAGATTATCAATAAAATTTTTCCATTCGAATTTTCAAAAAACTTCAATATAAAAATTAACTCACGCACTATCCTTGTTTACCAACTTTTAGAAAATCAGCTGTCTTGTGACCTAGGTCGTGACTTTCACTTGCCTCAGAGATTCACTTTCCCAATCGGTGAGAAAAACCAGCGGAGTATTTATCAGACGAGGATCATTCCAAGTATCGGATACCTGAAAATAAAGAGATGCAGTATTACTAGGAAATGTCTTCAATAGTTCTAATTATTTTATTATAAATTAAAAGTCAAAATGTTAATATAAATTCAATTACCGATACAGTATTGAAATAATTGTATCGGCAAAACTTGGGTAAATCCGGGTGTAAAACTATTGAAAAGATCCATCGAGATAATACATGATTTATCTACTTTATCAAAATGTTTAAGAAAAAAAGTTGAAACATGCGATATTTCAGTGGAAAATTTACGTTTTTTGTTTCGCTTAAGAATACACAAAGTTTGAATAACGTAGTACAATTTGTTCTCGTATTATTGATTCCGACGAGATTAAACCAAATGTGATAAAAATTATGCAATTCAGCATGAAATATACGAAAAAGAGCAAAAACGAGAAATTTCGGTCGAACATTTAACTGTTTCTCGACTACAAATACTCAAAGCTTGGGAAAACATAGTCAAATTTTCACTTTTTTAAAGATTGCAACGATGTTTCACCAAATGTGTAAACATTTTCCAATTTTTCAAAACGCTTACAAAACAAAGATTCAAATCGTCTCTCGTAAACGAAATGCACGTAGAGTTCGTTTTGATCGACTGCAGACCTTTTTTCTTTTGTGGAATTCAATCAGAAATAATGGCCCTACGAAGTCAAGATGAACACGAAAAGAAACAAGAATGAACAAAGATTCTTATTTTAGTCATAAAGTATCGTATTCGAGCAGAAACAGCGAGAATTAGGACACAAATTAAGGAACGTTTGTGTAATTTCGTGGGCCTAAACAATTCCTTAACGACAAAAGCGATTGTTGAACTGAACTCTCAATCGTTTAATGTCAGAGTTTAAATGATTAAAAGTGAAAATTTCTATTGAAAGATCCAATAATTGTCTGCATTATTTATATATTCGTTAAATAAATTTAATATTACATTTTTTGAAAATTAAGCTCATTCCGTCGTCTTTGACGTTGTAATTCACTGGTGTATTTGAAATTACACTCCAAACAGGTGGTTGATAATTACCACAATACGTACGAGTGGAACATTATACTAACTAGAACCAAGTACATTTTTAAGATTAAGATCGTTGAATAGACGTACTTCAATGTTTCTGTGTTTCAAAAGTCTGAAAGGTGAAGTACAGCGAGTAATTAAGAGTAATTCGGGGTAATTAAAAGTTATCATTACCCTAAATTTGAACTCCGTCGTGACGTCTCCATCTCCGGTGCTGCTTTCTCTCTGCGAAGTCACATCACGCCTGGGCAGTATCGATATGAATCGATTGCAGCTCTCCATTAATCCTTAAAGACAAACAAATCCAAATCAATAATGCATCGAATAACAAAAAAGGTGTTTACGAGAAGTGAAAAATAGTGACTTGACTGGGATTCGAACCCTGGTCCCTCACTTTCCGGACGGGTATTCTGACCACTAAACGTCCGAGCCGCTTACTAGGTAGGAGACCTAGGTTCGAGTCCCAGCCAAGTCACTATTTTTTTCCTTCTCGCACAAACTTTTTTAAGTCACACGCTTTCCTCTGCTAAGTAAAACTTCATTACCATCGTATGTCTAAAAATAATAAGTATTTTCCTCAAGAGATCAGTTATCTGTATGTATAATAAAAATAATAATTTTCCAAATGAAGAAATCCGTTATTTTGAAAACACATTTCCGTTAAAGATTTAAAAAATCTGGTTAACTTTATAAGAAGTATCAATCGGAGAATCAATTCAGAAATTTAATCCTTACAATTAGAATAAGTGTTTGCTAAAATTTCTTCCAATTCTCATAGATTCGTTTGTGACAAAAGGTCATGAATTTCAATTGGTTAGTGTAAAGAGGTTATGAATGATTGACTAAATGTTGTTCTCAATACCTGTTCTTTAAATTTGAATGAGATTCCTGAAAAAAGTATCACTTAATATTAAAATTACAAAGGATTTCGGTAAGAAATGAATGTTATTCTGGTAAGAGAGATACTGAACTTAACACTCATTCCGTAGACTTGAGAAGAACAGAAAACTATTGCGAAATGATAAAGATTCAAACTTCTCAACAAATTTTTTCTCTCTTTCTGAATTGGGACAATAAATCCGTGGAGTCATAATTCCATACACATTTGTAATAAAATCCAATATATTATGTGGATTATTAAAATTTTCGGTAAATAAATTTAAATTTGATAGCAAAAAATTCTATTACTCAATAGGATGATCAGATCAATACTGACGAATGCGAGCCCGGCTTTGCTATACTGTTTTCCCACCGTATTCTACTAATTAATTGCGTTCGAGAGAAGGACTACAAAAAACATTTTAAGAGTTCCATAAATGAATCGATCGATCGATTTGTGAATCGATTGCAGACCTCCATTAATCCTTAAAGACAAAAAAATTCAAATTAATAATGCATCGAACAACAATAAAGGTGTTTACAAGAAATGAAAAATAGTGACTTGACTTGGACACGAACCCGGGTCTCTCACATTCCGGGCGGGTGATCCAATCGCTCTACATTCCCGTCATTCTAACCACTAAAATTCTAGTATATTATCTAATAATCTACAAAGCTACATCCTTTGAAGTGTTGTGCTTGGCTTCGAGTCCCAGCAAAGTCACTATTTTTCACTTCTTGTACTACACTGTTAAAGCCATAGGCTTTCCTCTGCTAAGTAAAATTTAATTTACATCGCATGTTGAAAAATAATTAAGTATTTTCCTGGAGATTTGTGAATCTGTATTTAAAACATATTGTACTTATTCCACAAGTTGTATTTAGCCTAGCAACATCAAAAACACGACCGGTTTCAATGAATGATCGTTGTCACCTGATCGTGCTTTTGTTGCTTGTAGGCAAAAATATCATTTGTGGAAAAAATATATTTTCCTCAGAATTATTAGCGTTTGAAAGAAAGAACGTAATTCATAAGATGAAATTATAATTAAAGGAAGCGGCATTTCTAAAAAGTGGAATGAATGGCCTTGGTAAATGCGCTAATATGCCGAAAGAATTCTGGAAAAACTATGATTTTCTCGCAAAACATTGATCTTTAGCAATCATTAGAATCTCCAAATATTAATTCCTTATTTTATAATTATAATTGAGGAAAAAAACGTAAATTTAAATCCATTCTCCAGGATGTCAGATACATCTTTTTCATGTGACAACTAACGGGGGGTAATCAATATCCTTCTTTTATTGCGTTATTAATAGGAAAGTCAATCGAAAGTTAAATATCCAATTCTCTGAGAAAAAGGATTGTACGGAGTCTGTACAGTTTGATTTGACTAGCATATAAGCCAACGATTGTTTTTAATGCAACCGTCATCTAAACGTAGTGGTAAAGTCATATTCAAATCGGCATTTACATAGAAACTCCACATTATAGGGAAATATGCAAATCTAAATATAATGTAATGCAATAAACGAAATAGTTCATAGACTCAGGAGGAATATATGAATGTGATTATTAAATTTGAATATTTGGCAAAATGCTAAGAAGGATATAAGATATTTTAACATTATCAGACATATAAAAACAGCCATGTCTCTCTCTTGTTTGGAATTTTAGAAGCAAAAGCTATACATTATAAATACTTTAATAAGCAAAAACTATGTGTTAAATTCATAAATATCACTCAAAAATGTCTTCCTTAATTTGAAATATAAAATTTTTTAATACTTCTAAATACCATAAGATGATGAAATTTAAATTAATCTACAAAATATGAAAGTAAAGTCTGTTTACTTAATGCAGGAATTAATCGCTGGATTTAATCAAGTCTTATGGTGAAGCTTTCACCTCTCGTCATTGCAGCATAAAAATACGAGATTTAGTTTCACTCGCTGTATATTTTATTTAAATGGATAGAATTCGAGTATCACGAATATGCAAAAAGTATAATATTATTTGAAACTAGTGGTAATCTAAAAAATATATTCTATTTTAGTTCCATTGCATTCTTTGATGGTATCTTTTTCCAAGACAAGGCGGTAAATGCACGAAAGAAAACAAACACATATTTCTCAACGAAGCAAACGATGAGTTCGCCTTGAACTTGAAAGACGGTAAGGCAAAGAATAGAAGGCCATTAGGAAGTCATTACTCGTCTTTTAGCATTGTAAGTATGAGCCTACTTCTTTTACTGATACCTCGAAAGTAAAAGCAACGAAAATGAAATGAAAACGATGCTTGGAAAATGTGAAATGAATTGAAGGCCGTTGGAAAGCCATTACTGGTCTAAGAGCGATTGTTTACGTGATCATAGCTTATTTTTAAAGTGCTTTGAAAGTGAAAGCAACGGTGAAGGGATGCAAAATATCAAAAGGTTTTGGAAAGAGCTCATCGAAGAAAGCGAAACTGCATTTCTGCGTCTAATCACAGAAAAATGAAAGGGTATGTCTGACAATTGCATTACTGTACTGTACTTATACTCTCCATTAAATTAAATCAAAAGAGAATTAAAAAAAAATGCAACTTACTACATAGTCGTTCAGGTTTGTTGTAATGCTCACGGTTCTTATGAATTACTTTTATTTCACTCCCAAAATCAAAAAATAACTTATTGATAGTCCGTTCCACAAGTTTTTATAATATAATAAACGATGTGAATAAAAGTCCATAACTGAAGGAAATTTTCAAAATACGTGATATTAGAGTTCGATATAAAAATATATATTCTGCTTACCAAAGCTGAAGCTCCAATCCACTGTAATTACCATCGAAGGATCTCCTGCAGGACTTTCACTTCTAGAAGACGGCCATGAGCAATACGCAGGACAATATTGGTGTTGTCTCCCAAACAATTAAAAATTATAAATTTCAAATTAATAAAATACATATATGGATTAAAATCAGAACTATATTCTAAAGCCACGTAAATGTAAAGCGAAACGGGTAATGTGAAAACTACGTATTCCTGTTCATTTGCAACCGTTGACCAAACAGTTAAAAATATTTTGTTACATCATCGCACAGTATTAAGAAGATAATAATTAATATTTAATACCAATGAAAGAAGCCTTAATTAAACTCTTAGACATTGGCTGATGATATTGAAATCATGACACGAAACAAAAACTTCAATATCAGTACCAATATGTACCAAATCGAACAATATACCTAGAGTGATCAAACTAAATTTAAATTGCAATTAAACTGTAAGAAATAAATATAATTCATATTATGAAATAATGCCATTTAAATTTAAAATTAAGCCGTTAAAGGTAACAAGGAACTGGGGAACTATAGCAACTAAAACTTCTGTAAATTCTTCTAAATTGAAAATAAATCAGAAGATTATTCTAAACCCATTAAAAATTAAAGCAAAACATGCAGTTTGAATATAAATTAATAATAAATATGATTACATCAACGAATAATAATGAGAGTAAGTTTAAAAATAACGACCGCTGACAGGAACTAATTTTACAAATTCGTACAAAGTGGAATAGAATTCCTTAAATGATTAGGGTAAATTTAATGATATACAGAGGCGAAAAATAGCGACATGACTGGGACTCGAACCTGGGTCTCCCATTTTCCGGCAGGTTTTCTTAGTTTAGGTAGTTTAGTGGTAGAATACCTGCCCGGAATGTAGGACACCTGGGTTCAAGTCCCAGTCATGTTGCTTCTTTTCACCTTTGCTTATAATTGGGTTTCAGTCGCACTACTTCATGAGCAAAGACATTTCCTATCTTCATTCCAGGCTAAACTTAAATCTTAATTACAATTATTAGAAAGAAATTTGGTTCTGATTATGAGATAATGAATTTAATGTTAAAGATGTCAAAGGCACTTTCATTGCGGAACGGTTAGAACCTCTGAAATTGAAGCCACAAAAAATTATAAATCAAAATTAAGATTTTTGATTAACATAATCAATGCCGTTGATAAGATTGCATCTATTAAAGTTTCCTTCAACTGCTGATTTCCTTTTAAATTCATACCAGGATTACCGTAATGTTTATGAGTATGATCTAAACAAAGCCTAAGAATTAACAGAAGTATAATCAATCGATTCGGCCGAGATGTTGTGGAAAGATACAATTGAAGAAAGATTTCTACTTTTCCACAAAGGTTTTTATTCACTCAAATAACAATGTATGCCTCGGCAGTTTGATAATTCAGTTGTGTGTGAACCTGACGATGGTAATGTACCGAAACCGGTAGTTCCCAAATAAAATTTATTGTGGAAAAGCAGAAATCTCTTTTCAATTAACAGAAGGACAAATTTGAAAATATATTCAAGTAAAACTATGTATTGAACTGTTTTTCAATTACGGGAGGAAGGAAATCAAACCAGACAAAACTCTATTCTTGGAAAACTCAAAACTTGTACTAAAAAACTGCGCTGAGTTCGATTCCTGGCTGAATCTGAATTTTTTCTCTCGTTTATTAATTTCAATGTCAACTTGTTACTCGTAATGAAAAGGCAGTTGCAATATGCAAGATTATTAGCTTTCAAAACAAATTTCCGATGACGACTTGAAATAGCTAATTGCATACGTACGAAGTATCCACTAGAGAAACAATTCAGAAGTTAATTTCCGATTGCGAGAATAAATGTTTAACGAAATAAGGATCTAACGCCCCAATTAATCAAAATTCCAAAAAAGGATCACAAAATATTGAATCCGAAACCAATATGTTGTGAAAAAATTATTGTTCTCATTGGAGGGATGCTGCAACTTAATATCATTATGACATTATAATAGACAAGAGAAGACCGGTATTGCTTCTGCGAATAAAAAGAAATACAAACAGGATTACGTATATATAAAGACGATATAAATCTATTCCACTATATTCATATTCTAAAATATTAAGTTAATACATTCTATAAATAAATGAAAAGTGAACAGCTACGATTCGTCCACAATTTCCGTTAAAATTCAAACCCGATCTTCCCTTGTTTATGTGATGACGTCATACACTTAGCGAAGCATAAGAATTAACGATAGAACTAATTTAAAAATATATTCTGATAAAACATGTCGTATAAACTGCAGATCTGTATTCTAGGCAGATTAAAAATACGTGAGGCAAAGCCAAGTTCAAGGCTTCATCGGAGATTTTATCTCGTTTTCTATACGCAAATTCAGAGTTTCAATCGTACGGTTTCGGACGCTAATGAAAAGTCAGTTTAAATTTTCACAATCGCCTAAGACGATGAATTACAATCTTGAACCGAACATAAACTTATTCTCGTAATCATAGAAGCAACACCATTTCCACGCGATGACATATTTGCACTCAGAAGCATAAAAATCAAAAGAAAAGGCTTTTATATTCGGGAATTGAGTCGACGTAGGAAAATTTAAGTATTCGATTTCTCGAGAAGAATATGCGAGAACCAGTTTCCCGTCCCGGCGACATTCTTTTCTTACTCTCAAACTGCCATAATATGTCTTAGATTCCGATTTTCAAGCAAACATGTTTCCTTAATCCACTAATGACCATGCTTAACGAGCTTTTAAACCCGAGAAAGTTCTTACGAAATCGTATTAAGCAGTTCCGATTCTAAATAAAAGATTACTGTCATCTCATTAATTCACCCTAAATTAAAATCAATCACAAAATTATTCAAATTATACGTCGTGCACTGATATAAAACTAGAAAGAAACTTAAATTATTTAATTCACCACTAGACTTTAGCAATGTTTTCTCAGACAATACATAATAAAGTATTTAATGAGACTTACCATTGACTGGAAATCCTGGGTGACAAAGATGGACGTTAAGCATGACAACAAAGTCAAATTCAACTGTTTTTCAAATACAGGTTTCAGCACGACCTCTCTCGCAGAAATTCAGGCAGGAATTGACGAAAAAACCGTCTGCGCAACTAATGAACAATAGTGCTGTCACCTGATTGGTCCAAATGTAAGCGTCGGTCAGCTTGGCTCTGCCCACCAACCGCCATGGAAATTTTCCACTCCTAACCATAGCAATTGTATTTCAATGAATTTATTAAAGTATCATTTTAAAATAATAATCAATTTTTTTCGTAGATATTAAATATTTTGTTTAAATTTCACGATATCGTCGAATTGCTTAATCGAAAAATATCAGTTTGCCTAATCTAAATATAATATGTTCTAAAATAACATCTATATATGGGTCCGGATATTAAGATTTTTAGGTTCCTTATTTTCGAAAATGAAATAGCGATTTACATATTAATATCATAACAATTCATCCCGAAAGACAAAAATGTAGCAATCATATCGATGTAATTAATATACGCACAACTACTCGCAAGATTTCATTGCAAGGTTGCTTTTTAATCAAAAGAATGTGATGTGTGATTGTGCCCGATTCGTACAGCTCCAGCGTGAAATCAATCAAACATGAGGTTTTCTATCATGACTATTCTTCTATCGCAGAGTTATAATAACGCACTTTTCAACACTTACTTTTGGATAACGCTGTATATCAGGCCGAGAGCTTAAACTCTTTATTTTAGATTCCACTCTCATTCTCTTCCGTGGCACACTCAAAATCAAGAGATCCTGAAGTTAAAGCAACATTGTCAATTTGCAACAAACGAACTGTGCACAGATGAACATTTATAACCTCTTAAAGATATTTTTGACTTTAGGTTTCACACAGGTCCTTGCTTAAACCGGGAGGTTAATGCGCAGCCCTTTAACTTCAGCAGTAAGCACTCTGATAACAGGAAACAAAACGTTTTCCCTCCATTATTCACTGCCTCAGAAACGCGAATTGCGTTCTTCATATTTTCGAAGACAATCGGAATTCTCTTTAGGCGTGGTGCGCAATCACCTCGTGACTTAGAGAAGAAACTATGAAATGGCGTTCTAGAGTTGGAATACCAATTATAGTGCTTGTAAGTGTTCATTTTTGTGGAATAAGTTTGATAACAATGCTTCAGATTGCGTACTTTCTGAATTTAATCACTGTGAATAACTGAGTGCTACGTAAAAACGTATCTATGGAATCATCAAATTGTAGCAGACATTTTGTGGAAAACCCACCATTTTTGTCGATACGAAAACACTACGTAAGTACTGTGAAATTACTTGAAACCAGTGCTCCGACAAACATCTTGTTATATTTTATCTTATTATTGTGCACATTGCTTTGAATCTCGATCGTAGTGTTTAAAGACGTGAAGTTGTCGATTCCCAAGTGTATCACGTTAATTTCGCCATTTCTTATCGTTAACTGATTACCTTATTTAACTCGTGGTTAGAAAGTTGCATAATGGGAGAGATTCTTGGCTGGTTTATCTAGTATTGTTAACAATTAACGAATACCAGTCAAATAATGACGATCTAACTGTCGATCAGTAACTTCCTTGAATAATAGTGGACACGAGTACTATTTTAAATCGGCGTAACAACCATCAACGAGACGACTCAGGGTGAAGGGATTTCATATCACGCAGTTCTAAGAGCACAGAATCCTTCCATCAAACTACATTCACCATCGACGCAAGATGGAGGTCATGTAAGTACGATGAGAGTGGTGTTTGCATTCCTTTGAATGGCTGTAAATTAACTACATAGATTAGAAATGAGATATTCATGCAAGCCGATTTACCTTTAATAGAGCAAATTTCGTCCTATTCTAGAAAATTTCGTGTTTCATTGAGTGGTCAATAGTGCATTCCTGGTCCGTAAGCTATTATACTATATTATAATTCGTTTACATCAACGTTTAATGTATCATTCAGTCAACTTTTATGTCTCGTTTTAATAATTCTGCTTCATAAAATGTATCTTTGGTTGACATCGTAGATAACGTGTTTGACTAGCGAGAGAATTGGTATATATTTAAGAGGAATTTCTAAGAGTAAAATATAAGATATTCTCGCTTTATTCGTAAATATGTACGTCATTTCTTGAAAACCTGCCCTTCTTTTGATCAAAACGTATCCTTGCAATGAGATCTTGTTAGTAGTTGTGCGTATATTAATTACATCGATATGGTTGCTACATTTTTCTCTTTTGGGATGAATGGTTATTAAATTAATTTGTGAGTCGTTATTACATTTTCGAAAATAAAAAAAACCTAAAAGTCTTAAATACCCGGACCCAAATATAGATGTTTTTTAAGAACATATAATATTTAGATCAAGCAAACTGATATTTTTCGATCCAGCACTTCGACGATATCGAGAAATTTAAATAAAATAATTAAAATCTACGAAAATTATTCATCATATATTTCAAATGATATTTTAATAAATTCGTTGAATTATAATTGCTATCGTTAGCAGTGGAAAATTTTCATGACGGTTGGTGGGCGGGGCCAAGATGAAAGACGGTTAAAGTTGGACCAATCAGGTGACAGCAGTATAGTTCATCCATTGCGCGGACGGTCTTTTCGTCAGTTGCTCTCTGGATTTCTGCGAGAGAGGTCGTGCTGACAACCTGTGTTTGAGGAGCAGTTGAATTTGAATTTGTTGTCATACTCAACGTCCATCTTTGTCACCCAGGATTTCCAGTTATGGTAAGTCTCATTAAATACTTTATAAGGTAATGTCAGAGAAAATATTGCTAAAGTCTGTTGGTGAATTATATAATTTAAGTTTCTTCCTTTTGGAATATCAGTCTACGACGCATCATTTGAATAATTTTGCGATTGATTTTAATTTAGAGTGAATTAACGAGATGACATTAACATTATTATTTAGAATCGGAACTGTTTAATACGATTTCGTAAGAACTTTTTCAGGTTTAAAAGCTCGTTAAGAATGGACATTAGCGGATTAAGTTAACATGTTTGCTTGAAAATAGGAATGTAAGACATTTTATGAGAGTTTGAGAGTAAGAAAAGAATGTCGCCGGGACGAGAAACCGGTTTTCGCCTATTCTTCTCGTGAAATCGAATCCTTAAATTTTCCTACGTGGACTCAATTCCCGAATCTAAAAGCCTTTTATTTTGATTTTTATGTTTCGATGAGTGCAAATATGTCACCGCGTGGGAATGGTCTTGCTTCTATGATTACGAGAATAAGTTTATTTTCGGTTCAAGATTGTAATTCATCGTCTTAGGCGATTGTGAAAATTTAAACTGCCTTTTCATTAGCGTACGATACCGTACGAGTTAAATTCTTAATTTGCGTATAAAAAACGAGAGAAAAATTCCGATAAAGCCTCGGCTTGCCGCATGTTTTTTCAATTTGCCAAGAATCTGAAGTCCCGTTTTCCTCAGTTTATGCCCAGTGACTTGTTTTATCTGAATAATAATCTAAAATATTTCTGTCGTTAATTTTTATGCTTCCGTAAGTGCATGACGTCATCACACAAACAAGGGAAAATCGGATTTGAAATTTAACGGAAAATGTGGACGCATCGTAGCTGTTTATTTTTAATTTATTTATGGATTGTATTACTAAATATAATGGAAGGGTAATATAAGGTAATATATCTATATTGTCTTTATATCTACGTCATCCTGTTAGTATTTTTATTAAATTCGCAGAAGCAATACCGGTTTTCTCGCGTCTATTATAATGTTATAATGATATTAAGTTGCAACATCCCTCTAATGCAAATTATAATTTTTTCACACCTTTAGGTTCGGATTCAATATTAAGTGATGCATTTTTTAGGAATTTTTATTTATTTGGAAGTTGGATCCTTATTTCGTTAAACATTTTTTCTCGCAATCGGAATTAAACTTCTGAATTGTTTCTCTAGTGGATATTTCGTACGTATGCAATTAGCTATTTCAAGTCGTCATCGGAGATTTGTTTTGAAAGCAAAAATCTTGCAAATTTCAAGTGCCTTTTCATTACGAGTAACAAGTTGAAATTGAAATTAAGAGACGAGAGAACAAATTCCGAGTGAACCTGGACTCGAATTCAATGCAGTTTTCATTTATGAGTTTTCAATTTAACAAGAAATCATATTTTCGGTTTAAATTCCTTCCTCCCGTAATCAATAAATAGTTCAATACGTACTTTTACTTGAATATATTTTCCAATTAGTCCTTCTGTTAATTTATAGCCGAAGTTAAGATCATACTCATAAACATCACGGTAATCCTGGTTTTAATTTAAAAGGAAATCAGTAGTTGAAGGAAATTTTTATAGATGCATTCTTATCAACGGCATCGACTGTATTAATCGAACCTTCTAAAATTGATTTAAAATCGTTTTTGGGGCTTAAATTAAAGAAGTTCTAACTGTTCCGCGATGAAAGTGCCTTTGTCATCTTAAACATTAAATTCATTATCTCATAATCAGGACCGAATTTGTTTCTAATTATTGTAATTTAGATTTAAATTTAGCCTTATCAATTCAGGAATTCTATTCAATTTTGTGCGGATTTCTAATATTAATTTCCTTCAGCGGTCGTTATTTTTTAAACTGATTCTCAATACTGATCGTTAAAGTAGCCATATTTATTAATTATTTATATTCGAATTGCTTGTTTTAGTTCAAATTTTCACGGGTTTAGAATACTCTTCTGATATGTATCAATTAAGAAGATTTTTCAAAAATTTTAGTTGCTAAAGTTCTCTAGTTCCTTGTTATCTTTAACGACGAAATTCTAAATTTAATCGGCATTATTTCATAATCTGAATCATTTTTATTTCTTTCTGTTTAATTGCATTTAAAATTTAGCTTCATCACCCAAGAATATTGATGGATTTGGTAAAAATTAGCACTAATATTAATGTTTTTGTTTCGTGCCATTAATTCAATATCTTCAGCCAATTTCTAAGAGTTGAATTAAGGCTTCTTTAAATGATTATAATTAGTTATTACCTTTTTAATATTGTGTGATGATGTTATAATATATTTTAAACTGTTTGGTCAACGGTTGCAAATGAACAGGAATACGGAGTTTTCAAATTACTTACTTCGCTTTACATTTGCATGGCTTTAGATTATAATTCCGATTTTTATCCATCTACATATTTTCTTAATTTGGAATTTCTCTTTTTTAATTGTTTAGGAGGCAACACCGATATTGTCTTGGCGTTATGCTCATTGGCGTCTTCAGGAAGTGAATTACGTACAGGAGATCCTTCGATGGTATATTCAGTGAATTGGAGCTTCAGCTTAGGTAAGCACAATTTTTATATCAATCTCTAATATAACGTATTTTGAAAATGTCCTCCCGTTATTGACTGTGAACTTTTATTTTCACATCGTGTAATATATAGTAAAAACCTGTGGAACGGACTATCAATTAAGTGATTTATTGATCAATAGTTTTTGGGGTGAATAAAAGGTTTTTAATAAGAACTTTGAGCAACATAATCTGAACGACCATGTAGCATGTTGCTATCTTTTATAATTATCATATGGTGTACTGTAATGGAGAATAATTAGTACAGTACAGCAATGCAATGGTCAGACATACCCTTACCCCTTTTCTGTATTTTTCTGTGATCTGACCCAGAAATGCAGTTTCGCTTTCTTCGATGAGCTTTTTCCAACACCTATTGATATTTTGCTTCCCTTCACCGTTGCTTTCACTTTCAAAGCACTTTCAAAAGAAGCCATGATCACGTAAACAGTCATTCTTAGACTAGTAATGGGTTTCGAACGGCCTTCAATTCATTTCGAATTTTCAAAGCATCTTTTTCGTTTCATTTTCGTTGCTTTCACTTTCGAGGTATCAGTAAAAGAAGTAGGCTCATGCTAACAATGCCAAAAGACGAGTAATGACTTCCTAATGGCCTTCAATTCTTTGCCTTGCTTTCCTTCAAGTTCAAGGTAAACTCATCGTTTGCTTCTGTGAGAACTATGTGTTTGTTTTCTTTTCGTGCGTTTACCGCCTTGTCTGGGAAAAAGATACAATCAAAGAATGCAATGGATAGTAACATTGAATATATTTTTAAGATTACCACTTGTTTCAAATAATAGAATCATTTTTGCATATTTCTGACAATCGAATTCTTTGAAATTCAATAAAATATACATCAAGTGATATAAAATCTCGTATTTTTATATTGCAATGACGAGAGGCGTAGTCTTCACGATAAGACATTTGATAAAATCCAGCGATTAATTCCTTCATTTATATCTTCACCGGTTGTTGTCCTTTAAACGATATTTGTTACACAATTATCTATTTGTATGTCTAATGATATTCTCATGGAGTGATTAACTGAATTTTAATAAAATAGAATTGTTTAGATGATTTTCAGAGAGTTATCAAACTCAAATCAAGTAGAACTAAATAACTATTCTCCTCTTAAATTTCTTTGTTTCTTAACTGAATATTTCCACTCCGATTAAAAGATAATACTGCATTAATTATCCGTAGATTAACACCATGGCAAAGAGAATTTCATTACTTCTTTCATTAATTCCAACTAAACTTAGAATACTTAATTTCAAATAAGGAAAGGGTGAAGGTGACTTTGCACATAAGGGCGTGCACCCAGTGCACCCTTAACCATCTAGGCTACCTGACCAGAACATTTCAACAAGCCTCCCGGTTATAGGCAGATCCCGGGTTCGATTCCCGGCCCTGTCAGACTTTTTTCAAGTCTGTTTTTCCATGGGAATACTTAATTTCCTTCTGCATCATCGTTTGAAAGCAAACGTTTGTCTAAGATGGCCAGTACTGTTATTAGGCGTTGTAGCTTATTTAGGAGTTACGTAAATTGAGTAAATTGAATGTTCGATTTAGCAAATTAGAACCCGATTTAAAGATATTTGAGCGAACTCAATTACGATAGAACTTCTTTGAGCAACTTAAAGATCATATACCGTTCCACTTTAGCTTATTCTTTATTGTAACTCATAAGTTTCCTTACGTTTTTCTAAATCTATTAACCAGTCTTATATTACAGTTTACCTACTTATTGATGCTACATTGTTAGAACTTACTTGTGAATAATTATATTAGCAAACGCAACCTTTCCGCATTGATGTACCACAGATAGTCAGTCAACATAACACTTTCATTTAATATATCTCACTGAATTTTCCCAATAGAAATTGTGCTTTCGTGTCTTTAAATCGTATCTGATCCATATACCGGAGTTATGAATTGTGACATCATATAACTAGCAGAACTTATTTATTTAAGGACATTTTTAACATTGTTTTATCAAAGCTAGTGATAAGGGACTTTTCTGCCTTTTTGTTAGTTTTCATTCCAATCTCGCATTACTGTACTGATTGAAAAAATGAATTGTGTTTATAGATATTATTTCATAAGTATTGGGCATAAATTCAACTTTTATATCTGCATTTGATTGATATCCACAATAGCTCGTATTTTTCATATCTTATTATTACTAATTTAAAATGTATTTAACTGAATTAAAGAAGGAGGTTTATTCCCTTTATTAGATTTTGATAGCTTTGTTTGCATCATCAAGGCTGTTATTTTATTGCAAGAACTATTGAGAAACCCGAGGCTAATTAAAATATAAATGCCATTCTCTTTAATTTAAATCACTGAATCAGCGGTCAGTGAATATATTTGAGCACAGTCGTTATATAGATCAATAGAGATTTGAGACGTAAGTAAAATAAACACATTTTACCTTATTCTGTCAATCGCAAAAACATTAGATACCATATCTACCTGGGCTTAACTTCATTAAAGGCAACTTAGTGATTCCACACACATCCCGGCTCTAAATAACATTTTGCCATAAATAAATGATCTTTAAGTATTAACGCAAATAATAAAAACATAATGTCATTAAACCGACACAATTTAAGAATATGCAAATAAATCCTTCGTAACTCGTGAGTCATCTCAATGTTTTAGAGTGCTACTTCCCAGTAATATATCCCTCGTACCAATTCCCCCCGGACCAATACACCGGGCGCCGGTGAATTCGTACGCGGTGAATCCGTACGCGGAGAATTCGTATGCAGGGAGTTGATCCCCCGCGCTCATGTTGTACTATTGTTATTCAGTCTTATGTTAATCTACAAGACCTGATTATTGGTTAATGTTATAAATAAATGAACGGGGGGGTGGGTTGGGTGGTAGTTCAACATCATCGCGGGGGATCAATTCCCCGCTTACGAATTCCCCCCGAACCAATTCACTGGGAGCCTTTTCATAGGTTTACTGTGTTCATTAAAGGCATATTATTCCTAAATAATGCAGAGATTTACTAATTCTATCGCTGGAACGTCTTCCAATGTCATTATTACGCATTCTATCACTTGCAAATGTTAACCACAACTTTTTAAGGGTTTCATCGGCTGTACAATTCGTTCCATGGCAATATCTCACATGTTCAATGAGAAATGACATCTCTTTTATGAACAGAAAGGAAGAAGAACTTACTTACTAATAAATACTAGAAAGAAATTGTCAGGACAACAATGAATCTATTATATTTGCATATCCTCAAACCAAAAGAAGCCGTTTAATTAAAATTACGCATTCCTCTTTCTTTAAGAAATACTGTTTTCCTCTCTCAGCAGTAATTTACTATGATTAATGGATCAACACAAAAGACTTCTCCGTCATGGATTCCAAAATCAACATTCCCGATTCGATCTTTTTTTGTTTTCTTAGAGAAAATTGTGCATTTTATGAACAATATTGTTTGTAAATTTTAGACTATTTTGAAGGAATAAGACGATGTTGGATGATAAAAGGTGTTGAATAGCACAATCAAATTCACAGTAGAAGAAAAGGTAATCGTTATTGTCATTAAGATTAGGTATTCAGATCTGTCTACAGTGTTTATTTGTATGTTCGCTTTCAGAACCAAAGAAAACGTCCATGTTTGAAGGATTAATTCTTTTAGCAAATTTTGAATCACAATCACATAGAATAAAACATTCTTCAAAATTGGATCGTTTCATATTCACTTTGGCAAGAAATTGGAAGAAAATTTCAGATAATTTATAGACACAATTACATCACTTTCAATCTATAAATCTTTAAAGCAATAAGAAAGTAGGAAATTAATTTTCGAGCAAATTCCAGCACTGGTCACGTTTTTAAATTCATCAATCTGACTGAATTACATCGATGTTAGTCTGATTACTTTGATGAATTATCAATTATTGATGGATTTAAGAACAGTCCGTAGGTTCTTCTCCTGTTTTACTAAATTGCTTCCGTTGCATTTTTAATTTCTTCCATCTCCATAATTCCTTAAACTCAGGTGAAAATATATAATCGCGTCGTTTTTTTGCATTATAAATACGTTATATTTGTAAGTTTCCATTTACTGGCTTTTTTATGAGATTATTCACATTTGAATGTCCCGCTAATGTCGTCAGAACCCTGCGGCTCTTCATCGGGAATTAATCTCAGCGATGGACATTGGTGGAAAGCATCGTAAATGCATCGGTGAGTAGATCGGTTTGTTGGATGAATTTAAAAAGTTTCCACTCACTCGAATCTTTGATTGGTGTTACTTAAGCTACCTCGGCAAGTCGTATTGTTTATTGCAAGCATTTCAAAGATTATTACAATCAATTCTACATTTTTATACAGCATTTCAGAATACGTTACTAAATTCGCTGTGAATTCTGATATCAGAGAGCCAAGTAGAACCACTCTTTGCTCAGCCACGAGGTGAAATTTCATATTCACATGCATCTAGATTCAAATCAATGCAACATGTCATTGTACTTACAGTAGAATCCTGCATTTTGCTATTGTAGCTTGATCGAAGGATTCCCAATTCCCGTGAACTGCTGCACGAAATCAATGAATCATCAGAAAAATCTCCTTGGGAATTTTTCGATCACAGATTTAGAACAACACATTTTTCGACACTTGATTTACGATATTGCTGTGAGTCAAGTCGAGGCTTTCAACTGTCGATAAACGTTCTTCATGTACGTTTCCGGTACGTATACTCCAACGAAACACAGGTAAAATACATAAATCTAGAGGAAAAGTACTTCTTTAAAACAAATCAACTTCACAAAGACGAGCAATTTTGAGGCACTTTGAAAATTCTTTCGATTGTACAGTAGACCATTTCCCAATGCATAGGAATTGGAAGTTACGTGAGTCAGACGTGGAAAGAAAGAACATCGAGTTCCGAACGTTCTGGAATTTTCGGAAGGCAACTTTAAGTGTCGTCATTTCATGCAAGGGAGAAGCGAATTGGATGGATGACATAAGGTTGGTTTTTGGTGTGAATTCTGCTCCTGTGAAATCTTCTAGCAAAATTGTAATACGTTTACTAAACCACACAGTATTATTAAGATCGACCATAGTTTCATAGCCTGCCTCCAAGATCAGCTGACACATAATATAATGTAATACTGATTGGTTTAGTATACGTCTTCCTATGGAGCCCAGTGTTTAATTCACGATTGATAAAAGTGTATCTGCTTCAAATTTTGGGACATAGATTCAATAGCGAAAAGAGAAGTTGGGATTATGCTGTCGCTCAAAAGGAACAGTTCAGATTAAGCGGTGGAGTACGTACGATATCAGCGAAAAGCCTAATTCTATTCATAGCTATTTCCTACCTGAAAACGTCGGAAAGAAAGGTCTCTTAAAAATCGGCAATTCTTACTTAGCTTTCGAAATGACAAGGTCATTACTAATGACGATGTCACCTTCAGAAACGCTTCGTTGGACTTTCTTTTATTTTCAGAAGAATCGCGAGTAGCGAAGCGAAGTACGGTGAGTGCAAGGATTGAATCTGTTTCTACGAATGTATGACTTCCATGTGGTTGTGCCGACTAAAAAGTATAATTTATTACGTTTCGTAGTGAATATATTTAAATATTCTGTGTGTTTGTGAAAGGTGTGGTAGCTATAACAACCAGGAAGTGGAATTGAGAGTTGTGCTGGAAGATCGAACCTGGTTCCTTGGATTGTGCAACATGTGCCAGTGAATGACATGCCGTACAGCTTCTATGGTTTGGAATTTCTACTTCTATTCGAAGGTAATAATTATAAGGGAGCAATCCTTTACGAAATCGATCTTTCTTCCGATGAACGTGTTATTGAGGGGCGTGGAAGGTAGAATTGTCGAATGACATGCATTATAGAAGTCGTGTATTAACAAAATGTGGTAAAATCTCAAATCTAGTGTGAGATTGGGTTGCAAATACCGTTTTAAACTATCGATTGGAAAAGTTTTGAGATGGTTTTGTTAAACTCAAACAGACAAAATTTGCAGTTACCAGTGAGACTTCGTGGGTGAAAGGTTGTGGTGGTACACTTCCAGAGTAACGGTAGGAATTTGAATCTTTTTTCGTTATGTTTAAACTTTTGAAATGCAGATATATGTAAAAAGCATAGTGTATTTGGTTGCAATGCACTTAATCTATCTATTGCTAATCTACCATAACACGGAATATTTCTGTGAACGATGTTTTCCAAATGAGCTTGCAGGAGATTGAACATTTGGCAAATTAAATTTGTATCGTATTTTCAACAATCGGAAATTCAAATTATTAGATTTTTACTGACGCGGAAGAATTGTCTGTTCTAAGGGAATCTCAAATGCCAAGAGATTATACTTCCGATGTTTCGTTAGACATTAATGCGAAATATATCACTTCCAAGTGAAAAAATTCCAAGAAAGAAAGTTTGCGCCCAATGAAGATTCTTACTAAGTCTGCGCGTATTTATGTGATTCATCGATATTCTATCGCGATGAAAATATTTCCGGCGAATAGTTGTCTTGAATGAGCAGGAATTTCAATTTTCGGGAAATTACACTTTGAGGGAATCTCAGATTAAATAAGTTGCCTGCTGCGGTGACGAAGTGATTAGCGCGCTAGCTACTCCAACGCAAAGGTCTCGGGTTCGAACCCCGGCAAGTTTTAATTTTCTGGCTAGGGAATGGTTGTGTGTCTTTGTAAGTAGCAATCATTTTTTAAATGGATGTAATTGGGGTCTTTTAATTTCCATTAGAGACGTTATTATTATCATTTGCTTTGCGAAGTTTTCACTTAAAAGCGAAATTATCTCTTAAGTTGAGAAGTTGTCATTTTGTAAGCGGAATTATCATTTGCTAAGCAGAGCTTTCACTTAAAAATATAAGTTACAGTTTTTAGAATTATTATTTACTAAGTCTTAACTTATCAATTGCCGAAGATCACTTCTAGATGAATTTGCCCGAGTAATTCAGTCGCTTATCATTTTTGATTTTTTTCTAGGAATCAAGAATTAGTTGCTTTTTCATCCGTCATTAATGGGTGTTCTGTAAATTTAAATAAATATTAAGGAACGCATTTTCAATATACATTTTAAAATATTTTCCAGTTTCTTGCGAGATTTCGCCAACGGGAACCCTAACGGAATTCGAGATTTCAAATTCAGTGTCGATTCCAGTGGCGTAAATATTTATTAGCCAAGAAGTGACTATCAAAGTATTCTCTGCTCTAAGGTCATGTTAGTTTTGTAGTATTTTTTCTTTACGGTAGTGCAAATCAATTCATATGTAAAGAATGAAAATTTGTTACACGGCTGCTAATGAGTTGGAGGTTTAATATCTCAGAAAACCGTGGTTGTCGGCGCTCCTTGTTTTTTCCCCGGTACTTGGAGAAAACAAGAAGTGGTTGTTCCTAAACGCCTACTTATAATCGATTTAAATTTTAACGTATCACTTGCCGACTTTTAGAAGAAAAAAGAAATTCGGTCGTGTGTCTTTTTGGATACGATGGTTAGGAATTAAGAATGCGTTATATGTTTTAAATCTATCATTATTAAGTATTCTGAAACTTTCAGTAACTACTTAGGAACGAGTTTTGCACGTGCCTTTTTAAAAACTTTTCTTTACGTATCTTCCGCTGAGATATCATGGCAATTGTATTCATAAGGGATCTCGGGATTTAAAAAACTCAGCAGTGATGCCAGTGGTATAAATAATTACTAATTTCATTGAATCTGAATATAGTTACCTAAATAGTATAATCAGTAATATATTTTATCAAACCGAATGATGACCATTTGTGATTATTTTTAACAATACAAAAGTGCATTGTGCCAAGTCACGATAACTGTTAACATTATTCTTCTGTATTTTGTGTACTCTACTGTATTCTTATTCATGCCATATTTAAAATAAAATTTTCATGCTTTTTAGATTTGTCATTCTAATTATATTAAATCAATAGATTTTATTCTTTTTTGTAACAAAATGAGTACATCACTTTCAATACATTTAATTCAATCATGAATTTTAATCGCGTAAGCCGATTTCAGGCAAGTTTTACTCATGTAATGATAAGAATGTCGTATTGAAAATTTAATAAGTCCTTGTACATTATTATCAATTTATATTAATAATAGTAATAACTGTGAACTGACAATTCGTATTGCAACTTCATTAAAGCAAATATTTATTTACAGGTGACCAGTAACTGGGATGTTTTTCTTCATCAGTACTCTGCTGATTTCCCTCGCCGACGTAGAATGTGAAACTCAGTTGTAAGAGAAAGTCACGTCCTAGGTCACAAGACAGCTGATTCCTTAAAGTAAGTGCATTTCCTCAGGTAGTGAGTACAACATTACAGGCTTCACTAATAAAATACCCAATTCCTTTGATTTTCTTCTGCACATTTCATATATTTTTCATTTTATAATTTGCCGACCTTTGTCGCATTCGTTGACCTTAATATTTCCTCTAAAAATTGTTAGTATTTAGAGAAATAATAACAAAAATATTTATAGACCATAACATGAATATTATTTCATTCTTTCTACAAAATTCTTATAATATTACGGTTCAATAACTATTCTTTTCTGTTTTTTCCAATTATGGTTTTAAGGATTGTGAAGTTTTACTAGCAAACATAGTTAGTTGTAGGATAATCTAGTCCATTCTATATTCCTCTGTATTGATTTCATGATTCCCTGTATCCGTTTGTCCTAATAATCCTTAGCAAATCACTATCAATATATCAGATTTTAGTTTTCCTGCAGTTTGTATGCCATTACATTTTATTAAGCAATAACTCTTTGCAACAAGAGCTAATTTACAACTTCTGGCATAAGTCAATTGCAAAATTTTCAAAGTAATTGATCTTGGTCATCTTCTTTCATTTGCATGTAACTTCGACCCTTTTTTATGTAATCTACAATCCCAATTCCTGTTTTTGCCCTTCCTTGCTTTCCTTCTATTTTTACTTCAATTACTCTCATTTGTTCCTGCTATCATACTCTGATGAATGAACTGTTTTCATTTGTCATGTGGTACAGGATACAGGAAAATATATCTCTCTCATTTTCTTTCGTCCCAGTCTTGATCATGGCTGTGATGAAATGAAAGCTACAAAGGTATGAGTGAATAATTGTACTGATCAAGGTCTCTCCTTACGGAATGCCAAGAAATCTGTTAAAGTCTTTGAAACTGTTCTTAAATCTTTTCCTCCTGCATGACACTAAATGCTAAGAAATAATTCCCAGCTGATTAATACGTTGGTGAACTGAGGGATGTTCTCTCACTATAAATGATGGAAAAGGAGTGGATATCAGTCATTAATGATGTGGAAAGGTAAGCAAATTTCTATATAGTAAATTAACGTGTGATAGCTAAACTAAACTAGCTATATGCTAAAACTTAATGCAAAGTTTGAAAATTATAATAAATATTTGAGTGCATTTGAAGCTTTATTTGCAGCAGAGATACACTAACCATAGACGACATTAGAAAGAGATGGTCAACAAAAGGAAACAACTATACGAGCACGCAGATGAAGATCATAACTCAGCATTAGTTGAGGTCAACTTAATGTGGGACTAAGCAATGCAGTACCTATGTTCATTGAACCCCAACAGCTGTGGAAAAAAAATTAGAAATCTTTGGATGTTGTTGGATAGGCAAATGGAAAACTGACTACTTCTTCAATATATTAACAGGACCTTTTATGTAATGAATCAACATAGGGTTACAAATTTTAGAGTAAATAGGTTTAAGTCTAGGATACTTTGGAAATATCTTAATCAAATTGGACAAAATTATACAATTATTTTAAGGCCATAATTAACGACTATTGTTTTATAGGTACCCATTATGGAGAGGTCTTCTGGTAACTTCAAAAGCTACCCTAGCAGAATAAAATTGTCACTGATCTGACCTCTCATGTTTAGTGAGACGTTTGGATAATCGATGCGCTTTGAGGAAGGCATCTTATTTGAGAATATCTGTTCATGGAGTAATTCCAATGCATTCCCACTTGGTGATGGCAAAATAAGGTATGTTTTTCTGAAGATAATAGAATATATTTTTTGAGTAATGGTATCTGATTATAACTAGAAAATAATAATTTTTATGATTAAAATTTTTTAATTGAATATTAATGGTCTCTTTTCTAACCTTTCAGGAATGGGGTGCTTATAAATACATTATTAATAAAGGAAAACTGGTTTACGTACCCTAAAATCACCCCCTTAACCCTCCTGCTGAGTGTCTTCTGGTAACTTCAAAAGAGAGCTACCCTAGCAGAATAAAATTCTCACTATGGAATGGTGTGATGCCTCCTCCAGGTCGAGAGATTTTGCCCATCGAGTGGGTCTGGGTACCACGGGGTAGCTCTCAAATGTAAGCTACCATTTTCAGAATACAGTTCTCTTCAGGGGAGGTGTAATGCCTCTCCTGTTCGAGAGGTTCTGCCCATGGAAAGAGGGTCTGCGTACCTCATGGTATCACTCAATAGAAAGCTACCTTTGGCAAAATAATATTCTCATCGACGATCAGGATTCCGATTGAGATGTTTTGCCCTTCAAGACTTTCTGGTAGCTATCAAAAGAGAGATACCATTTGCAGATACAATTCTCGTCACCGAGAGCCATTTTGCCTCTCTTGATAGAGAAGTTCTGCCCATTATGGGACTAAAACTTGAAGATTTCATGTAGAGGGTCTGATCTGACCTCTCATGTTTAGTGAGACGTTTTTATAATCGATGCGCTTTGAGGAAGGCATCTTATTTGAGATTATCTTTGGATGGAGTGATTCCAATGCATTCCCAATTGGTGATCGCAAAAAAAAGGTATGTTTCTCTGAAGATTTTTGAATATATTTTTTAAGTATTGGTATCTGATTAACATTAGAAAATAATAATTTTTATGATTAAAATTTTTTAATTGAATATTAATGGTCTCTTTTCTAACCTTACAGGAATGGGGTGCTTATAAAAACATTATTGATAAAGGTCTACTGGTTTACCTACCTTAAAATATCCACCTGAACCTACCTGTGGAAGGGGAAATAGGTAAAATGCATAGGAAAAGCAGCATATTCTAAATTGCTCTGGCAACATAAGTCATTCTGTACCTATTGATCAATACTCAATAACCATCACTTACTACCAAGCTGAGATGTGGTAGAAATTGTTGAACCAGATACTACAGGTTAGTTTGGTAAGGTTCGTGCAGGCTCTCCTCTTGAATAATCTAAGGTAACTCTATAATCATTTCAAAGATCCTCATTTCAATATAGGTGTAGCACTAAGCATCCAAAATTGTAATTGCCTTATTTGACTGCCTTGTAAATATCTAACAGGATCTTCTCTTATTACTGGAATATCAATTGGAATATATATTATATTTAATATATTATGTGTTTGTCCTATCATTCATGTATAGAATATGCACTGAATTTCCTCAAATAATACGAGAAGCTCCAGAGTGTTCCAGCTTGGAAGTAAAGTGGAGAATGGTGGAAATGGACAACTACTGTCTACAGTATGGGACATTTGCTTAAGAGGGACACCATATTGCTGATAAATTCGTTGGAAGAATGGACAAGTCCTTCCACGGCTCCTGTGGAGAGCGAGGGAAGTATAACGGCAGCCACTGAGTGCTTTAAGGGTGGCTTCAGAGTAAGATATTATTACATATATTTTTTTCAATTCATTGTTTTGAAATGCGTCTCTAAGTTTTCCAAAACAATGTATGACCTAATTATTTCTTTGATCAAGTTCCAATGGGGTTATGTCATGTCAATTTATGTTTTTAATCGGTAATGATAAGTTAATTGGGTTTCAAGGATGATACAGTGGATTTAGGATGTGTGATGGGGAAAACAAGCCATTTTTTTCATAAGCTCTTGCTCCAATTTGCCTCTGTTGAATTGTTGTGGCTTTCTGTTAGTTCTGTAGAAAGTACTGTTAAATCCTGTCATTTCAAACTTTGTTTGCTCCGGCTTTTCCTTTCATATTGCTCTATGCTAGATTGGGGTCTCTAGGTTTTCCAAAACAATGTATGACCTAATTATTTCTTTTATCAAGTTTCAATGGTGTTATGTCATGTCAATTTATGTTTTAAATCGGTAATGATAAGTTAATTGGGTTAAAAGGATGATACAGTGGATTTTGGATGTGTGATGGGGAAAACAAGCCATTTTTTTCATAAGGTCTTGCTCCAGTTTGCCTCTGTTGAATTGTTGTGGCTTTCGGTTAGTTCTGTAGGAAGTACTGTTAAATCCTGTCATTCCAAAATATGTTTGTTCCGGCTTTTCCTTTCACATTGCTCTATGCTAGATTCGGGGATACATGATCATAATATTCTGGAGAGTTCATAATTATTTTATATATATTGCATGCCTTAATTGAGTTATAATATATATTTAGATATAATATTGCAATTACTGTCAATATGTTCTGTTATACAGCTTGCATTACGATATCGTCAATTTTCATTGAAGTCAGCCATCTTAACTAGCAGATTTTATTATAGTTATACGAATATTTCCAATTGGAGATCATGGACGAAGGTTGTGGGATGTATTTCTGGAAATCTGATTTATTTCCATGATCATCCTTGTGGTTACACTACATTTAAGCTATCATTTGGTTCGCTTTGTTGGATTTCTTTTTTTAAATTCAATGAAATAGTGGAAGTGGAATTGGCAATGAGTGGTGAGTGGTACATGTTTTGGGGTCCCTAGAATACATTCTGACCATTTTTAGAAAGAAGTTTGTGTGTGTATGTGTGTGCTTGTGGGCGCTCTAACGTGAAAACTATTATCCCTATTAGTACCAAGCTTCACATATATACTGTGGTGTGCTGACAGAGTTGAATATTTTTTGGAGCAAATGGTTTAACTGGAGTTGAGCTTTTTTTATTCTTCGAAGCAAATGTCCGTTATTGTAAAATATATCTAGATAATAATATATTTAGGTATATACGATTGTTTATAAAAGTTTTAGTAAATGTAATTTCATTATTTTATCAATCATCTATCCAAAAACATTATTTAAAATGTTTGTGATGTAAAAGATATTATGATATAAATTATTCACTTATCTTCTAAGTTTAGTTTGAATATAGATTTTGAAAATACTGTCGTAAATTAATATTACATCTTATACATGAAGAAAGTCATGTGCTGGCCACATCAGATTTTTTTTGTGATGCATTGGAGCTACTTCTTAAGTATCCAAAAATAGCGTTTTAATGACATGTAGGTGTTTTCCTTGCTCTCGTTTTGATTGTTGTTAATGGTGTTTTTGAAAGGGACAGAATTTCATCGCATTTGAACAACGGTTTCCTTTTCATGGTTAGGTTTTACCCACGTACTGGTCTGGATATTTTAATGTTCCAGTATAGATTTTAAAAATTATAAATTACGTATAGAATATATGCAATAACAAATATAAATAAATACTTTATGATATCAATTTTGGTAAATGTTTGTCATATTATAGGTTACCGTAAAATACTTGCATATTGTTACACAGAACTATTATGATTTACAATATTAATTTTGTATTTTTACTGAAAATGGGTTGATACCTTAGATGTAATGTGTTCTTTTTTTCTGACAAACCCTTACTGAAGGAAAATTATGAGTCCAAATTTTAAAAATTTACATTAGTAAGTTATTAATATTATTCTTTTTCAGTTGCGTAATTGCTATTCTTTATTGGAAAGGTATCCATTTCTAATTGAACTTCTTATGGGAAAATAATAGGTTCATAGATATTCATTGAAATATATTCTTTGTGTATCCAATCCTTCGGATCATAGAGTATGCCAAGCTAGTTTGGTTTGAGTGCATTAGATTTTTAACACAAGCTCCGCACTGCTTTGGGCGCAATATGGGTCGACGATTTAGTAGTAGTTTTTCCACATGCCATTTTGGGAACTTTGCGTGCAAGGGCAAGTGTGGTCTTGTCCGAAGGTCCATCATCGTTCACTGCCATGGCCTCATTGAGGCACTGGTAACACAGAGTGGTGTATCAAACATGACTTTATGATGATTACGAATTAAAGTTGTATCTGTTAATCCATCTTCTACCTATAACATTTAGATGTTTATCCAATTATACCTAATTATACATTCACTGACTCATTTATTCATAGGGGATTAAAATTGTAACCATATTTCATAAGTGTCACAGACTTGAAATTTTCAATTCATTGTTTTGAAATGGGTCTCTAAGTTTTCCTAAACAATGTATGACCTAATTATTACACATAGTTAGAGGTGGTGATCTTCTGTTAAACTGCATAGGAAAAATCACCAGACCTGGGTTTGATACTGGGCGGTAAATATATCTGTCAAATAAAACAAATTGAGATGGTTTTTAATTATTCCTTTCATGCACTTATCGAAATAATACGGAGTCCTCGCTGCGATGGAAGAAGTATATTAAGACTCTGTTTGAAAAACAATTAGATAAGACCATGCTGTTTCTGGGTTCGATGCTAGAGCACTTTAATATTTCTCTCATGAGGAATATATGGGAAAAGTAAGATGTTGTTTGAGGCAGTTGAAGCAACCATTTCTGCCTTAATTTTCACACATAGTAAGAGATGGTGATCTTCTGTTGTGCTGCATAGGAAGTACCTCCAAAAAAACCCGGGTTTGTTGCCAGACGATTAAATTGCAGCAAATGTTAAGAATACTTTCAATACTTTTTTTTTTCTTTTGAGGACAGTACCTATATGATGCCAAAATATAATTAATATTGTCGATCTGCTTGCATGATGGTGATGGCAAAATAAGGTATGTTTTTCTGAAGATCTTAGAATATATTTTTTAAGTAATGGTATCTTATTATCACTAGAAAATAATAATTTTTATGATTAAAATTTTTGAATTGAATATTAATGGTCTCTTTTCTAACCTTTCAGGAATGGGGTGCTTATAAATACATTATTGATCAAGGAAAACTAGTTTACGTACCTTAGAATCTCCCCCTTAACCCTCCTGCTGAGTGCCTTCTGGTAACTTCAAAAGAGAGCTACCCTAGCAGAATAAAATTCTCACTATGGAGTGGTGTGATGCCTCCTCCAGGTCGAGAGATTTTGCTCATCGAGTGGGTCTGGGTACCACGGGGTAGCTCTCAAATGTAAGCTACCATTTTCAGAATACAGTTCTCTTCAGGGGAGGTGTAATGCCTCTCCTGTCCGAGAGGTTCTGCCCATGGAAAGAGGGTCTGCGTACCTCATGGTATCACTCAATAGAAAGCTACCTTTGGCAAAATAATATTCTCATCGACGATCAGGATTCCGATTGAGATGTTTTGCCCTTCAAGACTTTCTGGTAGCTATCAAAAGAGAGATACCATTTGCAGATACAATTCTCGTCACGGAGAGGCATTCTGCCTCTCTTGATAGAGTAGTTCTGCCCATTATGGGACTAAAACTTGAAGATTTCATGTAGAGGGTCTGATCTGACCTCTCATGTTTAGTGAGACGTTTTAATAATCGATGCGCTTTGAGGAAGGCATCTTATTTGAGATTATCGTTGGATGGAGTGATTCCAATGCATTCCCAATTGGTGATCGCAAAAAAAGGTATGTTTTTCTGAAGATTTTTGAATATATTTTTTAAGTATTGGTATCTGATTAACATTAGAAAATAATAATTTTATGATTAAAATTTTTTAATTGAATATTAATGGTCTCTTTTCTAACCTTACAGGAATGGGGTGCTTATAAAAACATTATTGATAAAGGTCTACTGGTTTACCTACCTTAAAATATCCACCTGAACCTACCTGTGGAAGAAGAAATAGGTAAAATGCATAGGAAAAGCAGCACATTCTAAATTGCTCTGGCAACATAAGTCATTCTGTACCTATTGATCAATACTCAATAACCATCACTTACTACCAAGCTGAGATGTGGTAGAAATTGTTAAACCAGATACTACAGGTTAGTTTGGTAAGGTTCGTGCAGGCTCTCCTCTTGAATAATCTAAGGTAACTCTATAATCATTTCAAAGATCCTCATTTCAATATAGGTGTAACACTAAGCATCCAAAATTGTAATTGCCTTATTTGGCTGCCTTGTAAATATCTAACAGGATCTTCTCTTATTACTGGAATATCAATTGGAATATATATTATATTTAATATATTATGTGTTTGTCCTATTATTCATGTATAGAATATGCACTGAATTTCCTCAAATAATACGAGAAGCTCCAGAGTGTTCCAGCTTGGAAGTAAAGTGGAAAATGGTGGAAATGAACAACTACTGTCTACAGTATGGGACATTTGCTTAAGAGGGACACCACATTGCTGATAAATTCGTTGGAAGAATGGACAAGGCCTCTCCACGGCTCCTGTGGAGAGCGAGGGAAGTATAACGGCAGCCACTGAGTGCTTTAAGGGTAGCTTCAGAGTAAGATATTATTACATATATTTTTTTCAATTCATTGTTTTGAAATGCGTCTCTAAGTTTTCCAAAACAATGTATGACCTAATTATTTCTTTGATCAAGTTCCAATGGGGTTATGTCATGTCAATTTTCTGTTTTTAATCGGTAATGATAAGTTAATTGGGTTTCAAGGATGATACAGTGGATTAAGGATGTGTGATGGGGAAAACAAGCCATTTTTTTCATAAGCTCTTGCTCCAATTTGCCTCTGTTGAATTGTTGTGGCTTTCCGTTAGTTCTGTAGAAAGTACTGTTAAATCCTGTCATTTCAAACTATGTTTGCTCCGGCTTTTCCTTTCATATTGCTCTATGCTAGATTGGGGTCTCTAGGTTTTCCAAAACAATGTATGACCTAATTATTTCTTTTATCAAGTTTCAATGGTGTTATGTCATGTCAATTTATGTTTTTAATCGGTAATGATAAGTTAATTGAGTTAAAAGGATGATACAGTGGATTTAGGATGTGTGATGGGGAAAAAAAGCCATTTTTTCATAAGTTCTTGCTCCAGTTTGCCTCTGTTGAATTGTTGTGGCTTTCGGTTAGTTCTGTAGGAAGTACTATTAAATCCTGCCATTCCAAAATATGTTTGCTCCGGCTTTTCCTTTCACATTGCTCTATGCTAGATTCGGGGATACATGATCATAATATTCTGGAGAGTTCATAATTATTTTATATATATTGCATGCCTTAATTGAGTTATAATATATATTTATATATAATATTGCAATTACTGTCAATATGTTCTGTTATACAGCTTGCATTACGATATCACCAATTTTCATTGAAGTCAGCCATCTTAACTAGCAGATTTTATTATAGTTATACGAATATTTCCAATTGGAGATCATGGACGAAGGTTGTGGGATGTATTTCTGGAAATCTGATTTATTTCCATGATCATCCTTGTGGTTACACTACATTTAAGCTGTCATTTGGTTCGCTTTGTTGGATTTCTTTTTTTAATTTCAATGAAAAAATGGAAGTGGAATTGGCAATGAGTGGTCCGTAACCAAAATTGTTTAGACTCTTTGAATAGCGGTAGAATATTTTACACTTTTGTTATTGCTATTGTACAATATACAATGTATTTTAGGGTCAAATCCTTCATACTATTTGAATTTTTACTTTCTCCATATTCATAGTATATAGAAAGTATTGTTTTTATGAAAGAATTTTACTTCGGGATTTCAACGGAAATACATGTTTTGGGGTCCCTAGAATACATTCTGACCATTTTTAGAAAGAAGTTTGTGTGTGTATGTGTGTGCTTGTGGGCGCTCTAACGTGAAAACTATTATCCCTATTAGTACCAAGCTTCACATATATACTGTGGTGTGCTGACAGAGTTGAATATTTTTTGGAGCAAATGGTTTAACTGGAGTTGAGCTTTTTTTATTCTTCGAAGCAAATGTCCGTTATTGTAAAATATATCTAGATAATAATATATTTAGGTATATACGATTGTTTATAAAAGTTTTAGTTAATGTAATTTCATTATTTTATCAATCATCTATCCAAAAACATTACTTATAATGTTTGTGATGTAAAAGATATTATGATATAAATTATTCACTTATCTTCTAAGTTTAGTTTGAATATAGATTTTGAAAATACTGTCGTAAATTAATATTACATCTTATACATGAAGAAAGTCATGTGCTGGCCACATCAGATTTTTTTTGTGATGCATTGGAGCTACTTCTTAAGTATCCAAAAATAGCGTTTTAATGACATGTAGGTGTTTTCCTTGCTCTCGTTTTGATTGTTGTTAATGGTGTTTTTGAAAGGGACAGAATTTCATCGCATTTGAACAACGGTTTCCTTTTCATGGTTAGGTTTTACCCACGTACTGGTCTGGATATTTTAATGTTCCAGTATAGATTTTAAAAATTATAAATTACGTATAGAATATATGCAATAACAAATATAAATAAATACTTTAGGATATCAATTTTGGTAAATGTTTGTCATATTATAGGTTAGCGTAAAATACTTGCATATTGTTACACAGAACTATTATGATTTACAATATTAATTTTGTATTTTTACTGAAAATGGGTTGATACCTTAGATGTAATGTGTTCTTTTTTTCTGACAAACCCTTACTGAAGGAAAATTATGAGTCCAAATTTTAAAAATTTACATTAGTAAGTTATTAATATTATTCTTTTTCAGTTGCGTAATTGCTATTCTTTATTGGAAAGGTATCCATTTCTAATTGAACTTCTTATGGGAAAATAATAGGTTCATAGATATTCATTGAAATATATTCTTTGTGTATCCAATCCTTCGGATCATAGAGTATGCCAAGCTAGTTTGGTTTGAGTGCATTAGATTTTTAACACAAGCTCCGCACTGCTTTGGGTACAATATGGGTCGACGATTTAGTAGTAGTTTTTCCACACGCCATTTTGGGAACTTTGCGTGCAAGGGCAAGTGTGGTCCTGTCCGAAGGTGCATCATCGTTCACTGCCATGGCCTCATTGAGGCACTGGTAACACAGAGTGGTGTATCAAACATGACTTTATGATGATTACGAATTAAAGTTGTATCTGTTAATCCATCTTCTACCTATAACATTTAGATGTTTATCCAATTATACCTAATTATACATTCACTGACTCATTTATACATAGGGGATTAAAATTGTAACCATATTTAATAAGTGTCACAGACTTGAAATTTTCAATTCATTGTTTTGAAATGGGTCTCTAAGTTTTCCTAAACAATGTATGACCTAATTATTACACATAGTTAGAGGTGGTGATCTTCTGTTAAACTGCATAGGAAAAATCACCAGACCTGGGTTTGATACTGGGCGGTAAATATATCTGTCAAATAAAACAAATTGAGATGGTTTTTAATTATTCCTTTCATGCACTTATCGAAATAATACAGAGTCCTCGCTGCGATGGAAGAAGTATATTAAGACTCTGTTTGAAAAACAATTAGATAAGACCATGCTGTTTCTGGGTTCGATGCTAGAGCACTTTAATATTTCTCTCATGAGGAATATATGGGAAAAGTAAGATGTTGTTTGAGGCAGTTGAAGCAACCATTTCTGTCTTAATTTTCACACATAGTAAGAGATGGTGATCTTCTGTTGTGCTGCATAGGAAGTACCTCCAAAATAACCCGGGTTTGTTGCCAGACGATTAAATTGCAGCAAATGTTAAGAATACTTTCAATACTTTTTTTTTCTTTTGAGGACAGTACCTATATGATGCCAAAATATAATTAATATTGTCGATCTGCTTGCATGATGGTGATGGCAAAATAAGGTATGTTTTTCTGAAGATCTTAGAATATATTTTTTAAGTAATGGTATCTTATTATCACTAGAAAATAATAATTTTTATGATTAAAATTTTTTAATTGAATATTAATGGTCTCTTTTCTAACCTTACAGGAATGGGGTGCTTATAAAAACATTATTGATAAAGGTCTACTGGTTTACCTACCTTAAAATATCCACCTGAACCTACCTGTGGAAGAAGAAATAGGTAAAATGCATAGGAAAAGCAGCACATTCTAAATTGCTCTGGCAACATAAGTCATTCTGTACCTATTGATCAATACTCAATAACCATCACTTACTACCAAGCTGAGATGTGGTAGAAATTGTTAAACCAGATACTACAGGTTAGTTTGGTAAGGTTCGTGCAGGCTCTCCTCTTGAATAATCTAAGGTAACTCTATAATCATTTCAAAGATCCTCATTTCAATATAGGTGTAACACTAAGCATCCAAAATTGTAATTGCCTTATTTGGCTGCCTTGTAAATATCTAACAGGATCTTCTCTTATTACTGGAATATCAATTGGAATATATATTATATTTAATATATTATGTGTTTGTCCTATTATTCATGTATAGAATATGCACTGAATTTCCTCAAATAATACGAGAAGCTCCAGAGTGTTCCAGCTTGGAAGTAAAGTGGAAAATGGTGGAAATGAACAACTACTGTCTACAGTATGGGACATTTGCTTAAGAGGGACACCACATTGCTGATAAATTCGTTGGAAGAATGGACAAGGCCTCTCCACGGCTCCTGTGGAGAGCGAGGGAAGTATAATGGCAGCCACCGAGTGCTTTAAGGGTAGCTTCAGAGTAAGATATTATTACATATATTTTTTTCAATTCATTGTTTTGAAATGCGTCTCTAAGTTTTCCAAAACAATGTATGACCTAATTATTTCTTTGATCAAGTTCCAATGGGGTTATGTCAGGTCAATTCTCTGTTTTTAATCGGTAATGATAAGTTAATTGGGTTTCAAGGATGATACAGTGGATTAAGGATGTGTGATGGGGAAAACAAGCCATTTTTTTCATAAGCTCTTGCTCCAATTTGCCTCTGTTGAATTGTTGTGGCTTTCTGTTAGTTCTGTAGAAAGTACTGTTAAATCCTGTCATTTCAAACTATGTTTGCTCCGGCTTTTCCTTTCATATTGCTCTATGCTAGATTGGGGTCTCTAGGTTTTCCAAAACAATGTATGACCTAATTATTTCTTTTATCAAGTTTCAATGGTGTTATGTCATGTCAATTTATGTTTTTAATCGGTAATGATAAGTTAATTGAGTTAAAAGGATGATACAGTGGATTTAGGATGTGTGATGGGGAAAAAAAGCCATTTTTTCATAAGTTCTTGCTCCAGTTTGCCTCTGTTGAATTGTTGTGGCTTTCGGTTAGTTCTGTAGGAAGTACTATTAAATCCTGCCATTCCAAAATATGTTTGCTCCGGCTTTTCCTTTCACATTGCTCTATGCTAGATTCGGGGAAACATGATCATAATATTCTGGAGAGTTCATAATTATTTTATATATATTGCATGCCTTAATTGAGTTATAATATATATTTATATATAATATTGCAATTACTGTCAATATGTTCTGTTATACAGCTTGCATTACGATATCACCAATTTTCATTGAAGTCAGCCATCTTAACTAGCAGATTTTATTATAGTTATACGAATATTTCCAATTGGAGATCATGGAGGAAGGTTGTGGGATGTATTTCTGGAAATCTGATTTATTTCCATGATCATCCTTGTGGTTACACTACATTTAAGCTGTCATTTGGTTCGCTTTGTTGGATTTCTTTTTTTAATTTCAATGAAAAAATGGAAGTGGAATTAGCAATGAGTGGTCCGTAACCAAAATTGTTTAGACTCTTTGAATAGCGGTAGAATATTTTACACTTTTGTTATTGCTATTGTACAATATACAATGTATTTTAGGGTCAAATCCTTCATACTATTTGAATTTTTACTTTCTCCATATTCATAGTATATAGAAAGTATTGTTTTTATGAAAGAATTTTACTTCGGGATTTCAACGGAAATACATGTTTTGGGGTCCCTAGAATACATTCTGACCATTTTTAGAAAGAAGTTTGTGTGTGTATGTGTGTGCTTGTGGGCGCTCTAACGTGAAAACTATTATCCCTATTAGTACCAAGCTTCACATATATACTGTGGTGTGCTGACAGAGTTGAATATTTTTTGGAGCAAATGGTTTAACTGGAGTTGAGCTTTTTTTATTCTTCGAAGCAAATGTCCGTTATTGTAAAATATATCTAGATAATAATATATTTAGGTATATACGATTGTTTATAAAAGTTTTAGTAAATGTAATTTCATTATTTTATCAATCATCTATCCAAAAACATTACTTATAATGTTTGTGATGTAAAAGATATTATGATATAAATTATTCACTTATCTTCTAAGTTTAGTTTGAATATAGATTTTGAAAATACTGTCGTAAATTAATATTACATCTTATACATGAAGAAAGTCATGTGCTGGCCACATCAGATTTTTTTTGTGATGCATTGGAGCTACTTCTTAAGTATCCAAAAATAGCGTTTTAATGACATGTAGGTGTTTTCCTTGCTCTCGTTTTGATTGTTGTTAATGGTGTTTTTGAAAGGGACAGAATTTCATCGCATTTGAACAACGGTTTCCTTTTCATGGTTAGGTTTTACCCACGTACTGGTCTGGATATTTTAATGTTCCAGTATAGATTTTTAAAATTATAAATTACGTATAGAATATATGCAATAACAAATATAAATAAATACTTTATGATATCAATTTTGGTAAATGATTGTCATATTATAGGTTACCGTAAAATACTTGCATATTGTTACACAGAACTATTATGATTTACAATATTAATTTTGTATTTTTACTGAAAATGGGTTGATACTTAAGATGTAATGTGTTCTATTTTTCTGACAAACCCTTACTGAAGGAAAATTATGAGTCCAAATTTTAAAAATTTACATTAGTAAGTTATTAATATTATTCTTTTTCAGTTGCGTAATTGCTATTCTTTATTGGAAAGGTATCCATTTCTAACTGAACTTCTTATGGGAAAATAATAGGTTCATAGAAATTCATTGAATTATATTCTTTGTGTATCCAATCCTTCGGATCATAGAGTATGCCAAGCTAGTTTGGTTTGAGTGCATTAGATTTTTAACACAATCTCCGCACTGCTTTGGGCACAAGGTTATGGGTCGACGATTTAGTAGTAGTTTTTCCACACGCCATTTTGGGAACTTTGCGTGCAAGGGCAAGTGTGGTCTTGTCCGAATGTGCATCATCGTTCACTGCCATTGCCTCATTGAGGCACTGGTAACACAGAGTGGTGTATCAAACATGACTTTATGATGATTACGAATTAAAGTTGTATCTGTTAATCCATGTTCTACCTATAACATTTAGATGTTTATCTGATTATACCTAATTATACATTCACTGACTCATTTATTCATAGGGGATTAAAATTGTAACCATATTTCATAAGTGTCACAGACTTGAAATTTTCAATTCATTGTTTTGAAATGGGTCTCTAAGTTTTCCTAAACAATGTATGACCTAATTATTACACATAGTTATAGGTGGTGATCTTCTGTTAAACTGCATAGGAAAAATCACCAGACCTGGGTTTGATACTGGGCGGTAAATATATCTGTCAAATAAAACAAATTGAGATGGTTTTTAATTATTCCTTTCATGCACTTATCGAAATAATACGGAGTCCTCGCTGCGATGGAAGAAGTATATTAAGACTCTGTTTGAAAAACAATTAGATAAGACCATGCTGTTTCTGGGTTCGATGCTAGAGCACTTTAATATTTCTCTCATGAGGAATATATGGGAAAAGTAAGATGTTGTTTGAGGCAGTTGAAGCAACCATTTCTGCCTTAATTTTCACACATAGTAAGAGATGGTGATCTTCTGTTGTGCTGCATAGGAAGTACCTCCAAAAAAACCCGGGTTTGTTGCCAGACGATTAAATTGCAGCAAATGTTAAGAATACTTTCAATACTTTTTTTTTTCTTTTGAGGACAGTACCTATATGATGCCAAAATATAATTAATATTGTCGATCTGCTTGCATGATGGTGATGGCAAAATAAGGTATGTTTTTCTGAAGATCTTAGAATATATTTTTTAAGTAATGGTATCTTATTATCACTAGAAAATAATAATTTTTATGATTAAAATTTTTTAATTGAATATTAATGGTCTCTTTTCTAACCTTTCAGGAATGGGGTGCTTATAAATACATTATTGATCAAGGAAAACTAGTTTACGTACCTTAGAATCTCCCCCTTAACCCTCCTGCTGAGTGCCTTCTGGTAACTTCAAAAGAGAGCTACCCTAGCAGAATAAAATTCTCACTATGGAGTGGTGTGATGCCTCCTCCAGGTCGAGAGATTTTGCTCATCGAGTGGGTCTGGGTACCACGGGGTAGCTCTCAAATGTAAGCTACCATTTTCAGAATACAGTTCTCTTCAGGGGAGGTGTAATGCCTCTCCTGTTCGAGAGGTTCTGCCCATGGAAAGAGGGTCTGCGTACCTCATGGTATCACTCAATAGAAAGCTACCTTTGGCAAAATAATATTCTCATCGACGATCAGGATTCCGATTGAGATGTTTTGCCCTTCAAGACTTTCTGGTAGCTATCAAAAGAGAGATACCATTTGCAGATACAATTCTCGTCACGGAGAGGCATTCTGCCTCTCTTGATAGAGTAGTTCTGCCCATTATGGGACTAAAACTTGAAGATTTCATGTAGAGGGTCTGATCTGACCTCTCATGTTTAGTGAGACGTTTTAATAATCGATGCGCTTTGAGGAAGGCATCTTATTTGAGATTATCGTTGGATGGAGTGATTCCAATGCATTCCCAATTGGTGATCGCAAAAAAAGGTATGTTTTTCTGAAGATTTTTGAATATATTTTTTAAGTATTGGTATCTGATTAACATTAGAAAATAATAATTTTATGATTAAAATTTTTTAATTGAATATTAATGGTCTCTTTTCTAACCTTACAGGAATGGGGTGCTTATAAAAACATTATTGATAAAGGTCTACTGGTTTACCTACCTTAAAATATCCACCTGAACCTACCTGTGGAAGAAGAAATAGGTAAAATGCATAGGAAAAGCAGCACATTCTAAATTGCTCTGGCAACATAAGTCATTCTGTACCTATTGATCAATACTCAATAACCATCACTTACTACCAAGCTGAGATGTGGTAGAAATTGTTAAACCAGATACTACAGGTTAGTTTGGTAAGGTTCGTGCAGGCTCTCCTCTTGAATAATCTAAGGTAACTCTATAATCATTTCAAAGATCCTCATTTCAATATAGGTGTAACACTAAGCATCCAAAATTGTAATTGCCTTATTTGGCTGCCTTGTAAATATCTAACAGGATCTTCTCTTATTACTGGAATATCAATTGGAATATATATTATATTTAATATATTATGTGTTTGTCCTATTATTCATGTATAGAATATGCACTGAATTTCCTCAAATAATACGAGAAGCTCCAGAGTGTTCCAGCTTGGAAGTAAAGTGGAGAATGGTGGAAATGGACAACTACTGTCTACAGTATGGGACATTTGCTTAAGAGGGACACCACATTGCTGATAAATTCGTTGGAAGAATGGACAAGGCCTCTCCACGGCTCCTGTGGAGAGCGAGGGAAGTATAACGGCAGCCACTGAGTGCTTTAAGGGTAGCTTCAGAGTAAGATATTATTACATATATTTTTTTCAATTCATTGTTTTGAAATGCGTCTCTAAGTTTTCCAAAACAATGTATGACCTAATTATTTCTTTGATCAAGTTCCAATGGGGTTATGTCATGTCAATTTTCTGTTTTTAATCGGTAATGATAAGTTAATTTGGTTTCAAGGTTGATACAGTGGATTTAGGATGTGTGATGGGGAAAACAAGACATTTTTTTCATAAGCTCTTGCTCCAATTTGCCTCTGTTGAATTGTTGTGGCTTTCCGTTAGTTCTGTAGAAAGTACTGTTAAATCCTGTCATTTCAAACTATGTTTGCTCCGGCTTTTCCTTTCATATTGCTCTATGCTAGATTGGGGTCTCTAGGTTTTCCAAAACAATGTATGACCTAATTATTTCTTTTATCAAGTTTCAATGGTGTTATGTCATGTCAATTTATGTTTTTAATCGGTAATGATAAGTTAATTGAGTTAAAAGGATGATACAGTGGATTTAGGATGTGTGATGGGGAAAAAAAGCCATTTTTTCATAAGTTCTTGCTCCAGTTTGCCTCTGTTGAATTGTTGTGGCTTTCGGTTAGTTCTGTAGGAAGTACTATTAAATCCTGCCATTCCAAAATATGTTTGCTCCGGCTTTTCCTTTCACATTGCTCTATGCTAGATTCGGGGATACATGATCATAATATTCTGGAGAGTTCATAATTATTTTATATATATTGCATGCCTTAATTGAGTTATAATATATATTTATATATAATATTGCAATTACTGTCAATATGTTCTGTTATACAGCTTGCATTACGATATCACCAATTTTCATTGAAGTCAGCCATCTTAACTAGCAGATTTTATTATAGTTATACGAATATTTCCAATTGGAGATCATGGAGGAAGGTTGTGGGATGTATTTCTGGAAATCTGATTTATTTCCATGATCATCCTTGTGGTTACACTACATTTAAGCTGTCATTTGGTTCGCTTTGTTGGATTTCTTTTTTTAATTTCAATGAAAAAATGGAAGTGGAATTGGCAATGAGTGGTCCGTAACCAAAATTGTTTAGACTCTTTGAATAGCGGTAGAATATTTTACACTTTTGTTATTGCTATTGTACAATATACAATGTATTTTAGGGTCAAATCCTTCATACTATTTGAATTTTTACTTTCTCCATATTCATAGTATATAGAAAGTATTGTTTTTATGAAAGAATTTTACTTCGGGATTTCAACGGAAATACATGTTTTGGGGTCCCTAGAATACATTCTGACCATTTTTAGAAAGAAGTTTGTGTGTGTATGTGTGTGCTTGTGGGCGCTCTAACGTGAAAACTATTATCCCTATTAGTACCAAGCTTCACATATATACTGTGGTGTGCTGACAGAGTTGAATATTTTTTGGAGCAAATGGTTTAACTGGAGTTGAGCTTTTTTTATTCTTCGAAGCAAATGTCCGTTATTGTAAAATATATCTAGATAATAATATATTTAGGTATATACGATTGTTTATAAAAGTTTTAGTTAATGTAATTTCATTATTTTATCAATCATCTATCCAAAAACATTATTTAAAATGTTTGTGATGTAAAAGATATTATGATATAAATTATTCACTTATCTTCTAAGTTTAGTTTGAATATAGATTTTGAAAATACTGTCGTAAATTAATATTACATCTTATACATGAAGAAAGTCATGTGCTGGCCACATCAGATTTTTTTTGTGATGCATTGGAGCTACTTCTTAAGTATCCAAAAATAGCGTTTTAATGACATGTAGGTGTTTTCCTTGCTCTCGTTTTGATTGTTGTTAATGGTGTTTTTGAAAGGGACAGAATTTCATCGCATTTGAACAACGGTTTCCTTTTCATGGTTAGGTTTTACCCACGTACTGGTCTGGATATTTTAATGTTCCAGTATAGATTTTAAAAATTATAAATTACGTATAGAATATATGCAATAACAAATATAAATAAATACTTTAGGATATCAATTTTGGTAAATGTTTGTCATATTATAGGTTACCGTAAAATACTTGCATATTGTTACACAGAACTATTATGATTTACAATATTAATTTTGTATTTTTACTGAAAATGGGTTGATACCTTAGATGTAATGTGTTCTTTTTTTCTGACAAACCCTTACTGAAGGAAAATTATGAGTCCAAATTTTAAAAATTTACATTAGTAAGTTATTAATATTATTCTTTTTCAGTTGCGTAATTGCTATTCTTTATTGGAAAGGTATCCATTTCTAATTGAACTTCTTATGGGAAAATAATAGGTTCATAGATATTCATTGAAATATATTCTTTGTGTATCCAATCCTTCGGATCATAGAGTATGCCAAGCTAGTTTGGTTTGAGTGCATTAGATTTTTAACACAAGCTCCGCACTGCTTTGGGCACAATATGGGTCGACGATTTAGTAGTAGTTTTTCCACACGCCATTTTGGGAACTTTGCGTGCAAGGGCAAGTGTGGTCCTGTCCGAAGGTGCATCATCGTTCACTGCCATGGCCTCATTGAGGCACTGGTAACACAGAGTGGTGTATCAAACATGACTTTATGATGATTACGAATTAAAGTTGTATCTGTTAATCCATCTTCTACCTATAACATTTAGATGTTTATCCAATTATACCTAATTATACATTCACTGACTCATTTATACATAGGGGATTAAAATTGTAACCATATTTCATAAGTGTCACAGACTTGAAATTTTCAATTCATTGTTTTGAAATGGGTCTCTAAGTTTTCCTAAACAATGTATGACCTAATTATTACACATAGTTAGAGGTGGTGATCTTCTGTTAAACTGCTTAGGAAAAATCACCAGACCTGGGTTTGATACTGGGCGGTAAATATATCTGTCAAATAAAACAAATTGAGATGGTTTTTAATTATTCCTTTCATGCACTTATCGAAATAATACGGAGTCCTCGCTGCGATGGAAGAAGTATATTAAGACTCTGTTTGAAAAACAATTAGATAAGACCATGCTGTTTCTGGGTTCGATGCTAGAGCACTTTAATATTTCTCTCATGAGGAATATATGGGAAAAGTAAGATGTTGTTTGAGGCAGTTGAAGCAACCATTTCTGCCTTAATTTTCACACATAGTAAGAGATGGTGATCTTCTGTTGTGCTGCATAGGAAGTACCTCCAAAAAAACCCGGGTTTGTTGCCAGACGATTAAATTGCAGCAAATGTTAAGAATACTTTCAATACTTTTTTTTTTCTTTTGAGGACAGTACCTATATGATGCCAAAATATAATTAATATTGTCGATCTGCTTGCATGATGGTGATGGCAAAATAAGGTATGTTTTTCTGAAGATCTTAGAATATATTTTTTAAGTAATGGTATCTTATTATCACTAGAAAATAATAATTTTTATGATTAAAATTTTTTAATTGAATATTAATGGTCTCTTTTCTAACCTTTCAGGAATGGGGTGCTTATAAATACATTATTGATCAAGGAAAACTAGTTTACGTACCTTAGAATCTCCCCCTTAACCCTCCTGCTGAGTGCCTTCTGGTAACTTCAAAAGAGAGCTACCCTAGCAGAATAAAATTCTCACTATGGAGTGGTGTGATGCCTCCTCCAGGTCGAGAGATTTTGCTCATCGAGTGGGTCTGGGTACCACGGGGTAGCTCTCAAATGTAAGCTACCATTTTCAGAATACAGTTCTCTTCAGGGGAGGTGTAATGCCTCTCCTGTTCGAGAGGTTCTGCCCATGGAAAGAGGGTCTGCGTACCTCATGGTATCACTCAATAGAAAGCTACCTTTGGCAAAATAATATTCTCATCGACGATCAGGATTCCGATTGAGATGTTTTGCCCTTCAAGACTTTCTGGTAGCTATCAAAAGAGAGATACCATTTGCAGATACAATTCTCGTCACGGAGAGGCATTCTGCCTCTCTTGATAGAGTAGTTCTGCCCATTATGGGACTAAAACTTGAAGATTTCATGTAGAGGGTCTGATCTGACCTATCATGTTTAGTGAGACGTTTTAATAATCGATGCGCTTTGAGGAAGGCATCTTATTTGAGATTATCGTTGGATGGAGTGATTCCAATGCATTCCCAATTGGTGATCGCAAAAAAAGGTATGTTTTTCTGAAGATTTTTGAATATATTTTTTAAGTATTGGTATCTGATTAACATTAGAAAATAATAATTTTATGATTAAAATTTTTTAATTGAATATTAATGGTCTCTTTTCTAACCTTACAGGAATGGGGTGCTTATAAAAACATTATTGATAAAGGTCTACTGGTTTACCTACCTTAAAATATCCACCTGAACCTACCTGTGGAAGAAGAAATAGGTAAAATGCATAGGAAAAGCAGCACATTCTAAATTGCTCTGGCAACATAAGTCATTCTGTACCTATTGATCAATACTCAATAACCATCACTTACTACCAAGCTGAGATGTGGTAGAAATTGTTAAACCAGATACTACAGGTTAGTTTGGTAAGGTTCGTGCAGGCTCTCCTCTTGAATAATCTAAGGTAACTCTATAATCATTTCAAAGATCCTCATTTCAATATAGGTGTAACACTAAGCATCCAAAATTGTAATTGCCTTATTTGGCTGCCTTGTAAATATCTAACAGGATCTTCTCTTATTACTGGAATATCAATTGGAATATATATTATATTTAATATATTATGTGTTTGTCCTATTATTCATGTATAGAATATGCACTGAATTTCCTCAAATAATACGAGAAGCTCCAGAGTGTTCCAGCTTGGAAGTAAAGTGGAAAATGGTGGAAATGAACAACTACTGTCTACAGTATGGGACATTTGCTTAAGAGGGACACCACATTGCTGATAAATTCGTTGGAAGAATGGACAAGGCCTCTCCACGGCTCCTGTGGAGAGCGAGGGAAGTATAATGGCAGCCACCGAGTGCTTTAAGGGTAGCTTCAGAGTAAGATATTATTACATATATTTTTTTCAATTCATTGTTTTGAAATGCGTCTCTAAGTTTTCCAAAACAATGTATGACCTAATTATTTCTTTGATCAAGTTCCAATGGGGTTATGTCAGGTCAATTCTCTGTTTTTAATCGGTAATGATAAGTTAATTGGGTTTCAAGGATGATACAGTGGATTAAGGATGTGTGATGGGGAAAACAAGACATTTTTTTCATAAGCTCTTGCTCCAATTTGCCTCTGTTGAATTGTTGTGGCTTTCCGTTAGTTCTGTAGAAAGTACTGTTAAATCCTGTCATTTCAAACTATGTTTGCTCCGGCTTTTCCTTTCATATTGCTCTATGCTAGATTGGGGTCTCTAGGTTTTCCAAAACAATGTATGACCTAATTATTTCTTTTATCAAGTTTCAATGGTGTTATGTCATGTCAATTTATGTTTTTAATCGGTAATGATAAGTTAATTGAGTTAAAAGGATGATACAGTGGATTTAGGATGTGTGATGGGGAAAAAAAGCCATTTTTTCATAAGTTCTTGCTCCAGTTTGCCTCTGTTGAATTGTTGTGGCTTTCGGTTAGTTCTGTAGGAAGTAGTATTAAATCCTGCCATTCCAAAATATGTTTGCTCCGGCTTTTCCTTTCACATTGCTCTATGCTAGATTCGGGGATACATGATCATAATATTCTGGAGAGTTCATAATTATTTTATATATATTGCATGCCTTAATTGAGTTATAATATATATTTATATATAATATTGCAATTACTGTCAATATGTTCTGTTATACAGCTTGCATTACGATATCACCAATTTTCATTGAAGTCAGCCATCTTAACTAGCAGATTTTATTATAGTTATACGAATATTTCCAATTGGAGATCATGGAGGAAGGTTGTGGGATGTATTTCTGGAAATCTGATTTATTTCCATGATCATCCTTGTGGTTACACTACATTTAAGCTGTCATTTGGTTCGCTTTGTTGGATTTCTTTTTTTAATTTCAATGAAAAAATGGAAGTGGAATTGGCAATGAGTGGTCCGTAACCAAAATTGTTTAGACTCTTTGAATAGCGGTAGAATATTTTACACTTTTGTTATTGCTATTGTACAATATACAATGTATTTTAGGGTCAAATCCTTCATACTATTTGAATTTTTACTTTCTCCATATTCATAGTATATAGAAAGTATTGTTTTTATGAAAGAATTTTACTTCGGGATTTCAACGGAAATACATGTTTTGGGGTCCCTAGAATACATTCTGACCATTTTTAGAAAGAAGTTTGTGTGTGTATGTGTGTGCTTGTGGGCGCTCTAACGTGAAAACTATTATCCCTATTAGTACCAAGCTTCACATATATACTGTGGTGTGCTGACAGAGTTGAATATTTTTTGGAGCAAATGGTTTAACTGGAGTTGAGCTTTTTTTATTCTTCGAAGCAAATGTCCGTTATTGTAAAATATATCTAGATAATAATATATTTAGGTACATACGATTGTTTATAAAAGTTTTAGTTAATGTAATTTCATTATTTTATCAATCATCTATCCAAAAACATTACTTATAATGTTTGTGATGTAAAAGATATTATGATATAAATTATTCACTTATCTTCTAAGTTTAGTTTGAATATAGATTTTGAAAATACTGTCGTAAATTAATATTACATCTTATACATGAAGAATGTCATGTGCTGGCCACATCAGATTTTTTTTGTGATGCATTGGAGCTACTTCTTAAGTGTCCAAAAATAGCGTTTTAATGACATGTAGGTGTTTTCCTTGCTCTCGTTTTGATTGTTGTTAATGGTGTTTTTGAAAGGGACAGAATTTCATTGCATTTGAACAACGGTTTCCTTTTCATGGTTAGGTTTTACCCACGTACTGGTCTGGATATTTTAATGTTCCAGTATAGATTTTAAAAATTATAAATTACGTATAGAATATATGCAATAACAAATATAAATAAATACTTTAGGATATCAATTTTGGTAAATGTTTGTCATATTATAGGTTACCGTAAAATACTTGCATATTGTTACACAGAACTATTATGATTTACAATATTAATTTTGTATTTTTACTGAAAATGGGTTGATACCTTAGATGTAATGTGTTCTTTTTTTCTGACAAACCCTTACTGAAGGAAAATTATGAGTCCAAATTTTAAAAATTTACATTAGTAAGTTATTAATATTATTCTTTTTCAGTTGCGTAATTGCTATTCTTTATTGGAAAGGTATCCATTTCTAACTGAACTTCTTATGGGAAAATAATAGGTTCATAGAAATTCATTGAATTATATTCTTTGTGTATCCAATCCTTCGGATCATAGAGTATGCCAAGCTAGTTTGGTTTGAGTGCATTAGATTTTTAACACAATCTCCGCACTGCTTTGGGCACAAGGTTATGGGTCGACGATTTAGTAGTAGTTTTTCCACACGCCATTTTGGGAACTTTGCGTGCAAGGGCAAGTGTGGTCTTGTCCGAATGTGCATCATCGTTCACTGCCATTGCCTCATTGAGGCACTGGTAACACAGAGTGGTGTATCAAACATGACTTTATGATGATTACGAATTAAAGTTGTATCTGTTAATCCATCTTCTACCTATAACATTTAGATGTTTATCTGATTATACCTAATTATACATTCACTGACTCATTTATTCATAGGGGATTAAAATTGTAACCATATTTCATAAGTGTCACAGACTTGAAATTTTCAATTCATTGTTTTGAAATGGGTCTCTAAGTTTTCCTAAACAATGTATGACCTAATTATTACACATAGTTAGAGGTGGTGATCTTCTGTTAAACTGCATAGGAAAAATCACCAGACCTGGGTTTGATACTGGGCGGTAAATATATCTGTCAAATAAAACAAATTGAGATGGTTTTTAATTATTCCTTTCATGCACTTATCGAAATAATACGGAGTCCTCGCTGCGATGGAAGAAGTATATTAAGACTCTGTTTGAAAAACAATTAGATAAGACCATGCTGTTTCTGGGTTCGATGCTAGAGCACTTTAATATTTCTCTCATGAGGAATATATGGGAAAAGTAAGATGTTGTTTGAGGCAGTTGAAGCAACCATTTCTGCCTTAATTTTCACACATAGTAAGAGATGGTGATCTTCTGTTGTGCTGCATAGGAAGTACCTCCAAAAAAACCCGGGTTTGTTGCCAGACGATTAAATTGCAGCAAATGTTAAGAATACTTTCAATACTTTTTTTTTTCTTTTGAGGACAGTACCTATATGATGCCAAAATATAATTAATATTGTCGATCTGCTTGCATGATGGTGATGGCAAAATAAGGTATGTTTTTCTGAAGATCTTAGAATATATTTTTTAAGTAATGGTATCTTATTATCACTAGAAAATAATAATTTTTATGATTAAAATTTTTTAATTGAATATTAATGGTCTCTTTTCTAACCTTTCAGGAATGGGGTGCTTATAAATACATTATTGATCAAGGAAAACTAGTTTACGTACCTTAGAATCTCCCCCTTAACCCTCCTGCTGAGTGCCTTCTGGTAACTTCAAAAGAGAGCTACCCTAGCAGAATAAAATTCTCACTATGGAGTGGTGTGATGCCTCCTCCAGGTCGAGAGATTTTGCTCATCGAGTGGGTCTGGGTACCACGGGGTAGCTCTCAAATGTAAGCTACCATTTTCAGAATACAGTTCTCTTCAGGGGAGGTGTAATGCCTCTCCTGTCCGAGAGGTTCTGCCCATGGAAAGAGGGTCTGCGTACCTCATGGTATCACTCAATAGAAAGCTACCTTTGGCAAAATAATATTCTCATCGACGATCAGGATTCCGATTGAGATGTTTTGCCCTTCAAGACTTTCTGGTAGCTATCAAAAGAGAGATACCATTTGCAGATACAATTCTCGTCACGGAGAGGCATTCTGCCTCTCTTGATAGAGTAGTTCTGCCCATTATGGGACTAAAACTTGAAGATTTCATGTAGAGGGTCTGATCTGACCTCTCATGTTTAGTGAGACGTTTTAATAATCGATGCGCTTTGAGGAAGGCATCTTATTTGAGATTATCGTTGGATGGAGTGATTCCAATGCATTCCCAATTGGTGATCGCAAAAAAGATATGTTTTTCTGAAGATTTTTGAATATATTTTTTAAGTATTGGTATCTGATTAACATTAGAAAATAATAATTTTATGATTAAAATTTTTTAATTGAATATTAATGGTCTCTTTTCTAACCTTACAGGAATGGGGTGCTTATAAAAACATTATTGATAAAGGTCTACTGGTTTACCTACCTTAAAATATCCACCTGAACCTACCTGTGGAAGAAGAAATAGGTAAAATGCATAGGAAAAGCAGCACATTCTAAATTGCTCTGGCAACATAAGTCATTCTGTACCTATTGATCAATACTCAATAACCATCACTTACTACCAAGCTGAGATGTGGTAGAAATTGTTAAACCAGATACTACAGGTTAGTTTGGTAAGGTTCGTGCAGGCTCTCCTCTTGAACAATCTAAGGTAACTCTATAATCATTTCAAAGATCCTCATTTCAATATAGGTGTAACACTAAGCATCCAAAATTGTAATTGCCTTATTTGGCTGCCTTGTAAATATCTAACAGGATCTTCTCTTATTACTGGAATATCAATTGGAATATATATTATATTTAATATATTATGTGTTTGTCCTATTATTCATGTATAGAATATGCACTGAATTTCCTCAAATAATACGAGAAGCTCCAGAGTGTTCCAGCTTGGAAGTAAAGTGGAGAATGGTGGAAATGGACAACTACTGTCTACAGTATGGGACATTTGCTTAAGAGGGACACCACATTGCTGATAAATTCGTTGGAAGAATGGACAAGGCCTCTCCACGGCTCCTGTGGAGAGCGAGGGAAGTATAACGGCAGCCACTGAGTGCTTTAAGGGTAGCTTCAGAGTAAGATATTATTACATATATTTTTTTCAATTCATTGTTTTGAAATGCGTCTCTAAGTTTTCCAAAACAATGTATGACCTAATTATTTCTTTGATCAAGTTCCAATGGGGTTATGTCACGTCAATTTTCTGTTTTTAATCGGTAATGATAAGTTAATTTGGTTTCAAGGTTGATACAGTGGATTTAGGATGTGTGATGGGGAAAACAAGACATTTTTTTCATAAGCTCTTGCTCCAATTTGCCTCTGTTGAATTGTTGTGGCTTTCTGTTAGTTCTGTAGAAAGTACTGTTAAATCCTGTCATTTCAAACTATGTTTGCTCCGGCTTTTCCTTTCATATTGCTCTATGCTAGATTGGGGTCTCTAGGTTTTCCAAAACAATGTATGACCTAATTATTTCTTTTATCAAGTTTCAATGGTGTTATGTCATGTCAATTTATGTTTTTAATCGGTAATGATAAGTTAATTGAGTTAAAAGGATGATACAGTGGATTTAGGATGTGTGATGGGGAAAAAAAGCCATTTTTTTCATAAGCTCTTGCTCCAATTTGCCTCTGTTGAATTGTTGTGGCTTTCTGTTAGTTCTGTAGAAAGTACTGTTAAATCCTGTCATTTCAAACTTTGTTTGCTCCGGCTTTTCCTTTCATATTGCTCTATGCTAGATTGGGGTCTCTAGGTTTTCCAAAACAATGTATGACCTAATTATTTCTTTTATCAAGTTTCAATGGTGTTATGTCATGTCAATTTATGTTTTAAATCGGTAATGATAAGTTAATTGGGTTAAAAGGATGATACAGTGGATTTTGGATGTGTGATGGGGAAAACAAGCCATTTTTTTCATAAGGTCTTGCTCCAGTTTGCCTCTGTTGAATTGTTGTGGCTTTCGGTTAGTTCTGTAGGAAGTACTGTTAAATCCTGTCATTCCAAAATATGTTTGTTCCGGCTTTTCCTTTCACATTGCTCTATGCTAGATTCGGGGATACATGATCATAATATTCTGGAGAGTTCATAATTATTTTATATATATTGCATGCCTTAATTGAGTTATAATATATATTTAGATATAATATTGCAATTACTGTCAATATGTTCTGTTATACAGCTTGCATTACGATATCGTCAATTTTCATTGAAGTCAGCCATCTTAACTAGCAGATTTTATTATAGTTATACGAATATTTCCAATTGGAGATCATGGACGAAGGTTGTGGGATGTATTTCTGGAAATCTGATTTATTTCCATGATCATCCTTGTGGTTACACTACATTTAAGCTATCATTTGGTTCGCTTTGTTGGATTTCTTTTTTTAAATTCAATGAAATAGTGGAAGTGGAATTGGCAATGAGTGGTGAGTGGTACATGTTTTGGGGTCCCTAGAATACATTCTGACCATTTTTAGAAAGAAGTTTGTGTGTGTATGTGTGTGCTTGTGGGCGCTCTAACGTGAAAACTATTATCCCTATTAGTACCAAACTTCACATATATACTGTGGTGTGCTGACAGAGTTGAATATTTTTTGGAGCAAATGGTTTAACTGGAGTTGAGCTTTTTTTATTCTTCGAAGCAAATGTCCGTTATTGTAAAATATATCTAGATAATAATATATTTAGGTATATACGATTGTTTATAAAAGTTTTAGTAAATGTAATTTCATTATTTTATCAATCATCTATCCAAAAACATTATTTAAAATGTTTGTGATGTAAAAGATATTATGATATAAATTATTCACTTATCTTCTAAGTTTAGTTTGAATATAGATTTTGAAAATACTGTCGTAAATTAATATTACATCTTATACATGAAGAAAGTCATGTGCTGGCCACATCAGATTTTTTTTGTGATGCATTGGAGCTACTTCTTAAGTATCCAAAAATAGCGTTTTAATGACATGTAGGTGTTTTCCTTGCTCTCGTTTTGATTGTTGTTAATGGTGTTTTTGAAAGGGACAGAATTTCATCGCATTTGAACAACGGTTTCCTTTTCATGGTTAGGTTTTACCCACGTACTGGTCTGGATATTTTAATGTTCCAGTATAGATTTTAAAAATTATAAATTACGTATAGAATATATGCAATAACAAATATAAATAAATACTTTATGATATCAATTTTGGTAAATGTTTGTCATATTATAGGTTACCGTAAAATACTTGCATATTGTTACACAGAACTATTATGATTTACAATATTAATTTTGTATTTTTACTGAAAATGGGTTGATACCTTAGATGTAATGTGTTCTTTTTTTCTGACAAACCCTTACTGAAGGAAAATTATGAGTCCAAATTTTAAAAATTTACATTAGTAAGTTATTAATATTATTCTTTTTCAGTTGCGTAATTGCAATTCTTTATTGGAAAGGTATCCATTTCTAATTGAACTTCTTATGGGAAAATAATAGGTTCATAGATATTCATTGAAATATATTCTTTGTGTATCCAATCCTTCGGATCATAGAGTATGCCAAGCTAGTTTGGTTTGAGTGCATTAGATTTTTAACACAAGCTCCGCACTGCTTTGGGCGCAATATGGGTCGACGATTTAGTAGTAGTTTTTCCACATGCCATTTTGGGAACTTTGCGTGCAAGGGCAAGTGTGGTCTTGTCCGAAGGTCCATCATCGTTCACTGCCATGGCCTCATTGAGGCACTGGTAACACAGAGTGGTGTATCAAACATGACTTTATGATGATTACGAATTAAAGTTGTATCTGTTAATCCATCTTCTACCTATAACATTTAGATGTTTATCCAATTATACCTAATTATACATTCACTGACTCATTTATTCATAGGGGATTAAAATTGTAACCATATTTCATAAGTGTCACAGACTTGAAATTTTCAATTCATTGTTTTGAAATGGGTCTCTAAGTTTTCCTAAACAATGTATGACCTAATTATTACACATAGTTAGAGGTGGTGATCTTCTGTTAAACTGCATAGGAAAAATCACCAGACCTGGGTTTGATACTGGGCGGTAAATATATCTGTCAAATAAAACAAATTGAGATGGTTTTTAATTATTCCTTTCATGCACTTATCGAAATAATACGGAGTCCTCGCTGCGATGGAAGAAGTATATTAAGACTCTGTTTGAAAAACAATTAGATAAGACCATGCTGTTTCTGGGTTCGATGCTAGAGCACTTTAATATTTCTCTCATGAGGAATATATGGGAAAAGTAAGATGTTGTTTGAGGCAGTTGAAGCAACCATTTCTGCCTTAATTTTCACACATAGTAAGAGATGGTGATCTTCTGTTGTGCTGCATAGGAAGTACCTCCAAAAAAACCCGGGTTTGTTGCCAGACGATTAAATTGCAGCAAATGTTAAGAATACTTTCAATACTTTTTTTTTTCTTTTGAGGACAGTACCTATATGATGCCAAAATATAATTAATATTGTCGATCTGCTTGCATGATGGTGATGGCTAAATAAGGTATGTTTTTCTGAAGATCTTAGAATATATTTTTTAAGTAATGGTATCTTATTATCACTAGAAAATAATAATTTTTATGATTAAAATTTTTTAATTGAATATTAATGGTCTCTTTTCTAACCTTTCAGGAATGGGGTGCTTATAAATACATTATTGATCAAGGAAAACTAGTTTACGTACCTTAGAATCTCCCCCTTAACCCTCCTGCTGAGTGCCTTCTGGTAACTTCAAAAGAGAGCTACCCTAGCAGAATAAAATTCTCACTATGGAGTGGTGTGATGCCTCCTCCAGGTCGAGAGATTTTGCTCATCGAGTGGGTCTGGGTACCACGGGGTAGCTCTCAAATGTAAGCTACCATTTTCAGAATACAGTTCTCTTCAGGGGAGGTGTAATGCCTCTCCTGTTCGAGAGGTTCTGCCCATGGAAAGAGGGTCTGCGTACCTCATGGTATCACTCAATAGAAAGCTACCTTTGGCAAAATAATATTCTCATCGACGATCAGGATTCCGATTGAGATGTTTTGCCCTTCAAGACTTTCTGGTAGCTATCAAAAGAGAGATACCATTTGCAGATACAATTCTCGTCACGGAGAGGCATTCTGCCTCTCTTGATAGAGTAGTTCTGCCCATTATGGGACTAAAACTTGAAGATTTCATGTAGAGGGTCTGATCTGACCTCTCATGTTTAGTGAGACGTTTTAATAATCGATGCGCTTTGAGGAAGGCATCTTATTTGAGATTATCGTTGGATGGAGTGATTCCAATGCATTCCCAATTGGTGATCGCAAAAAAAGGTATGTTTTTCTGAAGATTTTTGAATATATTTTTTAAGTATTGGTATCTGATTAACATTAGAAAATAATAATTTTATGATTAAAATTTTTTAATTGAATATTAATGGTCTCTTTTCTAACCTTACAGGAATGGGGTGCTTATAAAAACATTATTGATAAAGGTCTACTGGTTTACCTACCTTAAAATATCCACCTGAACCTACCTGTGGAAGAAGAAATAGGTAAAATGCATAGGAAAAGCAGCACATTCTAAATTGCTCTGGCAACATAAGTCATTCTGTACCTATTGATCAATACTCAATAACCATCACTTACTACCAAGCTGAGATGTGGTAGAAATTGTTAAACCAGATACTACAGGTTAGTTTGGTAAGGTTCGTGCAGGCTCTCCTCTTGAATAATCTAAGGTAACTCTATAATCATTTCAAAGATCCTCATTTCAATATAGGTGTAACACTAAGCATCCAAAATTGTAATTGCCTTATTTGGCTGCCTTGTAAATATCTAACAGGATCTTCTCTTATTACTGGAATATCAATTGGAATATATATTATATTTAATATATTATGTGTTTGTCCTATTATTCATGTATAGAATATGCACTGAATTTCCTCAAATAATACGAGAAGCTCCAGAGTGTTCCAGCTTGGAAGTAAAGTGGAAAATGGTGGAAATGAACAACTACTGTCTACAGTATGGGACATTTGCTTAAGAGGGACACCACATTGCTGATAAATTCGTTGGAAGAATGGACAAGGCCTCTCCACGGCTCCTGTGGAGAGCGAGGGAAGTATAACGGCAGCCACTGAGTGCTTTAAGGGTAGCTTCAGAGTAAGATATTATTACATATATTTTTTTCAATTCATTGTTTTGAAATGCGTCTCTAAGTTTTCCAAAACAATGTATGACCTAATTATTTCTTTGATCAAGTTCCAATGGGGTTATGTCATGTCAATTTTCTGTTTTTAATCGGTAATGATAAGTTAATTGGGTTTCAAGGTTGATACAGTGGATTTAGGATGTGTGATGGGGAAAACAAGCCATTTTTTTCATAAGCTCTTGCTCCAATTTGCCTCTGTTGAATTGTTGTGGCTTTCCGTTAGTTCTGTAGAAAGTACTGTTAAATCCTGTCATTTCAAACTATGTTTGCTCCGGCTTTTCCTTTCATATTGCTCTATGCTAGATTGGGGTCTCTAGGTTTTCCAAAACAATGTATGACCTAATTATTTCTTTTATCAAGTTTCAATGGTGTTATGTCATGTCAATTTATGTTTTAAATCGGTAATGATAAGTTAATTGAGTTAAAAGGATGATACAGTGGATTTAGGATGTGTGATGGGGAAAAAAAGCCATTTTTTTCATAAGGTCTTGCTCCAGTTTGCCTCTGTTGAATTGTTGTGGCTTTCAGTTAGTTCTGTAGGTAGAACTATTAAATCCTGTCATTCCAAAATATGTTTGCTCCGGTTTTTCCTTTCACATTGCTCTATGCTAGATTCGGGGATACATGATCATAATATTCTGGAGAGTTCATAATTATTTTATATATATTGCATGCCTTAAATGAGTTATAATATATATTTAGATATAATATTGCAATTACTGTCAATATGTTCTGTTATACAGCTTGCATTACGATATCACCAATTTTCATTGAAGTCAGCCATCTTAACTAGCAGATTTTATTATAGTTATACGAATATTTCCAATTGGAGATCATGGATGAAGGTTGTGTGATGTATTTCTGGAAATCTGATTTATTTCCATGATCATCCTTGTGGTTACACTACATTTAAGCTGTCATTTGGTTCGCTTTGTTGGATTTCTTTTTTTAATTTCAATGAAATAATGGAAGTGGAATTGGCAATGAGTGGTCTGTAACCAAAATTGTTTAGACTCTTTGAAATGCGGTAGAATATTTTACACTCTTGTTATTGCTAATGTACAATATACAATGTATTTTAGGGTCAAATCCTTCATACTATTTGGATTTTTACTTTCTCCATATTCATAGTATATAGAAAGTATTGTTTTCATGAAAGAATTTGACTTCGGGATTTCAACGGAAATTCATGTCTTGGGGTCCCTAGAATACATTCTGACCATTTTTAAAAAGAAGTTTGTGTGTGTGTGTGTGTGCTTGTGGGCGCTCTAACGTGAAAACTATTATCCCTATTAGTACCAAACTTCACATATATACTGTGGTGTGCTGACAGAGTTGAATATTTTTTGGAGCAAATGCTTTAACTGGAAGTTGAGCTTTTTTTATTCTTCGAAGTAAATGTCCATTATTGTAAATTATATTTAGATAATAATATATTTAGGTATATACGATTGTTTATAAAAGTTTTAGTAAATGTAATTTCATTATTTTATCAATCATCTCCCCAAAAACATTACTTATAATGTTTGTGATGTAAAAGATATTATGATATAAATTATTCACTTATCTTCTAAGTTTAGTTTGAATATAGATTTTGAAAATACTGTCGTAAATTAATATTACATCTTATACATGAAGAAAGTCATGTGCTGGCCACATCAGATTTTTTTTGTGATGCATTGGAGCTACTTCTTAAGTATCCAAAAATAGCGTTTTAATGACATGTAGGTGTTTTCCTTGCTCTCGTTTTGATTGTTGTTAATGGTGTTTTTGAAAGGGACAGAATTTCATCGCATTTGAACAACGGTTTCCTTTTCATGGTTAGGTTTTACCCACGTACTGGTCTGGATATTTTAATGTTCCAGTATAGATTTTTAAAATTATAAATTACGTATAGAATATATGCAATAACAAATATAAATAAATACTTTATGATATCAATTTTGGTAAATGTTTGTCATATTATAGGTTACCGTAAAATACTTGCATATTGTTACACAGAACTATTATGATTTACAATATTAATTTTGTATTTTTACTGAAAATGGGTTGATACTTAAGATGTAATATGTTCTATTTTTCTGACAAACCCTTACTGAAGGAAAATTATGAGTCCAAATTTTAAAAATTTACATTAGTAAGTTATTAATATTATTCCTTTTCAGTTGCGTAATTGCTATTCTTTATTGGAAAGGTATCCATTTCTAACTGAACTTCTTATGGGAAAATAAGAGGTTCATAGAAATTCATTGAATTATATTCTTTGTGTATCCAATCCTTCGGATCATAGAGTATGCCAAGCTAGTTTGGTTTGAGTGCATTAGATTTTTAACACAATCTCCGCACTGCTTTGGGCACAAGGTTATGGGTCGACGATTTAGTAGTAGTTTTTCCACACGCCATTTTGGGAACTTTGCGTGCAAGGGCAAGTGTGGTCTTGTCCGAATGTGCATCATCGTTCACTGCCATTGCCTCATTGAGGCACTGGTAACACAGAGTGGTGTATCAAACATGACTTTATGATGATTACGAATTAAAGTTGTATCTGTTAATCCATCTTCTACCTATAACATTTAGATGTTTATCTGATTATACCTAATTATACATTCACTGACTCATTCATTCATAGGGGATTAAAATTGTAACCATATTTCATAAGTGTCACAGACTTGAAATTTTCAATTCATTGTTTTGAAATGCGTCTCTAAGTTTTCTAAAACAATGTATGACCTAATTATTTCTTTGATCAAGTTCCAATGGGCTTATGTCATATCAATTTATGTTTTTAATCGGTAATGATAAGTTAATTGGGTTTCAAGGATGATACAGTGGATTTAGTAGGTGTGATGGGAAAACAAGCCATTTATTTCATAAGCTCTTGCTCCAGTTTGCCTCTGTTGAATTGTTGTGGCTTTGGGTTAGTTCTGTAGGAAGTACTATTAAATCCTGTCATTCCAAAATATGTTTGCTCCGCCTTTTCCTTACATATTGCTCTATGCTAGATTCGGGGATACATGATCATAATATTCTGGAGAGTTCATAATTATTTTATATATATTGCATACCTTAATTGAGTTATAATATATATTTAGATATAATATAGACATTACTGCTCCTGGGTTTGATGACGGGGCATATTAAAATTTATCTCATAAGAAATATAAGGGAAAAGTAGGATGTCGTTTGAGGCAGTTGAAGCCAATATTTCTGCCTGAATTGTTACACATAGTTAGAGGTGGTGATCTTCTGTTGTACTGCATAGGAAAAATCACCAGACCTGGGTTTGATACTGGGCGGTAAATATATCTGTCATATAAAACAAATTGAGATGGTTTTTAATTATTCCTTTCATGCACTTATCGAAATAATACGGAGTTCTTGCTGCGATGGAAGAAGTATATTAAGACTCTGTTTGAAAAACAATTAGATAAGACCATGCTGTTTCTGGGTTCGTTGCTAGAGCACTTTAAAATATCTCTCATGAGGAATATATGGGAAAAGTAAGATGTTGTTTGAGGCAGTGGAAGCAACCATTTCTGCCTTAATTTTCACACATAGTAAGAGATGGTGATCTTCTGTTGTGCTGCATAGGAAGTACCTCCAAAAATACCCGGGTTTGTTGCCATACGATTAAATTGCAGCAAATGTTAAGAATACTTTCAATACTTTTTTTTTTTTTGAGGACAGTCCCGATATGATGCCAACATAAAATTAATGTTGTCGATCTGCTTGCAGTATGCAAGCTACATTTTACTCCTAAAATATATTTCTCTTGTGCTTGTTCATTGATTTCGATATCCATTTGTGCCTTTCCTAAAATATCTCCTTAAACATGATGCTTCTTATCCTAATGCTATCTTCGAATAAATTTTTATTATCCTCAAACAAATGTTGTCTTCTTCATATAAATTTTTCATTCAAAGGATATGATTAATAATATATAGGTGATTTTACATATTTTATTATAAATTTATTTTGCTTGTTTATTGGTTTGGAAATAATTATAGCCTAGTGTTTTCTATGTAGCCTTAATTATGAGGTTTGTGTTACTATCAGCTCTAAAACAATTGTGTTTATCAATTTAAATATTCCCCTTGAGAATCAATGAGCACTTCAACTAGACTTTTATATGAATAAATATGTCAAATATAAAATAGTGTGTGTGTATGTTTACTAAATATTCGAGAACCAAGAGTCACACAACTTAGAAATATTCTACATAATTAAAAGTCAACCCTGTGCAGTGCTACTCTTAGGCTACTTACAGGATACTCTTTATTTCCCTGGAGTACCTAGACGGGTGAGAACGTTTTCTTAAGAAATAAATGTCAGGATAATTTTTTTGTTACAAATTTATTTTTTTTTTCAAAATTGAATTAGAAATAATTGTTTTTGGAAGTCAAAATAAGCACCATAAGAAAAAGAATAGAATCAGGATTCTTTTTCTGATCCTGGAATATCATTTTATAATTAAACTTGCGCACATTTTGAGAAAGTGCATAAATATTTATTTGGTTTTGAAATGCTTCTCTAATTTTTCTAATACAATCTAAGACCTACTTGTTTCTTTGATCAAGTTTCAATAGTATTATATCATGTCATTTTATGTTTCTAATCGTTAATGATAATTTAATTGGGTTTCAAGGATGATACAGTGGATTTAGGATGTGTGATGGGAAAATCAGGCATTTTTTTATATGCTCTTGCTCCAGTTTGCCTCTGTTGAATCCTTGTGGTTTTCTATTAGTTCTGTTGAAGTCCAGTTAATGCTTGTAGTTTTCCGTTAGTTCTGTTGAAGTGCTTTTAAATCCTTTTCTTTTAAATTTTCTGTACTGCTGCTATTTTTTCACCTTCCTCTATGATAGATTTGTGGATAGATAATTATAATATTCTATGGAGTGAATAATTTTGATATATAATTTAAAGCCTTATTTTAGTTATAATATATATTTAGATATAATATTGCAATGACTTTCAATATGTTCTATTATACAGGTATACAATTAGATTTTGTCAATTAGAATTTTTAATCCTCACATGTCTGCCACCTTAACAAGCAGATTTTATTATAGTTATGGGAATATTTCAAACAGGAAAGCATGCACGAAGTTTGTGGGATGTGTTTCTGGGAATCTGAATTTATTTCAATGATCACCTTTTTGGTTACATTACCTTTAAGCTGTCTTTTGGTTCACTTTGTTTGATTTCCTTTTCTTAAGTTCAATGAAATACTGGAAGTGGAAAATGGCAATGAGTGGTCTGTAGCCCATATTGTTTTGGCTCTTGAAATAGCAGTAGATGATTTTAAACTTTTGTTTTTGCAAAGGTACAATATGCAATGTATTTTAGGATGATTTTCTTCATACTAATTGGTTTTTTTGTGATGCGTTTGTGCTACTTCTTAGGCATTCTTGAAACAGCTTTTTGATGACATGTAGGTAAATTCTTTGCTCTCATTTTGTGTGTTTTAGTGGTTTTTTTTTTAGAGGGGCAGAATTTCATTGCATTTGAACAATGGTTTCCTTTTAATGGTAAGGTTTTACCCATGTAATGCTCTGGATATTTTAATGTTCCAATATAGAACTAAAGAACTATAATATATGTATACAATATATGCAATAAGAAACAAGAATTATCTTCTTTATGATATCAATCTCAGAATATGTTTGTCATATTATAGTTTACCATAAAATACTTGCATATTATTAAACAGAACTATTATGATTTACAATATTTATTCTGTATTTTTACTGAAAATGTATTATTTATACTTATGTATACTTAAGATGTACATTGTTCTATCTTTCTGACAAACCATTCATATAGGATAATTATGAGACCTAAATTTTACATTTTATATCTTAATTGATTAATTGTATTCTAATTCAGTTGCATTATTGCTATCTTTATTGGTAATGAATCCATTTCCATCAGAACTTCATAGTGAAATATAATTGGTTGATACAAATTAATTGAAATATATTCTTTGTTTATCCAGTCCTTCTGAGCAGAGAGTATGCCTTACTTGTTTGGATAATGTACACTAAATTTTAAACGGAAGCTTAGCACTGCTTTGGGCACAAGGTTATGGGATGACTATTTAGTAGTAGTTTTTCCCCAGGCCATCTTGGGAACTTTGTGTGCAAGGGTAATTGTGGTCTCGTCCGACTGGGCATCATCGTCCACCGCCATGGCCTCATAGAGGCACTGGTAACACAAAGTGTGTAAAGGATACACCTACCTTAAGGAATCACAAGGAACGTTCTAAGGGTACTTAGTACATAAGGGCATCCAGCAAGAAAAAATCCTAAGGAAAAACAGACTCGAAACAAATCTGATTGGGCCATAAATCTTTTAGGGTATGAAAAGGTTGGTACAGATGGTGTGGTCGGCAGCCATTTATCTCGCTAAGAGGAGGGTGGGTTACCATGTTTCTGATGACCTCAGCTATGGGTTTGGTAGAGGTTAATGGATGATGTTGGGGGTAATGATGGAGTCTGAACAACGCTGTTTCTCTGCCTTCAGAAGTGGACGTTACCATATCAGGTCATCCTCAGAAATACTGGCTGAGAACTTATTTTGATTTTATTGTTCTTGCTTTTCATTTGTCATCTCTGATGACGGCACATCAGCACCACTGATAATGGTGGTGGTGGACAACAATGGCTTAGCGACAGAAAAGGTTGCCAATTTCCAAGGACAACAATATAAACCACTGGTTTGATGGCAGCTTTGGTGAGAGTGTCTCTTGAGAACCACATGAAAGGACAGTGCTACAGAAACTTTCCAGGGACTTACAAGGATGGCATTGCTTGAGACTTGTCAATGAGATTTTCAGATGAGTACCTTCACTAATGCCTCCTACTCATCATCTCCTACCAATATTTCTTCATTTATTCCGTTTCAGTATTCTCTGAAGTAGCATTTATATAGGCATTAGGTTTAGAAATAGTTGATATTATCAGACTCAATTAAAATTACTTTAAGATGATTACAAATTTAAGTTATATCTGGCAATCCATCTCCCATGTATTACATATAGATGTTTCTCCAATTATGCATTCACTGGCTCATTCATTCATAGGTGATTAAAATTGTAACCATATTTCATAAGTGTCACTGACTTGTAATTTTTACGACGTACTGGCCATAACCTGTAATCACCAAAAAAAAAGTGATTTTGAGGTTCAGTGTCGTGGGTTTGATGCTAGTTGGCCCCAAACGAAGGTAAAGATGCATTTTGGGGATTTTCATAATTTTTTGAGGCATTTCCCAGTAAATTAGAGTGGAAATTCGAGGGAACACTGGCAGCTGTGAATATACAACGAAAATCAAAATGATATCTTTGACGAATATTCTTTGTTCGATGCTAGGTCAAGGAAAATATTCTTCCATTTAAATTGCATTGGGACAATATATATAAGATTTTTTTCAATCCTTTCCCCATGACATGGAAACTTGAAATTCTGCGTGTGGGTAGAGTTTATGAATATATTTTATATACACATTTTTAAGTTTTGCTGAAGGTCCTTGGTTCAATCCCATAGAGTTTTTTCCATTCATAAATGCATTTCTTAGGGGAAAAATGGAACCCAATTTTAGTGCCTTCCCAGTATGATATTGACTTTAAAATTTGCACTAAATAAATTAAATTCCTATCAAGCTATACTGTGTATTCACATCTGCAAATAGGTCCTGGGTTCGACACCAGGCATCTCTAAAATTAGAAATTACTATGATTTTTAAGATGTTTTTAAAACTTCTCATGATATCACAGAAACTTTAAACTTGTCTTGTGAATAGAGGTCTTTAACACTTTTTATATAAATTACACATTGTTTCCCTGATGGTCCTTGGTTTGATCCTAGAGAGCCATTTACATTCCTCTATGCATTGCAAATGAGGATAATAGAAACTTATCGTATGTTTTTCCTGTATATATATCAACTTCAATCTTTGGGTTAAGTATGTTCCATTCCTTTCAGGACTTTCTACGTATTCAAAACCTCCAAATGTTTTTGGGTTTTACACTAGGCTTGTCTACTTTTTTAAAAGAATGAATATCGAGATTTTCAAATTTTTTATGATTGGTTTAAGGTTGAAATTATGACCATGTATATGAACAGAAGTAATGGATGTGTCATGAACGCAGCTAATAATTTACCTTATGATCATTGGTTCGATGCACTGTTTGGAATCCGTCATTCAATTATACGCAAATATAGAGTTCCATTCTAAGGCATTTACAATAATTGACTTGGGATTTTAGAAATGGTCAGATTATCCCAAAGCAAATTTTTTCATGTCATTTCGTCAGAAAAAAATACTCGGTTCGGCACCAGATCTGCTGAATACAAAGTCGATTTCTATATGGAATAATTTAGGTTCCTATGCCTTGGGTGGGTGAAAATTTCTTCCATTTAAGAAAAATTGTTGCGATTTTTAAGAATTTTTTCAATCTCTTATCCGATTAAATTCAAACGTAAAATCCTGCATGTAAATAGAGATCATAAGTACATTTCATGTCAGAATTTAACGGTTTCTTACATGATCTTTGGTTTGAGGACAACACCATTTGCATTTCTCTATGCTATGAAAATGTGGATAAAGGATTCTTTTTTAAGGATAACCCAGAAATGATATCCTCTTAAAACCTTGTATAGTTTTATTACTACATGGTCATTCTATGTATTCACATTATTGGAAAAGTCATGGGTTCAAGACCAGTTAGCTCTAGCATTTGAAATGCTTTGCAGGAATTTCAATTTTTATATTCGTTAACCAAAAGTTGAAAATTCTCTAGCCAGGCATGTGAAGAGATTTCATAAATATTTCTTTAAAATAGTTTGTCTATCACCTTATGAAAATTGGTTCTAGCTAGGGCACCATTTGTATTCAACCATATAGTTGTAAGAGGGAATACAAAATTAGGTTTGAGGGACTACTTGATTTGATACCGTCTTTTCATTTGCCTTATCAATATGCTTTTATATAACTTTTGCTGATACATACTATGATTATATTGTTAATAGATTATTAATTATTATTAGTTATTATTATTCTGGAACACAGTAAACCCTCACTAACACAAATCTCAAGTGACCGGGCAAAGAGTTTGCTTTAAGAAACATTCATGCTAACTGTAGTTCAGTAAAAATTATACAGATATTCTGATTTCTATTATGTTTTTTAACTATAAGTAACCATCACACCATTTTCTATTAACTCCTTCTTTACCTCTTTGATAGGTTAAAATATGCCATCATTAATGTTAAGCGACAAACTTACAATAAATTGGTTTAATATTTTTATTTTAAATCACAGTCAGGTATTAATTACATGAAAAATAACCAGTCTTCAAAATCAGAATTTTTCGTTATTAATTTGCTATAGAAGTTAGTTTTAGCATTTTTTAGGCTTAAAATATCATGCAAATACTTTTGCATAAGAGCAAGGAGCATATGTGGTTTGAGATGTGGACTTGAGCTTTTAAATTATTGGTCGAGATAAATATATTGGCATTTGGCAGAATCACCTTATTCCATGAGTAAAGAAACTCAAGTGCAAATGCGTCACAAGAATGTGCATTAACAGTTGTAGCATTTATGTTTGCATTAGTATTCCAGAATATGTTTAAAAATCAACTAAATATACCTCAAAGTTTATACTTTTATTCCTCTTTTTGATGGTGTTAATTTTCAGTCCATCAGTAGCATGATAAATAATGTATCTATGTTATAATTGACGCTACATAAACATTCTACAGATGTCACAATTAGGCCATTTTGATTTTTACTGATCATTTTCCAACAATTCTTTACTACTTATATCACATGTGTATTTGTTCGTGTTCTTGAGTTTTGCGCAATAAAATTACGACTTAATATTTATGACCAAACAACATGATTATAGCAAGAAGCCATCAATGCTTGTTTCTACTTTTTAATCGTAAATTTCAGGAAAAATCGCCACATTGTAGATGAGTGGACTTTTAGAGGTGACTAAGATGTATTCCTCAAAGCGAATCAGTAACTTTGGATTATTTATATATATTATTACTTTATTACTCTCATAATATAAATTGACCGGAAAATTGCCCACAATCTTGAGTTTTATCATCATATATATTTTTTTTAAGTGCTGCAAATTGTATTCTCATCATCGGAAGGTAGATATGTTAACGGACCACAGTAACAGTGAACAGACTACCATCGACATTTTATTCTCAATGATAAAGATTTTAATATTTTCTGAATAATTACTTTATATTTTATAAATAAATATACACCATATATTTATATAAATTAGACTGCGGGTGTGTTTCTCTATATCTTCTCTAAAAACTCATGAGTTGCAAAACTTTGAGATTTTCTACATTATTAAAGGTCGTGCAGAGTATAGGCTACTTTTTATTTACTAAGGTAAAGTCCACCGTACAAACCTAGAAGGGTCAAAACATTTTCATGAGATATAGACATAAAATTCATTTCTTTTGTTGAAGGGTCCATTTCTTTTTCAAAATATAATTAGAAATAACTGTCTTCAAAAGTCGATTTAAGCACCAAAAGAAGGCAAATAGAATAAAGATTCTTATATTAGTCGTTGAATGTTGTGCTTGATTCGCAATTGCAAATATTTTCATTAAATATGTGAATATTTTATCGATATTTTTAATTTGAAAACAACCCATCCCCCTGATAATCAAAGTATTTGTTTTTTCCTAGTTAATGCATTTATTGGTAAGAACAAATTGAGAAGATATGAGTACTTCAAATTAATGTCAGCAATAATTGATAGATTATAGGAAGAGGGAGAAATTAAATGAGATCTTAGTAGTTTCAACTATGGATGATATGCTGAAAACCAGCGAGTTGTCATGTTGTAGCAAATCTCCAATACCATATTCCTTGATCGTAGAGGTAAAGCAAGTTTATGTTTTGTTATATGCAGAATGCAAAAAGTAATTCATAGTATTTTTACTTTCTCCATATACGTAGTATAGAGAAAGTATTGTATTTGCAAAAAATTCGACCTCCAGATTTCATCCGAAATAGATGTTTTAGGGGCCAATATTGTTTGTTTTTGCTATTTTCCCGAACATGTCTGTCTGTGTGTCTATCTGAGGTAAAAAAAATCGTAGGCGCTCTATCTTAAAAGGTAATTATGCAATCATTTCCCAAATTCATATTTAGTGTTTTCCTAACATTGCCAATAGTTGATTAGTTTTTGATGAATACCGCTTAACCCGAAGTTGTGGTTTGGCTGGAACAAATTTTTTTTTCATCAACATCTCTGTCAGAATGCAGTGTAGGTATATACAATGATGCAAAAACGTTATAGATGATGCACTTTACTACAACCATTGTTTGAAACATTTTTTCGCTACACTGATGATTTAGGTGTTATTCTTGAATAATCGTGAACCAGAAGTTGTTGTTAATCCAGAAATGGAAGTTTTTCATACATATCTCTGTCACAATGCAATGTAGGTATATACAATTATCCACAAAAGTTACAATTAATATAATTCACTACAATTTTTTTAAATATTTTTCTGTAACACTCATTGTTTTTGAGTTATTTATATATTACCGGCATATGCTTCTGTTTTCAATAAATATAGAGAAATTCATGTGTTGGCCACATCAGATTTTTTTGAGTGCTTCCATTTCATATACATTTGATATTTTTCAGTTATTGGTGTTTAATCTCTGCATCTGTCTAGGCACTGTGACTGCATTTGTGTTATTTGATTGAGCTCCATGTTACGCATTTTAGCATTCAGGCACAAGTCAGACCCGTAATACACTTACTTTCTCCAAAGAATATTTATTGGTTATTTTAGAGTTATGTCTATTATATATAGATGCTTCTCCAGATTCATTCATGTATATACCCAGATAGGATACTAATTCACAGGCTAAACTACTAGCGCCATTGACTCAAAATTTTTACCACATATTGGCTATAACATACAACTGCCAGAAAAATGTTGCGATATTCAACCTCAGTGTCATAGGTTCGATTCCAGAAGGACCCAAATTCCCGATTTTTTCCATTTAAATGCATTGCTTTGATTTTCTGTAATTTTAAAAAAATAATTCCCAGATAGGTAGAGAATCAAAACTCAAGGAGCATATATAAATGGTCATTTTCTATTGAAAAATAAATGACTTTTATGGAAATTATCCTGGGTTCGATGCTAGGATGATGCAAAAATCGGCCGTTTAAAATACATTGAGGTAGATTTTCATTATTGTTTTTCATGCACTTATAGAAATGATAGGAAGTTAGTGCTCGGCTAAAAGTTGTATATATATATATATATATATATATATATATATGTTACACATAGAGGTGGTGATCTTCTGTTGTACTGCATAGGAAAAATCACCAGAAAGACCCGGGTTCGATGCCGGGCCGTAAATGTATCTGTCATATAAAACACATTGGGATGGTTTTTAATTATTTCCTTCATGCACTTATCGAAATAATAGGTAGTTCTTGCTGCGATGGAAGAAGTATATTAAGTCTCTGTTTGAAAAACAATTAGATAAGACCATGCTGTTTCTGGGTTTGATGCCAGAGCACTTTAAAATTTCTCTCATAAGGAATATATGGGAAAAGTAGGATGTTGTTTGAGGCAGTTAAGGCATTTCTGCCTTAATTTTCAAACATAGTAAGAGATGGTGATCTTCTGTTGTGCTGCATAGGAATTACCTCCAAAAAGACCCGGGTGTGTTGCCAGACGATTAAATTGCAGCAAATGTTAAGAATACTTTCCATCCTTTTTTTTTCTTTTGAGGACAGTCCCGATATGATGGCAACATGAAATGAATGTTGTCAATCTGCTTGCAGTATGCAAGCTACATTTTACTTGTAAAATATATTTCTTTTGTGCTTGTTCATTGATTCCGATATCCATTTGTGCCTTTCCTAAAAAATCTCCTTAAACATGATGCTTCTTATCCTAATGCTATCTTCGAGTGAATTTTTATTATCCTCAAACAAATGTTGTCACCATCAAATAAATTTTTCATTCAAAGGATATGATTTCTAATATATGGGTGGTTTTACATATTTTATTATAAATTTATTTTACTTGTTTATTGGTTTGGAAATAATTATAGCCTAGCATTTTCTATGTATCCTTAATTATGAGGTATGTTTTACTATCAGCTCTATAAGAATTGTATGTATCAATTTAAATATTCCCCTTGAGAATCAATGAGCACTTCAACTAGTCTTTTATATGAATATATATGTCAAATATAAAATAGTGTGTGTGTGTATGTTTACTAAATACTCGAGAACCAAGAGTCACACGACTTAGAAGTATTCTACATTATTAAAAGTCAACCCTGCGCAGTGCTACTCTTAGACTACTTACAGGATACTCTTTATTTCCCTGAAGTCCATGTTTTGTACCCAGATGGGTGAAAACGTTTTCTTAAGAAATAAATGTCAAGGTAATTTTTTTGTTGCAATGTTAATTTCAAAATTGAATTAGAAATAATTATTGTAGGAAGTCAAATTAAGCACCATGAGAAAAAGAATAGAATCAGGATTCTTTTTCTGATCCTGAAATATCGTTTGATATTTAAGCTTACGCACATTTTGATAAAGTGCGTAAATATTTTATGGAAATATTGTGTTTGTAAATAACCCATCCCCCTGACAATGAAGGTGATTGTTGTGTTCCCAGCTCATGTATATATCGGTAAGAATACATTGAGAGAATATGCCCAACTCAAATTAATGTTATGAATAAGTGATAGATTATATGAAGTTGGAGAAATTTAAGGAGATATTTGTAACTGCAGCTTTGAATGATATACTGTAAAGAATCAAGCATAAAAATGTACAAATACCAGTATTTTAAAAAGTTTTTCTAATTTTTTGGAAGTATCAACCAAGTTTAATTTATATCAATGTTATTGTTTACTGACTATTTTGTGGGATAAATGGGTTTATAGCAGTTTGTTAGATAAATTGCTTTGTCTCGATCAATACAACAGTGATTGGATGTAAAAATCCTAAAAAAGGTAAAGTAAGTTTATGTTTATTTATTTGAAGAGTGCAATAAGTTATAAAAATATATTCTTATATTTAGGCAAATTTGTAGACTTAATTTCTACTCCCTTTTCTATGTTTATTGGTTTTAAAATATTTATAGCCTGGTATTTGCTATCTGCCTAAAATTATGAGGCATTGATACAATCAAGGTTGTTACACTGGTATTTATCAACTGCAATTCCTCCATTGAGATTCAATGGACAATTCTGCTAGTATATATATAAGCGATCAAAACTCTAACCATGTTCCACAAGTTTCATTGATTTGAAATTTTTGCTACATACTGGCCATATTCTGTAATGGGCAGAGAAAGTGTTGCTTTGCACCTCAGAGCCATGGGTTTGATGCCAGAAGGTCCCAAAGTCCCGATTTTCTCCTTAAAGATCCATTGTAGTGATTTTGAAAAATATTTTGAGGAACTTCTTGGCAAAGTAGAGAAAATAAATTCAAGAGATTTCTGGAAATTGTGCATATCTGATAAAACAAAAAAAATATCTTCTACAATTATCCTTGGTCGACTCTATGTTGGTGCAAATATTCTTCCATTTAAAATGCATTGTGTCAATTTTTAAGATTAAAAAAAACTATTCCCCAATAACATAGAAGCATGAAACTCGGCATTTAATTATGGATCATAATCACATTTTTTATCCATTTTTCATAGGTTTTTTAATGGTCCTTGGTTCGATCCCTGAGAGCCATTTACATTTCTTTCTGCATTTCAAATGGGGATAACGATGTGTTATTTTAGGACCTTTCTGGTAAGATATCTACCTCAATATTTCAATTATATAAGTTATATATCTACCATGGAATTATATGTATTCACTCCTTCCTTTGTTCCTTCAATAGGGAATTCAAAATCATAGATTTCCCAAAAAATAATATATATCTATAAAAATGCCACCAAATAGGTGTTAGTTTGCCACCAGGTTGGTGATGATTTCAACAAATTGCTGCAATTTTTAAGAATATTTCCAACTATTAATTTTTTGAGGGATCTTCTTGATATATAATAGACATGTAGTTTGTATAATGAATATGCTTACAAAATGCAAGCAACTCTTATATACATTCATAGGGGATCATATTTCTAACCATGTTCCACAAGTGTCATTGCTCTACTAACATCCCACGACTCTGTGGAGCTACACAAATTAATTTTCATCCAGCCCTTTTCACAGCAACTAGCACTAATTCTTCACAGATATTCTACTTACTTAATTGGATACCTTAGAACAAAAGTAAAATTATATCTTGACTTTTGAAAACTCTATTTTGGTTAATATACGCTACTGCTATAATTTGTTTTTGTTTCCGACTCATGTAATACTCATGCACATATATTTGTTATATAGCTTAGATTTTTACTTTACTCTTATGCTAACCTTTATATTGATGGGTGACGCTTAGTATGTTCATGTATCCATTGCCTCTCAGTCTAGGAGAGGTTTCATTATCACTGAATGTACTCTTGACTGAATGTACTGATTCATGGGTCAATAGAGATGCCTCACACTCATCTGCTGTCACAGAATATTTATAGTTGAAATTCGAGGGATCGCTAGAAGCCGTGCATATCCAACGAAAATCAAAAAGACATCTTCGAATATTGTCCATGGTTCGATGCTAGATCGGGGCAAAAATCGGCCGTTTAAAATGCATTGTGGCGATTTTTAAGATTTTTTTTGGACCCCTTCCCGATGGCATGGAAACTTTAAATTTGTCATGGCCTTAGATATCATAAATATCATACATAATAAAATTTTCCATATTCGCGGATGGTCCTTGGTTCGATCCCAGAGGGCCATTTACATTCCTCCATGCATTTCTTATGGAGATAACGGAAACAAATTTTAGGTACTTCCCGGCATGATATCAACTTCAAACTTTGTACAAAATAAGATCACGTACTTAAAACTTATACTGTGCATTCACAGCTGCCAATATGTCCTGGGCTCGACACCAGGCGTCTCTAAAATCAGTAACTGATCCGATTTTTAAGAAATATATTGAACCCTTTTACAATAATATAGAAACTTGAAATTCCGCATATAGATAGAGATTATAGATTAATTTCAAAAACAGGTTTTAGATTTCCAAGATTGTCCTTGGTTTGAATCCAGAGAGCTATTTACATTTGTGAAAAGTAGAACGTCGTTTGAGGCAGTTGCCGTCAATATTTCTCCTTGAATTTTCACACATAATTAGAGAAGGTGATCTTCTGTTGTGCTGCATAGAAAGTTCACCAAGAAGACCCGGGTTCAATGCCAGACGATTAAATTGATGCAAATTCTAAGAATATTTTCAATCCTTTTTCTTTTCTTTTGAGGACCGTCCCGATGTAATGCTGATATGAAATTAGTGTTGTCGATCTGCTTGCAGTATGCAAGCAACATTTTACTCGTATCTATTATGTATAGATGCTTCTCCGGATTCATTCATATATATATATATATATATATATATATATCTATTATATATATATATGTATTATATATAGATGCTTCTCCGGATTCATTCATATATATAGCTATATAGCTATATAGGTATATAGATGGGATACAAATTCACAGGCTAAACCACAAGCGTCATTGACTTGAAATTTTTATGATATATTGGCCATAACGTGAAACCCCCAGGAAAAAAGCGACTTTGATCCTAAGTGTCATAGGTTCGATTCCAGAGGGCCCCAAAGTCCCGATTTTTCCCGTTAAAATGCATTGCTTTGATTTTCGGGAATTTTTAAAAAATACTTGCTGGATAGGTAGGGATGTAAAACTCAAAGAGCCGATATATATGGTCATGATCTATCGAAAACATAAATGAGTTTTACTAAAAATATCCTGGGTTCGATGCTAGGTCGAGGCAAATATCGGCCGTTTAAAATGCATTGTGGAGATTTTTAAGATTTTTTTTGGACCACTTCCCGATGGTATGGAAACTTGAAATTCAGCATGGAGTTGGAGATCACAATAATATTTCATAATCAAAATTTATATATTCGCTGATGGTCCTTGGTTCGATCCCAGAGAGTAATTTGCATTCCTCAATGCATTTCTTACGGAGATAACGGAAAAAAATTTAGGTACTTCCTGTCATGCTATCGACTTCAAACTTTGCATGATCCAAGAGCAAGTCTTTTTAAATTAAACTGTGCATTCACAGCATACAAAATGTCCTGGGTTCGACACCAGGTGTCTCTGCAATCAGAAGTTGATCCGATTTTTAGGAATAATTTTGAAACCTTTCTCAATAATATAGAAACTTGAAATTCGGCATAAAGATAGAGATCATAAATTAATTTCATAAAAATATTTTAGATTACCTAGATAGTCCTTGGTTCGAATCCAGAGAGCCATGTACATTCGTGAAAAGTAGGACGTCGTTTCAGGCTATTGCAGCCAATATTTCTGCTTAAATTTTTACACATATTTAGAAATGGAGATCTTCTATTGTAGTGCATAGTAAGTTCACCAGGAAGGCCCGGGTTTGATGCCAGAGGATGAAATTGCAGCGAATTTTAAGAATATTTTCAATCCTTTGATTTTTTCTTTTGATGACCGTCCCGATATAATGCCGATATGAAATTAGTGTTGTTGATCTGCTTGCAGTATGCAAGCAACATTTTACTCGTATCTATTATGTATAGATGCTTCTCCGGATTCATTCATATAGATATATATATATAGGAATATAGATAGGATACTAATTCACAGGCTAAACCAGAAGCGTGATTGAGTTGAAATTTTTACGGTGTATTGGCCGTAACGTGTAACTGCCAGAAAAATTGTCTACAATAAAGTCTAAAAAACCACAATAACTCAATATTTTATCTCACATCTTTTGAATGAATAATTCCTTCACCTAAGACAACATTCCTTTTAAAAATATAGATTTAGTTATTATGTTAACATTATTTTATTGATTCTATTTTCTTAATAGTATTCTATTGATTGTATTTATTTCCCTGTCTATATTTCTTATTACAATAGTATTTTATAACACTGTAAATGTTTTCATTGTAAACTGTCAATGGGATAACACTCGTAATAAACATATTATTATTATCTGAAAGGTTGTATATGTAGTGAGGTAAGATGCAATATCAGTTACTGTGAAAGAAGAGCATTGAGAAAGAATATATGTCGGTCCACATCATGAACTGGAAAACCTCTTCTCAGCCTATGCTCCAGATATAAGTTGAGGATAGAAATGTTGTTAGATGGATGCCATTCGAAAAGCATGGAATAAAGTAAGGTATTGATGTGTTCTTTATCTATTTTCTCATCTACTACTACATTCTAATTAATTAAAATTTTCCATAGAAATAGAATGATTTTGTATCTTTGATGAATAATTTCCTCTCAAAACTTTGGAATTTATTGTGAGATAAATAATTATTTTGCAAAATATGCCAATGCGAAGTCAAATTCTGATTTTTGTATACACTTCAGTAGCTTTCTCACAATTTTTCATGCTGACAAACGTTTTTTTAAATTTCCGTTTCTCCTCTTTGTTGTTGGTTAGAGTATGAACTTGGTAATGTATATTAGGGTAATATAGAAGTAATGTGTAATGGTAAGGTAATAGTGAATGTTGATTGAGTTCCTTTTCTGCATATATCCTCATTGCAAGGCTTATTATTATGTATCACTTGGTATTATTATTATTTGTCAGCGAAATATAATGTTATATGCAAAAAATCATGGATGTGCTATGGTTTTTAGTCTTTAAACTACAGCAGGCCGTATTAATTTATTTATTAGCTCACCCTTGATAAATTAATGCATACCAAAGTACAAAATCATATTCTAAGTCACAAATAAGGGATTTTATTTTAATTATTTTGAGGAAATGCTTATTCTTGTCATAGATATACATTACAAACATGCATTTGCTAGTGGTATTTAATTTTTAAAGGAAAACATAAAAAATTGTAGGAATTATGATTGCGTGTTGAACATATGATGATACTTTAAGATTAGCAAAAATCGTAATGTAATAGTGAAACGTTATGACTATTCAATAAATATATTTTGTTGACTGTAATGTTACAGATAATTGTTATATGTTCTATAGTAGTTATATAGTCATGTATTATATTGTAATTATCAGTGTATAACGTACTGTATCACTGTACAGAATGGATTTTTGGTAGTGGAAAGAAGGTTTTTATAACTATACCACTAAGAAAATAGGTAATCATTCTGCATCACAAAGTAAATGTTGTGCTGATTATCATTTTATTATTTGAAGACTTAGCTTAGTTTGTAATGATATTCAAGGTACATTGTGAAGGGGTTTCTCCATGCATGTTTTAATTTTCCCTGAAATTATCATGCAACAGTGTAAGTGATTACATTTTAAAGTTTTGAAGATATCACACCAAGTATGATGATCAATTCTATATTTTTCGTAATTTCGACAAAAGAATGGGCAAAATTGAATAATTTCTCCCAAATTTGAAGTTTTTCTGGCTTAAAATGCCCAATAACAACTGGTTTTTAAGAATTCAACGAAATTGAACCAAATATGTTCAAAATTCTAAAATGTTTCAAAATATATACTGAAAATAAGAGAATAACTCGCGCTTTCAGTAAAAAAATAAATTATATTGGCGCGAAATTGCTAAAAATCGGAAATCCTAGTCAAGTATGGACTAGTTTTAAAGCTTTCGAAGATATCTACCCAAGTAGTATAACGAATTCCAATATAAATGAAATGGATACGAAAAAATCTGATGTGGCCAGCACATGACTCTCTCGATATATAAGGGTCGCGGGGGAACGGGTTTGGGCGGGTTAGGGCGGAGGGTGGGTGAGGGTTGGGGGGTTGGGAATTTGTTAGGGTCGAGGCTGAGCCCTGGTGAACTCGGCGAGGGGGGCTCTCGGGATTATTTAGGGAGGTAGGACGGCCGCAGTGGGAGGGGGTGCGGGCAAGGGGCCCGCACCGCCCCATTCACGCCAGACGGCCGTTTTGGAGCATTGTGTACGCTCCCTACCTGGGATAAAATAATAATAATAATAATAAACACACACCTGACGCCGACGAGACCAGACGTGTTCACATCGAGCTCCCGCTGAGGATTGTGTATCTTGATCTTCCGATCGCCTTTTTATCATCCGATCATCACCTTGTTCATCACATCGTTTTGCCACACATTCACGCATTGGGTGAGTCATTTCACAAGCCATTTAGTCATCGTTCATTCATTATAAATGATTCCGCGTAATTTATTACGCGACATCGCGGTGTCCATCCCGAGATCTTCTCCTGCCGCCTCGGTGGCGGCAGACGGAGCCTCGAGCACTTCGCAGATGGATAGCTCTCACGATTCCCGTTCATCAGGTATCAATAGGAGCTAAGCATATCATTCCCTGATATATTGGCAAAAATTGTTTCGCCCATAGATGCATTTGTTCTGCCATTTTTGCCATGTGCTTCGCCTTCACCGCGACCTTCACCGGCGAAACCGGATTCCCCACCCCCTACGCCCGCTTCCTCAATGAAAACACACTCCTCCCCCCCGTTAAGACGGCCGGTTCAGCTACCGCACCTCTAGAGTCGGCAGGAAGATTTTCCGCCCCTCCCAGCTCTTGCCGCCCCCACCTCCACAGGCGCGCGCAACGAAGAGACACCTGCGCCGAAAACTTCTCGGCAGGCCGGAGGAGCCCCCTTCCCCCACAGCGCGAGAACCCTCGCCCCACTCCATCCCCGTCTCCCGGAGGGACGAGCGCGTACCAAAATCCTCACTCGTACGCAAACAGCGTTAAAAAACACGTCGTGGGCTCGTCGAGCGCCCGAGAAGATGCACCATCGGCTAACTTTATGTTTTCAAAAAAGGTTTATAACACCTAACACAAACGGACACAACTGGAAGATAGGTATTATTTTACCGGCGCTTCCGGACGCCCCCCTCTTAGAATACGCGATGGCGGTGGGAAAACTCGTGGGAGGAGGCGAGAAAATAACCCACGCTAACCGTCTCGTGAATCAGAGAATTTGCCTATACCTGGCGAGCGAAGCCCTAGCAACGGAATCTCTGACGGCGCACGGCAGCATCTCCCTAAAAACACGTGGGTCCCTGCGAGATGCATGGTCACCGTCTCACAGAAAATCTACCTCAGCAACGTCTTGCCGTAGATACCCAACGACCTTATCACGGAGCTGATGTCCGAGGCCGGCTGGGTGGTGTCGCCCGTTTACAATCTGTCGATGGGTTGGCGATCGGAGGGGTATACGGGAATAACATCTTGGAGGCGGATGGTCCACGTCGTGCTGCGGGACGGTCTCATACTCCCCGAGTCCTTCCTGGTGGACTTCGCCGGCTCCCCGCACTGTATATTCGTCCGCCTCGACGACAACCGCTGTTTCCACTGCGGCACGACCGGCCGCATCGCCTAGGACTGCCCGCCGAGAGAGCAACAGGAGGAAAAAATCGTGACCGGCCAGCACACCCAACCATCGTCGGAGCCGGGCGATCGCCACAGCACCTCGCCCCCGACGGCGCCAACTCCAGCACCAACTGCCGCTCCCGATGACGAACCGACATCCGCCTTCCCAGACACGCCTGCAGTCATGGACGTTGACGACACTCCGGACAGTCAACCCCCCGCCACCACCTCGAAGACCCCCCTCTCCCTCCAGGCCCTCGCCAGGTCCGAGGAGGCGAGGCCCGACTCCACCACACCGGGGCCAGAGAAAACCTGCGCCGAGGCTTCTGCGGCGGTCGGCCCCGTCAAGCGGAAAACTAATGCTACCCTTGAGTTGAATTCCCAGTACCTGCCTAGGAAGAGCCCGAGCAGCAAACAGTTGAAGACCGACGCGGCTGCGGGCGGCGACGACGAAGGTCTAAAGCAATTCGCGAATTATTACTGTACCAACCCTGGGGTACCGGCAATCTCGTTCCAAACCCTGAGGAAATTCCTGCAGGAGGCAAAGGGGCTCAATGAAGTGGTGTGGCTCGCGAGGGACTCCTTCGAAAACCTAGAGGACCTCACCACGTTGCTGGCCAGACTCCTGCGAGACAGAGCCATCAGGGACCCGGCCTTGAGGATGAGGGTCAAGAGGATCTTGGCAAAACTCCGAGACTCGGAGTCTGAGTAACCGCTCACTCATCCTTCCATCCATCCATCCTCCACGAACATGGCAGGTGAGGAAACAACCTGGAGGGCGTTGGGCTACTCCGTGTCGACCCTTAACGTACGATCGGTAAAGAGAAAACGGAAGTGGGCCCTGGGAAGTGGGAAGCTGACCACGTTCCTGAACACCACGGAGCCGGACGTAGTACTGCTGCAGGAGACCAATACCTCCGACGTGCCCCTGCAGACGCTCCCACAGCTCCTACACTTCTGCCCACCCACGACTCCGCAATCCGGCACCGCCATCGGCATAAGGAGGAACCTAAGAACATCCGTGGTGACACCGACGGTCGTGTTCGAGGGGCACGCCCTCGCGGTCACCCTAGACCTTCCGCAGAGCGAGGGGGAACGCTCACCCTCCTCCTCCACTCCGTGTATGGGCCGCACGATCAAAGGCTCGCCATCTCCCTCGTCGATGCCCTCAGGGACCAGCTGACGGTTTTTCGTCAAGCCAACCTCGGTCACTACGCCTTCGTCGTCATAGGGGGCGACTATAACGTGACTCTTTCCCCCGTCACAGACAGGACTTCGGGCAAGGAGAGGCACCCGGCGTACGCCACCGAACTGCGATCGCTCGTGCGGGATTTTGATCTGGTCGACGCCTGGTCCGAGCTGAGGCCCAGAGCGCCGGGCTACACTAACCCCTCTACATCTACATCTACATTAATACCCTACAAGCCACCTTTCGGCGTGTGGCAGGGGGTGTAAACACCAGTCGAATCTAAATTACTTCCTTATTCGGTAATTGTCACGTATTGTTCGCGGAAAGAATGAATCTCTAAAACGATTCGTCCTAGCATCTATTTCTCTTAACTTACGGTCATTATCGGATCGACCGAGGTAGCAGGGGGGTTGATACCGAGTGTATCTTCGGAAAATGTAGTTTCCCTGAATTTATTAAGGAATCGCAGCCTAGCTTCCAATCTTCTTTCTTTCAAGGATTCCCAACCTACGTCTGAGAGCATTTTTGTAACGCTTGCTTTTTTACCGTAGCATTTCTTAACAAAACGAACCGCTTTACGCTGCACTTTCTCGAGTTCGCGGGTACACGTTTCATCTGCCGGATCCCATATACTTGCCGCATATTCCAGAAGGGGTCTGACCAAGGTAAAATAACATCGCTCTCTCACCTTTTCATCGCATTTACAGACAATCATCGCTTACAAGACATCGCATCGCATCGCAGACAAACATCGCTTTACAAAGCCAAGTCTTTTACTTGCTTTGCCGCAGATTTTTCGAATATGCGTGCTCCAATTTAAGTTATTAATAATGTTGATCCCGAGATATTTAACTGAATCTACTACTTTGATACTAATTCCATTAATTTTGTATGGGTGATTTGGACGCATTTTTTTCTTTTCGAAGAAATTAACTACGGAGCATTTACCTACGTTAATATCTAATTCCCATTTTTCGCACCACCTTTGGATAAGGACTAAATCGTTTGAGAGAGATGTCCGGTCTTCCGCATTTGTTATTTCCCTATATATAACCGAGTCATCCGCAAATATACTCACATTACTAACTATCTCGTCACTCAAGTCATTGATATAAATAAGGAAAAGAAGAGGTCCAATTACACTGCCTGGAGGTACGCCAGAGGTAACTTTGACTCTATTTGAGCTAACGCCATCCAGTACAACTTGTTGTTCCCTCTCGTAGAGAAAATCCTTAACCCAGTCGACTACTTCCTTGTTAATGCCCGCTAGTTTTAGTTTGTGAATTAGTTTGTAGTGGACTCTATCGAATGCTTTTTTGAAATCTAGGTAAATAGCGTCCACTTGCTTTTTACATTCGGCAGACTTTAAGATATCGTGTACAAATAGAGCAAGTTGGGTTTCACATGATCGGGATTTTCGAAAACCATGCTGGTTTGAGTCGAGGAATTCATTTCTATCTAAAAATCCCATGATTGAGCTTACTACGATATGTTCCATTACCTTTCCGGACAGAGAAGTTAATGATATGGGTCTATAAATTCCTGGGTCCTCCTATAATCCGCTTTTGTAAACAGGAGTAATATTAGCTAATTTCCAATAGGATGGGACCCTCCAGAAGCTCGCGAGCCAGGCTGGACCGCCTCTACGTATCTGCGGACAGGGTCCACGACGCGACGACCATCAAGACCTTACCATCCTTCACAGACCACAGGGCCGTCTCCCTGACGGTGCCCCTCAGATTCGAGCGGTCAAGGCGTCCCTATTGGCGCTTCGAAAACGTACTGCTCGAGGACGAGGCGTACGTCAGGCACGCGAGGGACCTCGTACGAGCCCTCTGTCAGGAAAGACGCGACACCGAGATGGATTCGCACTCGGGTTGGGAAATAATCAAGTCCGAAGTGAAGGAGCACGCCATCGCCTACGCCGCCGACAGGAGAAGGGGAAGGACGGGGCCCGAGCAGACCACTCTCCTGTAGGAGCAAGCCCACGCCTTCGCGGCAAGGAACGGTTGGGAGTCTATCCTCGCCAACGATCGCCCCGCTGCCACACACGTCGCTCGCTGGGCGACCATAACGTCGCCAAGACCACTCGGCAAACTCCACATCGACGGGCGGAACGTCGAAGAGCACGCGGAAGTCGCCCAGCACGTTCGAGACTACTACGCGGAGCTGTTTCACTCTCCAGACGACGGCGACGACGATTTCGAGGTGGAACGGAACGATTTCTTCCGGCCCCTCGACCGACTGCAAGTCGCTGAGAGAAAGCGGCTGGACCTACCCATCTCCTTCGTCGAACTGCACGAGGCGCTCAAGGCGCTGCAGAGAGGCAAGGCCCCCGGGATCGACGGTCTCACCCCGGAGCTCTAACTCCGCTTGTGGGACGTCCTGCGTCTCCCCTTCTGCGCTATGGTCGAGGCGTCTCTGCGGAGCGGAAGGCTTCCCAGGACGACGAGGACTGCGGTCGTCGGGCTCCTGCCCAAGGGTGGCGACGCCCTGGACATCGGAGGATGGCGGCCGATATCCATCATGACGGCCGACTGTAAAATCGTAGCCAAAGCGATCGCCAACCGCGTCAGAGCGGTCATGCCCGCCCTCACGTTGTGGGAGCAGAGTTACTGCATCCCGGGTCGCACCATTTTCGACCCTATCGCCACCATCCGCGACGTCGTCCGCCTGAAGAACCGAAGACTCAAACCCCTCGCGATACTGTCCTTGGACCAGTCCAAGGCGTTTGACAGGGTGAGGCATCGTTACCTCTTCGCGGTTTCTGCGGCGTTGGGACTTGGGACAACATCCTTCATCTGCTCCGCACCCTCTACGCCGACGCGACGTACATGGTGAGACTGGCGGGCGGACTCACCTCACCGATACCGGTCACCAGCGGAATTAGGCAGGGATGCGCAATGTCAGGACTGCTGTACTCCCTTGCGATCGAACCCCTGGTGAGGAAACTTAAGTCTACCCTCGCGGGAGCGGCACTACCGCAGGACACGCGCCTGGCCGCGTGTGCGTATGCCAACGACATTAACGTCTTCGTCGACCGCGAGGAGGATTTCCACAAGATCTTACCGGCCTTTAAAGAATACTCGAGAAGGAGCGGAGCCCGCCTCAACAAAGAGAAGTGCCGGGGGCTGTGGGTCGGAACTTGGACCACCCGAGGTAATCGATCACTCGGATTTGAGGGGCGTCGCGACGGCGCCAATTTCCTGGGACGCTACGTGGACAACCGTACAAGGGCTGAGAGAACGGCGCTGGAGAAGGAAAAATACGTGAAGATAGACACCGCTACCACTCGGTGGAAACCTAAGATCGCCTCCATGTCCCTCCGCGGCAGGGTCCTCGCTATCAACCAATTCGTCGCCCCCAGGATCTGGCACCTGGTCCAGACGTTCACGCCGTCCGCTACCACCGTCAAGGAGATCCAGCGTAGACTCGTCCGTTTCGTCGGGAACGGGCGGAAGCACTGGGTCTCCGTCGAAAAACTCACGGCGCCAGTCGACCAGGGGGACTGGGACTGGTAGACGTGGAGACCAAGTTACTGGGGTACCGCTTCATCACGGCTTAGAGGATGCACCTCCACGAGGGCACGTCCACGTGGCAACGCGTGTCATCCGCGCTCCTGAGCGACGTGCTGGCCGGTCCGGACATCATCATCTCCCTGTCGAACAACAGACCGTTCCGGGAAGTGGCGCACTCGGATGGTTACCACCAGTCCATGGCACGAGCCTGGAGGCTCCTTTGGCCGAGTCGACCTCGGTCACCTAGTAGCCAGGAACCAACCGACGGGCCGCTCGAATTCCTGTTCGACAGAGCCCTTTCGAAAACGGAGCGAAGACTGCCTCTGTCGAAGAGAGAGGCGTACAGGGAGTTCTTGCACCTACGAAACAGGGACGTCTGGCCATTAAGGGGAAAGCGAGACGAAGAGCCGATCAACTGGTGGGAAATGAGGGCTTGGCCGACCCTTGGACACCATGCCGACGCGGCCTGGCGTTTCGCCCACGGTGCCTGGGCGGACGCTGTTTTCCTCCACTGGGCCGGAATCAGGCCGGACGGGCTCTGCTCGTGGTGCCCAGACGAGGTCGGGGACGACCGGCACCTGCTATTTGGCTGCCGAAAGTCCAAGCCCGTCTGGGGAGCCGTGACCGGTGCGATCAAGCGGATCACCGAGAGAGCGGTGATCCTCGTCAGAGATCTTTTCGCCGGCCTCAAACCCGCAGGTACCGCCGACAAGCGACATTGCGCCCTCTCGAACTTCCTCATCAACCTCACGAAAGGCGTCGTGTATAACGAGTTGACGTTGTACATGCGAGGCAAGAGGGCGCACGTCGATAACCTCGTCGCCTTCAGCAACGCCCTCAGGAGCCGACTGGTGTCGGAAGGTGGAAGAGCGAATCTGAACGGAACGAAAGCGGCACACATCCGGTTCTGGGCGCATGAGGGTTACCTACTCGATCCCGAAACGGGCAATTTAAAAGAGTCGTGCAAGCTGCTGGCACCGACATAGCCATCATCATCATCACCATCATCATCGTCGGCGTCTCACGCACATGCGAACGACACTAACCGACACCAACCACAACAGCACACGTTTAGCTTCCAGACTCTGGAATAGGGTGGGGGGAACGGGGACTGGGGTAGTTGGGCAGGGGCGGGGGGCAGGGGCAGTGGGGCTGGGGCAGAGGGGCCAAGGTAGTGGGAGGGGGGTTTGGGGGGAGGGTCGCGGGGGAACGGGATTGGGTGGGTTAGAGCGGAGGGTGGGTGAGGGCTGGGGGGTTGGGAATTTGTTAGGGTCGAGGGAAACCAGGTTGAACCCTGGCGAACTCGGCAAGGGGGGTTCTCGGGATTATTTAGGAAGGTAGGACGGCCGCACTGGGAAAAATGGGAATGAGATATCAATGTAGGTTAATTCTCCGTACTTAATTTCACAAAAAAATTGCGTCCAAATCACCCGTACAAAATTAATATCTAATACCTCAGGATCAACATTACTTGTAACGTAAATTAAAGCACGCATATACAAAAAATCTACGGAAAAGCAAGTAAAAGGCTTGGCCTCTAACTTGCTTTTCATATTGTCGGTAAATGCGAGGAAAGGTGAGTGAGCGATGTTATTTTCCCTTGGTCAGACCCTTTTAAGAATATGCGGCAAGTATATGGCGGATGAAACGTGTACTCGCGAACTCGAAAAAGTACAGCGTAAAGTGGTTCGTTCTGTTCAAAAATGCTACGGTAAAAAAGTACAAAATCGCTCTCAGACGTAGGTTAGGAATCCTTCACTTGACTAGTTTTTTATTTATATGCTGGGGTAGGTGAGGCGCATTTGCCTCTACCCCAGCAGCTCTCCAAGTTATTACAAAGATCGTACATTTTGTTTAGTCAAGTACAATAGTATATAAATAAATAAATACATAAATATACAATAGATAAGAGTATAAAATTGTAAATAAATATGTGAATAAAGGTTTTCATAAAATACATATAAATGCAAGGTGAAAAACTAATAAAAACACCTTTGGATACATAAGTAAATAAATAAGTAAAAGTGCTAAAAATGGTACATAAAAACAAGGTAAAAAACATTACGACTGTTAAAAAACACCTTGAGGTAAATGAGTAAATAAGTTGGTAAAACGTACATGAAGCAAGGTGAAAAAATCTCCCCTATTAAAAAGCACCTTGAAAAATTTAAATAAATACATAGATAAAGATGCGATTGGTGTAAAAACAAGGTGAAAAACATTTCAAATGTAAAAACCACCTTGAGATAAATAAATAAATACATTGGTAAAAGTGCTAAGCACGGTATATAACAACAAGGTGAAAAAGGTCTCAACCGTTAAAAAAAACTTTAAAAAAATAAGGTAAAAACATAAATAAAAGTGTAAGTGGTATAAAAACAAGTTGAAAAAGTCTTCACTGTTAAACTACACCTTGAAAACAAAACTAAATAAAACATGGATAAAAGTGCTGGATATGTAAAAACAAGGTGAAAAACATTTAACCTGTTAAAAAACACCTTGAGAATAAATAAATAACAGAATAAAAGTACTGAATATGTAAAAAACAATGTGAAAAAATCTTCACTTTTAAAAGAAACCTTGAAAATTAAAAAAAAACATAAATGGGTACAAGTGTGATCACTATACATAGAACAAGGTGAAAAAGATAAACAATTGATAAACAACACCTTGAGAAGTGAAATACACAGAATAAAACCAAGTGCTGATGCACTGTATAGACACAAGATCAAGTTAAAATGTATAAAGGGATCTCAACCGTTAAGACACGTTGAAATAAATAAATAGACAAAGAAAAGCGGGATAAAAGAACTCAAACAGTTAAAACCACAAAGAATTAAATAACAGTAGACGATAACAAAATACTGACGAACAGAAACACACACCCACACACTGTCACTATTAAACTAAAGTTTCATCGTCCTTAATATCATTACACAACACGGGTAGCTAGGATGTAGGAAACTATAAGGTCAATAAATAAATAAATATATAAAAAGAATCCCCATCAGCATAACTGTGTCGTGTACCGCCGGAGGAGGTGCTTCTCTAACTTCCCCCGCCTTCAAACAGGCCCGCAGCTCCGGTGAGATGTTGGAGGTATCATTGCAGATAAGCAAGATGTAACTGTTTGAAAAAATAAAAAATCGCAGTATATAAAATTACTCAAAATCTATTAATTTATAGAGTAGTTGTAATATTATTTCATACTGTACATGCAAGGGTTTTGGGATATCAAAGCAAATAAGCGGGATATAAGTGTTTGAAAAAAAAATCGAATCTATTTTAATTGCTCCGAACCAAAATCCATGAATTCAAATGAAAGCAATAGTAATTGACTTTCCTGTACGTGCAAGGGCTTTGCGATATAATTGCAAATAAGCGAGATATGAGGGTTTGAAAAAAGTAAAAAATTGAATTTTTTAAAATTGCTCGAAATCAAAATCCATTAACTCTGATAGTAGGTTCATTTATTGTTGTTACTTCACATGCAAAGGTTATATGATATCATTGGAAATGAGTGAGATATAATGCTTTGAAAAAATAAAAAGTCGAATTTTTTAAATTGTAATTTTGATTTGTTGATTTTGTAATAATTATCATCAATAATAGTCAAAAATTATCTTAGATATTTCAGATAGGATATAAAGGCAAAATGAAAAAAAAATTGTATTTTCAATAAAATTATCCGTTTTCGTTGCTTTTTATTCAAATGATGATTAAATGTGGTAAATAATCAATTTTATCAATAAATGAGAGAAAAAAGCAACAAAAACGGATAATTTTAGCGAACATTCAGTTTTTTTCCTCTATTTTGCCTTTATTTCCTACATTTAATCAAATTATGAGCGAAAAAAGCAACGAAAACGGATAATTATAGTGAAAATTCAGTTTTTTTCCTCTATTTTGCCTTTATTTCCTACATTTAATCAAATTATGAGCGAAAAAAGAAACTAAAACTGATAATTTTAGCGAAAATTCAATTTTTTTCCTCTATTTTACCTTTTTTTCCTACATTTAATCAAATTATGTGCAAAAAAAGCAACGAAAACGGATAATTTTAGCGAAAATTCAATTGTTTTCCTCTATTTGTCCTTTATTTCCTACATTTAATCGA